>CM046880.1:66773490-67418423 GCA_025667525.1 Glebionis coronaria
AAGTAGTTATTTAGTCGTGGTTTACGGGCTTGGATTTAAACTAATTAAAGTCCAAACAAAACAAGCCCGGCCCAATATATAGTCCATTAAAGCCCGCATGTGGGTGGACTATATATACTACCCTCCTAGCATGTTAGGAGGGTGGATGGTCATTTTGTAACAAATCTTTTCTTAATATAATCTCACCAAGTTAATCATCTCTCTCTCTACTTTCTCTCACTACTTTCTCTCTCTATGAATTCATCTCTTCTTCGTCTATTTTCTTTCTTTCTTCATTGCTTAATCAATCACAAATATATGGGACAACAGGGTATAAGGGAATAATCCTTTAAAAATCCTTTGTTAAAATATTTGTCAAAACATATTTGCACCTCCTTTTTGGTATAACCCTAAGCCTTAATGGCTCTAATTTTTGAAGAGTCAATATATATATATATATATGTATCTTACCATCATTAATCAAATGAGCATTTTATGTAAAGGGTCAAGCCTTAAATCACACGTTATATATTCAAGGTAAAGGTTTTTGTTGTTCGGCCAATTTAGGGCAGTCTATAAATAATTATTAACTCATTCTTATTCTTATAAACAAACAGATGGTCCTTAATGATCACAAGCATAAATTTATCAAATTACAGCCTACACACGTGATTCACCAAATTAATGAATGCTACATGTGCATTGGTCAATTCAAACGACATCACATGAAACTCATAATGCTCATTACAAATTCTGGATGTAGTGATTGGAATAGATAATCTTTTTCGCGGACGCGAAGTTGATGATAACCATGCCGTGGATCAAATCTTTTAAAACATACGCTAGAACCTTGTAAATGATCGAACAAATCTATCATCTTGGGTAGTGGATATAGATTTTTAATCGTCAATTTACCTAGTTCACGGTAATCAACAAATATAAGGAATGATAACACCATAGCTCTTCATGATGACGAGCTCGGTAGAATAAAAACCTTCTCCGACAACTCTCTCTCAGTTGTACGGTAATTCTTTTAATTCAGATGGTGGTGACGTACAGTGCACAAGCCACAGGTGTAGCACCGGGAATATAATCAATACCAATTTCAACTTGCCTTAATGGCAAAAGTCTAGGTAATTCACTAATAAATACCTCCTAAAGTTTCAGATAAAAGAAACATCTTTTAATAAATTCATATTAGGTTGTTTCTAGATTATAGTATCTATGACTAATTCACAACCATTCACGGTATAATTTCAAGTCTAAATGCTGGATATGGTCATCCATCAAGAATTATTTAGAACACTTTTGATAATCAACATCTTATCATTTAGGGGAATCCTATTCGAGTTCCCATCAATTAAGACAATGTCGTCATGTCATAATCAATCAATCCATTCTACTGGAATTATCAACTTTCCAGTTTCATTACCGTTGATAAGATGTGAACTTCTCAAAAGACTAATAATAACTCATAATCCTTCAAAAATTCAAGGATATATGGAGACACAACTACCATTAAAAGAGTAAGGTCAACGCATAATCTACGCGAGAGAATTTCAAATCAGATACAGACGAAAACATTTACCGAATATGAATATATCCCATGTTTTCATAATTTGAGTACGCATTCGAAAGCTCCTCGGATCGTTACCCAGGTCATTCAAATGAAATCTAATCAAAAGAATTGATAGGAACATCGATACACTCAGTCGGGTATCAACACTTGGTAATCATATACTTTTCCAAAGAGTCTCACCACGGGAGAATTAGACAAGAAGGGAATATCAATTGTCAATTAAGACAATTTCCATAGATGAGTAAATTCGACTCAGAAGAATAAATGGTTCGGCCACATATGTAGGTGTCTTTAACAATATGTCCCTATTTTTCCACTTCTTGCAGATCTCATAAAATTTAATCTTTCGCAATCTTCCAAGAAAATTTAATGTTTATTAATAATTTCATGGTAACTACTAATCAGCCTTGCATGGTCACTTCCAAATTGTATGTAGGCGCACAACTACATACAATTTCAAGATTAACGATGCAATACTCAGTTCGTCAAAATTTTATCATCATGTTTATAATAAAAACACTTTCATGCTTAATTCTTAAATAAGAATCAAAAATAAATTTACAATGATTTTCTTTGTTATGAAAACAATTAAGTTTTCCAAGGTGTTTTATAAACAACTTCATTTCGATAACGACTACTTATAAATCTCACTTTGAATAATCCGTATGATGATGAAAATTCAATTTTTCTCAAGGGATACGGTTTTATCTTATAAAAACAATGAGTGATCTGCAAAAGAGTGATGAAAAGTTGTTCACCAAGAACTAACCTCAATATATTAGGAAATGGGCTTAGCCAAATAATCATGAGGTTCATGACCTCGATGGCACTCAAAAAGAATAATCCACAACGTAACTCAAATCAAGATGAGTACTTGTTCAATGGTTGCATCACTAATGCGAACATTAGGATGGAGCAATAAAGGATAGATAACATCGATACATGTAGAATTTAGCAATCAATGGTAGTCTTTTCATTAATCACAAACAAGTCAAAATTGTACCGTAACACATTATGTGTCACTATGTCATACAATTCCAAGAACTCATCCTAACAACTGATGTCTTAGTTAAGTTAGGGATTATTTTTAAAAGATACCACAATGAATACTAATCTACAAGAGTCATTAGGTGTTCCACATGTCCTGAAAGATCCATCGGTCCCAATTCCGAAGAAGATTTCTTCAATTTATTTATTGGACACTAGGCATCCTCGTTATTGGACAATGGTTTAGGAACAACCCTTAACACAAACTAACAATCATTTAAAACCTTATAATTTTAATGACTTCCTCTTAATAATCTCATATTCCATACAAGTTAAATTTTTACTTCATTCAAGTTTCAACCAACTTATACTCAATGCAACATCCTACTTAATTCTCCAATACTTTCAACCTTATTCTTAGACCTTGATAGGGCGATAAAAGCTCAATATGATCAATACTTAATTTCCAATCCTATGGCTCTTACAACAATAGTTATCATTTGAGTCACTAGTATGAAATGACTCACACATTCAATTAGACGTCTCGGAAAGGTACCAGTGGCATGAGGCTTTTGGGTAATGGTTCCAATGACAGCCTCAAGTGCAACATTCACCCTTTTGATTTCAATTTTAAGAATTGGGTGATAACGAATCAGATGACATCTTTCTAGGTGGTAACATTTTGTCAAACTCCACTCTATAAGAAAAGATCGTCATGACATCGATATCAATTTTAATCTCGCCAATTCTTCTTCAATATCACAATCAACTAATATCTACATTTCTACGGATATCAACCATTTTGTTGGGATCATAAATATCCACAACTTGGTTTAGATCTAGAACAGCTAGAATTCCTACAGAAATATGTGATACCCGTGAATGTGCCATATGATGCTAAGCTATTGTCTCAAGAGCTGTTCAATATGAGCATCCCTCTTAAGTTGCGACTCACTTGAGGATGTGATACCCCGAGCCCAACGTCATTTATTTAATCCTATTTTATGAATATTTTTGAAATTTTTAAGAAATTTCGTTTGCTACATATTTGACGGTTTAAGTTGAAACCAACGTTTAGGGTCGTAATTTTAACATTTGACGGTTTAAGAAGAACCGATGAAGACTACGATACCGACAGATGCCCAAAATTTATCTTTTATTATCGATTGATCGATATTTGAGTTTTTCGAAATTTTATTTTTATTACGTGTTAAGTCGAGTCGGAACCATATGTATATTCGTTTTGTGTGCGTTTAAATCATTTAAAAGTATTTTGAGGTAGCCGGGACTAAACCCGACTCGCGTAAATTTTCAAAAACGACTACTAGTCGAATCCCACTCTTTAAAATGGTCGTTTAAATTTTAGGCCAAAAGATTAGCCAAGTTTTCAAAATAAACCCTCCCACCTTTTTACAAAACTACACTAACACAAAAACACACACACAAACACACACTCAAAAATCAAAATCTCTTCCCCCTCTCACTCCTTGAAACCCACGGCCACCACCCCACCATAGCAAAACCACAACCAAAACTTCATTCTTTGAAAATCTGATTATCATCCCATGTTTCTAACATCAAAGTAAGTGAATCCCACCAACAAAAACACACATGCAATCTAGAAATCTTTTCAAAAATTTATGATTTTTCAAAAATATGTTTTGATCTAATTAAACCATATACAAGTTTAGTTCATGTGTTTATAATGTTTATTCATCCATAAAACGAATTTGAGGCTGATTATTTTGGGTGTTTTGGTCACCAAAACCCACGAAATATTGGGGTGTTTGGTGGGTTCATGGTGTTTGATGATATTGCTTGTGGTTTTGTGTTTAGATTGTTGTTTTGGTGTTTTTAATGGTTAGAACTAATTGCATGTATGATTTAGGATTGGGTTTTGATTAGGGTTTGATGTTCTTGGTAGTATAGGCTGTTTGTGGTGTTTAGGAATGATTATAAGTAATTAGTATAGGTCTAGGTGATGATAGAATGGATTGGAAACAAGTTTTGGAATGATTTTGGAAGGGTGATTTTAGACCAGATTGTTTAGGGCTTATTTTCGTGGGTTTAACTTTTTAAACAAGTCATAAGCATGGCATGTAGTTGTAGAGCTTTGTCTTAGCTTCGTTTCGGTATAAAGTAGAGCTTACGACTCCAAACGAGTCAAAAGTTATGTAATTTTGAGAATACGTGTACCGGGAGATGAGAATCAACACAATCCGAATTTGTGTTTGGTTTTGGGTCAAATCCCGGGGACCATAGATAGAGTTTGGAAAATGATTGAAAGTTATTTTTTGGTTACAAACCTGCATTTGTGAGTCTATTTTTAGACTTAGGTGTTGGATTGGTCAATGGTGTATTTTAAATGGGTCAAACAAGTCCAACATGGTCAAAGTGCAAAATCAGTCCTAAATGTGTACGTCTAGTAATGTGATGTGTAACGAGTCATAGAAGTGAAAAATTTTCATGGTATTAAATATGGGTTTTATACAGGTCATGAGGTATTTTTGTGAATTTTCTTGAAATTTATATAGGTGCTTAAGTCATAGCAAACAACCCGTACTTTTGGTAAGTACCGGTAAATCTATAAAATGGGAATCAACTTTAATTACGTAGGTAAATGGTATAAGTCTAATAACAACTACTTGTTTGGTTTTGGCGTGAGTTTTCATAAGCATTAAGTGTTTAGATTTGCGTGTGTTTAGTACAATAGTGTACGCGGAGTATTGATTTGGTTTTCCTACTTTGACTTTTAGGTCACGTGTTAGATCTTCCTAGGCATCCACGTCGTCGGTGACATTTCTCGTTACGTCTTCGCTAGAACCACTACTACTACGCCACGTGAGTCTATAGCCTCGCTCTTTACTTATTTCAAACGTTTTTACCCGCGAGGGGGATACATGCTATTTAAATGAAAAAGAACATAAGTCATGAATGATTGTTGGACCTGAATGTTTCCTTGAATTGTGTTGAGTTCCTAGTTGTAAAAGTCCCTAAATTCGTGAACTATTAACTATTGTCTTGCCCTTGTGTGGGTTGGAGATAGCCGCTTATACAATTGATAGTACTATGGGGTTGACGACCCTATCCGAGACGAGAGCTAGTACGTTGAGTACCCTCCGCGGACGGATAACTTGTGGTAAGAAATAAGGTATAATTACAACTAATGCCTTTAGAAGGGGCACTAGTTTCACTTAAATTATGCCGGTAAATGTACGCGGGTGATTGAGTTAACGGATTAGTGTCACGAGCTTAAACACAATTATTAGCTATTGCTAATTATAATATCCTTGAATAATAGATTATGGGCGCGATAATGCTATTGAATGGTCATGATTGGTTTTAATACTTATGTTCAACTTATGATTTGATAAACCTATAGATTCGCTCAACCTTTGTGTTGACGATTTTAAGCATGTGTTTCAGGTAATCAAGATTGATAGCAGTGGAGCATGCGAGGATGGAAGTTGTTGTGGCTTGGCGGTCTACTTTGTTTTCCTCCCTTATAGCACTTAAATATTTTATATTATGTCATGTGAACAATAATGTACTTTTGGGTTGAGATTCAATGGGGACCTAAATCCAACTCTGGTTTGTATTATTTTTGGGATTTGGAAAACAGTAGACTTTGATGTTTTAATCAATCTTTAACTTATGTTCAAATTTCTACGTCTCTTTGAGTCGTTCGAAATAGCTTATGTGTGATGATAACTGCCTAGCACCCAAATATTGTAGTTCCGCTGCGCATATGATTTGGGGGTGTTATAGATTGGTATCAGAGCCATGAGTTATAGAGAATTAGGTCATTTTGAAAAATCCTAAACTATAACTTTTGGTGTCGTAAGAAATTGTCCAAGCACACAGCTATCCTGCATGGCTCCGGTAAGAATTCTTTAGCATTGCTTTATATTTTAGATGTATCCCTCAAACTTATATGAATTTCCTAGTATTTAGTAAGTAAATACTATGATATATATTGAGATATATTGTTGTGTACGTGAGTACTTATCATCGTAATTTGCAAATTCTCGTAAGATTATCTTATATGTTGCATGTAATTGGCATACGGGCTACATTGCATTACATGGCAACATTGCGTTGTAATCCTACGTGTATGTAGGAATGATTGCATGTATAAGTATGTATATACTATGGTATTTAAAGGCATTGCACGTGAAGCAATGGTCCTTGCGTGATTATCGTACATGTTATAATGCGGTTTCGTTGAGAATTCGGCCTCACCGCTAATTATCAATCTTGATAATTAATTTATTGTTCGGATAACCGAGTATGAACCTCGTTTGATACTCTAGATACGTAAATAACGCTTCGTAACATATTGTATATTGACTAGATTGATCTCGATTGTCGTTATCGCACCGTGATGTGTCATTTTGGACATTTTCTTTTGAAACGTAATTTACCTACGTATTACTTTATTTCCTTTATTCCTTATGGGTTTGATATGTTAGTTGGCGTAACTATAATATAGACGAAGTATAATCAACGATGCGTACATCGTAGCGACGAATCACATGTGTATGTTATAAAACATGGTTGAGGGGTGTTGCATTTAATCGTTGTTTACTATTCTACTTGAATTTAAAGATGTGTTTAAAATAGACTAGCGTTGTGATCAATCGCGATAACTTGGAATTTGGTTGGTTTTTGTGTTAATTTTGCGGAGTACGATTTCGAGACTCATCCGAGGCCGATAACAACACTTAGTTGACATACGTATTCTCGCTTCGTTTATTTCATTTTGTTTTGTTGTCTCATTATTTTGAATTCGAATACATGATGAGGTCCGACATTTGTGCGAGTTAAATAAGCATTAAATTTTGTTGATTGAATGATTTAAACATAAAGTGTTTTACATATTTAATAAATGGTGAATGAAACTTTTGGATAAAAAAAGTGACCTATGATGTGTCTTGTAACAAGAAAAATATGTGTAGAGAATAAATGAATAAAGTGAAATTATTTTTCCTTTAACCGTGGTTGGTAGATCATAATAAGTAATTTATATTACTCGTAAAATCCTTGTTTTCATATATTAATAATTTGATACTAGAAGCTTGTGATGGATTTGTCAAGAATTTGTTTATTATAAATTGAAAAAGGAGTTTATAATAAAATTTACGATATGACTATCGAGTATATGTAGCTGTGGGCTTGATATGAATTAATTTTTGAGTCGATGTAGCAAACTTTTAGCGTATTTGGTAATATAAAACATGAGTAGAAGAATTGGCCACGTATTTTGGAGCTAGAGACTTTGTAAAATTGGTTTTATTTTTAAACGTAAGGTCAAGTTATATATATGAATGCATTGGTATAAACTAGAACACGTTACTTGTTGTAGTGAATAAACTAGGAAAAAAAATCGAAAGATACACTTTAAGTGAGAAATTCTAACGCTTGGAAATAAATTATTAAAAGTTGATGGAACGTTATTTTATTCTGATGCGAGATGTGTTAATTTTAAAAATCACTTGATAATGGGATAATGATTAAAAGTTGAATTTTATATATCTTTGAATTATTGAAATAAGCATCTTAATTATTTATTATTTTATTATTATTATCGAGATTCAAGTGTCGACTAAAATCAGTAAGTTATCCGAAATAATACTACATGAAACCTCTTTAGCATCTGAGTCGAATTGCGCGAATATGATTTAACAAATCAGTTTTAAGGAAAACATATGTATAGTAAAGGTCAAGGTTAATTTTAAGAGTTAAGTGGACTAGTTTGAGTCATGATGGATATTTGTATATACGTAATAAGATAAGTTGTAATAATAATAACGTAAAACTTTGAAAATTCTTACTATGTACGTTTTTGGTACTTAAAATATGGATATTAATGGGATTTTGGCCACAAGTATTGAGATTTTCAAACCTAATGATATTACCAATTATGATAACCGGGTCACCGCATTTATTAATGTTAGTAATTTCCGAGAGATTGAAATTTTTCCAGAAATAAAAAAAAAACTTTGTAAGTTGAAAAATGAAAAGTATAAATTCTTTAATGGTGTAACACAAATTTAAATATGCAAATGACCGCTTTACAATATACAAGGTAACACTAAAATACGCAACTGGATTATACCACACACGCATACTTGTATTATTTCCTTAAAACGTAATGTTTTGAGTCACGAGGGTTCGATCGTACGGCATCACTTCTTTAATTTTGCGAGTCTATATGTAAATTTTGGTAGTAATGTGAATTGTTTATTTTAATATTTTCTACGGTATGAAACCATTATTATTATATTTATTTTTGGATTGCTACTTCGCTAGTATTTGATAATGAGGGTATGTCACCCGGTGTATTTTTGTCCTCTTATTGGACCCGCTGATCTTCTTTTCTTCTTTCGGTTAATGGAACCTAAAATTATGTATTTACTTGAATGATGCTATAAATCTTCATTAAAGTGGTTATTTATTTATAATTGAACAAAAGCGAGGAGGCGAAGCCGCTTTACCAAATTGTAGATGTGAAAGAACTCGATCTCCCTGGTGAAATAGTTTCTATTCGACCAGGTGATTCTTCTCCTCTCCCCGTATACCCTTGGCGGAATGTGTGTGCAACTCGAGACGATGGGAATTATGATTGTTGTTCTATTTTTTACGCTTGTGTTGACATTCAATTTTTACTCCATGTATTCGTAGATCGTTGTTGTTATCCCGAGACTTTTGTCATATATTCGAAGTGTTTTCATTTCTAATGTAGTTAATTTCTGTTGGCAAATATATTGCTCGTTTACCTTGTTCGAACTCATTGATTTTTGATTTTATTACTTGTTGTGCTTGCAATGATCTTTAATCTTGAACCACCTTAACATTGATTTGTGAGTAGTCTATTTTGGAAATATGTATGAGTGTGTGAAATGTTTCGTTTAACCAAATGTAAATGGTGTCGATTTATTTACTTAATTACTTATTCATTTTTTTCTCATAAATAGGCAAAGTAATGTATGTTTCCAAAGTAGATGAAAAATGTTTGATGTGTTCCTTAAAACGATGGTAGCAATATTTTTCCCATTTCAAATTTCATTTCAAACGATTTATTTATTTTGAAGACTAGGTCAAAAAATTTCATAGTCGTGTTTGGTGTGTAATAGCAATGTTTGTGTCGTCACTCGATCCTCAATTATGCACAGCTTAGCTAACTATGCATAATTAGGGAAGAGTCCTATTTTGTTGGTTGTCGTTGCTTGGTCCTTAAGTATGCATGATCTAGCTAATTATGCATAGTTTAGGAAGGGCAATGAAGTGTCAAATTAATTGGTCATCTTTAAAACAGGTATTGTTTTTGATAGATGTTTGGATGAGAACGTTTTTAAAATGGTGGATCCTTTTGCAAGTAATCATATTTTCTTTGATTCCTAAAGAAAATTTTTGAGTTTTCTTGTATTCCTTGAAATCTCTTCTTTCGTTTTGCGCCGAATTACTAAGTCACCGAGACCGAGTAATTTTGGAAAATGTTTTTATGTGTTGTGTGTAACGTGTGAATTTTATCGGAATCGCTAGGGTGTTGATGAAATACCAAAGGAGCTCATACCGACACTAAGAAGAAATTTTAACAAGAATAGAAGACTGCCAAAGTAGAGGAAAGCCGAGTTCGAATAACTCTGAGGGAAATGACGAATACTTCCCCTACATCAAATGTATCGTAATTTATGTATTTTCTTTTCTCGTTCTTTTGATATGTCAAACGACACGCGATAAACTGTTGAAGTTTACCAACTGTGCATAGGTAGTTGGAAGACAATTCCATTTGCCGTCTTCGTTTATTCAAGTGAGGAATCCTCTTTTGCTTGACTCGACCATATTTGATCATCGATGGTTAAACGACAGATAGCCATAGTTGATGTTTATGTGCTAAACCTTTGTCTTTTATGTGTTTATATTGTATGTGATCTAGTCGAGTGATCGAAAGTTGTGAGAACTTAAGACGACATTGTCCAATGACGTCCGGTCATGGAGAACACGTGCCATATAATGTATTTCTAACTGTGAACGGAGATGCTTATTGAGATTTTAACCACGTTTAGGATGGAAGGTGAGATGGTGTTCTAGTATTATTATTATATATATTTTTTTGGGTATGGATCCGTGTGTGAGCACCCTACAATGACATATGTATATATTTTATTTCTTTTTATCGATATGCATCCACGGCTGGCAAGCTTGTGAACCTGCTTTAACTTGCAATCTTCTTTTGACTGGACTCATCCGATAATCATGTCAATGTTTCTTATTTTATCATGGCTTGGCTGATTAGCCAACATGAGTTAACTTGATCGAACTTATTTACTTGGCATGGTTTGGCTAGTTTGCAAACATGACGTAATGTGGTTGTACGTGTTTCATATTGGTTTTGTGTTTGATTGAATTGTGATGTTTTCGAGAGAGTTATGTATACGTCGGATGATTTTGTATCGATGAATTCGTTCTTGACGAAATAAGTTATATGTACGTAATATTGCAATAAGTAGATTTGTACGACTAGTATTAATTACTTCGTTTTGTATATTCTGAACGTTTTCGATGGGGTTAGGTGCGATCTGTGTGATTTTATTTATGATTAATTGTTTTTATGAGACGATGAACCAAGTGAAGGACGATTCGAAAGTTGGGAGACATGCTCCGAGCGTGTGTGATTGATTTTGGTAGTTGTTGAGATAGACACTTGCCGTTGGTAGTATCTTTGTACAACGACATTTACCAAGTTAGCAGTGAATGTGTAGCATTTGAAGAATTACGTTGATGAAAATATAGATCACCAGTTGGATGGAATGAAGTAGGAAAATGTCAGTTGAATGGACTTGAAAGGATTCGAGAGGCTACGGAAGAGATGGTGTAGACTAAGAATCACCGGTTGACCGCGAGAAGCTGTGAGAAGAGATGTGTTGATAACCGTAGGAAGAATTTGGGAAACTGAAGTGGAGACCATGGATCGAGATGTTAAGAGATTGAAGCAAGGTATAATACTCATTGTGAAGGTGTGATGGAATCCGATACGTGAACCGAAGTCCACAACGGAACGTGAAAACCCCTTTAGGAAGAAGTATCCCCATCTTTCTAGTAGTACGAAATGCGAGTATAAGAACCGGAGAGCGCCGGGACGTCGCTCCCTTAAGGAGGGGAGGATGTGATACCCGTGAATGTGCAATATGATGCTAAGCTATTGTCTCAAGAGCTGTTCAATATGAGCATCCCTCTTAAGTTGCGACTCACTTGAGGATGTGAACCCCGAGCCCAACGTCATTTATTTAATCCTATTTTATGAATTTTTTGAAATTTTTAAGAAATTTCGTTTGCTACATATTTGACGGTTTAAGTTGAAACCAACGTTTACGGTCGTAATTTTAACATTTGACGGTTTAAGAAGAACCGATGACGACTACGATACCGACGGATGCCCAAAATTTATCTTTTGTTATCGATTGATCGATATTTGAGTTTTTCGAGATTTTATTTTTATTACGTGTTAAGTCGAGTCGGAACCATCTGTATATTCGTTTTGTGTGCGTTTGAATCATTTAAAAGTATTTTGAGGTAGCCGGGACTAAACCCGACTCACTTAAATTTTCAAAAACGACTACTAGTCGAATCCCACTCTTTAAAATGGTCGTTTAAATTTTAGGCCAAAAGATTAGCCAAGTTTTCAAAATAAACCCTCCCACCTTTTTACAAAACTACACTAACACAAAAACACACACACAAACACACACTCAAAAATCAAAATCTCTTCCCCCTCTCTCTCCTTGAAACCCACGGCCACCACCCCACCATAGCAAAACCACCACCAAAAATTCATTCTTTGAAAATCTGATCATCATCCCATGTTTCTAACATCAAAGTAAGTGAATCCCACCAACAAAAACACACATGCAATCAAGAAATCTTTTCAAAAATTTATGATTTTTCAAAAATAGGTTTTGATCTAATTAAACCATATACAAGTTTAATTCATGTGTTTATAATGTTTATTCATCCATAAAACGAATTCGAGGCTGATTATTTTGGGTGTTTTGGTCACCAAAACCCACGAAATATTGGGGTGTTTGGTGGGTTCATGGTGTTTGATGATTTTGCTTGTGGGTTTGTATTTAGATTGTTGTTTTTGGTGTTTTTGAATGGTTAGAACTAATTGCATGTATGATTTAGGATTGGGTTTTGATTAGGGTTTGATGTTCTTGGTAGTATAGGCTGTTTGGGGTGTTTAGGAATGATTATAAGTAATTAGTATAGGTCTAGGAGATGATAGAATGGATTGGAAACAAGTTTTGGATTGATTTTGGAAGGGTGATTTTAGACCAGATTATATAGGGCTTTTTTTCGTGGGTTTAACTTTGTAAACAAGTCATAAGCATTGGATGTAGTTGTAGAGCTTTGTCTTAGCTTCGTTTCGGTATAAAGTAGAGCTTACGACTCCAAACGAGTCAAAAGTTATGTAATTTTGAGAATACGTGTACCGGGAGATGAGAATCAACACAATCCGAATTTGTGTTTAGTTTTGGGTCAAATCCCGGGGACCATAGATAGAGTTTGGAAAATGATTGAAAGTTAATTTTTGTTTTCAAACCTGTATTTGTGAGTCTATTTTTAGATTTAGGTGTTGGATTGGTCAATGGTGTATTTTAAATGGGTCAAACAAGTCCAACATGGTCAAAGTGCAAAATCAGTCCTAAATGTGTACGTCTAGTAATGTGATGTGTAACGAGTCATAGAAGTGAAAAATTTTCATGGGATTAAATATGGGTTTTATACAGGTCATGAGGTATTTTTGTGAATTTTCTTGAAGTTTATATAGGTGCTTAAGTCATAGCAAACAACCCGTACTTTTGGTAAGTACCGGTAAATCTATAAAATGGGAATCAACTTTAATTACATAGGTAAATGGTATAAGTATAATTACAACTACTTGTTTGGTTTTGGCGTGAGTTTTCATAAGCATTAAGTGTTTCTATTTGCGTGTGTTTAGTACAATAATGTACGCGGAGTATTGATTTGGTTTTCCTACTTTGACTTTTAGGTCACGTGTTAGATTTTCCTAGGCATCCACGTCGTCGGTGACATTTCTCGTTACGTCTTCGCTAGAACCACTACTACTACGCCAGGTGAGTCTATAGCCTCGCTCTTTACTTATTTCAAACATTTTTACCCGCGAGGGGGATACATGCTATTTAAATGAAAGAGAACATAAGTCATGAATGATTGTTGGACCCGAATGTTGCCTTGAATTGTGTTGAGTCCCTAGTTGTAAAAGTCCCTAAATTCGTGAACTATTAACTATTGTCTTGCCCTTGTGTGGGTTGGAGATAGCCGCTTATACAATTGATAGTACTATGGGGTTGACGACCCTATCCGAGACGAGAGCTAGTACGTTGAGTACCCTCTGCGGACGGATAACTTGTGATAAGAAATAAGGTATAATTACAACTAATGCCTTTAGAAGGGGCACTGGTTTCACTTAAATCATGTCGGTAAATGTACGCGGGTGATTGAGTTAACGGATTAGTGTCACGAGTTTAAACACAATTATTACCTATTGCTAAATATAATATCCTTGAATAATAGATTGTGGGCGCGACAATGCTATTGAATGGTCATGATTGGTTTTAATACTTATGTTCAACTTATGATTTGAGAAACCTATAGATTCGCTCAACCTTTGTGTTGACGATTTTAAGCATGTGTTTCAGGTAATCAAGATTGATAGCAGTGGAGCATGCGAGGATGGAAGTTGTTGTGGCTTGGCAGTCTACATTGTTTTCCTCCCTTATAGCACTTAAATATTTTATATTATGTCATGTGAACAAAAATTTACTTTTGGGTTGAGATACAATGGGGACCTAAACGCAACTCTGGTTTGTATTATTTTTGGGATTTGGAAAACAGTAGACTTTGATGTTTTAATCAATCTTTAACTTATGTTCAAATTTCTACGTCTCTTTGAGTCGTTCGAAATAGCTTATGTGTGATGATAACTGCCTAGCACCCAAATGTTGTAGTTCCGTTGCGCATATGATTTGGGGGTGTTATAAAATAGCTTAGATTAATTTGCTAGGGGATTTAGGGTTCCTTGTGACAATCTACGTCGTATAAATACCTCGTATAAATATAGAAATAATCATCAAACAATCATGTAATCAAATTACATCATATGTATATATATAATCCAAGTTATATATATATATATATATATATATATATATATATATATATATATATATATATATATATATATATATATATATATATATATATATATATATATATATATATATATATATATATATATTAAAATAACACTTCTCAGTCTGGCCTTGTCGGTAACTCGGGAATTCTTCGACACCGTTATAGTCAAAAGATTTTTAGACATTTTTAGAAAAATGTTTATAGTTAAAATATTTTGAAATGTTTTATTCAAAACCTTGGTTTTAAAAATCTTTCGTTCTCTATAACGAGAGCTCTGATACCAAACTGTAACACCCCCAAATTTACACAATTCAATACAGCGAAGACTCATTGGTGTTACGAGATAGCACATTACTCACAATATAGACAACGCTTAAAAATCGCGTCGTTTAATAATAAAGCATTTCCATTCATGAATGTCAAATTTACATAGGTCCCAAGTCATAGTCATTTCATACAATTTTACAAAATATTTGAATGTAAATTGTTATTTAAGTGCGGGCCATGAATTCTTGTTGTCTTCCCGAGAATTACCTTCAAGTACCTGAGATAAAACATGTTAAAAGAAAAGGTCAACGAAAACGCCGAGTGAATTCATAGAGTTTAATTAAATCCATCAATATAACATCGGTATAAAATTATTATCAAAAATTATTTTGTACAAATCTTTGTAATAGGCCATAAAATAGCCAAAGTCATTTTATACAAATCCTTATCAAAAATCATAATATAGGCTTTTGCCTTTAAAACCGTTATACGAACCAATGTCGTAAAAACATCAGACAATACGTTTTATAACGTTGTATAAAGTTAAATAAAAACCGTTATATGAATATGGTTATGTAAAACCAAAACACGAATATGATATCAATAATAAGACCATGTATTGCTAGTCAGGCAATATATCGTTAATCAATGCATAAAGCAGTATTTTCATTATTTGGATTATTATAAGCCGCATGACATTGTTACCTTACTACAACAAACAACGGGTAGCTAACCGAAACTCATTTGCCCATCTAAATTAGCGTGTCGTCACAAAAATCACGCTATAGAAATCTTCTCATACATAAATTCGCTTACCAGTCAATGTGGCACGACGGGGATCAACCGTCAAGGCGCGAACTGGGGTGATCGTCGCCAAATAGTACTATTATATGCATAAGCGTCTACCAAATCCTGGTAATTCACAATTCATGCTAATGGGACTTTTAGTGACATAACCTAACTTTAATAATCCATTTCATTTCACACATCGGGTCATATAATCATTCATCGGGTCATACAATCATTCGGGTCCAAATCAATAAACAAACAATCGGGACAACTAGTTTCCTACTTAATAAAAACTAACATGTTATCTCCCTCGCGGGTTTATAAAACATTTCATAAAAATATTTAAAAGAGTGCGAGGCTATGAACTCACGTTGATGTGGGAAAGCGGGTTATCGGCAATTCGGATGTACGGTACGTGCTTCAATCACGGAAACCTAGACAAATAATACTCGTCTTAGACTCATGTCCAATGACTTTATAAAAATCATAACTATGTATATATATGATGATTTTATAAATATGATGATGATCAAGTGGGTTTATGCATCTTTACTCATTCATTATAGTGTTTATGTGTTGGTAACATTTTTATACTAGTTTTACTTATTTACATGTTTTAGGCCCAATAAGCCTATTATAAGCCCAATACTTTATATTAGTCCATTTTACACTTTTATTATCAGTTTTATACTTTTCATGTTGGGCCCAAGTGGGTTAAGCCCAATAAGTAAGCTTATAAGTGTTTTATCAAACTAGTCGGGTTAATAGTCCAATAAGGCTATTTTGGCTCGTTAATGTTCATACGTGATAAAGCTCGGGTTTTATCGGTTTGTACTTGTTATATAAGTTTATATATCAGTTTGTAAGTTTATAAAAGTTTACATTAGACGGGTCCGACCGTCTAAGTTTTATTTTACAAAAACGTTAATCTTTCGGTTTTAGCCGAAAAGACGTAAAACTTAAGTATATAGTTTTATAACTTGGAAAAACATTTTTACTTGTAATTTATATAATGTATCCCATTTTAATATCAATATATATGTAACTCTTTATTTATAATTTTTATCAACTAGTGGGTTTTATATATGTATATTTTATATAAATTTTTGAGTACTTATATTATATACTATTTATTTTCAAAATCAGTCCTAAATTTTAAGTTCACTAAAATGTCCATATCTAGAGTTCTATAATGAGATAGGACCTCAAATTTTTATGACAGTAACTACATGATATGTGCTCCATTTTATTCCTACTGATGAATCAACCTCTAAATATTTTAATAAATTCGTCCAAAACAGTATAGGCAGATTTGCACTCTAAACTTGTTTTGATCATATCTCACTCATTTTTATGATTCCATTCTATGGCCAACTCTCACAAGTGTATAACACCTAATACCCTCTTTATATTGATTCCACTTTACTATTTTATCAGTTTAACATTTGGATACTTACTGTTTTTATACAGCCAACTTATTAAGCAAGATTTTAACATTTTTACATATGGTTTTCCATCTTCTTAACCATGTTTATCAACACATGATCCCCACACAATATTTTAATCATCATTCATCATCATATAAATATACATAAATAAAGAAAATACAAGATTACATAATCAAAATAACAAGAGGATAGGAAGAACAATCTCTATACCACCATTAGTGATGAAAAGATGAGGTTTTTGATGAACAAGACTTGGTTTTGGGTAACCAATCTTATGAGATAGCAACACCACTTCTAGGATCACCAAGTATTTATAGATTCCTCCAAAAATCCGCCCTTGTTCTTCATGAAAACTCCTTGAGAAATCATCCCCAAACTCCCTTGAAAACTCCTTTTTACATGTTAAGATCACCTCCAATCTTCATAACTTCAATGGGTTTTCATCATATGTAAATTATACATATGATTTATGGTTGAATTTTTTGATGGTGGTGGTGTTAGATGGAGGATATGGGACGGCATAGATAGCAAGAGAGAGAGGTTGAGAGAATTTTTGCTAGTTTGCATGGAAGAAAATGGTAAATGGTTTTTGGTTCCATGGTTTTTGTGTTTAAGTAGTTTGGATGGCAACTAAGGACACGTGTCCTTAGTTAGGTTAATATGTTGACACACATGAGGTATGTTGTTGAAGCTTTGTCCACCCATGTGTGGGGGTGGGACAAGTATATACTTGTTCCATCCCCATTAATTTACGGGTATTATTCGATTCTAGTTTCCTCGATTTGCGTGCCATCGGGTCATTTTACGAAAAATGTTTTTATAAATTATGAATCAATGGCACAAAACGAATCTAATAAAAATTGTCTCATCAAAAACGGAGTTCAAAAACGTAAATACGTAATCCTAAGGTTTCCGGTTTAGTCGTAAAGGACGTTAAATTATGCACGTAAGTCCTAATCTCTTCTCGTAAATTTGTGAGTATATGAACCAACACAAATTTAAAATTCCAAAATAATATTCACGGATAAATTTATTTCCGGAAATGTCGTACTGTCGCAAAAACGGTGTATGTAAACGTAAGCACGTAACGTAGAATCCTCCGGTTTAGACGTATTCGATGCTACTTCAAGACGTAAATCCAAATTTCTTCCCAGAAATGAGTGAGTTCATAATATAACATTAAAATAATGTTTTTAAATAATACTTGAGAATAAAATATCAACCATAAATTGACGGATTGTCACATCCACCGCCACCAGCCAATGAGGAGTACTACGGCGGCCCCTATTATCGAGATGCGGAAGCATAAGATCTTTCCCGCCCGTGGTGTGACCCTAGTTTCACCCGTCCATGGGCAGATCCCAGGGAAGATCCTTTCACTCTCCGCATACAGAATTACTCTGAGGATACAAAGCGTCGCATGCCAGCGTGTGTCAAGACTTATAATGGGACTGGTGATCCGGATGATCACCTAAAGATATTTGACACGCAGGCAAAAATTGAACGATGGCCCGTGCCTATATGGTGCCAAATGTTCAATTCAACCTTGATCGGCAATGCTCGTGATTGGTTTGAGGGACTTACTCCGCGAAGCATTGATAGCTTCACTGAACTACGTACTGCGTTCAAGAATAATTATACTCAGCGAAAGAAGTATAATAGGGACCAGGTCTCATTGGCAACCGTCAAGCAACGACCGGGGGAGTCTACGGAGGCCTTCACTGAATGCTTCAATGACGAGTGCACACGCACAAAGACAATGCCGGAACTTCTGAAAATTTCCGATTATATGCACGCCATAACAGACAGGGAATTAATCAGATGTCTCAATGACAAACGTCCGGAGAGGTATGACGACCTTATGGAAAGGGTCAGAAACTTCATAGAGGGAGAAACCGCGGTAGCCGTAGCCTATCCTTCAAAAGGAAACAACTACCGATCGAATGATCAGTCCAGGAGACAGTCGGGCGGTCAAAACAACCAGAACCGTGGGAGGGGCTCAGATTACAAGAGCCAAAACAAAGGAGGACGGCCGGAGGACAAATTTACCCCTCTAAAGATGTCCTACCGGGAGATCTTGCTGACGGAAGGGGCCAATTTCCCGAGACCTCCCCCAATGACGACTCCGCTGGACCGTCGTCAAGGAAATCACTTCTGCGAATTCCACAACGACAAGGGTCATGGCACGGAGGAATGTATCCAACTCAAGAAGTAGATTGAGTCACTGATCAAGTCAGGAAAACTCAAGCATTTGGTCACTGATTGGAAGGATGGAAAAGACACAAGAAGTATGACAAAAAGGATCCCCAAAAGGACAAACCTTCAACTATATACATGATCCAATCCAGGCAGCGCCGCACAAGGCAGAAAATTAGTCAAAAAATTTCACGCGGCAGAGAAATCTCATTCCCTCCCATTACGGCAAGTGATGTGATTGATGCGCCTCCCACTACTGAGATAAGCATTGGAACACACAATATCCGCCGTATGTATGTGGATGGAGGGTCATCAGCAGAAGTACTATATGAACACTGTTTCGTACAGTTACGACCAGAAATAAGGAGCCAATTAGTACCGGCCACGGCGCCGCTCATCGGTCTTAGTTGAGACACCATCTGGCCAATAGGACTCTGTGGTCGCTATCATCGGACATGACGCCGCTTATACTCTCACTTGGGCCAACCTCAAGGAAAGAATGACTGAAAAGTACTGTCCCAGAGGAGAAATGAAGAAGTTGGAAGTCGAGTTGTGGGACCTCAAGTGTAAGAACAATGATATCATTTGGCACAACCAAATATTTCAAGAGTTAAGCTTGATGTGCACCTGAATGTTTCCTCTAAGGAGTGACAAGATTGAAAAGTATGTCAGCCGACTTCCTGACAAGATTCATGACAGTGTGCTAGCTTCACGACCCACCACTGTTGAAGGTGCCATGGAATTTGCGACTGAGCTGATCAACAAACGAGCTCGCAATCTGTCCGAGAGGCAAACGGACAACAAGAGGAAATTCGATGAAAACTCTCGTAGCCAGCACCAACAGCCTTCTAAAAATCAAAACGTTGGGCAAGCAGATGACACTACCTCCACAACCCGCACCAAGAGCTACATAGGGAAAAAATCCAAGTGTCCAAAATGCAACTACCATCATGTTGCTGGAGGACAATGTCAAGGATGCTACAAATGCGGCCAACAAGGCCACTTTGCTCGCGAGTGTCCAACCAATGTTGCTCCCCCATGTCGACCCAATACCACTCCTGGAAACAGCAACAGGGGCAAGTCCAACGCACGAGGGAGTGGAAGTGGGCAACAAGGAAACCGAAACCCCACTGGCGGGAGCGGTGAAGATGTGGTATGTTACGAATGTGGGACCCCTGGGCACGTGAGACCTGATTGTCCCAAGAGGGCCAAGCAGAAGAAGGATGACAAGGGAGCTCCTTCGCAAGTGTATATGGCTGGCAATGCCCCAACAAACCCAGGCTCCAACATCGCACCTGGTATGTTTTTACGAAACCAATGATGTACATCTATCTTGTCTGATACATGTGTAGACCAAAGCACTATAATTGCTAAATATAGTAAGGTAATAGGAATCCCTCCGATAGTTCTAGGCTCCTATTATATTATGGAATAGTCGACGAAAAAGTTATGATGGTTAAACACCCTCATCCGAGGTTGTTCCTTAGAAACTTTCCGAATCAGCCGTCTTACACCAATCAGATCCTGGAAAGCCTTGATAACTTTAATGTCGTTCTTAGCATAAATTGACTGGCAAGTAACATGCGATTATCCCTTATAGCCAAAAATGGGTTTGTGCACCTTGGTGAGATGAAACCTTGAATATACTATGGAGCCATAACCCCGGTATGATAACACAAGATTTAGTCTCATCTCTAGCACCAACGGGCTAAAGAATATTTGGTCCGAGTGTGACCCGTTTCCCTAACTCGTTTCTTCCCTGCCTAACCTTAAAGGACACACCCAACCCACAATGGGTGTATTTTGTAGGGTTACTTCCGCAACCTAGACAACCTTAGAACATGAAAGGCACACCCAACTCACAACGGGTGTACTTTGTAGGGCTACGTTCGGCATCCCCCATAAGGAGATGATGAATGTCCTATGCTTTTGGACATTCCTCTTTTCTCTTCGGGTCCAATTAGTTCGACAATACCATCACCCACTAGAAGCTGGGAGATTAGAATTCCACTCTTTAGAAGTCAGAATTTATACAAAAATTTTGAACCGGAAATAATGAATGCATGACCCTTGTTACGACACCCTGCAAGGCGCGCACTTCTCTATTCTTGGTATCTTCTTTTATTTCCACCACTTGAGGTACTCCTTTTCTGCGCCCCTCTCACTCCGCCTCACGACAAAGGAAACAGATTCCTTGCAACTTCTTACGCAAACGCCATCGACAACAATCTTAACCTCATTGGGGTAGAAACTTTAGTACCATTAACTTATGTTTGTACCTCGCTGCCTGAGGTAAGATCGTGAGTCTTTTCCTAAAAGATGCTAATGTAGGAGGGGTTAAAGTTAAACATGTTTGTTTTACCTTCAACCCCTAGTTATTCATCCGCGAGTATGGGGATATAACTTGTATCTCACCCATGAAAAGGATGTAAAAATAGTGCATCCCCAGATTCCCCAGCATATGAAATATGTTGGCGTGTCCTCCTCATATCAGAAACCATTTGCAATGGATTTGTCCTCTTGACCAAATCCACCATGCCAATGGTCCCCTCCCAGATCCGGGACAAGTACGACTGCAACCCTCATTGAGAAGCCCCTCGCCTACCCATCCACAACAGCAGTCTCCTTTACTGCTCAATCGGATGTATAGTGCGATCCAGATAAAGATCTCTCTGCATTCCTTGCCTACCCATCCACAGCAGCAGTATCCTTTACTGCTCAATCGAATGTATAGTACGATCCGAATAAAGATCTCTTTGCATTCCTCACCTACCCATCCACAGCAGCAGTCACCTTTACTGCTCAATCAGATGTATAGTGCGATCCGGATAAAGATCTCTTTGCATTCCTCGCCTACCCATCCACAGCAGCAGTCTCCTTTACTGCTCAATCGGATGTATAGTACGATCCGGATAAAGATCTCTTTGCATTCCTCGCCTACCCATCCACAGTAGCAGTCTTCTTTACTGCACAATCGGATGTATAGTGTGATCCGGAAAAAGATCTCTTTGCATTCCTCGCTTACCCATCCACAGCAGCAGTATCCTTTACTACTCAATCGGATGTATAGTGCGATCCGGATAAAGATCTCTTTGCATTCCTCGCGTACCCATCCACAGCAGCAGTCTCCTTTACTGCTCAATCGGATGTATAGTGCGATCCGGATAAAGATCTCTTTGCATTCCTCGCCTACCCATCCACAGCAGCAGTCTCCTTTACTGCTCAATCGGATGTATAGTGCAATCCGGATAAAGATCTCTTTGCCTTCCTCGCCTACCCATCCACAGCAGCAGTCTCCTTTACTGCCCAATCGGATGTATAGTGCGATCCGAATAATGATCTCTTTGCACTCCTCACCTACCCATCTACAACAGCAGCCTCCTTTACTGCTCAACCGGATGTATAGTGCAATCCGGGTAAAGACCTCTTTACATTCTCTTCTGTTCACCTAATGACGGAAGCTTCCATAAATGCCAGATTAGGCGTATAAGAATAACCTAGGTGTAGACCACCTCGCGTTGTGCCGCCATCCGTACCTGAGAGAGAACCTGAAACAAATCATGTACTTGGAACATCTCTTACTTAGAAGATAACTAGGTTTTTAGTATCTTTGAGGACAAAGCTAAAATAACGGGGTGGTGCTGTAAAATCCGTGATTTTACCATGATTTTTATGTAATGAAGTTTCCCCCGTTAATCCTAGAACACATTCTCACATGTGTATTCCTATAGGTTGAGTGTGAATTTGTTCATTTAGGTACTTATACCTTTACATTCACACTTGTTGTAAATAAGTTACATAGCTCAAACCTTGTACTTAAGACTAGGAGAACAAATGATAAATATGTATAATCAATACTTGGCTATACACACAACACTAAATCAAAGTTGGAAAAACATGCTACATGGTGTATGTTGCCGTGTATGTGTGCAAGGGTGTATACCACAAACATGTTCTTAACCTCCTTGGACTAGCCCAAGACGTTACTCTTTATGTACTAGCCCAACATGAGCCCAAGCCAAAGCCCATTACCCTCCTTTTTGGCTAGCTAGACACGGCACCCCATATGTGGAAGAAGAGGGGTTGACTTGGTTTTGGAAAAGCCAACACATGGCACAATGGTTCTTACCAAGGCAATCATGCCTTTTTGCCTTCACCCTTCTCTCCCCCTTTAAGCCGAAACACACACACATACATTCTCTCAACCTCTCATGCAACCAAATCTCATTCTCTCTTCATCTTTCTCTCTTAAATCATTCGGCATTAAGCCACAATAATCCAAAGTTGTTCATTAAATCCACCAAGATCTTTGTCTCATCTTTACTACAAATCATTAGTAGCATCATTCCCTTGGATTCACTATAAACAAGCCCTAACTAAGCCATCTAGTCCACGGCTTGATTTATACGTAGGGTTTTCTTCATCATTTTGAGTAGATCTCAAACCACCTTGTTCACGTAAATCATTTGTGGTACTTTTAGGCAAGAAAGGTATACATTACTTGTTCTTTCATTTCTTCATGCATGCATCATCATACATCTATAAACACAAGTAGGATAACATGATAAAAATCAAGATTTGATGAAGCTATGACCATTATAGGCCACGTCTTATTTTATAAAAATCATGTTCATGACTTAAAAACCTTTTGATAAGGAACTTATGATTGGTATGTTATGTTTTAAACTTGATTTAAAAACCATATGAAACATTTTGTAAACAAAAAAGTTTCATGAGTTACAAATCTTGTTTTATGGGACTATGGTTAAACCAATAGTCATAGATCTCATAAAATGGATGTGTGTAACTTAAAAGTCTTGAAGACACATTGTTGGGCGATTTAAAATCTCTATATTTAAATGTCACATTCCATTTAAATACAAATTTTTAAGTTGCTCAACTAATGACTAGTATGAGCATATCTTTGTTGCACCCAAATTATATATAGTTGATTGGGTATATATATATATTTTAGGTCCAACACTGGCATCCTCCTTTTCGCCAACAAAACGTAATCAAACACAATAAATTAAACGTCTTACTACGTAGAAGATGTAACCTTGAAGAAATAATTCTTCAAAATCATAAGTAGTACATAAATAAAATGATATGTTTATCAATTACGTTTCAAAAGGAGATGTCCTGAAATGGCACATCACGATGCGATGACAACAATCGAGCTTAAATTAGTCGATATGCGATATATTATGAAACAATATATATGTACTCAAAATATCAAACGAGTTCCATACTCGCATTCGGATAATAAATTAATTATCAAGAAAGGTGATTGGCGGCGAGGCCAAACTCTCTATAAAACCGTATCATAAAATGTACGATAATCATACAAGGACCATTGCTTCATGCGCAATACCCTTAAATACCATAGTATATACATTCATATACATACAACCATTTCTACATATACATAGGATCACATTATCACAACCAAAAAATGGTTTCTAGGAGCCATGAGCGCGCGGATACTTTGTAAGGCAATCAAACAATTTTACGAAAGAGCAGTTATAGTCTAGGTTTTAAAAATGACCTAGTTCACTATAACTAGTGCTCTGATACCAATCTGTAACACCCCCAAACTCACAAGGCAGCGGAATATCAACATTGGATGTTACTTCATAGCACATCACACATAGTCATAGAAAACGACCTCAAAAGAGACGTTTTATAAAATAAACCATTCGACAAAATTAGAGTTCAATAAAAAGAGGTCCCAATAGTTTATACAAACCTTAATAAATATAAAAGTTTGTCAAAAGTATCGAATGGAAATTGTTTGTTTTGCCTTTACATTATCCCGCGCGGTTCCATGCTCTAGCTAATCATAAACCTATACACCTGAGAATACATGCTAAACAGTCAACACAACGGTTGAGTGAATTCATAGGTTTTTAAATAAACAATAATGGGATTTTAAATAAACCATAAGGCTTTTGAACACAAGAATCTCATCCACTGTCGATAGTGCAACACATGCAATACCCAAAGTCCACGCTATTCTACTAAGCCATGACACCGACGCCTTAAGTATAATAATGCCCTAGTCAGGTATTTTGCCTAGTACCCCTTACTTCTAATACAGCACACCTGGCTGAGCCTCCAACCCACAGGTGCGACCTGCCCAGGTGGGGGCCATCCCCGATGGATCCATCCGTCTGTACCAGCGCCTACCCATCATAGGTAGTTAACGGTTCATGGGTTTATAGGGACTTTCCAAATTTTGGCAATACAACACTTAGCAAATAGTGGTTCCCAATCAACACAATCAATGCTTGTGTTCATCTTTCAAAAGCATTTAATCAACCATCTTACATTCATTTACAACAACATGTATTCGTTCAAAGCGTATAGCAAACCACATGTTTTTTTCATAAACATGTATTCTCTCAAAATCATATATATAAACATCATATTTTTATACCAAGAGCATGTATTCCCCCTCGCGGGTTTATAAACAAATATAAAGCAGTAAAAGCGAGGATATGAACTCACCTGATATAGCTATTACACGTAGATCAAGGAACAAACGTCCAATAGTAGATACACGACTTCACGATATACCAATCGCTCGTTAATCGAGAGCAAGATGCCCAACGGTCAACATATGACCGAATGAGACCTAAAATGACGAGACGCGTCTTAGGCTCGAGACGAGAAATAAATCATACATATATGTAAATAGTTCATTTTAGTAGGTTTGGACATTGCATAAGTTTTGTAAAACTTTTTATAAAACCTTTCATAACAATTTAACATATATCTTCTCTTTATGACCATTAAGCCCATTCTAGCCCATTAGTGACCCATTAATCATTTATATAACCTAAGTCCATTTCAAACTCGTTATTGATCTCCATATACATTATTAATCTCAGGTCCAATAATGGCCCAATAGCCATTATAAGTATAAGTTGGGCACTTTATATGTATTACGGGTTATAAAACGCCTCATAACAATGTAAACTTAATGTTGACGATGGCCGGGTCTCGGGTATTCTAGTTATCAATAAATAAACGAGTCTATATTTACTAAAAAGCGGCTCATACCATTTCGGTGTTTATAAAAATCATCACGTTTTACCTTAATTTAATATAGTCTAATTCTTACAATTTTTACGACATGTCTCGTTAATTAGACCGTTTCTCCTAAACCGTATATAATATAGATGAGTTATTTTTACTAAAGTCATTCTTAACTTATTTAGTTTACTTATTATAAGTTCAATTGCCTCTAATTTATATTTATCATAGCTTATTTACCCATTTTATCACTTAGAAGAGTTGGCTGTTTTTCGCAGCCAACTTCAGTTTCACCGTTTTGGCCGCCATTTCCAAACCGTTTATCTGTAGAAAACCATTCGATTCGTGTGTGTTCTAAATAAGTTTATCTACAACCCATAATTTTACCTTTTTTAATGGTTCTGGGTTCTAAAATGAGTTTTCAGTCAGTTTATACAGCATGTTCAGATTCGACACTTTTTACCATTTCGGCCATATCTAATTCATCGGGTGTCGTCACGAAACGGGCCACCTGGCGAAATCACCACAAAACACATGCCTATCATCCTAAACTATATTTAAATATCAGAACCCACTGTATGTTGTCAAATATCCACGTTTTACCACTGATGTTCAAATCAACCTTATTATTTTGTTACAAGGTAAGCTTATTAGTGATAAAAAGATCTATACACTCTTATTCAATGCCTTAAATATGTTATATAACATAATAACATATACAAATTATATTAATTAAGATAGCTTTTTAAATAAAATAAGAAGATGGTTAGTATCCCTTACAAAAATGATGGATGATTGTAAGATAGTTGTTGAATGCTTCTACTCCAAATTGATAATGATACCTCAATATTAAAACATGAAATTAGTACTAACAATCCCTTGTAGCTTGGCCCATCAACTAGCATCTATGAAATTTTGTGGTAATGTTTTTACTCTTTGATGTTCGGCAAGTAAGAAAAAGAAACGAGATAGACATGTGATAGAGATAGACATGTGATTGTATATTAGATTTTGTATATTGTTACTTAATTTGCAAACATTAGACACGTATCTATCATAGATACGTGTCATGAGCATCTTTTTTTTTTTGTTTTAGTATAGAGTGTATGGATAATTAGTATAACTTTTGTCACGTAAACTGTTAAAGCGGGTATTATCGAAACCCGATATTTTAAAAGTTACGCGATTTAAAAAATACGTGTAGAACACGAAAAATAAACTATCAATATAAAATAAAAACATCGATATTCGAAGAACATTTATATTTCAATATATAAATGAGGGATTATAATTTAATATATGTTAACGCGTTATATAAACGAATGTCGCCTAAAGGCTTTACGTAAATAACGAATAATGCTCGTAAAACGAAAAATTAAAACGACAACAATAGAAAATATTTCTATGTCATAACGAAAATGTTTACGTTCGACGACGGACATAAACTTCGCTGATAAATAATAAATGACATATATTCGATACATTAAAGCCATAACCTTCTTGGTTAGTCAAGAATTCAAATACTTGTTGAACGATCATGAAAAATAAAAGACGATTATTGGTCCGAATAATAGAAAGAGTATTAGAACTCGGTCTAAATGTGTAAAATAAAATTTCAAGTTACTACATTATCTACCCCTTTAGGAAGCGATGTCCCAGCGCTTAATTCGTCTCAATAGTATTCGGTTTAATGGTGAAGAAGTGAGAAATATACAAGTCATCACTGACGTCCCTAATGAAGGTTGGATGATCAAAAGTCAAAGCAACGAGTATACATAACGGGCACAAATGAATGGTTTGATTGTAGTTTCAATCCTTATAAGGAAAGATGAATACATAACTCGAACGAAAAGCCACGGAAGCGAAAAATTAACATGTCGTCAGTTTTTGAAAGTGCTTCAAGGTACATTACCACTAGCTTATTAAACTTGCGGCAGTCGATATAAGTTCGAAAAATTCCAAATGACAAGTGATGAGTCGAAAGAAGTCGGCGCATTTGGAAAATCTCCAACGTGACAATCAATTCAAAACAATCGGTGATCACATTGATCAAATTAAAACACCTATCGTCCACGGGTCTCATAAAAACAATTACGTCGTAAAAGAAAATCGCATGGATCACACATAACTCCATTGAAAACTTTATAAACTATTCAAAACGAGATAACTATTGCTAGTCGTACAAAATCACCCAATTGCATGCTCTCGAACATGCAAACCTATTTTATCAAAGGAGAATTCATCGATACGGAAATTGTTTGGATTATACATTACTCGATCGGAGGAACTATTATCCAAATCAAATACAAAATCCATCATTAGGCACATATAATCACATTATGACATGCTTGCAAAATAGTCAAGCCATGTCATGTCAATAAGTTCAGTCAAGTTATCTCATGCTTGTTAAATGGTCAAGCCATGATAAATAGGAATATTTGACAGGATTTTTGGATAAGTTCAGTCAAAGGAAAGTTTGCAAGTTAAAGGATGTTGACGATATTGATTGCATAGATGCATATAGAATAATATTTTCGTCATCAGAGGGTGCTCACACATGGATCTATACCCAAATAACATTGTAGGGTGCTCACAAACGGATCCATACCCAAAATATTTTCTCGTTATGTTTGAAAAATTCTCCGATGACCATCCATAATAACAAGAAAGAATCACAAGATCTTTTCATTCACGATGAGTTGTGTTGATAACTTAATCCTCAGTCAATCCACAAGTACACAACTAGTGTCGATTAAACAAGTCATTTGTTCTCGAAATAGGTGATGGTTCTTAACGATTCGCTTATAATGCTCGCGATAGTTAGGACACACTAGAAATGGTCCATAGAAACAAATTATAACTCGAGAGAAGACTAAAAGGCTTACTCGTACATAGACGATAATCAATAATAACAATAATGACGACGAAAACGAACGATTCATACCAACGAAACATGAGTCGAAGAAATACATCGGTATACAAAATAATCACAAACCAAGTCAAGCACTCTTGAGCCCACTTGTTTATAATTTCTTGTTTACATCCAAAGGCGTCCCAATCCATGTAAACAAGAATTATAAATTTATGGTTCGGGAACTCATAACTTTCTTGTTCAAATAAAAAGGCGTCCCAATTTATTTCAACAAGATGATTATAAGTCATCCTACTCAGGTAATACCGTCACATAATACGATATCATAACCAAATTAAATGCCAAGAAAAGTATAGGGTGTCAAACTTACTCCATGATTTTTGTATTCAAACGTCCCATACCATTTGAATAAAGAAACCATTGACAATCTAAGGTCCAGTGGTTTAAAACTTTCTTATTCAAATGTCCCAATCCATTTTAATAAGAGAACCTTAAATGACACATTGTTGGGCGATTTAAAATCTCTATATTTAAATGTCCCATTCCATTTAAATACAAATTTTTAAGTTGCTCAACTAATGACTACTATGAGCATATCTTTGTTGCACCCAAATTATATATAGTTGATTGGGTATATATATATTCTAGGTCCAACACTGGCATCCTCCTTTTCGCCAACAAAACATAATCAAACACAATAAATTAAACGTCTTACTACGTAGAAGATGTAACCTTGAAGAAATGATTCTTCAAAATCATAAGGAGTAAATAAATAAAATGATATGTTTATCAATTACGTTTAAAAAGGAGATGTCCTAAAATGGCACATCACGATGCGATGACAACAATCGAGCTTAAATTAGTCGATATGCGATATATTATGAAACAATATATATGTACTCAAAATATCAAACGAGTTCCATACACGCATTCGGATAATAAATTAATTATCAAGAAAGGTGATTGGCGGCGAGGCCAAACTCTCTATAAAACTGTATCATAAAATGTACGATAATCATGCAGGGACCATTGCTTCATGCGCAATAACCTTAAATACCATAGTATATACATTCATATACATACAACCATTTCTACATATACATAGGATCACATTATCACAACCAAGAAATGGTTTCTAGGAGCCATGAGCGCGCGGATACTTTGTAAGGCAATCAAACAATTTTACGAAAGAGCAGTTATAGTCTAGGTTTTAAAAATGACCTAGTTCACTATAACTAGCGCTCTGATACCAATCTGTAACACCCCCAAACTCACAAGGCAGCGGAATATCAACATTGGATGTTACTTCATAGCACATCACACATAGTCATAGAAAACGACCTCAAAAGAGACGTTTTATAAAATAAACCATTCGACAAAATCAGAGTTCAATAAAAAGAGGTCCCAATAGTTTATACAAACCTTAATAAATATAAAAGTTTGTCAAAAGTATCGAATGGAAATTGTTTGTTTTGCCTTTACATTATCCCGCGCGGCTCCATGCTCTAGCTAATCATAAACCTATACACCTGAGAATACATGATAAACAGTCAACACAACATTCATAGGTTTTTAAATAAACAATAATGGGATTTTAAATAAACCATAAGGCTTTTGAACACAAGAATCTCATCCACTGTCGATAGTGCAACACATGCAATACCCAAAGTCCACGCTATTCTACTAAGCCATGACACCGAAGCCTTAAGTATAATAATGCCCTAGTCAGGTATTTTGCCGAATACCCCCTTACTTCTAATACAGCACACCTGGCTGAGCCTCCAACCCACAGGTGCGACCTGCCCAGGTGGGGGCCATCCCCGATGGATCCATCCGTCTGTACCAGCGCCTACCCATCATAGGTAGTTAACGGTTCATGGGTTTATAGGGACTTTCCAAATTTTGGCAATACAACACTTAGCAAATAGCGGTTCCCAATCAATACAATCAATGCTTGTGTTCATCTTTCAAAAGCATTTAATCAACCATCTTACATTCATTTACAACAACATGTATTCGTTCAAAGCGTATAGCAAACCACATGTTTTTTTCATAAACATGTATTCTCTCAAAACCATATATATAAACATCATATTTTTATACCAAGAGCATGTATTCCCCCTCACGGGTTTATAAACAAATATAAAGCAGTAAAAGCGAGGCTATGAACTCACCTGATATAGCTATTACACGTAGATCAAGGAACAAACGTCCAATAGTAGATACACGACTTCACGATATACCAATCGCTCGTTAATCGAGAGCAAGATGCCCAACGGTCAACATATGACCGAATGAGACCTAAAATGACGAGACGCGTCTTAGGCTCGAGACGAGAAATAAATCATACATATATGTAAATAGTTCATTTTAGTAGGTTTGGACATTGCATAAGTTTTGTAAAACTTTTTATAAAACCTTTCATAACAATTTAACATATATCTTCTCTTTATGACCATTAAGCCCATTCTAGCCCATTAGTGACCCATTAATCATTTATGTAACCTAAGTCCATTTCAAACTCGTTATGGATCTCCATATACATTATTAATCTCAGGTCCAATAATGGCCCAATAGCCATTATAAGTATAAGTTGGGCACTTTATATGTATTACGGGTTATAAAACGCCTCATAACAATGTAAACTTAATGTCCACGATGGCCGGGTCTCGGGTATTCTAGTTATCAATAAATAAACGAGTCTATATTTACTAAAAAGCGGCTCATACCATTTCGATGTTTATAAAAAATCATCACGTTTTACCTTAATTTAATATAGTCTAATTCTTACAATTTTTACGACATGTCTCGTTAATTAGACCGTTTCTCCTAAACTGTATATAATATAGATGAGTTATTTTACTAAAGTCATTCTTAACTTATTTAGTTTACTTATTATAAGTTCAATTTCCTCTAATTTATATTTATCATAGCTTATTTACCCATTTTATCACTTAGAAGAGTTGGCTGTTTTTCGCAGCCAACTTCAGTTTCACCGTTTTGGCCGCCATTTCCAAACCGTTTATCCGTAGAAAACCATTCGATTCGTGTGTGTTCTAAATAAGTTTATCTACAACCCATAATTTTACATTTTTCAATGGTTCTGGGTTCTAAAATGAGTTTTCAGTCAGTTTATACAGCATGTTCAGATTCGACACTTTTTACCATTTCGGTCATATCTAATTCATCGGGTATCGTCACGAAACGGGCCACCTGGCGAAATCACCACAAAACACATGCCTATCATCCTAAACTATATTTAAATATCAGAACCCACTGTATGTTGTCAAATATCCACGTTTTACCACTGATGTTCAAATCATCCTTATTATTTTGTTACAAGGTAAGCTTATTAGTGATAAAAAGATCTATACACTCTTATTCAATGCCTTAAATATGTTATATAACATAATAACATATACAAATTATATTAATTAAGATAGCTTTTTAAATAAAATAAGAAGATGGTTAGTATCCCTTACAAAAATGATGGATGATTGTAAGATAGTTGTTGAATGCTTCTACTCCAAATTGATAATGATACCCCAATATTAAAACATGAATTTAGTACTAACAATCCCTTGTAGCTTGGCTCATCAACTAGTATCTATGAAATTTTGTGGTGATGTTTTTACTCTTTGATGTTCGGCAAGTAAGAAAAAGAAACGAGATAGACATGTGATAGAGATAGACATGTGATTGTATATTAGATTTTGTATATTGTTACTTAATTTGCAAACATTAGACACGTATCTATCATAGATACGTGTCATGAGCATCTGTTTTTTTTGTTTTAGTATAGAGTGTATATAACTTTTGTCACGTAAGTTGTTAAAGCGGGTATTATCGAAACCCGATATTTTAAAAGTTACGTGATTTAAAAAATACGTGTAGAACACGAAAAATAAACTATCAATATAAAATAAAAACATCGATATTCGAAGAACATTTATATTTCAATATATAAATGAGGGATTATAATTAAATATATGTTAACGCGTTATATAAACGAATGTCGCCTAAAGGCTTTACGTAAATAACGAATAATGCTCGTAAAACGAAAAATTAAAACGACAACAATAGAAAATATTTCTATGTCATAACGAAAATGTTTACGGTCGACGACGGACATAAACTTCGCTGATAAATAATAAATGACATATATTCGATACATTAAAGCCATAACCTTCTTGGTTAGTCAAGAATTCAAATATTTGTTGAACGATCATGAAAAATAAAAGACGATTATTGGTCCGAATATTAGAAAGAGTATTAGAACTCGGTCTAAATGTGTAAAATAAAGTTTCAAGTTACTACAAGGCAATATAGCCGTGAGCTATATGTGGTCTCCTTGGAAAAATAGTAACCTTGGAAACATGCATGTAAACTAGATAATCATGATTGTATTTTTAAATAATTACAAGACTTAGAAACTAGATATAGTGTTCATCTTGGAAGTACCAAGATCTAAATTATAGCCGTGAGCTATATAAGAATGTACATGGACTTATGTTTGATTTTTAGGTCTAGACATAGTTTAGATCTTATTATGAACTTGTAATTTATTTTCTTGATGTGTACATAGTGAGATCTAATTTTGTAACACATATAAACTACATGCAACCCTAATATGGAACTTGATCTATCCTAATATGTTATAACTAATGTAGGCCGTTATAACTAACGTAGGCCGTGAGTTGTAAGCACCTATTAGGGCTTATGACTTACTTGTAACCTTATGACACACATAGATCTAATTTGGTATAACCCATAAAATGAATTTTTAAGATTATTCATCTATTTAGATTGAAGACTAAATAGTAATAAGCTTAGTAAGCTTATATTAATATTCTAAGTAAAAACTTATATAAAATGAAAAGTAGTGTAAATGGACTATTTAAGCCCATGAAAAGTTAACCTAAAACTTAAATGGACCTAATAAGCCCATTTCATAAATTATAGTAATTTAAATGGACTTAAGATCACAATTAGGCCCATTTAACAAATTAAAGGACTTAAAAATGTATTTAGGCCCAATAAATGATTTAAAGACCCATTTAAATAAATTAGTGAACTTGAGATATATTTAATCCCACTAAAATAGCCCATTAGATGTTTAGCCCATTTAATGAGCCCATATAAAGTCTGAATGTTAAAATAAAAGTTTTTATAATAAAATATAACTTATAAAAATTTTTTGGATGAAAATGACAATTTATAAAACTTAAGGACTAAAACCGTAACTTATGAAACTTGTTTTGATAAACTAATAAACACAAGGACTGCAAATGTAAATATTCAAAAGTCTAGGATTTAATAAATATTATCCATGGCAAATTAAACCTTAGGGACCATTTTGGGAAGTTTCTAAAAGTTATTTTGTCATTTTATAACCCTAAGGACTATTCTTGTAAATTGCCGAAACATTTCCAAGCCCTAACCCTAAAATCTATTTTAATTATAATAAATCATAATTAAAATACTTAGACCATAAGAATTAAGGTATAAATTCTTAAGTATAAATTATTTTATAAATTTTAAAATAATTTATGGAAACTTTAAAGTTAAATAAAATATTTTATATATTTTCTATATAAAATATTTATATTTACTTTAGGAAATAATTGTATAAACAATTTGAATATGTATTGTTAATACATGTACTCATATACTTTTAAGAAATAAAATTATGTGAACATTAATTAAATTAAATGTTACTGCGTAAATATATTATAAGTAAAGCCCCTTATGTTTACTTAAATATAGAACATGGTTATGAAATTTAACGGGATGTTATTGAAAAAAGTACTATAAACACAGATTAATATTTTTAAGTAAAATATTTTTTTTATTATGTTTACTTAAATGTAGAACTTAATTGTAAAATTGGATGATTACTATAAACACATGTATGCTAACTAATAGTAATAGTTAAACATGCGATGTGAGCTTAGAAATGAAACTTATATAAATAAGTTAAATGGATATTGGTGCTACTTGAACTATGGTCATTTAGATAAATACCATAGTAAATCCGTATAAGCATACCTATATGTTCTTTGTACTATCTATTATGACTGTACTATCTGATTAGGCATAACTTTGGTGTGAGCTTTAATTGGATATCCGTATTAAACAAGCAATTGCCTACTCCCAGGTGAGTCTACAGCCCCATTTAAACTTTGGTAAAACTTTCCCTTTTGGGAAAGAAAATATGCACACATATATTGGACATGTCTGGATTGTATAAACTAGATTATGATTGCTTATTATTGAAACTGTTAAATTGTTGTAAATCGCCCGAATGTTTAAAATAGATCTATTAGGGATTGACCATCCACGTGTGGGTGAGTCATGCTCACTGTGCCTTGGCCGGGACAACAGACGTATACCATGTTGGAACAGGAATGGGTGTCTTTTTGTAAGACACTACGTCCTCATCTGTTGAGGACTATGGGGTTAAGCTTCAGTTTCTAATAATAAACAAATGTTATTCACATTTTAGTAAGAATGCTTTGTGCATTATTACTTCTATGATTATTGTATGTCCAAACTAATTAATTGTTAAAATCTATAAATTCACCAACTTTATGTTGACCCCGTTAGTATGTTTTGCACAGGAATATGAAGTTAGTACGTGGTGTGTGTGCATGGTCTCCAGCATCTTAGAAGTCTGCATCATAGGACTCGTCAGGGCTTCTATTTGGGAAACAAAAACAATCACCTACTGTCTTGTTTAAAACAATTTTTATATATTTGTTTGAATAAACATGTAATCTGATTTGACTAACTTTTATCTTATGCTCTATGGACTATATGCTATCGATCCACCCTTGTGACCTCTCCGGGGATATTTTCCGCATATTTTGACCCTACCCAGGGTGTCACATTGGTGCAGGAGCCGGAGTCCAGCCAACCCGAATTAAGCCTAATTCGGGTTTAGTAAGGATCACCCAACTTTTGTATCAACACCTATCATCCACAAACGGATGGTCAGAGTGAGCGAACCATCCAAACCCTAGAGGACATGTTAAGGGCATGTGTAATTGAATTTGGAAATAGTTGGGTCGAGCATATACCTTTGGTTGAGTTCTCCTACAACAATAGCTATCACGCCAGTATCAAGGCCGCCCCTTTTGAAGCCCTTTATTGAAGGAAATGTCGCTCTCCTGTATGCTACGCGGAGGTAGGTGAGTTCCAACTCACTGGGCCTGAATTGATTCAGGAGACTACAGACAGAATTGTCCTTATAAAACAGAGACTGCAAGCTGCTCGCTATCGACAAAAGAGCTACGCGGATAAAAAACGCAGACCCGTACAGTTCAAGGTGGGAGATCACGTCATGCTAAAGGTATCACCATGGAAGGGAATTATACGATTTGGAAAGCGGGGAAAGTTAAATCCACGATATGTGGGTCCTTTCAACGTAGGAGCCAAGATCGGGGAAGTGGCTTACCGTTTGGAACTACCGCCACAATTAAGTCGGATACACCCCACCTTCCATGTATCAAATCTGAAGAAGTGCTATAGTGAGTGTGAAAAACCTTATCCTTTTACCACTTATTTCCAATAATAACAAGACCAAAACGTGTATTTTATTTAGTAAAAGTCAGAATTATGCGTGGTTTATGTTTTTATTGTGTTTCAGGATAAAAATATGAAAAAGGAAGAAAACACGGGCTATCACGGGCTTTTATCGAAGAAAACGACAAAAGACGAAGTCAAAAGATCAAGAGTGCAAAAGGAACGGAAGTCCAAGGCCTATTCTGAAGATTTATCAAAGAAAAAGTCTAAAGACGAAAGTTTAATGAAGTCGAAGAACCCAAGTCTAGTTATAGAAGAAAAATATAAGACAAGTTCAATTTATATCGACAAATCCCGAGACAACGTCGAGAAAGACAAAGAATATAAGTCGAGACGAGAAGAAAGAAAGAAGGAAGCAACACATGCACTCCCCACCTCCTATATATACCCTCCTAATGACACATTAGGAGGGTGTCAGTTAATTAGTTCATTTTTTAATTTTTAGTAGTTTAATATTTAGAGAGAGAAAGTGTTTAACTTTCTCTCACTAAAACTTCATCTTTTCTTTCTTTCATGTTTAAGCTTTAATTCAATCTTGTATTTTTGAATCTTTAATCTACAAGTTCAAGTTAATCTTTTCATCTTTAATCTTCTTCTACCTTTCTTTATTTTTGAGTTGTTTTTGATCCGTTATAATCTTTGATTTTGCTTAATCTTGTTGTTTGATTGATTAAAAAGTTTATCTTTTTGTTCATCTATAAGTTTCTATACGATTTGAGCTTTGAGCTTATCATGCTTATTGGCTTAATTTGTATTTAGCTTATTTGTTTTAAAGTTTTCTAAAAGGTTTTGTCTTTTTAAAAGTTTGATTTAAAAAGTCGCTTATTTAAGGTTTTGATAAGTTATTATTTGTGCTTATTTAGTTATTTTCATTAAATTCGGTTAAGTTTTGGTTTGAGCTTATTAAAAAGTAGCTCTTAATCTTAGCTTATTACGAATCTCAAAGTCATCGGAAAAGGGTAAACCCCTTTCCGATTGTGTATTCCGATGAAGGCTTTACATTCCGATCTTCAACACTATTATTCCGATACAAGGTATCGGAATAGGGTTTCTGGATTCCAAAAATCATTCCGATTTGTATTCCGACGGAGGTGGTTGTTTGTATTCCGATAGAAGTATATCTCATTATTCCGATAGTCTGTTTTTCGTGCATTTCAATAGACGCTTATTCCGACTGTTTTCCTTTGACATATTCTGACCCAACATTCCGATTGTTATTCCTATTTGTTATTCCGACAGTAGTATTGTTGACATTCCGATAGGAGTGATTTCGACGAGGTTCATTTTTCCACATTCTGATCGGATTCCGACTGCATCATTCCGACGTGATTCCGATAGGGTTTTCCGATGGGCTAAATGTCTATTTTTAGAGAGAAAAAGTGACAGTTTTTCTAGATTTGCTTTTAGCTTATTTTAATTACGTTTCGCACTTACCATTTTATTAGAATTAGATATATTCAAACTCCCCCTTTTAGTGACCATTACCGACTATTCCACGATTAACCGTGATCAATTCGATTAGATACCGAGAACGATATCGAGTACACAAATGCTATAGCAAGCTAAGCAAAAATTCCTTTATTATGCTACGCTAAGGAACCTTTGGTTATGCCCTTAGAGGGGGTCCATATCGATGACCAACTCCAATACACGGAGACACCAGTGGAAATCATGGGGAGAACAACCAAGAAGTTAAAACGTAGCCGCATCCCGTTGATCAAAGTGCGATGGGACTCGAAGAGAGGCGCCGAGTACACCTGGGAACGAGAAGACATTTTCAAAGCCAAATACCCACATCTTTTCACCTAAGAGATAACCACGTTCTTAGTATCTTTAAGGACAAAGCTAAAATAACGGGGTGGTGCTGTAAAATCCATGATTTTACCATGATTTTATATAATGAGTCTCACCCATTAATCCTAGAACATTCACTCATGTGTTGTATTTCTATAAGTTATGTGTGAACTTGTCCACTATGTACATATACTTCTACAATTACTTTGCTATGGTAATATGTTGCATAACTAAACTTTGTACATAAGACTAGGATAACAAGTATTAAAAGGTATAACAAACTATGTATGCCCAACACTTAACAAATCATGGGAAAATGTTGTATAAAGTGTTTATATATATATATATATATATATATATATATATATATATATATATATATATATATATATATATATATATATATATATATATATATATATATATATATATATATATATATATATATATATATATATATATATATATATATATATATATATATATATATATATATATATATATATATATATATATATATATATGTGTGTGTGTGTGTGTGTGTGTGTGTCTGTACATTATTGGCATACATACACATCTTGGACTAGCCTAAGATCCTTTATCTTTGTGTGATAGCCCAACATAAGCCCACAACATAGCCCAACCTCCCTTTGGTTAAGTGTACACAGCACCCTATGAGGTGGAAGATGGAGGCATGCCTTGGTTTTGGAAAAGCAAACACTTGGCACATACTCCCTTACCAAGACAATCATACTCCTTTTAGCCTCCTTCTCCTTCCTCCTTAAGCCAAAAACTATCTCTCACTCTTCACATTCCCTCATGCAACTAAATCTCATTCCCTCTTCATCTTTCTCTCTCAAATTATTCGCCTATAAGCCACAAAAATCCAAAGTTTGTTCATTAAATCTACAAGATCGTTGTCCCTTAGTAATCACTAATCATTTAGTATCATCATCATCATCATTGGAATCACTAGAACAAGCCCTGGCTGAATCTATAAGGCCACGGCTTGGTTTACATTTAGGGTTTCTTCATCAACTAGATTAGATCTCTAATATCTTTGTTCATCTAGATCATCATTGGTATTTTTAATCAAGAAAGGTATACTCCTTATTATCTTTCATTTCTTCATGCATGCATCATCATACATCTATAAACACAAGTAAATAACTTGTTAAAATCAAGATTTGGTAAAGCCATGTCTATTATAGGTTACGACATAATTATGAACACCATAGTCATGGTTAAAAATCTTTTTATAAGAAACCTATGGCTTGTAATCTATGTTTTAAACTTGATTGAAAACCACATGAAACATTTTATAAATCTAAATGTAGCATGGGTTACAAAACTTGTTTTATGGGATTATGGTTAACTAATAATCATAGATCTCATAAAATAAACTTATGTAACTTGAAAATCATGAAGACCATGACCTTAAAGGTCACGACTAAAATGAATGATGAACATATGATGTGTCTACTAAGTTTTAATGATAATGTTACATGTTAAATGGAATACTAAAAATCACTAAAATGATTTATGTGAACATATGTAGCCGTGGGTTATATATGACCTAGAATGGTTTTAAATGTACATGCATGCTCATATAAACCATAGATCTAATGATAAGAGTGAACTTAAACATGATTAACATAAAACAAGCTTAAAAAATCATATGGGAACCTTGGGAGAAGACAATATAGCCGTGGGCTATATGTAGTCTTCTTGGAATAATGGTAACCTTGGAAACATGCATGAAACCTGGATAATCATGATTGTATTTTTTTAAATATTTACAAGACTTAAAACTAGCTAAAATGTTCATCTTGGAAATACCAAGATTTAAAATAATAGCCGTTGGCTATATGTATGTATGTATGTATGGACTTGTGAATTGATTTCTTGATTTGTACATAGCTAGATCTATTTTGGGAACACTGATAAGTACATGTAACCTTAAAATAAGATTTGACTCATCTTAATAAGCTATAATTAATTATAGCCATGAGTTATAAGCTCATATTAGGGCTTATGATTTGTATGCAACCTTGTAACACATCTAGATCTCATTTGGTACATCACATAAAATAAACTATAAGTTTTATTCTTTAATTAAGATTTAAAACTAAATATGAATAAGATAATAATAAGCTTATAAGAAAATACTAAGATAATACTTACATAAAATGTAAAGTAGTGTTAATGGACAATTTAAGCCCATGCAATGTTAGTCCAAGACTCAATGGACCTAATAAGCCCATTTAATAAATCTTAGTAACCTAAAGGACTTAAGTTTATATTTGAACCCACTTAGAATGATTAACGGACTTAAAATGTATTTAAGCCCAATAAATGTGTTAAAGGCCCATTTAACAAGTTAATAAACTTAAAAATGTATTTAGGCCCACTAAATGACCCATTAGATGTTTAGCCCATTTAATGAGCCATATAATGTTATTGAATGTTAAATAAAAGTTTTTATAATAAAATGTAACTTATAAAAACTTTTTGAGTAAAATGACAATTTATGAAACTTAAGGACTAAAATGTGACTTATGAAACTTGTTTTGATAAATTAGTAAACACAAGGACTGAAAATGTAATTATCCAAAATTTTAGGGTTTAATAAATACCATCCGTGGCATATTAAACCCTAGGGACCATTTTGGGAAGTTTCTAAAAGTTATTTTGTCATTTTAAAACCCTAGGGACCATTGTTGTATTAATTCGAAACTTAAAGAAGCCCTAGGGGCTCTTTTGCTCATTTTATAAAAGTTGTAAAACCTAGATTTAACTAAGGGGACTAAATCTGCCATAAGCTGAAACTTAAACAAGCCCTAGGTACCAAATGTGTAAAATTCCGATAGTTTACTTTGTTTAAAAATATGGAGGGACTAGTTTTGCCATGTTCTAAAACTTTAATAAACCCTAACCCTAATTCTATTTTTAAACTTAGTAAAACTAAAACAAACCCTAAACTATAAGAATTTATAATATAAATTCTTAAACTTGTACTTTATAAAATTATTTTAAAAACGTTAAATAATTTATGGGAACTTTTAAATTAAATGAAATACTATATTTTATTTCTCAAAGATAAAATATTTATATTTTTTATTTATGAAATAAATTGTATAAATAATATGGATATGTATTATTAATACATAAACTCATATACTTTTAGAAAATAAAATTATATGAACGTTGAATAAATTAAATACTAATATTTTAAGTAGAACGTTTTATGTTTACTTAATTATGAAACTTAATAGTAAGTTTAAATGGATGATTATAATACATGAACTACAAACGTAAACTAATATTTTAAGTTAAACATTTTATGTTTACTTAGAAATAACTTGTTAGATAAATACCGTAGCATAAATGAACTGACTAAAAATCTGTATAAGCATACACATATGTTCTTTGTACTATCTATTAAGACTGTACTATTTGATTAGGCATAACTTTTGGCATGAGCATTATTTGGATATTCGTGTTATACAACTTTGCCAACTCCCAGGTGAGTTTACAGCCCCATATAAACTATTGATAAACTTTTCCTCTACGGGGGAGAAAACATGCAACTATTTTAAAATGGACATAACTGAACTGTATAAACTTGACTATGATTGACTATTATAGAAACTGTTAAATTGTTGTAAATCGCCTGAATGTTATAGATAGATCTATTAGGGATTGACCATCCCCATCTGGGTGAGTCATGCTCATTGTGCCTTGGCCGGGACAACAGATGTAAACCATGTTGGAACTCGGTTGGGTGTCTTTTTGTAAGACACTACGTTCTCATATGTTAAGGACTATGGAAGGTTAAGCTTCAGTTTCGAGTAATAGCAAATTTAATCTAATTTTTAGTAAGAATGCTTTGTGCATTGTTACTTCTATGATTAATGTATGTCCAAACTAATTAATGTTAAAACCTGTAAATTCACCAACTTTATGTTGACCCTCTAAGCATGTTTATCTCAGGGAAATGAAGTTAGAACGAGATATGTGCATGGACTCAAGCATCTATGTAATCTGCATCGTAGGAATCGTCAAGGGTTCCATTTGGGGAAAATGAACAATCTACTTATGACATGTTTAAGAAAAATTTTATTTATTTGTTTAACAAACATGTAATCTGATTTCAATAACTCATTATCTTATGCTCTATGGACTATATGCTATCGATCCAACCTTGTGACATCTCCGTTGATATTTCCGCATATTATGACCCTACCCGGGGTGTCAAACTTTTGACTCGGTTATCAAAAACAAGGTGCCTCGTGGGGGATTCTCATGTTTATCCTTGTAAATATTATTGTTTTCTAATAGAGTAACGAGGGGACTTGTGCTCTTCCAACCTTTGCTTCGTGGTTGTTTGTGATTGTGATTCATTATGTTCATCGTCATCATTGAAGCCTCCCGTGTTCGTTTTACGGATCACTAGATCTTTGATCGTTGCCTTTGGAGATTCCGATATCCGATGATATCCTTTTATGTTCTAACGTTTATCTTATTAGCATAATTCATAAACGGCTTTTAGGTTATTCGTTTTACCCTTTCCATCCTCGAGATTAAGCATTCGACTTCGTCTCTAGTATCGGGGTGTTTCACCCCTAGATTCGAAACATTGAGGACAATGTTTAGTTTTAGTATGGGGGTGAATAGATACTTCACCTTTCTTACATCATCACGCAATCCAATATTCATCTTTTTATTATCGTTTTATGCAAAATAAGGCTGAAAATGGCCAAATTTTAAAATTTTTCTTGTTTTTCATAAGTGTTTAAGACACGAATGTAGGTTTTCCGATGGTGAGTGTTTCCAACCTCAAGGATTTCAAGGGAATGGGCCACATGATTTTAACACTATTGAGCTTCTTCATAAAATGAATCAAGAGAATTGATAGTAGTAAAATCACATTTGTTTAGGAAAACAAGCGTAAAGCGGTAAGTATTAAGCGAACGTTTAGGAACACGTAACACTTATGACCCTTTTGTGAGTTTGTTCTCGAGGAGAATTAATGTGTGTGTTAAACTCGATGGTATTTGAGATTAATATTGATGAGACAAAGGAAAAATGAAAAGTGATGACGGTTACGATTAAAATTAAACTACGACGAATGATAAAACGTAAAACGTAAAAACATGATGAAATTAAAAATTACTCTAAAAATTCCCAAAAAATCACAAAAAAATCCTAAAAATCCAATTAGAGTTTACAAATGATCAAAACTTTTTTCAAACCTTGTACTTAATTAATTTTTAATTTTATAATCCTAATTAAAGCCCTAAAAATAAATAAATTAATAAAAAGCCCAAATAAAGATTTTTCAATTTGTAAACCTCCAAAATAACTTAATTAAACTAAAAAGTATTTTTACAAAATTTAAAGCCTATTAAAACTATTTAAAATGATTAAAAACTAAAAATAAGTATTAAAATAATATTAAAAATTCAAAATTTATAAAAAATAATTCTAAAAACTTGAAAACTAGTTTATTTTAACTTAATTAAACAAAAAATGAAAGTGAAATAACCTAAATACCCATATTGGGCCCTCAAATGGGCCAAAATCAAAAACCGTCCAAGTTAATGGGCTTTTTGACCCAATAAGACATAAGTCAATCAAATAAGCCCAAAAGTTCCAGTCTAGCTTAAAATTTGATTTTATACAAAAAACTCTAAAGGCCCAAAATTTGAAAGTGAGCTTATCACAACTTAATAAACACCCAGTTTATTCTTAATGGGCCAATAAGCCCATTCATCCATAATCTAATGCCGTAAGCTGAAACTTTACACACGTCCTTCTCTTGTGATTATAAAGCAGTTTGTAAAAAGAAGTTTTGAAAAAGCTCAATAAATAAACCTGAAATAAGCCAAAGCTGATTCAACTTGCAAAATGATTTAAATCACTTAATTAAGATAAATAAGCAAAAATATTTCCAATAAACTAACCCAACAAGCTGAAATTATGAATAAGCACTTTTGGAAAAAGACAAATGAGTTCGTTTTCTAGCAAAATCTTAAAACCAAAAGCTGTAAACTATAGAACTAGCTTATGAGATAAAAATAATAAGATTGGTCACAAAAATAAAGTTGTTGCACAAATAAATAAGCCAGAAATGCTTATTGATAAGCTGAACACAGTTTAACACGATCAGTGGCAAGCAGTAGTGGGAAAGGAGTTCCCACTGCTTGAAATGAAAATCTTGATTTAAGCTTGTTTAAGTTGGTTTCTTTGGACAAACAAGGCACCCCTACAACCAGTGAGTTGTTGGAAGTCAAGAACAAGCAAAATAAACAAGAATCACTCAGCCAATTAATACAGTTAATTCAAAATGTGCCCAGACATGGAATAAGCTAGGTCTGATGGTATAAGCAACTGTTTAAGAAAGAATAAGCTAATGAAACTCTACCAAATGCATACAACAGTAACAATTAACTTAATCAAGCCCAAATACACAAATTTCATGTATTGATTCACAAGTTTAGAACTAGTATAAGCCCTATGTGACTTACTGATGAACTTAGTTAAGCAGATGAGGCAAGTTACTGATGCAAATGACCAAATGATGAATTTCAAAACCAAAAATCAAGTTATCAAGTTACTAAAACTCAAGTTTTCCACTTCTCAATCCTAGTTAAGCATGATATCCAAGTGATGACCAAGTTTTAGTTCATACAAACCTATAACTAACTTGTTTTAGTTCTTGATTCAGTTTGAGGTTTTAAACCACAAGATATGCAAATTTCAACACTAAACCACACCAATAACAGATCGAAACACAAAATGACCTTAAATTCTTACTCAGATTCCACTAACATTTATATAACATGCAATTCCAAACACCCTTTTAAACTGGTTCCCAATTTTTAACAAAGCAAAATCTTTACTTAACCTAGAAAAACTTAAATAGGCACAAATCTATGACTACTAGTATCTAAGAAACAGATTTAACCAACCAAAACACATTCACATATCAAAGAACAAAAATTCACTTAACATGCATATTTTTCATCAATTAAGTAAAAGAAAGGAAAGAGGTGGTGAACCTGCCTTGCTTTGCATCCAAGCAAGGCCAGCAAAGCTTCCTTGAATTTAGCCAACAACTAGGCTCAAACCAAGGAGTATTGATTGGATCTGATGGTGGTGCTTGGTGTGGTTCTACAGCAGAACCTAACACCAAGTGATGGAGGTGGATTAGTGTACATGTTTAAATCATAAAACCAAAAACAAAAACAAAGAAAGATTATACCTTCAATCTTATGGATTGAAAGCAGTTAGAACATTCAATAGGAACTGGGCCTTGGTGAGTTTTGAACAACCCCACAGGTTTGCAGCCCAAGTATATCCATCCACTACACCTTTATTTATTCAATCAGGGTGTTATGATCATGCATATACCCAAACTTTAAAGCAAATGGGTCTTCCTTTCAACCAAAGAAACCTCAACAAAGATTAAAACAGAACTTAAGAAAACAAAAATGAAAAACTGAAATTTTTTTGGAACAAGCTTAAGTAAAAACGGATTTGAAAGCAAATATCTTAAACAAAACACAAATAATAATTGGCACTTGGATTTCTTGTCATCAAACAACACTCACTTTTCATTCGTTAAAAGCAGATTTACAATGTTTGTGACCAAACTTAGAAAAACCAAGAACATGAGTAAATGTAAAACCCTAATGCCTTATATAGGCTACAAGTGATTCTAGAAAGTTGATAAAACAAGAAACCCTAATGCTGTAATCTTCCAAAAATGCCCTTGTGGAAATTCGAATATGCTTGTTTGAATTTTGTCTTGGAGGCCAACATGTGATCTTGCAGTAGTGAAAAACGATCTTGGCCCTTCTTTTTGCTTTGGAGAACAAGCAAGACAATCCTAGTCGTCCAAATGTCTGGCAGGTTTTGTCTTCGTCTCAAAAGGGTGCAGGGGAGGATCCATGTGACCACATGGGTGTAGTAAGAGGGAATCTTGGGGTGGGGTTTGGTGTAGGGGATCATTAATCAAGGATCTGGAAATCCTTAATCAAAACCCCTTTGGTTTGTGAAGTATTGAGATTAGGGTCTATAGTGTGAATAGTGATATGTTTAATCTGATTTGGGGGTGATTAACATGTTAGGCGCCAATTATGTATTAAACTAATCCGTTTGAAAATTGATTAGTAGTGGGATTGTGAGGTGTCAAAATGGGAGGCCATGATTGGTGGAATAGGATAGTGGGGTGAGGTGGCAGCAGCTGGTTGGTCTAGGTAAGTATTATTGTCGGCTAGCTTTAGTCCCCTATTTTCCACTTTGTTTGCATATGAAGTTTAACAGCCTAAAACCTCAAATCCTTTGTTAATGGAGTTTTTGTTTTTGCATTTTGGCCACAAAAACTTTTCCAAAATATGATCAAGGTTGTATTCTGCCATTTCTTGGTAATTGAAGGGCTATTCTTGGCACGTCTTCATAATTTAAGGTCTTATCTTGTATATTTGACTTTTTGGAGGACTAAAAGTGACAAGTCTTCATTTTGTAGGGACCATTCTTGCCAATTCTTCAAAGTTAAGGGTCCTTTTTGTAACTTTGACAAACTTTTAGGACCAAACTTGTAATTATGAATATACAAGGGTATAAAGTGTCATTTTTTCAATGATGAAGGACCTTTCTTGTGCACCTTCAATTCTCCAAGGACTTTTCTTAGAAATTCAACACTTGGGTCCGGTTCCTTGTGCGGCTTTGTTTCCCGTGTTCGTTTTTGCATTGATTCTTGTGATTTTCTGTCATTTTCTCGATATCCGTACCTAAAATACACATTGAGCAAAAACAAACATATATTTGGCACTTTTAATGATATTTCCATCGTTTTAATCTCGTTTTGGACGATGAGACTATGTATAAAAGCATTCTCATTAAGAATGAAAGGAGGTTTCAAGCCAATGAGAAGAGAATGAGGGAAATGCATGAGGAAATAAACAAGAAATTTATGTTGCTTCTAAATCAAAGACCACAAGGTTCTTTACCCTCCAACACTTAAACCAATCCAAGGGCAAAGGTCAATACCATTACTACAAGGAGTGGGAAAACAACCAATGATCCTTCAATTCCTCCTAAACCCTCTTTGGTGATACCTTCTAAGGTTCATCCTTGTGACAAGCTTTCACCTTCTACTTGTACACCTTCAAAACCTACACCTACTAATCCTTCATCTTCTACACCTATCATTGAAGAAACTAACAAAGAGAACCCTTCAACAACCATCACTCAACCTTTACCAACACTAACTCTTCTATATCCCTCTAGATTGCGAAAGGAAAAAGTTAAGAACAAGGATGATTTACAAGTGTCCAACTTCTTGAGGATGTTTAAGCAATTGAATATCAATATATCTTTTGCGGAGGCCTTAACTCATATGCCTACGTTTTCCAAGATGTTTAAGGACCTTCTCTCGAACAAAGAGAAATTTGTAGATGTGCCTAGTGCTTCATTGAACGAAAATTGTTCTGCGGTGTTACTTAAAAAGTTGCATACATATCTTGGTGATCTGGGACGGTTTTTGATACCTTGCAATTTCCCAGGGGTTGAGAATTGCATGGCACTTTCGGATCTTGGTGCAAGCATTAATTTGATGCCTTTGTCGGTTTTAAAAAGAATTTCACTTCCTGAGCTCACACCTACAAAAATGACACTTGAATTAGCCAACCGTTCAATAGCTTATCCGTGGGAATTGTGGAAGATGTTTTTGTTGGAGTTCATAAATTCACATTCCCCATGGATTTTGTATTTGTTGACTATGACATAGACCCGAGAGTTCCTCTTATTGTTGGAAGGCCTTTCTTGAGGACGGGTCGTACTCTTATTGATGTGGTGGAAGGTAAACTCATAATGCGGGTAGGAGATGAGAAATTTGTGTTTAACATGGGGAAGTTATCAAAGAAATCTAATGAGCCCGAGTCGGTAAATCACATTGATGTTCTTGATAAGGAGGTGAATAAAGTTGATATCCTTGATGAAGTTCGTGATGAGTATTATAATGAAGCTTGCGAAAGTGGAGATTATTGAATATTCATGAACCTCAAGAGCTTATCTTTTGTGATTTTGTGATACATTCCAATCCTCTTTTTGAAACATCATTTGATAACCCACTTTTCCACCATAATGATGAATCCAATGAGGATTCTAGTAATGATGAACCACTTCTTTTTTATACCCCAATTTATGATGAATATATTGATGATGAGTTCTCCATTTTTGAGCGTCCATTCTTTCATGATCACATTCCCTTGGGTTTTGAGGAGATACATGTTGAGTCACCAATCTTTAACATACCAATCTATGATGATTATGGTGATGAGGAGGGTTCTATCATTGATGGAATTGATGAGTTTCTTGAGGTTGATTGATAAGTGTGAAAACACTCATCAATTATGACCTAAAACCCACTTAAAACATAGCTAAATACATTATATTTAACTTTAAAATATCAGAATTGCACGTGTATTTGTGTTTTGTGTATTTCCGGTAAAAAAGATGCATAATGGAGCAAACACGAGCTTTCAAGGGATTTATCTGACAAAAGACGAAGAAAAGACAAGAAAATCCTTCAAGGACCTTATTTGCCAAATTTTCAAAGACCAAGGGTTTAATTGCAACATTTACCAAGATAAAGGATGAAAATGAGCTTTGCTTAAAAACCTTTAACTCTTTAAACACATTTGATAAAAGTTTAAAGTGGAAGGACTAAAAAGAAAGAATAAGGAAAGTTATTTATTAACTCTACTTTACCTGGTCAAAGTTGGCAAGTCTATATCATCTTCATCAAAACAAAGAGAGAGAAAGAATATATCAGAAAAATAGTCGGTTAATACTTCTCTCCACCATACAACTTCAAGCCACTTTCGAGAACGATTTGTAAGGATTCAGATGAAGATTGAAGAATGAAAAGTTACCCTTATAATCCCAGCAACACAACCATAACACTTAATTAGATCAATACTCAAAGGAGAAGAAAACCCCAAATCTAGGAATCAAGCCAGAACCCTAAGGGGCCACGTAGAAGAAGATGATTGGTTGGCACACGTCACACCTCCTCCTCTCAACCTCTATAAATACAAAGAAGATCACCTCATTTCGAGAAGGTTAGCTTAGGTGTTAGTTTCACATAGTTAGTTAGAGTTAGAAGTAGTTTAGTTTCACTCTCAATTTAGTTAAACTTGTTCTCTCAATCTTTTCTATTATTATTTAATCTCTCATTACAAATTGGGTTATGAGTTCGGTTATAAATGTAACTATTTTCTGCCATTAATGAACACCTTGAATTCCTCATTCTTCTTTCATTCTAATTGAGTTCATGTTCAGTTTATTTTCCTTTTGTCTTAATGGAGAACTAGTAATTTTCACTTCTCATAGTTCTTATGACTCTGTTATAATCAGTTACTACTTTTGTTAAGATTGTCAAATAATCTGTTACGAATACAGTTTCTTCAGTTGTACACATTCAGCCATTAATGGAGTTTTGTTCTTCAAGTTTGTTTCTAAATCTGTTCTCAAAATTTTAGTTAGTCAAAAGCTTATCACCTTTTTTAATGATTCTTGTTCCATTACTTTTTCAGGAAACTGAGTTTTATAAGTGAAGCTTTAGTTAAAACTTAATCAGCTTTTTGAGCTTATAAGAGATTATAATAAGCTTTTTAGTTGAGCAGTTGAAGTTTAAGAGAAGTTTTTCTATTATACTTTTATTCTAGTTAATTGAGTGTAGTTTTGAATCAGTAAGTTAAGTTCACTATTCTAACTGTATGTTCTTTTAAAAAGCTTTGTTCAGTTCGAAGTAGAGCAGGTTGCACAATCGTTATGTTTTGTAGGTTAATAGGTTATGCAGGTTGGAGCCTTGATGATTTCTATTAATTATTAGTTCACGATTAGCAGTTGCAGTTCATCAGATTAATAGATAGGAGTGGTTCGAGGTGTGGACGAAAAGGTAGCTCAACGCTTACCTTCTACATCAGTGGACTAGACAACGGATGTTTGGTAAATCTCATTTTTCAGTACTTAGTATAATCTGCTATTTGATGGTTTGTAGTGTGATCATAGTTTTCAATTTGTGTAGTACTTGTTTACTAGTTTTCTTTGTTAACTGTTTGTACTATGTTGATTCATTCAGCACCTTGAAATTCTGCTCATTTTATTATTTGGTGTTTGGCTACTTTGATTCTTATGAGAAGTAGTATAATCAGTTAGAGCATTTGCAGTTAACCTCTTTGATATTGGTTATGGCAGTAACTTAGGTTCAATATAAAAGTCAAAACAGTCCTTTACACAGTAGTAGTTTTGCAAGTGTATATATTATACTATAACACCCCCAAATTTATACAACTCAATACAGCGGAAGACTAGTTGGTGTTACGGGATAGCACATTACTCACATCATAGACAACGCATAAAAATCGCGTCGTTTAATATAAAACATTTCCATTCATAAATACCAATTTTACATAGGTCCCAAGTCATTATATTTCATACAAAGTTTTACAAGTATTTGAATGGAAAAATATTGTTTAAGTGCGGGCCATGAATTCTTGTCGTCTTCCCGAGAATTACCTTCAAGTACCTGAGATAAAACATGTTAAAAGAAAAGGTCAGCGATAACGCCGAGTGAATTCATAGAGTTTAATAAATTCCATCAATATAACTTTGGTATAAAATTAGTACCAAAAATCAATTCGTACAAATCATTGTAATAGGCCGTAAAATAGCCAAAATCATTTTATACAAATCCTTATCGAAAATCATAATATAGGCATTTGCCTTAAAATCAATATACGAGCCAATGTCGTAAAAACATCATACAATACGTCTTATGACGTTGTATAAAATCAAATAAAAATCGTTATATAAATATGGTTATGAAAACCAAAATACCAACATAATATCAATAGTATGACCCAGTATTGCTAGTCAGGCAATACATCGTAATTCGGAGCGTCCAGTAATATTTTGGTGATTGGATTATTATAAGCCGCATGACATTGTTACCTTACTAAAACCAAAACGGGTAGCTAACCCGATACAAATTTTGCCCATCTAAAGTAGCGTGTCGTCACAAAGGTCACGCTATGGAAATCTTCTCATACATAAATTCGCTTACCAATCAATGTGGCACGACGGGGATCAACCGTCAAGGCGCGAACTGGGGTGATCGTCCCCAAATAGTACTATTAAATGCATAAGCGTCTACCAACTCCCGGTAGTTCATAATTCATGCTAATGGGACTTTTAGTGACATAACCTAACTTTAATAATCCATTTAATTTCATCTATCGGGTCCATTAATCATTTATATGGTCATACAATCGGGTCATTCAATCATTCGGGTCCAAAATCAATAAACAAACAATCGGGACAAATGGTGTCCAAACTTTTATAAAACCTAACATGTTATCTCCCTCGCGGGTTTATAAAGCATTTATAAAACATTTAAAAGAGTGCGAGGCTATGAACTCACGTTGATGTGGGAAGGCGGGTTGTCGGCAATTCGGACGTACGGTACGTGCTTCAATCACAGAAACCTAGACAAATAATACTCGGTCTTAGACGTTTGTCCAATGACTTTACAAAAATAACAAGTATGTATACATATGATGATTATATATATATGATGATCAAGTGGGTTTACATATTCTCATTTACTCTTTTTAGAGTTATATGTCGATAGCTTTTATACTAGTTTACTAGTTTTACCCATTTACGTGTCTTAAGTCCAATAAGCTTATTATAAGTTATTTAACTTATTTTAGTCCATTTTGTACTTATATTATCAGTACTTAAACTTCACAAGTTGGGCCTAAATGGGTTAAGCCCAATAGATTCTTTTTACAAGTTTTTATCCTATTTAGTCCCTTTATTAGTCCAATAGGTTTATTTAACTTGTTAATGTCCGTATGCCCTAAAGTTCGGGTTTTATCGGTTTTTACTTGTTATACATGTCTATATATCAGTATATAAGTTTTATAAAGTTTTCATTAGACGGGTCCAACCATCTAAGTTTTATTTAACAAAAACGTTAATTTTACGGCGATAGCCGAAAAAGTCGTAAAAATCATATTTCTAGTTTTTATTACTTATAAACATTATTTCATCACCATTTATATAATTTATCCATTTGATTAACCTTTTATATATATTTATATAAATAAGTTTTATAAGTTAGTGGGTTTTTATTTTTACTTTTTATATATTAAAATGTGAGTGCTTATATAATAGTATTATTCTTTAATTTCCAAAAATCTGATTTTTAACTTCATCTTCACCAAAACTGCCATATCTTGAGTTCTATATGGAGATAGAAGCTCAAATTTTTATCACATAAACTACATGATATGTGCTACATTTAACTCTTCTATAGCTACTGTTGAATCATCCTTTAAGTATTTTCTAAAAATCGTCCAAAACAGTAACTTCAGATTTATACCCTAAACTTGTTTTGATCATATCTCACTCATTATTTTGATTCCATTGCATGGCCAACTCTCACATGTGTACAAGACCCATAGCTTACTGTAAATCTATTCCACTTCATCATTTTATCAGTTTATGACTTACTTCTTTACTGTTTTACACAGCCAACATATTTAGACAAGATTTTAGACTTGTTTCTTATAGTTTTTCATCTTTTTATCCATGATTATCAACAACAAATCCCCACATAACATTTTTATCATCATATAATCATCATAAATATATACAATAGGAAATAAATACATGATTACATAACCAAAAATAACAAGATGATGAGGAGGACAATCTTTATACCACCATGATGATGTAAGTTGTGATCAAAATATGGATTTTGATGGAGAAACTTGTGGATATCCATGACCATCTTCAAGACCACCATGCTCCATGGACTTCTTGTGGAAAATCAGCCTCATGACACCATGAAAACTCCTTCATGGATGTTATGATTACCACCAATCAATAGGGATTCAAGAGAGCTTCAACATATGTATGAATAATATAGGATTTTGTGGTAAACTTTGATCAAAAGTGGTGTTTTTAGGGTGGATATGGACGGCACAAAGAGAGTGTAGAGAGGAAATGGAGAGTGGTTTTGCATGTGAAATGAGAGGAAATTGTAAGAGTTGGTGGTTTTGATGTAAGCTTGCTTACTTTGTAAGCACAAAGTAACAAGTGTTTACTTGTTTTATGAGGTTGTGACGCCTCATGGTTCACTTAGCTTAAGGTGGCCGGTTTTGATGGGGGTGGGACAAGTGTCCCACTTGTCTCATCCCTATTTATTTACGGGTACTCCTCGATTCTAATTTCCTCGATTTGCGTGCCCTCGGGTCGTTTTACGAAAAACGTTTTTATAAATTATGAATCAACGTCACAAAACGAATCCAATAAAAATTGTTTCATCAAAAACGGAGTTCGAAAACGTAAATACGTAATCCTAAGGTTTCCGGTTTAGTCGTAAAGGACGTTAAAATAAAATCGTAAGTTCTAGTTTCTTCTCGTAAATTTGTGAGTTTATGAACTAACATAAATTTAAAACTCCAAAATAATATTCTCAGATAAATTTATTTCCTGAAATGTCGGACTGTCACCAAAGACGGTGTATATAAACGTAAGCACGTAACGTTGAATCCTCCGGTTTAGACGTAGTCGATGCTACTCCAAGACGTAAATCCAAATTTCTTCCCAAAAATATGTGAGTTCATATTGTAACATTAAAATAATGTTTTTAAATAATATTCGAGAATAAAATATCATCCATAAATTGACGGATTGTCACAGCATTTACCCCTAAACAGGATCTTTTTCCTCAAAGATCATCTTACTACTCGCTTCTTATAGAGTTAAAGCCATGTGGGTATTTCCTCCACATTCGGTCTTTTCTCACAAGTGCAATTCATTACAATACGCGAGTTTCATCAAACATAACTACGGGAATAAGATCAGGCTAAATGTTGACTTACTTTCTCTATCCATGATGTTCACGGGTTTCTGATGAATGCAACTTTTCGCCGATCTAAGCTCTACTAAGAATAATCAGATTTTCACTTGATAGATATTACATCAAGTTCGATTTACGAAACATAATTCACGCAGTCTTTGAAGTCCTAGGGTAGATCCAGCTTGTATGCCTTTCAATCCCAACTTTTACATCATCTCAATGGTCCCATACAACGGGGACTTATATCCCATGATTTGTCAGATCATGAATTCATTTTCCCAAGGTTAAAATTTGTGGCATAACTTCGCTACCCATTTGGCACTTCAAGATCTACATTTCACATTCACATAACCTCTTGCCCACTATCGGCAGTTAATAATCAAATCCTAATTTCAACAATCATTTCAGATTTCGCGGGTCGGGTATTTTGCAAGGATAGGTTCGCCATCATAGGAAACCTTAAACCTATGAGACATGTCCAACTCACAATGGGTGTATGTCGGATGTCTTCATCTCAATTCCTGCTTACAGATTCTCTAAGATTTAGATCCTAACAAGATTCTATCTCAATCCTAATACGATGATCATCAATGATAATCTCTCCAAAGGAAAACGATTATACGGTCTATTACCAAAGGTCAATCATTTAAACATAAAGCAGTGCTTATATTACTTTGTATCGTTACTTTACCTCGTCCCTTCGATTGGGGTGGTACATAGTACTCTCATCAAGGTTCGTTCTCAATGATTTCTGAGCAAATCTCTAGAAATTCGATGCGAAGCGAGGATCTTGATATAGATGATCGATACAGGCATGCTATGTTTACATAACTCTTTTGCATTTATCATTAACGAGAATGATATTAGCAGATTTGGTCAGTCTGTCGACGATGACCCAAATCGAATCAAATTCAGATGATGACCTTTGCAATAGCTAGACGTTTACTAATGTATGAGGCGATGTCTGCCCTCATGATTGCCATCAGTATAATTTCTTCAGACAAAGATACTCTTAGTCATAAATGACATACATATAATACTTATACTTACAAATTCCAACATAACTATATCTCACAATCTCCTTATTTATACAATCACAAATGGTCTTTAAAAGATTTAACGTTATCGGCTTCTCAATTTTTAATGGTTCACATTAGCCGCGAACCTATTTTAGAATCTATATTATCCCTTCTTACAAACATCGTTTATTTTTATATCGTTTGGCAATTTATTTTTGCACCTTCATTATTAAGGAACACGTCCTAACTGGTTCTTTATCTTTTCTACATAATGTGTCAGTATCTACATTCACTTTTCCAGATGATTAATTATCATGTCCACAATTTACTCAGATATTCTTTCTATATTATGCGTCAGAAATTTCGTTCACTTTCCTCATGAAATAAATATCATAACCGTATTTATTCAAAAATTCTTTCTTCATATCTTCTATGTTTTAGTTTCGTCTTTACTATCATTTGTATCCGTTTTACTCAATCCGTCGTCTAAAGCATCGATAATTATTATAATTAATTAAATAATTATTAGTTAATTTTTATGAAGCGTAAACGTAAAAGTTTTAAATTTCTTAGTTCGACCAATTATATAAAAGGTTCAAAAATAAATTTGAATTTAATTAACAAGATTTTTGTTGATTTATCGAAAATAATTAAAATAATTAATAAGATTCGTAAATGTTCGAAAAACCTTTGTTTATACTTTGGTCAAAGTTTTCTTAGTTTGAAAAGCAAAAATTGTCGTTTCAAATTTCAAGTAATAAGTTATATAGTTTCCTTAATTCTTCTTAGGTTGTCTAGAAGTATACACAAACATTTACCCCTAAACAGAAGTTTAGTTAAATGGTTTGTGTATAAGGGAACAATCCCTTTAAAACAAATCCTTTGTTAAAACATTTGTCAAAACTTATTTCCATTTCTTTTCGGTAAAATCCAAAAGGGCTCTTAATTTTTGAAGAGTCAATTTATATTCCATTATCTATTAATCACATGGTTAAATCATGTAAAGGTTCAAGTCTTTAATCACGTGTTAATTATTCAAGGTTCAGGTTTTCATTGTTTAGCCAATTCAGGGCAATTTATAACTATTTATTAACTCATTATTATTTATATACAAACAAATGGTCCTTAATGATCACGAGCATGAATTTATCAAATTATAGCTTACACACGTGATTCACCAAATTTATGAATGCTACATGTGCATTGGTCAATCCAAACGACATCACATGGAACTCATAATGTTTATTACAAGCACCAGATGTAGTGATTGGAATAGATAATCTCTTTCGCAGATGCGAAGTTGTTGATAATCATGCCATGGATCAAATCTTTAAAACATACGCTAGAACCTTGTAAATGATCGAACAAATCTTCCATTTCGAGTTATGGACATCGTTTTAGATTGTCAATTTACTCAGTCACAGTAATCTATAAATATAAGGAAAGACAACACCATAGCTCTTCAGGATGACAGGCTTGGTATAATAAAATCTTTCTCCAACAACTTTCTCAGTTGTACGGTAATTCCTTAAATTCAGATAAGGTAAACATCTTTTAATAAATACATATTAGGTTCCTTCTATATTATAATATCTATTACTAATTCACAATCATTCACGGTATAATTTCAAGTCTTAATACAAGATATGGTCATCCATCAAGAATTATTTAGATTACTTTTGATAATCAACATCTTATCATTTAGGGGAATTCTACTCGAGTTCCCATCAATTAAGACAATGTCGGCATGTCATAATCAATCAATCCATTCCACCGGCACTGTCAACTTTCCAGTTTTATTGCCGTCGATAATATGTGAATTTCTCAAAAGACTAATAATAATTCATAATCCTTCACAATTTCAGGGATATTAGGAGACACAACTACCATCTAAAGAGCAGGGTCAACGCATAATCTACGCGATAGAGTTTCAAATCAGATACAGACGAAGATATTTAACGAATATGAACATATCCCATGTTTTCATGATTCGAGTACGCATTCGAAAGCTCCTCGGATCGTTACCCAGGTCATTCAAATGAAATCAAATCAAAAGAAATTATAAGAACGTCGATACATTCAGTTGGGTATCAACACTCGGTTATCAAATACTTTTCCTAAGAATCTCACTACGGGAGAATTGGACAAGAATGAATTGTCAAATAAGACAAATTCCACAGATGAGTAAATTCAACTCAGAAGAATAAATAGTATGGGTACATATGTAGGTGTCCCTAACATTATGTCCCTATTTTTCACTTCTTGCAGATCTCATAAAATTTAATCTTTCACATTCTTCAAAGAAAATGTAGTGTTTGTTCATTAGTTTTATGGTGACTACTAGTCAGTCTTGCATAGTCCATTCCAAATTGTATGTAGGCGCCCAACTATATACAATTTCAAGATCAACAATGCAATACTCAGTTCGTCAAAATTTTAACATCATGTTTATAGTAAAAACATTTTCATGCTTAATTCTTAGATAAGAATCAAGAATAAATTTTCAAAGATTTTCTTTGTTATGAAAACAGTTAAGTTTTCCAAGGTACTTTATAAACAACTTCTTTTCGATAACAATCACTTATAAATCTCACCTTGAATAATCCTTTTAGTGATGAAAATTCAATTTTCTCAAAGGATACGGTTTTGTCTTATAAAAACAATGAGTGATCTGCAAAAGAGTGATGAAGAGTTGTTCACCAAGAACTAACTACAACATGGTAGGAAATGAGCTTAGCCAATTAATCATGAGGTTCATGATCCCGATGGCACTCAAAAAGAATAATCTACAACGTAACTCAGATCAAGACGAGTACTTGTTCAATGGTTGCATCACTAAATGCGAACATTAGGATGAAGCAATAAAGGATAGATAACATCGATACATGTAGAATTTAGCAATCAAAGGTAGTCTTTTTCATTAATCACAAACAAGTCAAAATTGTACCGTAACACATTACGTGTCACTATGTCATACAATTCTCAGAACTCATCCTACCAACTGATATCTCAGTTAAGTTAGGGATTTTTGAAAGATACCACAATGAATACTAATCTACAAGAGTCATTAGGTGTCCTGCCTGTCCCAGAAGATCCATCGGTCCCAATTCAGAAGAAGATTTCTTCAATTTATTCTTTGGACACTGGGCATCCTCATTAGTGGACAATGGCCTAGGAACAACACTCAACACGAATCAACAATCAATAAAAACCTTATAATCTAATCACAAAACTTAACGACTTCCTCTTAACAATCTCATATTTCATATGGGTTAAATTTTACTTTTATTTATTCAAGTTTCAACCAATTTTATACTCAATTCGATATCCTACCTCATATTCCAATACTTTCAATCTTATTCTTCGGACTTGTAAATGCAATACAATCTCAATATGAATCAACACTTAATTTCCAATCCTATTAGCTCTTACAAAAACAATTATCAAATGAGTCATTAATATGAAATGACTTGATCATTCAACTAGACTTCTCGGAAAGGTATTAGTGGCATGAGGCTTTTGGGTAATGGTTCCAATGACAGCCTCAAGTGCAACATTCACCCTTTCGATTTCAAACTTAAGAATTGGGTGACAACGAATCAGATGACATCTTTCCAAGTGGTAACGTTTTGTAAAACTCCACTCTATAAGAAAAGATCGTCATGACATCGATATCAGATTTAATCTCTCCAATTCTTCTTCAATATCACAATCAACTAATGTCTACAATTCTACGAATATCAACCATTTGTTGGGATCATAAATATCCATAACTTGGTTTAGATCTAGGATAGCTAGAATTCCTACAAGAATAGCTTCGATTAATTTACTAGGGGATTTAGGGTTACTTGTGACAATCGACGTCGTATAAATACCTCGTATAAAAATCAAAGTAATCATCAAACAATCATGTAATAAAATTACATCATATATATATAATCCAAGTTATATATATATTAAAATAACACTTCTCAGTCTGGTCTTGTCGGTAACTCGAGAATTCTTCGGCACCGTTATAGTCAAAAGATTTTTAGACATTTTTAGAAAAATGTTTATAGTTAAAAGATTTTGAAAAGTTTTATTCAAAACCTTAGTTTTAAAAATCTTTCGTTCTCTATAACGAGAGCTCTGGTACCAAACTGTAACACCCCCAAATTTATACAACTCAATACAGCGGAAGACTAGTTGGTGTTACGGGATAGCACATTACTCACATCATAGACAACGCATAAAAATCGCGTCGTTTAATAATAAAACACTTCCATTCATAAATATCAATTTTACATAGGTCCCAAGTCATTATATTTCATACAAAGTTTTACAAGTATTTGAATGGAAAAATATTGTTTAAGTGCGGGCCATGAATTCTTGTCGTCTTCCCGAGAATTACCTTCAAGTACCTGAGATAAAACATGTTAAAAGAAAAGGTCAGCGATAACGCCGAGTGAATTCATAGAGTTTAATAAATTCCATCAATATAACTTTGGTATAAAATTAGTACCAAAAATCAATTCGTACAAATCATTGTAATAGGCCGTAAAATAGCCAAAATCATTTTATACAAATCCTTATCGAAAATCATAATATAGGCATTTGCCTTAAAATCAATATACGAGCCAATGTCGTAAAAACATCATACAATACGTCTGATGACGTTGTATAAAATCAAATAAAAACCGTTATATAAATATGGTTATGAAAACCAAAATACCAACATAATATCAATAGTATGACCCAGTATTGCTAGTCAGGCAATACATCGTAATTCGGAGCATCCAGTAATATTTTGGTGATTGGATTATTATAAGCCGCATGACATTGTTACCTTACTAAAACCAAAACGGGTAGCTAACCCGATACAAATTTTGCCCATCTAAAGTAGCGTGTCGTCACAAAGGTCACGCTATGGAAATCTTCTCATACATAAATTCGCTTACCAATCAATGTGGCACGACGGGGATCAACCGTCAAGGCGCGAACTGGGGTGATCGTCCCCAAATAGTACTATTAAATGCATAAGCGTCTACCAACTCCCGGTAGTTGACAATTCATGCTAATGGGACTTTTAGTGACATAACCTAACTTTAATAATCCATTTAATTTCATCTATCGGGTCCATTAATCATTTATAGGGTCATACAATCGGGTCATTCAATCATTCGGGTCCAAAATCAATAAACAAACAATCAGGACAAATGGTGTCCAAACTTTTATAAAAACTAACATGTTATCTCCCTCGCGGGTTTATAAAGCATTTATAAAACATTTAAAAGAGTGCGAGGCTATGAACTCACGTTGATGTGGGAAGGCGGGTTGTCGGCAATTCGGACGTACGGTACGTGCTTCAATCACGGAAACCTAGACAAATAATACTCGGTCTTAGACGTTTGTCCAATGACTTTACAAAAATAACAAGTATGTATACATATGATGATTATATATATATGATGATCAAGTGGGTTTACATATTCTCATTTACTCTTTTTAGAGTTATATGTCGATAGCTTTTATACTAGTTTACTAGTTTTACCCATTTACGTGTCTTAAGTCCAATAAGCTTATTATAAGTTATTTAACTTATTTTAGTCCATTTTGTACTTATATTATCAGTACTTAAACTTCACAAGTTGGGCCTAAATGGGTTAAGCCCAATAGATTCTTTTTACAAGTTTTTATCCTATTTAGTCCCTTTATTAGTCCAATAGGTTTATTTAACTTGTTAATGTCTGTATGCCCTAAAGTTCGGGTTTTATCGGTTTTTACTTGTTATACATGTCTATATATCAGTATATAAGTTTTATAAAATTTTCATTAGACGGGTCCAACCATCTAAGTTTTATTTAACAAAAACGTTAATTTTACGGCGATAGCCGAAAAAGTCGTAAAAATCATATTTATAGTTTTTATTACTTATAAACATTATTTCATCACCATTTATATAATTTATCCATTTGATTAACCTTTTATATATATTTATATAAATAAGTTTTATAGGTTAGTGGGTTTTTATTTTTACTTTTTATATATTAAAATGTGAGTGCTTATATAATAGTATTATTCTTTAATTTCCAAAAATCTGATTTTTAACTTCATCTTCACCAAAACTGCCATATCTTGAGTTCTATATGGAGATAGAAGCTCAAATTTTTATCACATAAACTACATGATATTTGCTACATTTAACTATTCTATAGCTACTGTTGAATCATCCTTTAAGTATTTTCTGAAAATCGTCCAAAACAGTAACTTCAGATTTATACCCTAAACTTGTTTTGATCATATCTCACTCATTATTTTGATTCCATTGCATGGCCAACTCTCACATGTGTACAAGACCCATAGCTTACTGTAAATCTATTCCACTTCATCATTTTATCAGTTTATGACTTACTTCTTTACTGTTTTACACAGCCAACATATTTAGACAAGATTTTAGACTTGTTTCTTATAGTTTTTCATCTTTTTATCCATGATTATCAACAACAAATCCCCACATAACATTTTTATCATCATATAATCATCATAAATATATACAATAGGAAATAAATACATGATTACATAACCAAAAATAACAAGATGATGAGGAGGACAATCTTTATACCACCATGATGATGTAAGTTGTGATCAAAACATGGATTTTGATGGAGAAACTTGTGGATATCCATGACCATCTTCAAGACCACCATGCTCCATGGACTTCTTGTGGAAAATCAGCCTCATGACACCATGAAAACTCCTTCATGGATGTTATGATTACCACCAATCAATAGGGATTCAAGAGAGCTTCAACATATGTATGAATAATATAGGATTTTGTGGTAAACTTTGATCAAAAGTGGTGTTTTTAGGGTGGATATGGACGGCACAAAGAGAGTGTAGAGAGGAAATGGAGAGTGGTTTTGCATGTGAAATGAGAGGAAATTGTAAGAGTTGGTGGTTTTGATGTAAGCTTGCTTACTTTGTAAGCACAAAGTAACAAGTGTTTACTTGTTTTATGAGGTTGTGACACCTCATGGTTCACTTAGCTTAAGGTGGCCGGTTTTGATGGGGGTGGGACAAGTGTCCCACTTGTCTCATCCCCATTTATTTACGGGTACTCCTCGATTCTAGTTTCCTCGATTTGCGTGCCCTCGGGTCGTTTTACGAAAAACGTTTTTATAAATTATGAATCAACGTCACAAAACGAATCCAATAAAAATTGTTTCATCAAAAACGGAGTTCGAAAACGTAAATACGTAATCCTAAGGTTTCCGGTTTAGTCGTAAAGGACGTTAAAATAAAATCGTAAGTCCTAGTTTCTTCTCGTAAATTTGTGAGTTTATGAACTAACACAAATTTAAAACTCCAAAATAATATTCTCAGATAAATTTATTTCCTGAAATGTCGGACTGTCACCAAAGACGGTGTATATAAACGTAAGCACGTAACGTTGAATCCTCCGGTTTAGACGTAGTCGATGCTACTCCAAGACGTAAATCCAAATTTCTTCCCAAAAATATGTGAGTTCATATTGTAACATTAAAATAATGTTTTTAAATAATATTCGAGAATAAAATATCATCCATAAATTGACGGATTGTCACATATACAGTAGTAGATTTTGTCGATTTTATACAGTTGAATAATTAGCTTTGTAAAAAGATTTGATATCAAATTTGAACTAGGAATAGATATCAGTTAGTAAGCGTTTTGTTTATCCAAGTTTAGCAAAAGTTCAGATTTAGTCCTTTGGTTTTAGTAGATGGTCAGTTTAGGGTAAGTCAGTTTTGATAGTGTTGATGGGCTAGTTGTTAGCTTATTGGGCCTTTTTTTGATTTTGGGCTGTAAAGATTTACGAACATATTAAAATTCTACTTAGCTTTACTATAATTCACTTTAAATTTCAAGCTTTATAGAATTTTCATTATAATAAATTTGAATTTGTCGTTTAGATTTACATTTCTGCATTTTGTAATTTTGAATTTGTAGAATAAATGTATATTTTGTTATTTTGTATTTTGTGCATCTTGATGTGGTAATTGCAAAATGTTTTTAGAATAGTACGTAGTACGTAGATAGTTAATATTTTTACCTTTTTGAATACTTCGTGCCAAGTAGTTTAAAAACCAAACAAGCTTTTATCACCAAAAACAATCAAGTCTTTACTTTAAATTGTTAAATTAATTTGAATAGATACCGAGAAAAACGAACTTAAAAAGTGAAATATTAAATGGCGTCGCTGCCGGTTTTTTCGTGAAGATTAACGGTTTCGAGTGAGACATATTGGATTTTGAGATCCGTTCACCTTGTGGACGTTATTTTTGTTAAATCAAAAGTATAAAACAAAAAAAATCAAAAAGATAAAAATATAAAAATTAAAAAACCACAAATCAATTCTTTTCTTAAAGAATTGAACCAAAAAAAATACAAAAGTAATCATTTTTCCTAAAAGATTACACCTAAAATATTATTGTATATATCGTTTTTAATCGTTTTTACGTACATATTATATTTTCTTTAAAAATCAAATAAATACAAAAATATTTTTGATATATTATTATATGTAAATAAGTATACGTAGATACGAACACTTAATATACCTACTTCCATAAGTATTGCCAAGGCAATACACCGTATTAGGGGGCGTTCTGGTCCTAAGTACGTGTATCGATCAAATTTAATTAAGGCACAATAGATAAATACTGCAATCTACTTGAACTTGAGAAAGAGGCCACTGTGTGGGGGGTATAAGGCGAGTGTATTTCACATTCTAAAGAAGCAAGCTCTTAAGTGCTATGCGCCGCCTCGTTTCTCCGCTTCCTTGTTGGTCTTTCAAAGGTGATAGTAGTGCGTGGTGTGCCACCGAATTAGTATTACATATTTATATATTTTCTTGTGGATATTAATTATCGAATCTTGAGAGAGATAATCTCTTCTCTCTAAAAAGTCGACCAAGAGCACCTCTCTCACTCCTCGATTTTACTTACACGTGTACCCGCACACGTGTAACCATTCCACCTTTGGTGTATTACTTCCTTCCCCGAGGAAGCTTTAAACATCATTCGCTTGTATATACATTCGGCCACCTTGCTACACATGGATACTCGTTCCATGTTGGAGATTTGGCAACAACTATCCGCCAACGCTAATTATTCGCCTTGTTCGAATTATGGTGGTCCAGATGATACTTATTTATGTGATCAAAACAATGGCTATTATAGGGAGTCTTATGCTTATAATGAAACCGCGAACCCTAATTTTTAACCTAACCGTCAAATGGACTACACTTGTAATGACTATATGGGATATTCTGGTTTTTCATCACAAAATCCACCATCATTTCATGATCAAGCTTTGATGATCCATACCAAAACCAAGAATTTTCAAATTATGGAGGTTTTCAAAATGATGATGATTTTCAAGGCTATAATCAAGAAACCTTTCATAATCAAGGATTTTCAAATAATGAAGGTTTTCAAAATGATGATAATTTTCAAGGCTATAATCAAGAAACCTTTCATAAACAAGGATTTTTAAATAATGATGGCTTTCAAAATGATGAAAATTTTCAATGCTATAATCAAGATTCTTTTCAAAATCAAGGATTTTCACATTATGAGGGTTTTCAAAATGAAGGGAATTTTCAAGGTTATAATCAACAGACATTTCATAATCATGACTCTTTTCAAACCTATAATCCACCTAATTATGGAAATCCACCTCCACCCTATTCTTCGACTTATTCATGTGAGCTTTATGGAAACGCACCCCATTATGGTTATGATTGTCGACCGAAGGATACGTCGTCCTATGCCCCTAATGTTTTCAATGAGTTTTATTCTTTACTTGAGCAAGCACAAAAGACCACCGCTAAACTCATTGGATATTATCGTATAAAAACCTTGAGCCTTGAGGAAATGAAAATGGAGAATGTGCGGATAATGGAAGAAATAGAATCTGTTCGTAATGAGGCAATGAGGAAACTATCTAGTAAAGAGGAAATTTGTGAAGAGTTGAACATTAAATATCATCAACTTCAGCAAGATTTAGTTACTTTGCTCTTAGAGAAAGACAAAAAAGAAGAAGACGAATGCAAAGAAGACGAATATCTTGCTACTCGTAGGCCTTATCCATTCCTTTATGACGATGATGACGAACCCTCAAATTGTATGACAGTTAATGATGATAAACCTTCATCACCTTTACCTCACATGGAACCCAACAACTCTTTAACCATGGGGGACGAGCCTCTTAGCACTAATACAAACATCGATTCAGATAGATTAACCGCCTCTAATGTTGAGAACCTTATCCCAATCTAAAGAGAGCTTGAGGGTGATTCCAATGAACCATGTGACGAGTTTTGTCATGATACCTCTTCTCCTCACGATCACATTGAGATTTCCTCACATGATGAAATCCATGCTACTACTAGTGATTTTGGTGATTTCGATCTTGATGAATTGTTCAAAGAAAGGGATAATGAGATTTAGGAAGAAGTTTTGCAAGACATGCCACAAATGGCGGATGATGATTGTGATTTTAGTGAAGCATCTTATTATATATCATCCGATGACTTATCATGTCGAGACGACTTTCCTAATTTGGATGAAGATGTTGCTCCTATAGAACAAGTGGAAGATGTTCATATTCGTGAGATTTTATCAAACGTTTATCTTCTTATCTTCTCGATTGAAGCATTGAATGCAACTCCTAATGATGAGTCAATAGAAGAAGAACCTTTCATTGATATTTTTTCACCGGTTTTTGAGGTTGCACCTATTGATTTTCATGATCATATCATCCCTTTGAGTGATTATCTCATTAATACACCTTCTTTTGAGCCTTATATTCCCACGCTTCCACCCTTGAAGTTAGTTATTGATAAAGATCCCATACTCTTAGAGATTGATCCTTTTTCACTTAATAGAACCCAAAACCTTTGATATGGATTCTCTTATGGATATTGATGCCACCATATAGGCTTATCTTGCTAATACTAATTTAGAGGTCGATGATAGTGATTCTAATTGGGAAGAAGATATTCGTCTTATTGAGAACATGATTTGTTTGGAACATAGAGCCTACACCTCCTCCACACGACACTATTAATCTTGATCCTCCTTTCACTGTGCCTTCTATGGAAGATTCCCCACCTTTTGATGATGATGAGGAGCACCACACTGATATAATAGTTGTGAATGTTTTAATACCTACACCTTGATTGTATCATGATGATTTGATCACTAAGGGGGAATCTTATATGGTTGATACAAGTTCATCTTCTTATTTTACTATGAAGGGAAAGGTTTTTTATCCTGGGATCCGTATGTTTGGGAAATATTGGTTTTCATCTACTCCACTTAAGAGTATGACTTCTATTGATATGGGCTTCTCGTATGAGCTTACTTTGGTGATGCTACCTACTTTGGAGTTGTTCACATGTAGAGATGGAAACTATGTATTTGATCCTGGTGTGCTTCCTTTATGAGAGATTTCGTATGTTGGACAAACTTGAGACACGTTGGACCGTTCCATTTATCAAGGCGGATATTGTAAATCTTATGGTAAATGTCAACGTGCTAAGTTTGAGTGTATTATGTGAGATGAGCTTCAAAGAGATATCCTTTATTCTCTATGATGGTTTCCCTAAGGACAACCTAATTCGGGGCCGAGTCGAGCTAGAGACTTAGGGTTATAAAAAAGCAAGCATTGAATAACTAGGTTAGAAAACGTACAGTAGATCTATATAGGTTAGGTTTAACAAAAGGTGTTATAGTAGATTTGAAGTGGAGGGGTGTCCCTTCTTTGTCTTTTGGTGTTTGTTTCAAGGGTTGCTCTCTCTCATTTCATTAGTGGAGCTTATGGAGGAGCCCCGTGTATCCGGTTTACTTTGATAAGTTTTTGCTATTGTGATATTCTATACACGTGCTTAAAATTAATTCACTTTAGTTGTCTCTTCCTTAACTCGAGTTAAACTAAGTACGCAATGTCATAAGTGTAGGGGAGTTTACTCCAATACTCTTAAACATTGAGGACAATGTTTATCTTAAGTGTAGGGGAGACTTCTATCGAAGTAACCTGGCCTAGACCATTGCCTTGACTTTATAATAACTTGGGGAAATTGATTTTTCAACATTTTTCAAATTTTTTATTTACTTTGGCCACCAAAAATATGCATTCATATTTTTCATTAATCATTTTTCATCTTGCATAACACATTTTCATTGTATATATTTATTCTTTTATTTTTCATCAAAAGTATATAAGAAAAAAATATAATAAAGGATATGGTTTAACAAATTTCGGAGTCTTTGACATATTAGGCCCGTCATGGGTACTTTGGCTCAACCCGAGTTTGCTTATCTAAGCTTACTCTAGCTAGTATCCTTAACCATGTAGACCTTCATTGGTTTATTAGGCTAAGCATCCACTAGTCTCATTATTTGAGATTTTAAACTGTGGAGAACAAGAGATGATAGAGTTTGAAGTAAGTGTTAAGGGCTAGATAAACCTCATCTTAATTAATTGTGGCATTTATATCCCCTTTCGTAACCTTTACTTTCTTGTCAACGCATGTATATAGTGTTAATAAATAATTAAGAACGGTTTTAATTGGTTTGCAGTCTCTTAGGCATTTTTGACTAATCATTCGTGGTTGGTATAAGTACGTCTTAAGATTCTAAGTTAGAACGTTTAATGTGTACTAGACTTATGTCATGCTTAATACTTAGCGGGTATTTTTCCTTTTATTCTTTTCAAGTTTCTTTGTGAGGAATAAAGAAAAATAAGAGTGGCTAGAAAAAAAAGAGAAAAAGAAAAAAAATTTATAGAAGACTCCCAAGAGGGGAAGTGAAGTGTTAATTATAGTAGCTATTGATTTCTAATATAAATCTCACAAGGGTTGCGGGGATTTAATAGTTGCTCCAATCCAATATTACCTTGACGGGTTGCGGGATTGAAGATCCAAAGTCTCAAAAAGGCAGCGGATATATAAATTATTGCGTGAGTTTTATTTTTCTTTCTTAGCAAGTGTGTAGCTACTTATTAATGCATGACATATGGATCTTACACATAACGCGAATGACTTAATGACTTATTATTTTGGGTCAGACTTATATTAATTGTGGGCGGTTTTTCCAGCAATGGATAAGATGGTTACTTCGGATTAAAACCGTGCTTCCTTATTTTGAGATTTTATACTTCTTATATTTCACGCTTTAAATAATGACAAATTTGACCAAAACCAATTTGCTCAAATAATAACCGGTCTTAGAGGCATAATAAGTGGGGGTATAATGGTAACACAATTAATTTGTATGAATAAGTCGAAGCACTATCACTTATGGATAACAATGATCTTTATTTTAAGCTTGGTATGGGTAAAGTGAAACTTGAGTATGATAAGTGTTCATGGTACCAAAGCCCTAATTAAAGTCTTTGATTTCTTTATGAGTTATTTCCATCAAAACCATTTCAAGAAAAATCAAAAATAAATAAATAGAATTGATTTCCTTGCATTGCATTCTTAAAAATTAAAATCATCCATCATGTAGCATAGCATAGTATATTAAATAATAAAATGTCCAATGTGGATTAATTATGCGAAAAGTACACTCTAGAGCTTTAAAATACTGCATTGCATGAGGCCATGGCAATGGTCAAATGGAGGGGAGTTGATAAGTGTGAAAACACTCATCAATTATGACCTAAAAACCACTTAAAACACAGCCAAATACAATATATTTAACATTAAAATATCGGAATTACGCGTGTATTTGTGTTTTGTGTATTTCAGGTAAAAAAGATGCATAATTGAGCAAACACGAGCTTTCAAGGGATTTATCTGAAAAAAGACGAAGAAAAGACAAGACAAGCCTTCAAGGACCTTATTTGCCAAATTTTCAAGACCAAGGGTTTAAGTTGCAACTTTTACCAAGATAAAGGATGAATATGAGTTTTGCTTAAAAACCTTTAACTCTTTAAACACATTTGATAAAAGTTTAAAGTGGAAGGACTAAAAAGGAAGAGAGAGAAAGAATATATCAGAAAAACAGTCGGTTAATACTTCTCTCCACCATACAACTTCAAGCCACTTTCGAGGACGATTTGCAAGGATTCAGACGAAGATTGTACAACGAAAAGTGACCCTAATCATCCCAGCAACACAACCATAACACTTAATTAGATCAATACTTAAAGGAGAAGAAAATCCCAAATCTGGGAATCAAGCAAGAACCCTAAGGGGCCACCTGGAAGAAGATGATTTCTTGGCACACGTCACACCTCCTCCTCTCAACCTCTATAAATACCAAGAAGATCACCTCATTTCGAGACGGTTAGCTTAGGTGTTAGTTTCACATAGTTAGTTAGAGTTAGGAGTATAGTTTCATTCTCAATTTAGTTAAACTTGTTCTCTCAATCTTTTCTATTATTAGTTAATCTCTCATAACAAATTCGGTTATGAGTTCTGTTATAAATGTAATTGTTTCCTGCCATTAATGAACACCTTTAATTCCTAATTCTTCTTTCATTCTAATTGAGTTCATGTTTAGTTTATTGTCCTTTTGTCTTAATGGAGAACTAGTAATTTTCACTTCTCATAGTTCTTATGACTCTGTTATAATCAGTTACTACTTTTGTTAAGATTGTTAAATAATCTGTTACGAATATAGTTTCTTCAGTTGTACACATTCAACCATTAATGGAGTTTTGTTCTTCAAGTTTGTTTCTAAATCTGTTCTCAAAATTTCAGTTAGTCAAAAGCTTATTAGCTTTTTTAATGATTCTTGTTCCATTACTTTTTCAGCAAATTGAGTTTTATAAGAGAAGTTTTAGTTAAAACTTAATCAGATTTTTGAGCGTATAAGAGTTTATAATAAGCTTTTTAGTTGAGCAGTTGAAGTTTAAGAGAATTTTTTTTTGTTATACTTTGATTCTAGTTGATTGAGTGTAGTTTTAAATCAGTAAGTTCACTGTTCTAAGTGTAGGTTCTTTTAAAAAACTTTGTTCAGTTCGAAGAAGAGCAGGTTGCACAATCGTTCTGTTTTGAAGGTTAACAAGTTATGCAGGTTGGAGCCTTGATTATTTTTGTTAATTTTTAGTTCACGATTAGCAGTTGCAGTTCATCAGATTAATATATAGGAGTAGTTCAAGGTGTCGACGAAAAGGTAGCTCAACGCTTACCTTTTACATCAGTGGACTAGACAACGGATGTTTGGTAAATCTTGTTTTATATTTTCAGTACTTAGTATAATCTGCTATTTGGTCGTTTGTAGTGTGATCGTAGTTTACAATTTTTGTAGTACTTGTTTACTAGTTTTCTTCGTTAACTGTTTGAACTATGTTGATTCATTCAGCAACTTGAAATTCTTCTCATTTTGTTATTTGGTGTTTGGCTACCTTTATTCTTACTAGGAAAATACCCGCGCATAGCGGCGGAATTACCTCGCAAAAGATAATTGACGATATGTGATATTGGGGTAAAATCAAAGTGTAACAATTGATAATTCAACATTAGGCACTAAAAGTTTATAAGATTGTTAATGGTTCGAAGTGAAAAATCTAGCTCCCTCGTTAAATGAATCTAGCTCAATGATCTAAAATTCATAATGTCACTATTCGTTTCATTGTATCAATATTGACCAACAAATGAAGACCCTGGAGTAACGTACCATCGATACAAGCTATTGAACAGAACAGTATGTACGCTTTACAACTTCATGTAAAGAAATGGCAAGAGCAGCATGACACCAACGAGCATATTTGTCCTTGGGAGAGTAACCGCATGTACTCTTCAGTTATTATATAGATCCTAAAGAACTACACACTTGAATAGATGCAAGAAAATGGCACAAATCTCCTGCTCCTGCTATCATAGCTATCACTGCAGCTTGGACTTCAGCTTATTGTATATGATATTATGATGGACTTCGGTTCCTATAATCACAGTGCCTTCGATCATAGTTGTGCTTCGATCATACTCCTCCACCTGTTGTTCATAAATCAGCAAGTTAGTGATAATAGCAATTGCGTAATACATGGGTGTTTGGATTTGCAGTTGATTGTAAGGATTTGAAATTAAGACATAGTTGTGCTTCAAATAATACAGAGGTCATATAATGACTTCCTAATAATCAGTCACTTGTTGCAACAAAACTATTTATTTAATAAAGTTATAATCAATTATTACATGAGGTTTGTATCCTTACCTCACAAAATGATCTTTAAGCGTAATCTTTTTTGGTCTACATCCCATATTTTTAACTTATTATTTGATTTCATTTATTCAATATCAGATAATCAAATCCAACACACGTCCTACGACACCCTAACAATACCGCATAAGATATACACGACTTACTCGTATGTAGGCCTTGGAGAAGTGGTTACGGAAAAGGGATTCATCAAGTTTCTTTACCTACAACAAAAGATATTAGACTATTAATCTCTACTAATATATAACCAATGAAACCAATCAACAACACCCATAAACCAGCTGGGAAAACAATATATGTCTCTTATGTAATATAAAACTAATGCTAATTATTACCTCATGTTTCATATCAATGTAGTTTCTGGAATCCATAATCCCTCTCGTACATGCGTATAAAAGAAAATAATGTTAGTGGTGGTTTGTTAGTTGAAAGAACGAAACTCTGCAACTTAATAATGCAAAGACATAAAGAGAACCAATTTCTGAACCTAAGACAACAATCACCTCTTCTTATCGTCTAAATGTAACGTAAGAATGAGTGTCCTTTTCAGCAATTTGTATGCCGCTTTGTCTGAGTTGTCCAATAACAAATTATCCCCTAATACGTGCTTCTAACTGTACTCTAATACACCAATCCAAAAGCTCCAGTTTAGACCACCATTTCTACTTTTCTAACACTACTCACGATCCCGTATCTAACCTCAGTGTTGAAGCTTTTTTTTATATGTGATCTTGGCTTATAAATACTTAAATCTAAAAAACCCCTTTTTCCAACTTATTTTCAATCAGCCCTACTAACCTAATACCTCAAAAGCTGATGAAAATCGCCCAAAAAAGTAGACGCATATCTAAATAAGCCAAATATGCTTTCTTGGAGACAAAAGCAGTGAGCACTACTAATAGTTGCACGACTAAAAGATAAATCACTACGGGTGATCTCCATGTTTCGACACCAAGAGAGATGTGACTGCTATGAACTACTTCACCACATGTTGAAAACGCTTTCCTAAGTTCATCATCAGTTTTATGTTTACTTGATGTCACAGAAGTGCATTTTTATTGAAAAAAGATCCTAAATATAACTATAGACAGTTTATCTACTTTACATGGAGAGACTCAACTATAGACCCATTTAATTATGAATGAGTTGGTTTCAAATATCTTTTTATCTCAAAAGGGTCGAAAAACAACATAAATAGTAACTGGGTTGAAAGTCACTTAGTGTAAGAAAATGTCTATAACAACAGTGACCCTTTTTGTATATAAATTACGGAGCATAAGATATAAGATATTTTACCTTTATTGAGATCAGCAGGATTTTCTTTAGGCTCATTTCTACATCTTCTCCCAAGATAATCATAAGGCTTTGATCAAATTTTAACGCATATTACATAACAAGTTAATAGAATGAAAATATTCCAACTACAATATTTAATAATCATACACAACAACTTAAACTCATAACTAAAGAACATCATACCATGTCCATCAAATTACACAAAACAATGTTACCAAGAACCAATCAATTCACCTGTTATAAGGGTACCATTGTCAATCACCCATTACCATCGTAAAAAAGATTTTGATTAATATCAATGAATGCCAAATATCACTCGTGACACACCACCGACAACCCTAATTCTACTCGTCATCGTCATGCACCCATCACCGTCGTCACGCACTTTGAATGGTGGCATCGAAGCAACAAGTGGCAGCGACATGAGAAAAAAAATAGAGCCAAGCGAGTGTGTGCGTGAGATGAAATATGAGAAGGGTTTTCTTTGTGTGTTTGTATTATGTAGGTGGAGAGTTACCCACTACATTAAAGAATTTTCTAACACATGGTTCTCTCAAGATGTATTGGTTGTCACTTGTGTTGTCCACCAATGTATTTCATTGAAGAGTTTTGATACTTTCTGTTCTTAGATCAATTTTTCATTATGGTTTGATATGTTTCCTTACATATCCACACGGTTGACATATACTCCGTATTATTTAATTTACGTATTCAACATTTCCAATTAGTCAACATTACCATAAGTGCAAATGTTTTCAACAAAGGATGGCAGTGTGTTGTATTGTCTGACTAGCTAAAAGACCCGTGAAATTCACGGGTATTTTTAAGTAACGTTGAAAAAAGTACAAAATTACGTTGCGTTTTATGAAGTTATACGTTAGAAAAATCACATGTAAATGAACGGTTTTAAAGTTTACAATCGGTCATTGTCAAAACATAGTTATATGAAACACAATATTCAATAATCCAAAAAAGAAAATAAACATCTGCATTCCTTTATTTTCTCTACTAATTCGAGATACTATAATATACATGCAATCATAAACGTTGGTGGTGGTATTAGTGATATTCCTGTCTTCGTCACGAATAATAATCTTAATCCATTTTTGCTCCTAGTGTGAGACGATTATTTGTAGCTAACTATGTGTAAAAAACAGGTCGTGACACTTGCATGAGAGCTTGTTCCTGATTTTTTTATTTTCATCGCGGAAGAGGCGGATACGCATAACTGCTTTATAATCTTCAACAGAAAGCACTGAACATAATATGATATTTAATTCTGACGATAAGCACTCATTTACGGAAATGTTTTACGTTGATTTTATTGGTTTCAACGCTAGTTTTCAATTTTTCTTAACAATATAATTAACTCCGTGAAGAAAATAAGCCCTTATTAACCACATGTTCAAGTGCGATGACTCCAGATTATCTAAAAAGAGTAGCCACACTAAGATTAATCGGCTTGCAATGTCAAGCCGAAATCTAAGTTAAGAATAAAGATTTATTAGGTGTAAACTACTACTATTATAAAATTTCACTAATTAATTACCACAATTAAATAAACCCCTGACCTTGCACCAATTTCTTGTTTGCAAAAAAAACATGCTTGCAACAAAACATACCACTAATTCATATATATTAAGTTTTGCAAAATCATTCGGGTTTAATTAGTATCCACACAGACCTTCTTGGAACATGTAAATTTCAACTTCAAAAAAAGAATTTGGTTTACACATATGTACCCTCTTTAAGTGGTCAATAAGACGAAGTTTGATATTCTTGAGCTTACGTTATTTGCAATAACATACGCATAAGGTGTAGCCCTGCTAATTTATCTTTAAGAACGCCAATGTTACATTTTGTGTCCTCAAGCATCCACCACACCTCCCTTGCCTCGCAGAATTCGAATTGACAGCAGCAAATCAGAACCAATCATAACCCTCCCGTTAGCTTTCCTTTCTTCTTGATAACATACATAAAGCAAATAGTATTACCTACATATTTGACTCAAGAGCCAAGGTCAGTAGGCGACGTCTCCATTTATACCACATATAAACCACCCATACGGCATTTATTAAAACAATAAAGTGCATCGTCTATAAAAGAAGTGTTCATCATTTCCATTCAGTTAACAACTAAATCTAGTTCTCATGAGTCCTATCCGTTTGATGCATCAATAAGTAGAATATTTCCAAGGGAAACATGATACAATTATGTCATTATGATAGGAACCCTTAACCGAATCATGTTTGATAGGTGAACGCACGTCAACAAATGTACCTTCATATACACGAGAATTTCTATCTTGACATACAGAGACAACGTGACCGTGAATCCGTGATATATCTTTAATGAAACTAAGATGGTATGAAAAATGTTACATATACTACACATTATAAAATAATAGTGCATCACACTCATCACTAGATAAAAAAGTTTCAAACAGAACTCAACATGATCTCCTATAGTTGTTTTTTGGCTTTCCCTTATGTAACACCAGTGAGTTATTTAAGGGGGATGGGACTCACGATTGCCTTTTGCTATCTCAAGGGTGACTTTATGTCCACTCCATCTAGCCGTAGAGAAACATGGATATAGTAAGAATAGCAAGTGTGAAAAGGTTGTTTAAACTTAATTTTCAATGGATGCTGTTAAAGATCTTATATGTAAGTATTCAGTAACTAAAAAAGAGAAAGGTAACAATTTCAAAGATTTTAATCATTCTTTTTTTCTTAAAACATAGTGTATTGCGAAAAAAACAACATGAATACACCTCCATATCTATGAGGTTGACGATAATCAAAGTATACATTTTATGCATAAGATCATAACAACCGAAACTCATGTCCTTTGTGTTAAGATAATAACACGCAAAAACCTAAACATGATTACAAATATGCTCGACAATATGATTACAAATGGAAAAATTACAAAAAAAATCTACTCTCATAAGTGTATGAAGGCAAAGGACCACATCTAGCATAAGTAATATGATCAACAACTCCTTGGAAAGAGCTAAAATCAATGGAGCTAACATGATCGTTTCCATCCAAATGCCCCGTGCCGCTAACCTTTATAAATGATTGACCTAAAAATTCGAAATAAAATAGCCATGTTCTCTAATTTTACTTTGCGAACACAAGCGCAACGATATCATATATTGTGTATAAAAGTAGAAGATATGAAGTATATGTGAGGAGTTACTTCCTTGCATAGTTTAAACATAATGAAGTAAAAAGTGCTTCTATAGTCACCTATAACAAAGAGAACCAGAATGATAAATATCATTGACTTACATCAGCATGAGCGATAAGATAATACTAAACCTTCCTGGTAAGTAGGGGATTGAAAGGCATCCATTCATGCCAAAATATGCTAAAAATTTAAATTAACCTGCTTTAAAACTTTGCCATTGGAAGAAATATAAAGAACATGTCTAGGAGTGATATTTATAGGCCGGTAGACAAATGGTTACAGATTATTATGATAATTATATAGGTTGAATAACAACACAATACAATAAATATATTCTACCTTTATCATTTTTTGAAGGAGAGATACATGTTATATATATCATTAATTTACTTCAACATAAGCTATAAGATAATACAAAACCTTCGTGGTAAGCAAGGGATCCAAATGCATCCCTTCATGCCAAATCATGCTAAAATTCTAGATGAACCTGTTTTTGGACTTCCCCATTGGAAGAAATATAAAGAACATGTCCAGGAGTGATATTTACTGGCTAGTAGACAAATGGTTCTGAGTTTTATGATAATTATATAGGTTGAATAACAAAACAAATAACATGCAGTAAAAGTATTCTACATTTTTTATTTTTGAAGGAAAGATATATGTTATATACATATGCGTGATTTGCTTAACAAATCACAGCAAAAGAAAATTTGGTAGGCTGTTTTTAATATGATTTCCAAAGGCCACACCTCAAAAGGAATGTATTTAATTGATGAGAAAGAAAGTGAGATGTAGATGAATTGTAACATTACATTTCACGAAGGCATGTTTTTATAGACTCGAATCATAACAAAAATCTCATATTTTGTTCGTAAATTGATTGTAAATTGTCAATCAAGAAATCTTTTACCTCAAATAAGTTTGATGTCCATATATAAATCGTTGATAATTTGTTTTGATTTTAACAACCAATTTAAAGTTATTTTTAGATTTGATTGTCTATAAGCGACGTGTCATCGTAATATTAAAAGTTATTTTTAGAAAAAATTAATTAGATAGCACCTTTAAGAGTTGTACAATAGCTGTTTTATAGAGCTGTACAAAACTGTGATATATTAAATATAATAGATTGCATGAAAAAAAAAGTAACCACAGGAAGGTGATTTATATAGGCTTAGGGATTTTAAGTTTGAGTTTGAAATTTTTTCAAGTTTCCCGCCTATGTGTTGTATTGTGTGATTGTGTCATATTAAAACCTTCACACGCTGTTACTATATACTGTATAAAACAGTTTCCCGCCTATGTGTTGTATTCTGTGATTGTGTCATATTAAAACCCTCACACGGTGTTACTATATATAAAACTGTGGCTTAAATAATATAAAACGTATTGTTAAAGTTGCCTTATTTGTTTGTTTGTCAACTTTTGATTTTTTCAATCACAAAGTTTTTGAAGTTTTAAGTTTTTGTTATAGTTGCCATTTATAGGTTTTTCAACTTTCAAGTTTCAAGTTTTCAACATTTGGGATAAACCCTATATAGGGTACTAGGCGACTACCCGCGCATAGCGGCGGAATTGCCTGGCGGCAGATAATTAACGAAACGCTACATCGTGGTAAGATCCAGCATCAATGACATTAGCAGAGTACCCACGCCTAACGGAAACTGTGTCTAGTTTTCAAGAAAATTACGACCGCAAATCTTTTTCAATCAAAAAATGTATTTGTGGTGCTCGGGAATTATTTTCAATGAATTGTTCTGTTGATGGCATGATTGAATAGCGGTATGTAGTTTTGACCAAATTTTAACATAAAATAAATTTTTGATAGCGTGATTCCATAGTTTTTTCATTGTCATGGGGGCACTATTTTCCTTGTTGCGTAGTTATAAATGGCAATAGTTATTTAAAACAGACTATCTTCGTCCTATAACGGGAGCTATTTATTGTTTTCGATAATTTATGTTCTGATTTCTCAATTACAAGTGCTATTGGTCGGTTTATCGTGTATGAATGGTATTTGCATCGAGTTATGTCGGATCGAGTGATTCATTTTATCGAGTGATATCAAAAATGAGGTTTTTGTTTGCTCTTTATCATCAAGATATCTTTATAGTGGGGGGAACGGTTGGCTGGATGTTGGGCTGGTAGTCTTTGGCGTCACCCTGTCTTTGGCGCATCACTCTCACCCTCGCGCCAAGCATGATCGCGCCAACCCCACCAACCGGTGCGATTACTGTTCATCCTTTTTTTTCTTTTTTTTGAAAATTTAAATACATATCCGTTGGAGGGGTGTTTGTGCAAAAAAAAAAAATAAACTTAATCAAAATAGCCGTTGGAAGGGGCAAAATATTAAAAAAAAATAGTCGTTTGGCTGGAGCCGATCTTGTGAAGCATTTGAGCCGTAATCATTAAGTTATTATTATGTTATTGTAATGTTTTTTTTTGTAATTTAATTAAGTTTTTATTTAAATTATTTTGTGTTTAAAAAAAATTCGTTGGCACCAGATTTTCTGGTACCAACTGTTACCCCTGAAATATGATGTCAAGCAAGTTCTAGTGTCCAAGTCCAAAAATTATACATAGCAACTTTGACACCAAATTCTAGTACCAACCACTCCCAACATTCTTACCGTAGGTAGTTCACGGTGTGTTCTTGATTTATCTTAAAATAATGGAACATCATTCTTTATTCTCAAGTTGCAACTAAATGTTGCCAAAAGTCCTTACCAAGTAGACTACTACAAAATATGTATATCCTTATTCTATAAAAATACCAAGAGATTTGTCGCACGTAATCACTATTATGCCATAAAAAGACTTTTATGGCATGGTGATATTTGTCTTTAAAAAACAAAAAACTGTTATTTCAGTTTTTATCTGGTTGATCTAATATCTGAAATAAAGTCGATTTGATAATTCGACAATAAAATTAGTCGACCTTAACTTGACAAAATAATACTATCGAGCTATCGGGTTTAGAACAAAATAACCCAACAAAATTTTTAACTTAATTTAACCCGCCCGATAAGATTTGATAAAATTTAACGAATTCGATTTCAAGTTTGATCAGTTAGTTCTCAAATAAAATAATATGCTATTTTTATAATTCAAATTTTAAACTTCTAAGTTTTACATTTTGGTTCCCAAGTGCTTCACGTGATAATATTTTTAGTTTTCAAGTAAGTTTTTCAACTTTCACGTGATGTAATTCTTTGCAGTCTACTCACTTTATTATAGGTCATCATCAACTAAAATAAACTTTTAATAACATTTCAATTTTCTACTACATATGCATGTGCTACAAACTGTATCAAACTAATATATGTAGTTTAAAAAATGTTTCAATTTTCTACAACAACTTTTTAACAATATGCAAGTTCTTCAAAGCTCAGTACTAAAATTGCGTCAATCTTTGTAGTCAAGCTTATTACCTTTAAACCATGCTTGAAAATTTTTGAATGCACATTTATGAACTTATATCTAAAAAAGATTGTCGTTCTCTTAGTAATAAGAAAACTTAACTCGTTAAGTATTTAAACGTTTGAGTTGTGTCAATTTACTTTTTGAAATAAAATTTTACATTGATTACTACTTGCTGCAAACCTACAACCTCGAAATCATACATCACACTAATTTTTTACTTTTCTTTTTGGTTCTTGTTTTCTTTTTGGGTCCTGTATTTGGTAGACCGGCAATTGAATTATTTTTGTTCTTTACTTTGAATTAATGCCTTTTATCAAATCAATCTTTATTGAAAATATATATTACACAAACAAAACAATATAAAAAACGAAAACATTAACAGAGTTTTCATACACTAAGAAAAATGTTTATTTACTTAATTTTTCCAGCTAACTTTATTAACAAAACTTCATGATTTTACAAAGAAAATAACCACTGAAACAAAATGTACCAACAACCATGAAAAAATTAGCGTCTAGTATTGGCAGCAACACTTGAGCGGTGGCAAGGACTTTTCTTTCCAAGGCAAATCTGGTAGTTTTGATAGTGAGTAATATTAACAATAAACTTTTATAATAAAATGAAGCATATACTATGACACCTCCGGCTGCTTGTTTCGGCGAGTCAGCTGTGGCTCTTTTCGGCGAGAGGGATATGACCATTTCCGACAAGGTGTCGGCTGACCTATAAAAACATATAAAAAACTTGTAAAAACTTAAACCTATATATAAAAACTATAGATCTACATTAAAAACAATAAATCTATAAAAATACCATCAAAACTTAACTATTACTAACTAATCAAGATCCATAAAATAAGACAAAATATACCTTAATAGCCAAGTATTTTTTTCTGTAGTCGTGAGGTCCGACGATGGCGACTTGTAGTCGTCCTGTGGTGTGCTTATTTTTTTAGGTAAATGTGTATTTTGTATGTGTGTTTTTTTTTCTAAAGATATGGAGTGGAAGTAAATGAATGAATGAGAGCATGTATGTTGGCTGGGTATTTGTTTGTAGGTGGTTTTTTGTTTTAGGGTTGGTGTTAGGTTTGTTATGTGTAAAAAAAATTTAATACTATTTTTGTGAGACCCACATTTTTTCAACTTTCAACTTTCAATTTTCAACTTTTAACTTTCAACCATATAGATAGAGACTTTATAAGATAGTATAGATGAGATGTAGTATAATCAGTTAGAGCATTTGCAGTTAATCTCCTTGATATTGGTTATGGTAGTAACTTCGGTTCACTATAAAAGTCAAAACAGTCCTTTACACAGTAGTAGTTTTGCAAGTGTAGATTTTATACAGTAGTAGATTTTGTAGATTTTATACAGTCCTTTATACAGTTGAATAATTAGCTTTGTATAAAGATTTGATATTAAATTCGAACTAGGATTAGATATCAGTTAGTAAACGTTTGTTTATCTAAGTTTAGAAAAAGTTCAGTTTTAGTCCTTCGGTTTTAGTAGATAGTCAGTTTAGGGTTAGTCAGTTTTGATAGTGTTGTTGGGCTAGTTGTTAGCTTATTGGGCCTTTATTTGATTTTGGGCTGTAAAGATTTACGAACATATTAAAATTCTACTTAGCTTTACTATAATTGATTTTAAATTTCAAGATTTAAAGAATTTTCATTGTAATCAATTTGAATTTGTATTTATGATTTACATTTTTGCATTTTGTAATTTTGAATTTGTAGAATAAATGTATATTTTGTTATTTTGTATTTTGTGCATCTTGATGTGGTAATTGCAAAATGTTTTTAGAATAGTACGTAATATGTAGATAGTTAATATTTTTACCTTTTTGAATACTTCGTGCCAAGTAGTTTAAAAACCAAACAAGATTTTATCACCAAAAATAATCAAGTCTTTACTTTAAATTGTTAAATCAATTCGAATAGATACCGAGAAAAACGAACTTAAAAAGTGAAATATTATTGATATGCCTCCAGAGTATATTTTTGGGTACTTTGATAAGGAGGGATACATACTCTTTCTAGATTCTTTATTGCATGAAGATAGCTTGCCTTCTCTTCTTCCCAACTCAACCTTTCAAAGTGACAAACAAAAGCAAGATATGGTGGTTTCTCCCAAGAGTTTGTTGACACCCATTGTTCCACAACCTTTCTCTCAAGATGTAACATATAAGGGGGAATCTTCTAAGGCTACCACCACTTGTTGTTTTCCCATCAAGGAAAGGATTTTTGATCCTGGTATAGAGATTGATAAGCCAACTGAGTATCCTCCAGATGCAATAAAAGGAAAACGTGTGAGAGATTTTAGAGTATCACCCCATCATCTGTTGGAAAATTTATGGGCAAGACTCATGGATAAGCAAACTTCACCCACCTCACTATTGCTTGGGATGGTTACTTTTGGATTGTGTTATAAGTGGGATGACAATTATGTATTTGATCCGGGTGGATATTTATGGAGTTTTATATACTTGACAACTTGTTTTACTTTATCATGGAGAGCTTTTTCTTATAAGGATAAATCTTTTACTCCCCATGATAGGTTTTCCATAGACACTTTAAGTGTGGGATGAGTCGAGATAGAGACTCCATAAATCAAGCTTGAATAACTAGGATTAGCTCTTTTAGACTAGAGTGTTGTAGGATAGGCATAAAAGATATATATATATATATATATATATATATATATATATATATATATATATATATATATATATATACATGAGAATGAGTGTAGGGGATCCCTCTCTTTTGTCTTCTTCATTTTTGTAGGGTTGCTCTCTCTCATTGCATGCATTGGAGCTTATGGAGGAGGCCCTTGTATCGGGTTCACTTTGTTACTATTGTGATTTTCAAACCACATTGTGCTTAAAATGAATTCACTATAGTAGACCTTTCCTTAACTTGGGTTAAGCAAATTTATCAATGTCATAAGTGTAGGGGAGTTTACTCTAATACTCTTAAACATTGAGAACAATGTTTATCTTAAGTATAGGGGGGTCTTCTATTGAAGTGACCTTACCTAGAAAATTGTCATTTCCTTCATTATAACTTGGAAATTAATTTTTCCAAATTTTGATCTACTTTGGCCACCAAAAATATGCAAACATAATTTTTGCATTAATCATTTTCATTTTCATAACACATTTGCATTGTATATATATTTCTTCTTTTATTTTTCATCAAAAATATATAAAACGGAAAAAAATATAATAAAGGATATGGATTAACAAATTTAGACTTCTTTGACATATTAGGCCCGCCATGGATTCTTTGACTCAACCCGAGTTTGCTTATCTAAGATTACTGTAGCTAGTATCATTAACCATGTAGACCTTTATTAGTTTATTAGGCTAAGCATCCACTTGTCTCATTATTTGAGATTTTAAACTGTGGAGAACGAGAGATGATAGAGTTTGAACTAAGTGTTAAGGGCTAGATAAACCCCATATTAATAAATGTGGCTTTTATATCCCCTTTCATAACCTTTACTTTCTTGTGAACGCATGTATATATGTTAATAAATAATCAAGAACGATTTTAATTGGTTTGTAGTCTCTTATGCATTTTTGACTAATCATTTGTGGTTGGTATAAGTACGTCTTAAGATTCTAAGTTAGAACGTTTTATGTGTATTAGACTTATGACATGCTTAATACTTAGCGGGTGTTTTTTCTTTTATTCTTTTCAACTTTCTTTGTGAGGAATAAAGAAAAATAAGAGCGGCTTATGAAAATAAAATGAGTGGCTAGAAAAAAAAAGTAAACAAAAAAAAGAAAAAAAAATACTTATACAAGACTCCCAAGAGGGGCAGTGAAATGTTAATTATAGTAGCTATTAAATTCCAATATTACTCTCACAAGGGTTGCGGGGATTTAATAATTGCTCCAATCCAATATTACCTTGATGGGTTGCGGGATTGAAGATCCAAGGTCTCAAAAAGGCGGCGGATATAATATATTGCGTGAGTTTTATTTTTCTTTCCTTAGCAAGTGTGTAGCAACTTATTAATGCATGACATAAGGATATTACACATAAGGCGAATGACCTATTATTTTGGTTCGCACTTATATCAATTGTGGGCGATTTTTCGAGTAATGTATAAGATGGTTACTTAGGATTAAAACCGTGCTTCCTTATTTTGAGATTTTACACTTCTTATATTTCACGCTTTAAATAATGACAAGTTTGCCCTCAAGTAATTTGCTCAAATAATAACCGGTCTTAGAGGCATAATAAGTGGGGTATAATAGTAACACAATTAGTCTTTATGAATGAGTCGATGTACTTTAACTTATGAATAACAATGATCTTGTTTTTAAGCTTGGTATGGGGAACGTGAAACTTGAGGATGATAAGTGTTCATGGTACCTAATATATGATCTTATTCAAGTTCGTTTTTCCAAGCTCACAATAAATTGAAAGTCCAACCAATCTCAAGTTTTAAATTGTTTTTGGTGTTAATAAAGGTATTTGGCATCTATGTCTATTTTAAAGAATCACGTAAAAAGTGGAAACTAGTATAGCTATGTAACCGTAAAACAAATTGCATATACCACAATTAAAGCATGGAGTACAAGTGATTGTAGTAAAATACACCTCTTGTTTAGGAAAACAAAAGAGCGTATATGAGCGGTAAGTATCAAACAAATGACTTTAGGAAAAATCAAGTGTTAATGACCCTTAATGGTGTGAAAGTTCGTTTCCCAAGGAGGTATATGTGTGTGAAAAACTTGTCAAATGTTTGTGATTAATGATTGGTTTAGAAAGGGGATGAGAAAAGAAGATGACGAAGACGTAAAAATAAAAATTACCAAGAAAAATCACTATTAGAAAGTTAAAACGTAGAACCTTAAAAATCACAAAAATAAAAATAAATTCTAAAAATTACTAAAAATTCACCAAAAATTAAAAATAATAAACTAAGAGTTTACCAATGATCAAAACTTTTTCAAACCTTTTAAATAATTAAATATTCAATTTTTAAATGCTAATTAAAGCCCTAAAAATCAAATAAATTATCAAAAAGCCCAAATAAAGATTTTTCAATTGATAAAACACAAAAATGACCTAAAATGATTAAAAACTATTTTTATAAATTTTAAAACTAATAAAAACTAATTAAAATGATTTAAAAACTATTAAAACTTAAAATAATTATAAAAATTAATCTAAAAGAGATAAAATTATTCTAAAAGTTGCTAAATTCCTATTTTAATGTATTTAACCTAAGAAAAATGTAAAAAGTTGGAAAAAGTGAAATTCTAAAAATAATAATATAATAATAAAATAATATTAAAAACCTAAAAATTATAAAAATTCTAAAAACTTGCAAACTAGTTTATTTTAACCTAAATAATCAGAAAATCAAAGTGAAATTACCAAAATACCCCTAATGGGCCCTCAAATGGGCCAAATCCAAAAATAGTCAACCTAAATGGGCTTTTGGGCCCAAAAAGTCAAACTTGGCCCAATTGACTTGGAAAAGCCCTATATGACTTAAAATTCAATTCTAAGAAGAAAACTCTAAAGGACCAAAAGCTGAAAATGTGCTTATCACAGCTTATTGAACACAAAGCTTATTCTTATTGGGCTTTTCAGCCCAATAAGCCATAAGCTAATGCCATAAGCTCTAATTTGACACACAACCCTCTTTTAGGATGCTTAAGAGATCTGTCAAAAGAAATTTTCAATAAGCACACTCAATAAGCCAGAAAATAGAAAAGCAAAAATCCACAAAACGACAAAATAGTCGTTTTTGAGAAATAATGCACCTCAGAATCAACTTGCAAAAGCTTTCAAATGGACTCAATAAGCAATATCAATCAACAAAAATCCAATAAGCACAAGCAATAAGCCAGAATAATCACAAATGCACTTATGTAAAAGTCAAAGGAGTTGGTTTTCTAGTCAAACCTAAAAGTCAACCACCCAAATGCTCCAGGATGAACAAATGGGTCAAAATATGAGCACCTATTACAAAAACAAAGTTGTTGCTGGTTAAAATAAGCTATTATAGCTTATTGATAAGCTGACACCAAAATTGCACTATTAGTGGCAACCAGCAGGGGAAAGGAGTTCCCACTGCTTTACTATTTGACCAAGCTTAATTGAGAGTTCTGGTTTGATTAAATTGGAAACAAAGGCACCCTTGTGATCAGTGAATCACAAGGAGTCAATAGCAACAATAAAATCACAAAATGATCCACACAATAAGCCACAATAAGCCAAACAGTCCACAGATATGCTCCAGATATGCAAATAAGCAGTTAAGCACTTAATAAGCAGATTTCAGCAAAATAAGCCAACCAAACTTAACCAGATGCATATACAAGCTATATAAACTAACAATAAACACAAAGCAACAAGTATCAAACACTGAATCAAAGAAATCAACAAGATCAAAGCACTAGAAGTTACTGATGAACAATGAACAACATGCAGAAACAGTTTGCTGATATACTTGACACTTGATCCAATTTCAAGCCTCAAATCCTTCTACCCTGGTGTGATTAACTATTATTTAGCACTTGTTAGCCCTAGCCTAAGCCTAGATCTAGGTGTCCTCAAAATCCTAGCAAATTTTACCAAGTTATGAAGATTTTATAGCCAATCTATGAATCAATGTGTTCAAAGCCTCAAAACTTGCAAACAGATGAACAAATACACCCAAACAACAGATACCAATACTTGTATACAACAAACAAACACTTAACAAGCCACAATCCAAACTTATGTAGTAATCCCAAACACTCCTTAATTAGTCACTTATCAAAGAAACTTGTGATTTCTTCTAATAACCTACTGGTTTTAAAGATCAAAAACACTTACTAGGCAGCAACTAACACAATCAAACACAAAAATCACCAGCACAAACACAAATACTCATAATCAAAGCACAAAATCCAAAACAGTCATAAACATGAAATTTTTAGGGGAATCTTAACAAGAGCTTATACCTGCCTTCCACAACATCCTAGGAAGGCCAGCAATGCTCCTTGGACCTTGTTCAACAACTAGAACAAGACTAAGGTACTTCAAATAAGGAGATGCAAATAGCCTTGGTTGATGGTTCAAAGTAGAACCTCAAGGACTTTATATCTTCAACACAAGCAGTAAACAGACTCAACCAAAGGCTTAGAATCCTTCTCAGGCTTGGTGTCAACAAGCTTGAAAGAACTCAAGGCTTAAGGCTAAAGGTTAGTACACAAAAATAAGCCAAAATCAGAAACAAGGACTTCAAGGCTTTTGAACCTTGAAAACCTTTCAAACCTAGACGTGCCTTAACCACAAGGTTAAGGAAGGTCTAAACAATCAAATGGAACTCAGAATTATGCTACTCAAACACCAAACTTTTAACAAAATCAAAAAGAGATTTCGAATTTCAGAAATTCAAATTTTATTAAGCTTAAAAAGGAATTACAAAGATTAATAGCCTAAAACTGGAACAAAGGGACTCTCACATGTTAAGGTCTCCTTTTATAGGCAAATGCCTGGCTAAACACTATTCACAAACCCTAGATGTGATTTCTCTATAATGCCCTTGGTCTTCTAGACGTTTTCTTAGTGTGAGCTGTCCAAAATGCATCCAAACCGTTTAAAATAGCTTTGTGATGAAGCAAATGATGTGGGCTGTTGATCTTGACACGTGGCAAGCCTTGGTGAGGAAGTTGTTACATGATGGTGAAACGGTTTTGGTGGTGGGGCCATTTGGTGAGTGGGAGTGAGTGTTTTAAGGTTGGGATGAGATTATAGGCGTGTGAATCAAGTGTGGGAAAGGGTAATTTCATTTTACCCTTTGTTTGGTAAAAGTAATTTCTGGGTGGAAGAACATGAATAGTGCCACGTTTGATCCGTTTTCTTAGGGAAAAAGATATTTGGCGCGTGTTTAGGAGTTTAAACTTATAAACTTTGCAGTTTTGGTCCTTTTTCTTTCTTTCTCTTGTCTTTTGTGTTTAAAAACCCATCAGCGTCCATTTCCTTCGTATCAACGTTTCACACTTTGTCATTTTTGGCACAAACTTTTCCAAAAAGTGTTTCAAGGGTTAATTTTGGAACTTTTGCATATTTCAAGGGCTGATCTTGGACATTTTTGATCTTCAAAGGTCTTCAATGTATCTTTGGCTTGATGAGGGACCATAATTGACAATTTGAATTTGTTGAGGGACCAATCTTGCCATTTCTTCAAAGTTAAAGGACCTTTTGTGTAATTTTGACAAACTTAAGGGACCAAACTTGTAATTATTAATATACAAGGGTTTTAAGTGTCATTTCTTCAATAAATGAGGATCAATCTTGTTTGTCTTCAAGTCTTCAAGGGTATTTGTTGAGAATTCCATGATTAGGGCCTGGTTCTTTGTACGGCTTCGTTTCTCGTGTCCGTTTTTCCTTGTATCTTGTGATCTTTTGTCTTTTTCACGATATCCATACCTAAAATACACAAGTAAACAAACACAAGCATATATATGGTATTTTATGACATTTTTATGCATTTAAAGCCCGAAAAGAATGATGAGATCATGTATAAATGCCATCTCATCACTCCCCCCATACTAAGCCATTGCCGTGCCCTCACGCAATGCTAGAATAAAGTATCTAAGCATCACCAAAGTTCAATTTTATTAACCTTTATTGAAGAGTAAAAGATTTGCAACATACTACGAAGATGTATAAAGACATAATGTATGATTTTCATCACAAAAAGTGACTTTTAGGGTCAAAGAATAGAAACAAGTAAATGTCACTTAGAGTAAACTTCGTCATCCTTGATTGTCATACATTCCATGCTAAGTGCAAAAACGAGATCATTGTTGGTACAAGTCACAATGCTAACACTACTCATACGTCCAAATTGTGTAATACTTTTTCTCCCCGCAATCCTAGTTATTATAAAAAGAAATGGGTTACTAGCATTTTTTATCTATTTGTCATGGATCACAAGTGATTTATATTGACTTATTTGAGTAGTTATTAGTCCGAAAGCAAAGTAGCACGATTTGATCAATAGTTAGCCGAAGGACAAAATCTTTTAAAACGACTTCTCGTGTATCTCCTTAAGTTCATATCTTGGCATAACTCGTTTCTCGATTTGAGACCTTTCTCGGACCGATATTTGGCATGTACTTCATACTTCAAATCTTGGGAAGACGTTCTTGAAATTATGGTCTTCTCTTCGTATATTTGGAATTTCTTCACTTGACTTTTTTGAGAGATTCTTCATATTGGACCACGACTTCATCATTTTTCTTCAATCTTTACTTTGGATTTTGATATACAACGATCCGCCTCCTTTTCGGACTTGGATATATTTATCCTCATACCTTGTTAGGGTCTTTTTGGATAGACTTTCTCCATTCTTTAGGGGAGTAATTGCTTCTCGTCGTGTGTCTCGATCCTTAATATTGATCTAGGAATAATGATACTTCACATCATCTTTGGATCTTTAACAAAAATAGAGCTCCTCATGCCTTGTTAGGGCCTTTTTGGATAATCGCCAATCTTCGCGTCCCGCTTCAATAAGTTATGCCTTGGCTATGAACTCTATTCAACCCCGAGCAACTTTTAAACGATCTTGCGCTAGAGGCTAAGTAACCTTTCAAATCGTACGACCTTACTTATTGCATTTATGATTTATTCCTAATGCATTGATCTTATGGGAAGAAAAAGCCACAATTAAAAACATATGAGTTTTTGAAAGAACACTTTCATGTTCTACGTTTAGCATGATCACTTGTCTAACACTATTATTTCTCGTTCTTCACTATATAAAGACCTCTAATTAAATAGACTCGTGAATACTTAGCCATGCAAGTCAAAATTGAGCCAAATTTGGATTAGCTTTCATTAAGACTATATCAAATCAAAGTTTTGGGTTTTCAAGCCACCTATAGGATCTTGCACTTTCTTGGACTTTTTCAAGTTTAGAGAATGCGTTTTAAAGTTCCCTTGATAAGTGACTTTCTAGAATCAATTATAGGAACTTGCGAAAAGTTCTTGTTCTTAACCCGTATGAATTAAGACTTTCGCGTTTTAAAGCTCCCTATATAAAAGTCTAGCAAAACTTGAATTGAGCGGGTTAAGGAATGTAAATGGCTCCAAATGCCCATCAAGTCAAAAATTAACTCTTATTCTACCCATCGGAAAATATACATTCGTGTCTTTAAAAACACTTATGAAAACTAAGAAAAATTTTTAAAATTTGGCCATTTTTAGCCTTATTAGCAAAACAAAACATTGAAAATTGGAAAGCGTGAGGGCGTAGCAAAGCAAGTACCTATTCACCCCCCCATACTAAAAGTAAACATTGTCCTCAATGTTTCGAGTCTAAAGGTGGAGCACCCCCATACTAGAGACGAAGAGTCGAATGCTTAGGATCTAGCATGGAAAGGGTGATCAACAATATATCTAAAGCCGTTTATTAAGTATGCTAAAAGATAATTGTTAGAACAATAAAGGATATGTCATGGATTCGTGAAAAACTTCTTCAAACGAACGATGGAGGCTCACGTAAACGAACACGAGAGTCTTCAATCGTAGATGATGATGATGATCTAGATAACACAATCACAAACAACCACGAGACAACGAGTGAAAGGGTATAAATCCCCTTATTAGTGAATAGTAAGCATAAAGGATAAGCATGGGATCTCCCCCACGAGGCACCTCGTTTTTGATTACCGAGTCATGAGCTCGACTCGATCCCCTCAAAATGTGAACATTTAGGGAAAAACATGGCATGGTCAATTTTTAGTGGGGCTTACATGATAAACAAGGCCCAAAAAGCAACTGGTATTAAGGACTAGGTCCTTAAATGGTGCAAAATACCGGGATCGAAGATGGCGTTCTCGTTTTCATTGGAAAAACAAATTAACGCCACTTCAACATGTGCCATAAACTCAAAGAGTTTGAAGAAAAGAGATGAGAAGTAGAAGGGTGGGACAATTGGTAAGACAAACGTTTGAGCTACTCGAGGTAGACTCGCACCAAGCAAATAGATATAGTTTCCATTTATTGCATCGGTGGAAGACCGAGATTTCCCTTTACATGAAATTCCGGGATCGAATATCTCGTCCTCGGTGGACAAGGATGAGGGAACATAAGGGGCTTCCCCCATACTAGAACCACACAAAGCATCGTCAAAAGGAGTAGACGAGCTTGTAGCACTCAAAACACGTGGTGATGACGGAGTTAGATTTGTAGAAAAATCAATTAAATCACATTTAAGATCTTTTCCTTTTTTATCTTTTAAACTCTCCTTATGAAAACCCTTTTTGATCATGTCGAAAATATTTGGTGTTTCTAAGACGATGTTAGTCACACTAAAAATTCTCACATTTTGAAACCGTTTTGGTTTTGGTGGTGGCAAGTTCTCAAAACGTTTATCGACGAAGAAAACCTCCCCATCGGGGTCTACATATTCATTATCCGAAAGATCTTCCGTAGAAACCGGCAACTTATCAACACTTTTCAAGAATGAATGTTTAGGCGAAGGTATTTTCGATTCAAGTATTGACGGTTTCTTCTTTGTAGGCTTTACACTCATAACCTCCACCGGTGGAGGAAATGGTAAATTGTTTTTGGCGACATTTCCTAAAACTCTTGGTGAAAATTCTTTGCAAACGACATTGGTTGAATCACCATGGTTTAAAGTTGCAATAGAATACACATGAGAAAGATTTGAGTTTTGTGTTGCATTGATGAAAAGTTCTTCCTCATTGAAACGAAGGGTGATTTTTCGAGCATGAACATCGATAAGTGCTCTTGATGTATACAAAAATGAACGACCCAAAATGAGAGGAACTTTTCGATCGATAGGAATGTCTACAACGATAAAGTCAACGGGATAGTAAAACTTTCCGACTTTAACGAAAACGTCCTCGGCTACTCCACATGCTAAAATTGTAGAATGATCGGCCATCTCGATAGACATGTTTGAAGGAGTAAGAGCCGGAAGCGAAAGCGATTTGAAAATCTCGAGAGGCATTAAATTAATACTAGCACCAAGATCGGCCAAGGCGTAGCATTCCTCCATATCTTGAATAGCACACGGAATCAAAAATTTACCGGGATCATCGACTTTTTGTGGTATGTGGCTAAGAAAAACCGATGAACAACTAGACGATTGTTGTAACTTCTCTTTGTTGTTTAGCATACTTTTGAAGTTTGCGGTAAATCGAGGCATCATGATAAGAGCGTCGGCAAAACTTATGTTAAAATGCATATCACGAAACATTTTCATAAATAGCTCAAATTGATAATTGTTCCGTTCTTGTGCTTTCTCTTTGTTTCGTCTCGAAGGGTAAGGTAAAGGTGGTGTGGGTTGGTCATTAGGCAACGGCCTTGGAAACTCGGGTTCCACTATTGGTATTGGTTCAACCGTAGGTGTGGTATGAGCGGTACTTCGTGGGATTGTAATATGCTCCTTTTCGACCATCACCTCGGGTTCTTTCTCGATTTCCTTCTCCGTAGAAGTACTTGGACGAGAGATTGGTTCCTTGAAAGTTTTACCACTTCGCGTAGTAATAACCTTCATTTCTCCCCTCGGGTTGTTAATGGTATCACTAGGAAGACCACCCGAGGAAGAGGGTTTACACATGATTGCTTCAAACATCTTAGCCATTCGGTCCTTAAATTTTGATTGCCTAGCATCCGCTTTTAATAACTCTTGCTTAATCTCATGTTGTCCTAACCATCTTTTGTTGATTTTGTTGAAGACGTTGGACATTTCCTTCCATTTAGTTTGCATGAGTTTTAAGTTCATTAGCAAGTTCATTTTTTAGCTCGTTTTTCAACTCGGACCTTAAGCTAATCATCTCACGTTGCATGTTATCAAATTTAGCATCATTTGCTTTAGCATAATCCAAAAATTCTCCTTGCAAATTTTTAGTGTGAGCATTTTGAAAACCTTGTGTAGTGTTTTGAAAATCACGGTTTTGGTTTTGATTAGAGATTTGTCCATTCCCACTTTGATAATTCCCCTTGTTGTAGTTGCGTGTGTTGCCTTGGTAATTACCTTGGTTGTTGTTTCGATAATTGTTAACATTTTGATTTGGTGGAGCTTGATTTTGGCGGGAACCTTGACCGTTTTGGCTGTAAGTTCCCGTTGCTACATAAGCACTCGAAGTGTTACCATCCGCGGTAATGCACTCGGAAAGATCATGAGCTCCTCCACAAGATAAACAACTCTTAGCAACCGCTTTAACCGAAGCGGAATTGGAAGCTTCTTGAGCCTTCCAATGGGACATAAGATTAGCAAATCTATCAAAAACCCGATTTTCCTCATTAGCTTCATCATGTAAGGCATTAATGCTACGAGACGATTGTGACGAAGATGACGAACCCATATTGGCAACACTCGGTGTGTTACGAGGGTCATAAACCTTAGATCTATTTTCAATGATTTGTAAAGCCTCATTTGTCGTCTTGCACAAAAAATTACCACCCGCGGCGGCATACAAATAATCTCGTTCATGATCATTAAGCCCATTATAAAAAGTATCCACTTGATGCAATTCCGTAAAATCATGGTGTGGACATTCATGTAACATTTCTTTAAAGCATTCCCATGCCATTGAAAAACTTTCATTATTTCTTTGCACAAATCGTGAAATCTCATTTTTCAAGTGTGTTGTTTTAGATGGTGGAAAAAACTTGTTCACAAACTTAGAAACGAGATCGGCCCATGTCAAAATCGAATTTGGTGGTTCTTTCTCGAGCCAAATTTTTGCGGGTCCATCCAACGAGTATGGAAACAACATCATCTTAATGGCGTCATGTGGAACATCCTTAAATTTTCTAGTGGCGGTGAGACGGTTAAAATTCCTAATATGGTAATGCGGGTTGTCTTTCTCGTGACCTCTAAACTTATTTGCTTGCAACATAGACATTAAACCCGTCTTAATTTCGAAATTCTCCGCAAGGATGGCGGGAATCACAATAGCCTCTCCAAAACCCTCGGTGGGTGCTTGTAGCAACTCCATCATAGTACGATTAGCCATGACGACTTCTTGTTCTACAATAGGTTCAACAATTGGAGGTTCTTCAACAATCAACGTCTCTTGATTGGCTTGCTTTTGAAGTCGTTTACGAGCTCGTTTTGCTTGATTACGAGTGATCATAAACTTCACGAAGAATGGGAGGTGAGCAAAGAAGATTCTTTTTGGGTGTTTTGTGAATTTTCAATTTTTTTGTGTTTTTGATGATATTTAATTTTTTTTTGGATTTTGGTGTATCTTCATAGACAACAATCTACAAAATCTCTCCTCGAATCAAACTCTTGATTAAAGAAGCCTCAAAGGAATGAAAACGATCACGTGGAGTGAACGCCTTCGAATGACTTTAGAACTTTGGTGAAAACCAAATTGTTCAAGAGGGTTTAATCACAAAGAAAACCAAGCAAATATATTATACGTAATAATACTTTGGGCGGCAAAACCCTCGATTAGCCTTCAATCTCAAAATACTCACAAGCAAGCGGGGAAACGAGGCGGCGCGAAGCACTTAAGAGCCTTTTTCCTTAGGGTATATTTTATAATACCCGCCTTATACCCACCTTATAGTTTGTATCTTTCAAAATCGAGCTTCACGAAAGTATTTATCTATTTTTGCCTTTTTTTCTTTTTGTTTGAGATTCGAATATAATAATTGAGTGATGAAATCCCAATTAAGGTTGTGTTTTCACACTTTTGGAGATATTGTAAATTTATTGTGATACTTAATACAATATAGTAATAATATTTGTACAAGAAAAACCAAGAAAACCGATAATACGTATTAGTAGAGTTCTACTAATACAAATACTATTTGGTTAATATTAAAAACAACAATGCAAATTAATCACGACGCACCTCCCCGGCAGCGGCGCCAAAGTTGATTGTAGTAAAATACACCTCTTGTTTAGGAAAACAAAAGAGCGTATATGAGCGGTAAGTATCAAACAAATGACTTTAGGAAAAATCAAGTGTTAATGACCCTTAATGGTGTGAAAGTTCGTTTCCCAAGGAGGTATATGTGTGTGAAAACTTGTCAAATGTTTGTGATTAATGATTGGTTTAGAAAGGGGATGAGAAAAGAAGATGACGAAGACGTAAAAATAAAAATTACCAAGAAAAATCACTATTAGAAAGTTAAAACGTAGAACCTTAAAAATCACAAAAATAAAAATAAATTCTAAAAATTACCAAAAATTCACCAAAAATTAAAAATAATAAACTAAGAGTTTACCAATGATCAAAACTTTTTCAAACCTTTTAAATAATTAAATATTCAATTTTTAAATGCTAATTAAAGCCCTAAAAATCATATAAATTATCAAAAAGCCCAAATAAAGATTTTTCAATTGATAAAACTAAAAAATGACCTAAAATGATTAAAAACTATTTTTAGAAATTTTAAAACTAATAAAAACTAATTAAAATGATTTAAAAACTATTAAAACTTAAAATAATAATAAAAATTAATCTAAAAGAGATAAAATTATTCTAAAAGTTGCTAAATTCCTATTTTAATGTATTTAACCTAAGAAAAATGTAAAAAGTTGGAAAAAGTGAAATTCTAAAATAATAATAAAATAATAATAAAATAATATTAAAAACCCAAAAATTATAAAAAAATTCTAAAAACTTGCAAACTAGTTTATTTTAACCTAAATAATCAGAAAATCAAAGTGAAATTACCAAAATACCCCTAATGGGCCCTCAAATGGGCCAAATCCAAAAACAGTCAACCTAAATGGGCTTTTGGGCCCAAAAAGTCAAACTTGGCCCAATTGACTTGGAAAAGCCCTATCTGACTTAAAATTCAATTCTAAGAACAAAACTCTAAAGGCCCAAAAGCTGAAAATGTGCTTATCACAGCTTATTGAACACAAAGCTTATTCTTATTGGGCTTTTCAGCCCAATAAGCCATAAGCTAATGCCATAAGCTCTAATTTGACACACAACCCTCTTTTAGGATGCTTAAGAGATCTGTCAAAAGAAATTTTCAATAAGCACACTCAATAAGCCAGAAAATAGAAAAGAAAAAATCCACAAAACGACAAAATAGTCGTTTTTGAGAAATAATGCACCTCAGAAGCTGATTCAACTTGCAAAAGCTTTCAAATGGACTCAATAAGCAATATCAATCAACAAAAATCCAATAAGCACAAGCAATAAGCCAGAATAAAATGCACTTATGTAAAAGTCAAAGGAGTTGGTTTTCTAGTCAAACCTAAAAGTCAACCACCCAAATGCTCCAGGATGAACAAATGGGTCAAAATATGAGCACCTATTACAAAAACAAAGTTGTTGCTGGTTAAAATAAGCTATTATAGCTTATTGATAAGCTGACACCAAAATTGCACTATCAGTGGCAACCAGCAGGGGAAAGGAGTTCCCACTGCTTTGACTATTTGACCAAGCTTAATTGAGAGTTCTGGTTTGATTCAATTGGAAACAAAGGCACCCTTGTGATCAGTGAATCACAAGGAATCAATAGCAACAATAAAATCACAAAATGATCCACACAATAAGCCACAATAAGCCAAACAGTCCACAGATATGCTCCAGATATGCAAATAAGCAGTTAAGCACTTAATAAGCAGATTTCAGCAAAATAAGCCAACCAAACTTAACCGGATGCATATACAAGCTATATAAACTAACAATAAACACAAAGCAACAAGTATCAAACACTGAATCAAAGAAATCAACAAGATCATAGCACTAGAAGTTACTGATGAACAATGAACAACATGTAGAAACAGTTTGCTGATATACTTAACACTTGATCCAATTTCAAGCCTCAAATCTTTCTACCCTGGTGTGATTAACTATGATTTAGCACTTGTTAGTCCTAGCCTAAGCCTATATCTAGGTGTCCTCAAAATCCTAGCAAATTTTACCAAGTTATGAAGATTTTATAGCCAATCTATGAATCAATGTGTTCAAAGCCTCAAAACCTGCAAACAGATGAACAAATACACCCAAACAACAGATACCAATACTTGCATACAACAAACAAACACTTAACAAGCCACAATCCAAACTTATGTAGTAATCCCAAACACTCCTTAATCAGTCACTTATCAAAGAAACTTGTGATTTCTTCTAATAACCTACTGATTTTAAAGATAAAAAACACTTACTAGGCAGCAACTAACACAATCAAACACAAAAATCACCAGCACAAACACAAATACTCAAAATCAAAGCACAAAATCCAAAACAGTCATAAACATGAAATTTTTAGGGGAATCTTAACAAGAGATTATACCTGCCTTCCATAACATCCTAGGAAGGCCAGCAATGCTCCTTGGACCTTGTTCAACAACTAGAACAAGACCAAGGTACTTCAAATAAGGAGATGCAAACAGCCTTGGTTGATGGTTCAAAGTAGAACCTCAAGGACTTTATATCCTCAACACAAGCAGCAAACAAACTCAACCAAAGCCTTAGAATCCTTCTCAGGGCTTGGTGTCAACAAGCTTGAAAGAACTCAAGGCTTAAGGCTAAGGGTTAGTACACAAAAATAAGCCAAAATCAGAAACAAGGACTTCAAGGCTTTTGAACCTTGAAAACCTTTCAAACCTAGACGTGCCTTAACCACAAGGTTAAGGAAGGTCTAAACAATCAAATGGAACTCAGAATTAGGCTACTCAAACACCAAACTTTTAACAAAATCAAAAAGAGATTTCAAATTTCAGAAATTCAAATTTTATTAAGCTTAAAAAGGAATTACAAAGATTAATAGCCTAAAACTGGAACAAAGGGACTCTCACATGTTGAGGTCTCCTTTTATAGGCAAATGCCAGGCTAAACACTATTCACAAACCCTAGATGTGATTTCTCTATAATGCCCTTGGTCTTCTAGACGTTTTCTTGGTGTGAGCTATCCAAAATGCATCCAAATCGTTTAAAATAGCTTTGTGATGAAGCAAATGATGTGGGCTGTTGATCTTGACACGTGGCAAGCCTTGGTGAGGAAGTTGTCACATGATGGTGAAACGGTTTTGGTGGTGGGGCCATTTGGTGAGTGGGAGTGAGTGTTTTAAGGTTGGGATGAGATTATAGGTGTGTGAATCAAGTGTGGGAAAGGGTAATTTCATTTTACCCTTTGTTTGGTAAAAGTAATTTCTGGGTGGAAGAACATGAATAGTGCCACGTTTGATCCGTTTTCTTAGGGAAAAAGATGTTTGGCGTGTGTTTAGGAGTTTAAACTTATAAACTTGGCAGCTTTGGTCCTTTTTCTTTCTTTCTCTTGTCTTTTGTGTTTAAAAACCCATCAGCGTCCATTTCCTTTGTATCAACGTTTCACACTTTGTCATTTTTGGCACAAACTTTTCCAAAAAGTGTTTCAAGGGTTAATTTTGGAACTTTTGCATATTTCAAGGGCTGATCTTGGACATTTTTGATCTTCAAAGGTCTTCAATGTATTTTTGGCTTGATGAGGGACCATAATTGACAATTTGAATTTGTTGAGGGACCAATCTTGCCATTTCTTCAAAGTTGAAGGACCTTTCTTCAATAACTTGTAATTATTAATATACAATGGTTTTAAGTGCCATTTCTTCAATAAATGAGGATCAATCTTGTTTGTCTTCAAGTCTTCAAGGGTATTTGTTGAGAATTCCATGATTAGGGCCCGGTTCTTTGTACGGCTTCGTTTCTCGTGTCCGTTTTTTCTTGTATCTTGTGATCTTTTGTCTTTTTTACGATATCCATACCTAAAATACACAAGTAAACAAACACAAGCATATATATGGTATTTTATGACATTTTTATGCATTTAAAGCCCGAAAAGAACGATGAGATCATGTATAAATGCCATCTCATCAACAAGTATTAAATGCACAATAGTATAAATGCTCAAAATGTAAAGAAAATCAAAGTACAAGGACTTAATATGAAAATTCAGAAAGTTAAGGGACCAAAAGTGAAAATTGTAACAAACTATGTGAACAAACTAACAATTTACCAAAACTACCAAACATAATTTAAACAAACTCAAAATGAAAGGACTTAATGTTGCAAACCCTAAAAAGTTGTTATTAACAAAGCTGATTAACAATTTATAAAAGGTTGAGGACTAATATGCAATTAAACAAGGAAATATAACAAAAAACGGGCAACCAAGCTCTAATAAGCTCGCTTGAGCTTATTCCTAAACCAAATTAACTCTAACTTTTTTCAAAAGACTTAAAACTGAATTTAAGCTAGACAGTTAAAAGGAAATAACCTGGATTAAGCTAAAACATAAAGTAGCTTATTGGAATAAGCCAAGGTTAAGCTATAAACTTTTCTAATCAATCACACTTGGATTTTTTACTGAAATCGGTTAAACTACTAAATATAAGACTGGAATGTCAAAAAGATTTCAAAAAGATTAAGGCAATAAGATGGAATTTCAAAATAAGCAAACTTGGCTTATCGTTGACCAAGTTTGACCAACTTTCTAACAAAAGCTAAAAACTTCCCAAAAATGCTTAAAACATGTTTCTATCCAAGAATCCACAAGAAAACTAGATGATTTATGAAGTGGATTAAGCTAGAATGAAATAGGCCAAGTTGGAAAGCTTAGTGTATTAAAGGGAATGAAAAATGCTGATTTCAATAAGCTAAACTGAAAACTGGCCAAAGCTCTATAACAAACTAGAAAGCTGGTAAGATGAGGATTTCAAAAAGCCAAGATTTGAGCCTTAACTCCTAGAACTGAAGAAATGAGAGCACTTTAAAAATTCAAGTAACTTGCTTAAGGTCTGACCCAATGTTCTTGTTGGCAAATTTCCTGTTTGACTTACAAGTTGACTCTGAAAACTTACACACCCACTTGAATAGGACTAGTGAAGAGGTGTAAGCTTGATTTACTCGAAAACTCTTGCTCAATTTCACAATTCCTCTAATCCCAAACATAGGTAATGGACTAATGAAGAAATTTTATCAAAATTACTTGATCAAAAGATTGTGAATTGAACTAAGGACTGTGACGAATTAGCTATACCAAATGCACCAGCAATGAACCAAACTCAAGCACAATGACACTAGTTTACAACATTTAAGCTACTAGGACAGATAAATGCAATAAAAGAGCTAAATCAGCAAGACTTAAACAGAATTAAGCTAGAAACTCAATTACAATCTATCAAAGTTTATCAATAACATCAATTAAAACACAAATCAAGTAGATTCAAGCAATGTAGCTGAGTAACTAGAATTTAGCATGCAGAACTAATTTAGGGGAACCAAAATAAGAAACTTAACACCTTTTAGCTAAGAAGCCTACTTTGATGTAGTAGAGAGGCGCTGAGACTTCTAAAGCAACATCCTTCAACACAAAATCAACAACTCTTGATTCATCACCATCCCCAAAATCAACTGTCTGATCTTGTTCAGCTATGTCTGCTACTTCTGGAAAGAAACTGAGCTAGGAAAGATTGGTAATTAACTAAAATCTTCCAAATCACTCACAACATTCCTATTGATCAGTTGTATCAACAAGAACTAAGCAGTAATAGTATAGGTGTGATTATGTAGTAAGAATGAAGTATGAAGTGAACTGAATTTGTATTGATGAAGTAAAGTTGTTAAAGAGTTGGTTACAAGGTCTAACTAACTGTCTCAAGTGGTTGTCAATCACTTGAGATCAGTTCTAATTAATTTCTAAAACTGAAAAAGAGGGAGAACTAAGAAGTGTGTGAAATTTCACACACTAGACACCATCTACAAATGAGAACAATGCAGGGTATATATAGAGTAGAAAAGGAGTAAGGTGAGGTTTTTTGACGTGTCTCAACCAATAGCAATATTCCACGTGGCCTTAATTGATCAATTGGAATTAGTCATTGAAGAATACAATTAGGGGTTTTTGATTCAGTTGATTTGAGTCCAATTGGATAGTTGGAATGGATTTGTCTTTCGATTTAGAGTATTTTTTATGTTAAAGTCTTTCTCTGAAATCGCCTCCTTCTCCTTCTTCGATCTGGGCTTGGTGATAGTTTGAAGATGACACGTGGCCTTTTTTGATTTGCTCAATAATCTTCACATGGATCATTATCCGATATATAGTGTGGATTATTGATTTTGCATCATGCTATTAGTCGAATGGTGAGTGGAGTCCACTGTGGAGATACTTCTCTCTCTTCATAAATGAACTGAAAATTTGGCAATCCGTGTGATTTATTTCTTGGCTTGTGATTGGTTGAATGGTACTTCACATGGAGTGAACTATATAAAACTTTCCAAAAATGGCAGTTTAGGTCCTCCAAGTTATCAGCTTCTCATCTTGAGTTTTAACCTTCATCACTTGTCATTATTGGCCCTTGGACTTCATACTTGAGCATAAATGATCCTTTGACTTGTTGACTTGATAGTTGACCAGATTTTCCTTTGTTCTTGACTTTTCCATAATTGCACCTTTAGTCCTTCATCTTTGAAAGTTGTCAAGAAAGTTCCTCTGACTTTGATTGGCTTGTCACTTTTCATCCTCCTTTTGTCTTTTCTTCATCAATAAAGCTTGAATTCACTTGTTTGCTTCAAAATTGTATCTTTTTACCTACACATGCACAAACAACAAAACATACCCATAATACTGCTTTTATGAATCAAAATTAGGTATTTTGCTTTGTGTTTTAGGGTGATTTGTGATATAATTGATATGAGATTTCACTCATATCAAATCCCCTACACTTGATCATTGCCATTACCTCATGCAATGCCACATTTTAAAGCACTTATTTATACTTTTCTCATAATTAATCCACCTTGGCAAATATGGAAAGTTTTTACACTACTTTACACTATATGATGCATGATTTTGATTTTATATAATGCAATGCAAAGGAAATCAATTCTATTTATATATTTTTGGATTTTCTTGAAATGGTTTTGATAGAAATAACTCATAAAGAAATCAAAGACTTTCATTAGGGATTTGGTACCATGAACACTTATCATCCTCAAGTTTCACTTTCCCCATACCAAGCATAAAAACAAGATCATTATTTTCCATAAGTGAAAGTGCGTCAACTCATTCATATAGATTAATTGTGCTACCATTATACCCCCCCCCCCCCCCCACTTATTATGCCTTTAAGACCGGTTATTATTTGAGCAAATTGCTTGAGAGCAAATTTGTCATTATTTAAAGCGTGAAATATAAGAAATGTAAAATCTCAAAATAAGGAAACACAGTTTTAATCCTAAATAACCATCTTATCCATTACTCGAAAAACCGCCTACAATTGATATAAGTCCGACTCAAAAGTAATAAGTCATTCGCCTTATGTGTAAAATCCTTATGTCATGCATTAATAAGTAGCAACACACTCGCTAAGAACATAAAAATAAAACTCACGCAATAATTTATATCAGTCGCCTTTTTGAGACTTTGGATCTTCAATCCCGCAACCCGTCAAGGTAATATTAGATTGGAGCAACTACTAAATCCCCGCAACCCTTGTGATAGTAATATTGGAATGCAATAGCTACTATAATTAACACTTCACTGCCCCTCTTGGGAGTCTTGTATAATTATTTTTTTCTTTTTCCTTTTTTTTCTAGCCACTCATTTTTTTTTCATAAGCCGCTCTTATTTTTCTTTATTCCTCACAAAGAAAGTTGAAAAGAATAAAAGGAAAAACACCTGCTAAGTATTAAGCATGACATAAGTCTAATACACATAAAACATTCCAACTTAGAATCTTAAGACGTACTTATACCAACCACTAATGATTAGTCAAAAATGCATAAGAGACTACAAACCAATTAAAACCATTCTTGATTATTTATTAACATATATACATGCGTTGAAAAGAAATTAAAGGTTACGAAAGGGGATATAAAAGCCACAATTAATTAATATGAAGTTTATCTAGCCCTTAACATTTACTTCAAACTCTATCATCTCTTGTTCTCCAGAGTTTAAAATCTCAAATAATGAGATTAGTGGATTCTTAGCCTAATAAACCAAGAAAGGTCTACATGGTTAAGGCTATTAGCTAGAGAATGCTTGGATAGGCAAACTCGGGTTGAGTCAAAGTATCCATGGCGGGCTTAATATGTCAAAGAAGTCTAAATTTGTTAAACCATATCCTTTATTATATTTTTTTCCTTTTTATATATTTTTGATGAAAAATAAAAGAAGAAATATATACAATGCAAATATGTTATGCAAATGAAAAATGTTAAATGCAAAATTTATGAATGCATATTGTTGGTGGCGAAAGTAGATCAAAATTTTGAAAAATGTTTGAAAAATTAATTTCCAAGTTATCATGAAGTCAATGACAAAGTTCTAGGTAAGGTCACTTCGATAGAAGACCCCCCTACACTTAAGATAAACATTGTCCTTAATGTTTAAGAGTATTGGAGTAAACTCCCCTACACTTATGACATTGGTAACTTTGCTTAACCCAAGCTAAGGAAAGGTGTACTATAGTGAATTCATTTTAAGCACAATGTGGTTTGAAAATCACAATAGTAACGAAGTGAACCCGATACAAGGGCCTCCTCCATAAGCTCCAATGCATGCAATGAGATAGAGCAACACTACAAACATCAAGAAGACAAAAGAGAGGCATCCCCCTACACTTCTTCTCAAATATAAACCATTATTTCTATCCTACCACACTCTAGTCTAAAAACTCTAAGCCTAGTTGTTCAAGCTTGATTTATGGAGTCTCTAGCTCGACTCATCCCATACTTAAAGTGTCTATGGAAAACCTGTCATTGAGAGTAAAAGTTTTACCCTTTTTAAGAAAAATCTCCATGATGAGGTAAAGCAAGTTTTCAAGTATACAAAACTCCATAAATACCCCCTGGATCAAATACATAATTACCATCCCACTTATAACAGAATCCAACAAGTAACATCCCAAGCAATGGTGAAATGGGTTAGGTGATCTTCTCCATAAGGTTTGTCCATATGTTATCACAAGAATGATAAAGTGATACTCTAAAATCTCCCACAAGTTTTCCTTTTATTGCATGAGTCGGATACTGAGTTGGCTTAACAATCTCTATACAAGGATCAAAAATCCTTTCCTTGACGGGAAAACAACAAGTGGTGGTAGCCTTAGAATATTCCCCCTTTATAGGTCACATCATGAGAGAAAGGTTGCGGGACAATGGGTATAAATAAGCTCTTGGAAGAAACCATCATGGCTTGCTTTTCTTTGTCACTTTGAAAGGTTGAAGTGGGAAGGAGAGAAGGTAAGGCATCTTCATGCAATAAAGAATCTAGAAAGAGTATGTCTCCCTCCTTGTCAAAATATCCACGAATGTACTCAAAAGGTGTATCAACCTCTAGAAACTCATCACTCTCATCCATGATAGAACCCTCCTCATCACCATAATCATCATAGATTGGTATGTCAAAGATTAGTGACTCAATATGTAACTCCTCAAAACCCAAGGAAGTGTGATCATCAAAGAATGGAGACTCATAAATGGAGAACTCATCATCAATATATTCATCATATATTGGTGTATGACAAAGAGGAAGTTCTACATCATTAAAATCCTCATTGGTTTCCTCATCATAGTGGAAGAGTAGGTTATCAAATGATGTTTCAAAAAGAGGATTAGAATGAATCACAAAATCACCAAAGTTAAGATCTTGAGGTTCATGAATATCCAAAGATGAGGTATTGGAGGCTATGGTCTCAACATATGGAGGATCATAATTTTCACTTGTGCAAGCTTCATAAAAATATTCATCACAAACTTCATCTTGAGTAATCTCCTTATTAATAACATCAATATGCTTCCCCGTTTCGGGCTCATTGGATTTCTTAGACAACTTTCCCATGTTAAACACAACTCTTTCATCTCCTACCCTCATTGTGAGTTCTCCTTCAACCACATCTATAAGGGTACGACCCGTTCTCAAAAAGGGTATACCAACAATAAGAGGAACTCTCGGGTCCATATCATAATCAACCACTACAAAATCCGCGGGGAATGTGAACTATCAACTCCAACAAAAACATCTTCTGCAATTCCCACCGGATAAGCTATTGAACGGTTGGCTAATTCAAGTGTCATTTTTGTAGGTGTAAGCTCGAGAAGTGAAAGTATTTTCCAAAATGATAATGGCATGAGATTTATGCTTTCCCCAAGATCCGCAAGTGCCATGCAATTTTCCACCCCCGGAAAATTGCATGGAATCAAAAACCTCCCCGGATCTCTAAGCTTAGTAGGAAACTTCTTAAGCAAAACCACGGAGCAATTTTCATTTAAGGAAGCATTAGGAAAATCCACCAATTTCTCCTTGTTCGAAAGAAGGTCCTTTATCATCTTAGCACATTTAGGCATATTGGTTAAGGCTTCCGCAAAGGATATGTTTATATTTAATTGTTTGAACATCCGCAAAAAGTTTGACACTTGAATATCATCCTTATTCTTAAGCTTTTCCTTTCTTAATCTTGATGGGTATGGAAGTCTTGGTTTTGGTGTAGGTTGAGTGGTTGTTGAAGGATTTTCTTTGTTGGATTCTTTTGGGTTAAGAAGGTGAAGAAATAGTAGGTGTAGGTTTTGAAGGTGTAGGTGTTGAAGTTGTAGAGCTTGAAGGTGTTGAGTTTGATGTTGAAGGCTCATCACAAGGTGTAACCATAGTAGGCTTAACCAAAGTAGGTTTAGGTGGTGAATGATCAATAGTTGTTTTTCCACTCCTAGTTGTGATTGTATTAACATTAGCCCTTGGATTTCTTTGTGTATTTGAAGGTAGAGCACCTTGTGTCCTAGGATTGAGAAGCATCATAAACCTCTTTTTTGTTTCCTCATGCATTACCCTCATTCTTTTCTCATTGGCTTGAAACCTCCTTTCATTCTCTTGATTCATTTTGTGAAGAAGCTCAATAGTGTTAAAATCATGTGGCACGTTCCCTTGAAAGCCTTAAGGTTGGAAAGGTGGAGGTTGATTGTAAAACCCTTGGTTGTTGCCTTGAAAGTGATTCCCTTGATTTTGAAAGGTATTGGGTGCTCTAAAGTTGTTGTGTCTATGGTAGTTTAGCCTAGGCCCTTGATTTCTTTGAAGCAATTGAGGAGGGTTTGTTTGGTTTTGGGTGGGTGGATGGGGCGGAAAGTCGGGTGGAGCAAGGTAGTTGTTTGACTTGTAAGAGAGATTGTTAGGGTTGATATTAGGTTTGAAGTGCTCTCTTTGTTCATCTTGATAAGCATAACATTCACCTTGATTATTTTGAACCTTGTCACATTGTAGGTAAGAATGAGGTCCTCCAAATATCTCACAACTTATGGTAATAACATTCACATTATTGGAAGGAGAGTTGTTCAAGGAAATTTTCATAAGGGCTTGGATTATCTCTTGATTCGTCTTTTGAGTCTTTCCCATTACTTGAAGTATCTCATTTTTACTCTTGAGGAGTTGATTATCAATGGATGTGTGAGAACTATCTTGCACAACATGGACCCTCTCATCTCTTTGGTTATTTGTCTGCACCATGGATTTAGTCTCAATAATGTCCCATGCCTCTTGTGTGTATTTGGAAAGAATGTTTCCACCCGCGGATGAATTGAGGGAATCTTGATGATGTGGTCTTAATCCATTGTAGAAAGTGTTGATTTGATGAACTTGATTAAATCCAAGATTGGAGCATTTTCTAAATAACTCCTTGAAGTCCTCCCACGCCTCACTAAAGGTTTGATCATTCCTTTGTTGAAAACAAATAGTTAAGTTTCTTAAAGTCATGGTTCTTGATAGAGGAAAGAACTTCTTCAAATACTTCTTGGTAAAGTCCTCCCAAGTGGTGATGCTCTTAGGAGGTTGTCTATCTAGCCAATACCTAGCATTACCCTCTAAGGAAAATGGGACTAAGATCAACTTGATTGCATCATGAGCGACCTCATTATACTTAATTGTATTACAAATGGATAAGAACTTCTTGATGTGATCATGGGGGTCATCCATGGGTATCCCTAAAAAGGGTGTAGAAGAAACCAAAGTGATCATATGTGTCTTATGCTCAAAGGTGTTTGCGGGTATCTCGGGTATAACAATGGCATCGGCATTTCCCTCCACATTTGATTGGAGGATCTCCATCAATGGTCTATTATCAACGGTGGCCATGGCTTCTTATGTGTTGTTCAAAGCACGATGCTCGGGATTGGCTTGATGGACGGTGTTGTTTTTGTTCTTTCTCTTGTTCTTCCTTTTGGGAGGAAGGGGTTGTACACCAAAAGTTATTTGTGCACACCCTCGGGTGAGCATGCAACTCAAATCAAGGAGTGAGAGAGGATCTCTCGATCGACTTTGGAAAAGAAGGGATTATCCTTTCCGAGATTCAATAAGTAATATCCACAAGAAAATATAGTATATGTAAGTAATACTTGGGTGGTAAAACCCCCAACAAGCTTTCCTTCTTACTCACTATTGAACGAGGGGTTAGGTGGCGCAAATCACTTAAATACCTATTAAACCTTAGACGGCATTTTATAGCACGTCGCCTATCTATTCACTTTAGTAGTTTGTATTCTTCGAATACTTGCCTATTGGAAGTATTTATCTATTTTTGCCTTTAATTTACTTTGATCGATACACGAACTTAGGACCGGAATGCCCCCAAGAACAGTGTATTGCCTCGACAATACTTATGGAAGTATGTGTATTAGTTGTTCGTATATGTATATGTATCTACATATAATAATATAGAGAAAATATTTTTGTATTTATTGGGTTTTTTAAGAAAATACTATATGTACGTAAAAACGATGAAAACCGATATGTACAATATATTTTTGTTGTAATCTTTTAGTAAAAAGATTACTTTTTGGATTTTTTTTATTTTTTTGGTTCAATTCTCTAGGAAAAGAATTGATTTTGTGGTTTTTTTATTTTTTATATTTTTATATTTTTGATTTTTTGTTATCTTTTGGATTAATGATACGTAAAAGGAACGCTCACGAGGTGAACAGATCCCAAAATCCAATCGAAACCGTCAATCAATAGTCTCTCCTAATGTCATGAACCGGCAGCGGCGCCATTTAATATATGATCTTATTCAAGTTTGTTTTTCCAAGATCACAACAAGCTGAAAGTCCAACCAATCTCAAGTTTTATATTGTTTTTGCTGTTAATAAAGATATTTGGTATCTATGTCTATTTCAAAGAACCACGTAAAAAGGGGAAAATAGTATAGCTATGTAACCATAAAACAAATTGCAAATACCACAATTAAAGCATGGAGTACAAGTATTAAATGCACAATAGCATAAATGCTCAAAATGTAAAGAAAATAAAAGTACAAGGACTTAATATGAAAATTCAGAAAGTTAAGGGACCAAAAGTGAAAATTGTAACAAACTATGTGCACAAACTAACAATTTACCAAAACTGCTAAACAGAATTTAAACAAACTCAAAATGAAAGGACTTAATGTTGCAAACCCTAAAAAGTTGTTATTAACAAAGCTGATTAACACTTTATAAAAGGTTGACGACTAATATGCAATTAAACAAGGAAATATAACAAAAACGGGCAACCAAGCTCTAATAAGCTCGCTTGAGCTTATTCCTAAACCAAATTGACTCTAACTTTTTTCAAAAGACTTAAAATTGAATTTAAGCTAATGACACTAGTTTACAACATTCAAGCTATTAGGACAGATAAATGCAATAAAAGAGCTAAATCAGCAAGACTTAAACGGAATTAAGCTAGAAACTCAATCACAATCTATCAAAGTTTATCAGTAACATCAATTGAAACACAAATCAAGCAGATTCAAGCAATGTAGCTGAGTAACTAGAATTTAGCATGCGGAACTGATTCAGGGGAACCAAAATAAGAAACTTAACACCTTTTAGCTAAGAAGCCTACTTTGATGTAGTAGAGAGGCGCTGAGCCTTCTAAATCAACATCCTTCAACCCAAAATCAACAATCAACTACTCTTGATTCATCACCATCCCCAAAATCAACTGTCTGATCTTAGTTCAGCTATGTCTGCTACTTCTGGAAGGAAACTGAGCTAGGAAAGACTGGTAATGAACTAAAAGCTTCCAAATCACTCACAACATTCCTGTTGATCAGTTGTGATCAACAAGAACTAAGCATTAACAGTATAGGTGTGATTATGCAGTAAGAATGAAGTATGAAGTGAACTGAATTTGTATTACTGAAGTAAAGTTGTTAAAGAGTTGGTTACAAGGTCTAACTAATTGTCTCAAGTGGTTGTCAATCACTTGAGATCAGTTCTAACTAATTTCTATAACTGAAAAAGAGGGAGAACTAAGAAGTGTGTGAAATTTCACACACTAGATACCATCTACAAATGAGAACAATGCAGGGTATATATAGAGTGGAAAAGGAGTAAGGTGAGGTTTGTTGATGTGTCTCAACCAATAGCAATCTTTCATGTGGCCTTAATTGATCAATTGGAATTAGCTGTTGAAGAACACAATTAGGGGTTTTTGATTCAGTTGATTTGAGTCCAATTGGATTGTTGGGATGGATTTGTCTTTCGATTTAGAGTATTTTTTATGTTAAAGTCTTTCTCTGAAATCGCCTCCTTCTCCTTCTTCGATCTGGGCTTGGTGATAGTTTGAAGATGACATGTGGCCTTTCCTAATTTGCTCAATAATCTTCACATGGATCATTATCCAATATATAGTGTGGATTATTTATTTGGCAACATGCTATTGGTCGAATGTTGAGTGGAGTCCACTGTGAAGATACTTCTCTCTCTTCATAAATGAACTGAAAATTTGGCAATCTGTGTGATTTATTTCCTGGCTTGTGATTGGTTGAATGGTACTTCACACGGATTGAACTAAATAAAACTTTCCAAAAATGGCAGTTTAGGTCCTCCAAGTTATCAACTTCTCATCTTAAGTTTTAACCTTCATCACTTGTCATTATTGGCACTTGGACTTCATACTTGAGCATAAATGATCCTTTGACTTGTTGACTTGATAGTTGACCAGATTTGCCTTTGTTCTTGACTTTTCCATAATTGCAACTTTAGTCCTTTATTTTTGAAAGTTGTCAAGAAAGGTCCTTTGACTTTGATTGGCTTGTCACATTTCATCCTCCTTTTTTTGTTGCTTCATCAATAAAGCTTGAATTCACTTGTTTGCTTCAAAATTGTATCTTTTTACCTACACAAGCACAAACAAGAAAACATACCCATAATACTGCTTTTATGAATCAAAATTAGGTATTTTGCTTTGTGTTTTAGGGTGATTTGTGATATAATTGATATGAGATTTCACTCATATCAGTACCAAAGCCCTAATTAAAGTGTTTGATTTCTTTATGAGTTATTTCCATCAAAATCATTTCAAGAAAAATCCAAAAATATATAAATAGAATTGTTTTCTTTTGCATTGCATTGTAAAAATCAAAATCATGCATCATATAGTGTAGAGTAGTGTAAATGCATTCCAAATTAGCCAAGGTCGCTTAAATATGAGAAAAGTGTAAATTGGTGATTTAAATGTGGCATTGCATGAGGTCATAGCAATGATCAAGTGTAGGAGATTTGATATGAAGGAAATTTCATATCAATTATATCATAATTAACCCTAAAACACAAAGTAAAATACCTGATTTTGATTTATAAAAGCAATATTATGGGTATACTCTGTTGTTTGTGCTTGTGTAGGTAAAAAGATACAAATATGAAGCAAACAAGGAAATCAAGCCTTTATTGATGAAGAAAAGACAAAAGAAGGATGAATACTGACAATTCAAACAAAGTCAAAGGACCTTTTTTGGAAACTTTAAAAGTAGAAGGACTAAAAGTACAAAGTTGGAAAAGTCAAGAACAAAGTCAAACATGGTCAAAGTTCAAGTTAAGGGATCATTTGTGTTCAAATTCAAAGCTAAAAGGGCCAAAATTGACAAGTTTGTGAAGATCCTAGTTTAAGTTTAGAAGCTGAAAACAAGAAGGATTAATTCTGCCAAAGTTGAAAGATACAATTGGGTTCAATCGGTGTGAAAGATTATCAACCAATGGGAGAGCTTTATTTTGTGTACCTGGATCACCAGCTCACCTATAATAAATAAAGAGAGAGAACAAGTGGCGAATCATAACAGTTCTCTCATCAACCAATCATATTTCATATAACGGATAATGATCCGTGTGTCACTTTTCTCTCCAATAAAAACATGCCAAGTGCCACACTCGAGCCTAGAACGTGGATATTGATAGATTGAATTTCAGGAGAAGCTATCAACATGAAAAGTGTTAGCAATCGCAAGATGAAGCCAACCCAGTCAACCAATTAAGCTGAAATCCATTGAATCAAAAAGGCGCAATTGTGTTCTTCGACTGCAAATCACAATTCATCAACTAGGGACACGTGCAAGCTGGTGATTGGTTCTGACACGTCACCAACTTCATGTTCACCTCTCTTATCTTCTATAAATACCCTAGCTTGTTCCTTATTTCATGTAATGTAGTTTAGTGTGCAAAACACACATACTTAGATCTCTCTCAATTTCTGTTAGTAGTTAACCTGTTAGAAACCTCTCAAAGTGATTGACAACCACTTTGAGAGAGTTTGTTAGTTTGTTAGCTCCATTGTAACAAAATTCCACCATTAATGAAAGCTCACTTTACCTAAATCTTCTTTTTACTCTCATTTCAACTGCAATCTTCTATCCTACTGTTCCTGTGATTGATTTTGTTGTTCTCATTGAACAATGGAGATGATTTGAGTTCTATATTGTAGCTTGTTCATGATCAGATTCATTCCAGCTCACAGCCTAGCCATTTCATTGATCAGACATGTGTAGTAGGGTGATTTGATGATGATGGTGAATTCTGAATTGTAGCTGTTGTAGAAGGTAGATATGGTGGTGGTTAAAGATTAAGTGAGCTCAACGCTCAACTTCATCACCAAAGTATCCTTCAATTTCTCATAAGTTCTTTCTTTATTGATTTCGGCTATGTTTGGCAAGAGTTTTTTTAAAGCTTTTTCAGAGCTGTTAGCTTTTTTGTTAAAAAAATAATCTAATAGCTCTGTTTGGTACAACAATTTTTAAGAGCTGCTAGCTTTTTATTTTCACCAAGTAGCTCTTAAATAAAAAGCTGTCTGATACAGCTTTTTAAATTGTCAAGAGTTGTTAAAGCTGTAGATTACTGATATACCCTCTAACCATATTATAATTTATTTAAATATGTCCTTTTAAGTCATTTTACATTATAATTTTTATAGTTAACAGCTAATATACCAAACACTTCTATTAAAAATAGAGCTTTTTAGTAAACAGCTTACAGCTAACAGCTTACAGTTAACAGCTTACAGTTAACAGCTTACAGCTTACAGCTAATTTTACCAAACATAGCCGAATTTACATTGCGCAACGGAAAATACACAATTGAGTGTTATTCACAAACTTCATTTCACAACTCTTTAAACGACCCAAAAAAACAATATATTTAGGAATAAATATGGAAATAATTTATTTCAATGTCTAAAACCTTCATTCCCAAGTAAAATCAGTTTAAAATATATCAGAGCTGCGTACAGGTTCCCCTAAGATCTTAATCAAGACAACAAACCTTTTATCAAAATATTTGACCATTTACTGTAAGTTTATAACAATAGGGAAAGTAATCTGTTTTAGACCAAACACCACCAAAATCAATTCGCAATCCTTCTCCAGCAAGCTCCAGCAGCAATCCACTTCAAATACCTGAAATACATGCTTAAAATCATCAACACAATGGTTGAGCAAGTCTATAGGTTTTCCAAATCAAAATTTGAACACAAGAGAAAAATCAATCAAGATCATTTAATAGAATTGCTACGTATACAATCTATTATTCAGGCAATCTGGCATATAGCAATAGCTATAGAATTGTATTAAGCTTATGACACCGACCCCTTAACTTAGTCACCCACGCCTAAAGCCAGCATGACTAGATGAAATTCCAGTGCCCCTACTAGGGTATCATTTGCAAAAATACCAATTTTCATTCTCGTAAAATTATCCTTCCCAGCGGGTTACTCAACGTAAAGCCCTGGTCTCAGATAGGGTCGTCAGCCTAATAGTACTATTATTAGAATAAGCGGCTATTCCCAACTCACAACATCAAGTCAGAAGATAGTTAACGGCTCATGAATTTAGGGAATTTTGCAAATTAGGTACTTATACAATTCAAACAACAAAGGAAACAAAGGCAACATTCGGGTCCAAACAATCAATCATGACTTGTGTTCATTTTTACTTTCAAATAGCATGTATCCCCCTCGCGGGTTTTAAAATCATTCAAAACAATTACAAAAGCGAGGCTATAGACTCATCTGGAGTAATAGCAGTAGTAAGACGATCTTCGACGATAGTTGATGCCCGACAACACAAAAACCGCAACCAATCAAATAAGGCGCGTTCATCAATATAAACTTGAGTAAAATCCATACTTAGTAACATCAAACTCAAAATCATAAAATCACAACCAATCCAAAATAAAAATAATACAAGTGCCCTTTTTACTCAATTCTATATGTTTATTCTATTAGTTAATTCCTTCGATAAAAATCTGCCGGTACACACCAAATGTACAAGCTCATTTACCCCACTTAAACACGTCAAATTTTTATGATACTAAACAGAAACTTCACTTACTATATATAGAAAGTCCTGTTAAAAACTCATCAAAATATTTCACATTTAAAGTTCCCTGCCCGACACATCTTTGATATACAAAAACCGGACAATTTTACGTCAACAATTCATATAGTCTTTTGACACATTTATTTTTCTTCGTTTATGAAACCGACACTCAACTTTGAAAATAAACTCGACATCCTCATACTTATCATTCAAAATCAGTCCATGACATATTTAAAAATCCCTTTTATAGTCCCCGAGATTCGATCCAAATATCGACAATAATTATATATTGTGACGATACTCGTCTCCCGGTACACGAATTATTCAAACTAACGTACCTTTTCGCTCGTTTGGAGCTAAAAGTCCTACCTTATGCCAAAACGAAGCTAAAAAAATCCTCTACAACAGTATCTAGTTAGTTCATCTCAAACTCATATTTTTAGAAAATTAACTTTAATAATCTGTTTAAAAATATATATTTAAATATCACTCAAAATAAAATTTTCACCACATTTTAACCCCATTTTTACCACTATAATCATTCTTACACTATAATGCAAGGCTTTTGGCCCGTATAAAAATTAAGTTCGTTTAAGTATGTCTCTTCGAATTGAAAACCGGATTTAATGTGCGACTCATTCGTTCTTTGGTGAAACAAAAATGTGTCGTTGTAGTATTTAAAATAAAAGTGCGAAACAATTAAAATAAATGACTTTAAAGTAAATCTAAAACTAATTTAAAGTAAATGGTGCAAGTATTTAAAAACGAGGCTAAAATTAAAGGGCACTAAATGCAAATAACGCAAACTTAAATCTAACTAAGGCAAACTTAAAACGCAACTAAAACTAAATCTTAAACTAAGGCAAAGCTACAATAAATCTAAGGGAAATAAAGTTAAAGTGCGTCTAAGGAAAAAGGCGGGAAAATAAAGCTCGAAGTTAAAAGGGCATAAACTTAAAAACTAAATGAAAGAAACTGAAAATTACCCCTATCCGGAATAAACTCTTATTCGGAATAAAAGCCCTATGCGGAATATGTCACCTATCCGGAATAATCCTCCCTATCCGGAATAATAGCCTATTCGGAATAAACTTGCCCTATTCGGAATAAATCCTATACGGAATAAATTTCTATTCGAAATAACTATGTCTATCCGGAATATCCAGCCTATCCGGAATATTTGGCCTACTCGGAATGTTTGGCTATTCGGAATATTGTCCCTATTCGGAATAACTTCTCTATCCGGAATAAAACCCCTACTCGGAATAATGAAAATTCCGAATAAGAAGCTATTGAAGTCCTTTGCTCGGAATAACTGCTGGGCTTGTTTTTCCTGGTAAGATCAGAAACAGAAGAAACCGAAGAACAAGGAACAAACAATAACACGAATTAAATCAAAACAAAGCGAAATCAATCACAAGAATAAATCAAACTATCAAATAAGCATCTATTAAGCATAAACACTTAATCCAAAACAATCAAACTCACAAAACTAATCAAAATAAACAAAACCCACTTGATTAAAATAAGAAAAATAAGAACATGAACATGAACATAAACAATAAGAATCAAGGATTAAGAAAGGTAGAATGAGATTAACAAGATAAAGATAAAGATTAACAAGGATTAAAAGAAAAACTTACTTGAAATTAAATGGTAATTAAGGTGCAAGACAAGGTAACTAAATTTGACAAGTGTTTAAATGACAAGGTAATTAAAAGTGGAAAAACTAATTGTCACTATTAGCCAACAAAATGAAAAGTGATTAAGACTAATCTATATATAGGGGAGGATTAGGAAGCTTCCTCCCCTTCTTCATTTCTTCTTAATTGCGTCATTAGGTCCTTAAGCCTTTAATCTTCATTAATTGCACCATTAGTCCTTTTTCCTTCTAATCTTCTTTAAACTTGGACTCTAATGACTTGTGACTTGGGATTTCTTTTGAACTCGTCTTTTAATTCTTCAATAAAATAGACTTGAGTTCCTCGGCTTTTAGTAAACTTCCGTCTTTTAACTTTTTCTTCGATAAATCTTCAGAATTGGTCTTGGACTTCCTTCTTTTTGCACTCTTGACTTCTCGACTTCATCTTTCATCCTTTTCTTCAATAAACGCCCGTGAATGCCGTGTTTTCCCCACTTTTCACAATTTCGTCCTAAATCACAACAAAAACACAAACCACGCATAATTCCGACATAAAAGACATAAAATACACGTTTTGGCTCGGTTATTATTGTAATTAAGTGGTAGAAAAGATGGGTGTTTACACACCTATCAAATCCCCTACACTTGACCATTGCAATGTCCTCATGCAATGCATTAGTTACAAAGCATGTTTACACTTTTCATCATAATCAATCCATAGTGGCCTTTATTAAAGAGATAGAAAACTATAAACATTCAAAGTAAAGAAATCAAAAGCATACCTTGGGTTTTGGAAATGTTATGAATAATCATCATCCTCAACTTTTCACTTTCTCCAAACCAAGTTTAAAAACGAGATCATTGTTATTATAAGTTAGTAAACTAACACGAACTCATGTGGGCCAATTACTCACTTAGACTCCCTTATTCATAGGTGTATCTCTTATATTTTATTATTGTCTTGAATGATCACGAGGATGCATTGTTTGAATTATATCGATAGTTATTTAGGCCGAAAATAAAGTGAACGATTTAATCAATAGTTAGCTAAAGGACAAAATCTTTTAAAACTGCTTCTCGGGACCTCATAAAGTTCATATCTTGGCATAACTCGCTTCGCGATTTGAGAACTTTCTCAGACCGATATTTGGCAGCGACTTCATACTTCAAACCTTGAGAGACGTTCATGAAATTATGGTCTTCTCTTCATAATGGAATTTCTTCACTTGAAATTTTGAGAGATTCATACTTGGACCACGACTTCTACATTTTTCTCCAATCTTTATTTTGGATTTTGATATAACACGATCCGCCTCCTTTTATGATTTGGATCTATTTATCCTCATACCTTGCTAGGGTCTTTTCGGATGCACTTCTCCATGACTTTTGGGGAGTATTTGCCTTTCGTCGTGTGTCTCGATCCTTCATATTGATTTTCGATAAATGATTCTTCACATCACTTTGGATCTTTAGCAACAAAATATAGCCCTCATGCCTTGTTAGGGCCTTTTTGGACTTGCCAATCCTTGCATGCCGCTTCAATAAGTTATGCCTTGGCTATGAACTCTAATCCATACCGAGCAACTTTTAAACGATCTTGGGCTAGAAGCTAAGTAACTTTTCAAATCGTACAACCTTATTTATTGCATATAAATTTATTAGCAAGCGATGGGAGAATAGGCTTATAATTAACTCACATAAATTCCCGAAAGAATACCAAACTTATAATTGGCTCTATCATCTCTCGTTCTCCATAGTTTAAAATCTCAAGGAATGAGACTCGTGGATGCTTAGCCTATTAAATCAAAGTTTTGGGTTTTCGAGTCGCCTATATGATCTTGCAAATTCTTAGACTTTTTCAAGTTTAGAAATCGCATTTTAAAGTTCCCTTGATAAACGACTCTCTAGGATCAATTATAGGAACTTGCGAAAAGTTCTTGTTCTTAACCCGTGAGAGTTAAGACTTTCGCGTTTTATAGCTCCCTATATAAAAGCCTAGCAAAACTTGACTTAAACACGTTAAGGATACTAGCTAGAGTAACTTAGATAAGTAAACTCGGGTTTAGTCAAAAGATTCACAACGTTTGAAAATTAAAACTACTTTATTAGACATTTATTCTAGCAAGAAAACAAAATAACTATACAAAGGGAAAAACTAATAGGCCAAAATAGATCAAAAATTTTGAAAAATGTCGAAAAATTGATTTTCCGGTTAAAATGAGGACAAATACAAGGAAAAGGCCACTTAACTTCGATAGAAGTCCCCCCTACACTTAAGATAAACATTGTCCTCAATGTTTAATCATGTGGGAGTAAACTCCCCTACACTTAGGACATTGTGCACTTTGTTTAAATCTCGCTAAGGAAGAGACAACTAAAGAGATTCCTATTTTGATATTGAGAAAATATAAAATAGAGAATCGAAAAGAGTTTAGGGTAGAACCGGGAAGAAGTGGACACGGAATCACGGGTCGTCAAGAATCATCAAGAGTGGATCAGTGAAGCTCGAATCCCTGATTATAAGAAGAGAGGAGAGGAAATAGCAAACCAACGGGTCTCCCCCCTACACTTATGATAAAGAAAGCGAAAAGATAGATGCATGGGTTGCCTCCCAAGAAGCGCTTGATTTTTGATTACCGAGTCGTGAGCCTGACTCGACCTTGATCATCATAGGAAGAAGCATGAAACATATCCACCAGGATCAAAGACATAGTTTTCGTCCATCATATAGCACAGCGTAAGGCGAACAAGGCAAGCCAAAGAAGAATAGGCAAGGTTCCCTTAAGCAGTGATGGAGCACGGTGGAAGCAAGGTTGAAGTGGTGCAAGCAGATTTCCATAAGTTCCAAAGATATTTCCTTTTATTTCACCAGGTGGATACTGAGATGGCTTAAAGATTGCAATACCGGGGTCGAACACCTTTTCCTTTAGGGGAAAATAGCACTCAGGCTCAGCAGAATGCGAAGAAGCACAACCTCGTCCTCAGAAGGTGGACAAAGAGGTGTTAAATCATATGTGTTGCGGATATTGGTGTCAACCGGTTTCTTCTCCTTTGAAAGAATGTGTTTCAAATCCAAAGTAGGATCAAGACGATAATCTTCAAAGTCCAAAGGAGGAGCATCACTCTCATGAGGGAAGTAAGTGTTGAGAAACGTAGAGAAGTCTTCCTCAAATGAGTAATCGTCCAAAGTAGGATCGAGTGATGGCGGATGATCTTCATCATCTGAAGAATTGCTCGAAAGAGTATCAGCCTCATCAAAATCATCATATGTGGGCAGCTCGGGATACTCGGAAGTACAATCATTAAAATCATCCGAATCTGAGCTAGAATCATCATCATAAGCATCAAAGACCGGTGGAGAATCATAAATGGGAGGAGGTTCCAAAGTAGGGAGAGAATCATCCACATCATCTTGAAAAAGTGGATTATCAATGGAAGACTCGAATAGAGGATTGTTGTAGACAACAAAATCATCATGCACATTAATCATATTCACTGATTCTCGGCCTCCAAAGGTTTTGCCTGTAAGCTTCCCCATTTTGAAAACTTGTGCATCATCCCTGACTCGTAAGATTAACTCACCTTCGGCCACATCCACTAAAGCTCGTCCGGTTCTCAAGAATGGCCGACCAAGTATTAAAGGAATACGAGGGTCCATTTCATAATCAACAACGACAAAATCGACCGGGAAAGTAAATGTGCCAACTTTGATGAACACATCTTCGGCAATACCAACGGGGTAAGCGAGAGTACGATTTGCAAGTTCAAGAGTCATCTTTATTGGAGTGAGGTCGGGTAATGATAGTGTTTTCCAAACACTCAAAGGCATAAGATTAATACTGGCCCCGAGATCAGCAAGGGCAGTAAATTCTTCAGTTTTGTTGAACACGCAAGGCAACACAAAACGACCGAGATCTCCAAGCTTTTCCGGAAGTTCTTTAAGAATAATTGCAGAGCAGTTTTCATTTAAGCGTGTGTTGGCGAGTTCAAGCAACTTCTCTTTCTTGTTAAGCAATTCCTTAAATGCTTTGACAAATTTGGGCATGTGGACAAGTGCTTCAAGAAAGCTAATGTTGAAGTTCATTTGAGAAATCATCTTGATATAGCTCGTCACTTGAGAGTCCTCTTTGGTTAGCATTTTGTTCTTGCCTAAACGAGAAGGATAAGGTATATTGGGTTTGGTGGTGAGGGTGCAGGTGTAGGTGTAGCAGGTAGAGGTTGAGATGTTGAAGGGTCCTTCCTAGAGACATCGTCATGGCGAGGCAGAGACGGTAATGGTGCACTAATACTAGGTGTAGGAGGAGTAGGGATAAATGGTGGTGGAGGAGGTGTAGATGATGGGGGCGGGATAGGTGGATCGACAATGGTAATTCTACTACGAGTAGTAATAGCACTCACATTTGCTCGCGGATTGGTGACGGTGTTTGAAGGTAGAGAACTTGAAGTAGAAGGTTGAGCTGCGGGCAAGAAACTAGCAAGCATATTCTTCAAATCATTTGTTTGATTGCTGAAGGAGGATTGAATATTATCTCGAAGCTCGGATCTAATCTCATTTCCTTGCTTTGTGATATCTCCTTTAAGATTGATAATTTGGCTCTACAGATTCTTGATTTGCTCACCTTGGGTTCTCATGATGGCTTCAACATCGGGACTAACGGGTAGGGTTTGTTGGGCGGGTGGGTGATAAGGATTAGAAGCTCTTGGTGGGATTTGGTTGCTTCTATTGTAGTTGTTGGCGGGGTTTTGGTTTTGAGGAGAAAAACCGGGTGAAAGGTAATTGTTGGACCGGTAGCTCAGCAAATTTCTATCCCCTTGAGGTCGAGCTTGGTAATTTTCCGGTGAATAATTACCATAAGTTGCTTACACATTTTACGGATTTCCTTGTGTAGAAGGACAATCGGTGTATGAGTGAGGACCGTCGCATGTTTCACAAGAAGGTGCAACCGCTTTAACTTGTTGTTGTTGTTGGTTTGAAGCGAGAAGCGTGATACTTTTGCTCATTTCAGTCATCATGCGGGTGAGTTCGGTCATCTCAGGGTTTGCTGAAGTAGAGGAAACATTGACTCTCGGGTTGTTCCTTGAAGAAGCAGAGGAATCCCAGTTTTTGTGGTGAGTAGTCATGTTCTCAATTAGCTCTCTACACTCCTCGGGTCTCCTTTTCATGAATGTGCCACCGGCGGCTGCATTAATCGTATCACGATCACGAAAAGTCAAACCGTTGTAGAAAGTATCAATTAAGGTCACAGGGAGCATGTTGTGGTTTGGACAACGATCAATCAAGACATTATATCTTTCCCAAACATCAAAAAGAGATTCATCGGGTTCTTGCATGAAACCGCTGATTTGATTGCGAAGGCTTGTGACCATGGATGGTGGAAAGTAGCGCGACAAAAAGCGTTGAGTCATCTCATCCCAAGTGTGAATAGAATTCTTTGGAAGACGATCAAACCATTTCTCGGCATGATGTGATAAAGTATGTGGGAAGAGTTGTAGGCGAAGAACATCCATTGTGGCACCAGGCAACTTCATGCTTTGGGTGATTGTAATGAACTTGTCGAGGTGTTTGTTGGCATCATCATCAGGCAATCCACGGAATGGGTTTGTTTGCACTTGCTGAATCATGTGGTGCTTCAATGAAAACTCAGGAGCGTTGATTTGCATCGGCGCAATCGGTCCTCCTCGTCCTAACATGGTAGGTTGACAAAGCTCCTCCATTGTCTGAAGATCGGGCTGTGGAAGAACATTGTTGTTATTGTTGAGGTGCGGTGGATTATTGTTGTTGTTAACACCTGACATACTAAAATCTTCTCGAGTCTCGGGCTCTTGATAATTAGAAGATCTAGTACGCATACACCTGAAAATGCAAAAGAAAAAGAAACCAAACACAAAGACAATATATATACACAATAAAAATAAAATCTTTTTGGATTTTTGAAATTTTTAATTTCTATGGATTTTTATCAATTTTTAATTTTTATGGTTTTTTGAAATTTTTATGCAAGAAAAGTAACGCTCACAAGTGAACGGATCCCAAAAAGCAACGCGTCTTTCACAGAAAACCGTTAATCTTTATGAAAAGAGCCGGCAGCGGCGCCATTTAATACAAGGCTTTTGGCCCGTATAAAAATTAAGTTCGTTTAAGTATGTCTCTTCGAATTGAAAACCGGATTTAATGTGCTACTCAGTCGTTCTTTGGTGAAACAAAAATGTGTCGTTGTAGTATTTAAAATAAAAGTGCGAAACAATTAAAATAAATGACTTTAAAGTAAATCTAAAACTAATTTAAAGTAAATGGTGTAAGTATTTAAAAACGAGGCTAAAATTAAAGGACACTAAATGCAAATAACGCAAACTTAAATCTAACTAAGGCAAACTTAAAACGCAACTAAAACTAAATCTTAAACTAAGGCAAAGCTACAATAAATCTAAGGCAAATAAAGTTAAAGTGCATCTAAGGAAAAAGGCGGGAAAATAAAGCTCGAAGTTAAAAGGGCAGAAACTTAAAAACTAAATGAAAGAAACTGAAAATTACCCCTATCCGGAATAAACTCTTATTCGGAATAAAAGCCCTATGCGGAATATGTCACCTATCCGAAATAGTCCTCCCTATCCGGAATAATAGCCTATTCGGAATAAACTTGCCCTATTCGGAATAAATCCTATACGGAATAAATTTCTATTCGGAATAACTATGTCTATCCGGAATATCCAGCCTATCCGGAATATTTGGCCTACTCGGAATGTTTGGCTATTCGGAATATTGTCCCTATTCGGGATAACTTCTCTATCCGGAATAAAACCCCTACTCGGAATAATGAAAATTCCGAATAAGAAGATATTGAAGTCCTTTGCTCGGAATAACTGTTGGGCTTGTTTTTCCTGGTAAGATCAGAAACAGAAGAAATCGAAGAACAAGGAACAAACAATAACACGAATTAAATCAAAACAAAGCGAAATCAATCACAAGAATAAATCAAACTATCAAATAAGCATCTATTAAGCATAAACACTTAATCCAAAACAATCAAACTCACAAAACTAATCAAAATAAACAAAACCCACTTGATTAAAATAAGAAAAATAAGAACATGAACATGAACATAAACAATAAGAATCAAGGAATAAGAAAGGTATAATGAGATTAACAAGATAAAGATAAAGATTAACAAGGATTAAAAGAAAAACTTACTTGAAATTAAATGGTAATTAAGGTGCAAGACAAGGTAATTAAATTTGACAAGTGTTTAAATGACAAGGTAATTAAAAGTGGAAGAACTAATTGTCACTATTAGCCAACAAAATGAAAAGTGATTAAGACTAATCTATATATAGGGGAGGATTAGGAAGCTTCCTCCCCTTCTTCATTTCTTCTTAATTGCGTCATTAGGTCCTTAAGCCTTTAATCTTCATTAATTGCACCATTAGTCCTTTTTCCTTCTAATCTTCTTTAAACTTGGACTCTAATGACTTGTGGCTTGGGATTTCTTTTGAACTCGTCTTTTAATTCTTCAATAAAATAGACTTGAGTTCCTCGGCTTTTAGTAAACTTCCGTCTTTTAACATTTTCTTCGATAAATCTTCAGAATTGGTCTTGGACTTCCGTTCTTTTTGCACTCTTGACTTCTCGACTTCATCGTTCATCCTTTTCTTCAATAAACGCCCGTGAATGCCGTGTTTTCCCCACTTTTCACAATTTCGTCCTAAATCACAACAAAAACACAAACCACGCATAATTCCGACATAAAAGACATAAAATACATGTTTTGGCTCGGTTATTATTGTAATTAAGTGGTAGAAAAGATGGGTGTTTACACATCTATCAAATCCCCTACACTTGACCATTGCAATGTCCTCATGCAATGCATTAGTTACAAAGCATGTTTACACTTTTCATCATAATCAATCCATAGTGGCCTTTATTAAAGAGATAGAAAACTATAAACATTCAAAGTAAAGAAATCAAAAGCATACCTTGGGTTTTGGAAATGTTATGAATAATCATCATCCTCAAGTTTTCACTTTCTCCAAACCAAGCTTAAAAACGAGATCATTGTTATTATAAGTTAGTAAACTAACACGAACTCATGTGGGCCAATTACTCACTTAGACTCCCTTATTCCTAGGTGTATCTCTTATATTTTATTATTATCTTGAATGATCACGAGGATGCATTGTTTGAATTATATCGATAGTTATTTAGGCCGAAAATAAAGTGAACGATTTATTCAATAGTTAGCTAAAGGACAAAATCTTTTAAAACTGCTTCTCGGGACCTCATAAAGTTCATATCTTGGCATAACTCGCTTCGCGATTTGAGACCTTTCTCGGACCGATATTTGGCAGCGACTTCATACTTCAAACCTTGAGAGACGTTCATGAAATTATGGTCTTCTCTTCATAATGGAATTTCTTCACTTGAAATTTTGAGAGATTCATACTTGGACCACGACTTCTTCATTTTTCTCCAATCTTTATTTTGGATTTTGATATACAACGATCCGCCTCCTTTTATGATTTGGATCTATTTATCCTCATACGTTGCTAGGGTCTTTTCGGATGCACTTCTCCATGACGTTTGGGGAGTATTTGCCTTTCGTCGTGTGTCTCGATCCTTCATATTGATTTTCGATAAATGATTCTTCACATCACTTTGGATCTTTAGCAACAAAATATAGCCCTCATGCCTTGTTTGGGCCTTTTTGGACTTGCCAATCTTCGCATCCCGCTTCAATAAGTTATGCCTTGGCTATGAACTCTAATCCATACCGAGCAACTTTTAAACGATCTTGGGCTAGAAGCTAAGTAACTTTTCAAATCGTACAACCTTATTTATTGCATATAAATTTATTAGCAAGCGATGGGAGAATAGGCTTATATAATTGGCTCTATCATCTCTCGTTCTCCACAGTTTAAAATCTCAAGGAATGAGACTCGTGGATGCTTAGCCTATTAAATCAAAGTTTTGGGTTTTCGAGTCGCCTATAGGATCTTGCAAATTCTTAGACTTTTCAAGTTTAGAAATCGCATTTTAAAGTTCCCTTGATAAACGACTCTCTAGGATCAATTATAGGAACTTGCGAAAAGTTCTTGTTCTTAACCCGTGAGAGTTAAGGCTTTCGCGTTTTATAGCTCCCTATATAAAAGCCTAGCAAAACTTGACTTAAACACGTTAAGGATACTAGCTAGAGTAACTTAGATAAGTAAACTCGGGTTGAGTCAAAAGATTCACAACGTTTGAAAATTAAAACTACTTTATTAAACATTTATTCTAGCAAGAAAACAAAATAACTATACAAAGGGAAAAACTAATAGGCCAAAATAGATCAAAATTTTTGAAAAATGTCGAAAAATTGATTTTCCGGTTAAAATGAGGACAAATACAAGGAAAAGGCCACTTAACTTCGATATAAGTCCCCCCTACACTTAAGATAAACATTGTCCTCAATGTTTAATCATGTGGGAGTAAACTCCCCTACACTTAGGACATTGTGCACTTTGTTTAAATCTCGCTAAGGAAGAGACAACTAAAGAGATTCCTATTTTGATATTGAGAAAAAATAAAATAGAGAATCGAAAAGAGTTTAGGGTAGAACCGGGAAGAAGTGGACACGGAATCACGGGTCGTCAAGAATCATCAAGAGTGGATCAGTGAAGCTCGAATCCCTGATTATAAGAAGAGAGGAGAGGAAATAGCAAACCAACGGGTCTCCCCTACACTTGTGATAAAGAAAGCGAAAAGATAGATGCATGGGTTGCCTCCCAAGAAGCGCTTGATTTTTTATTACCGAGTCGTGAGCCTGACTCGACCTTGATCATCATAGGAAGAAACATGAAACATATCCACCAGGATCAAAGACATAGTTTTCGTCTATCATATAGCACAAGCGTAAGGCGAACAAGGCAAGCCAAAGAAGAATAGGCAAGGTTCCCTTAAGCAGTGATGGAGCACGGTGGAAGCAAGGTTGAAGTGGTGCAAGCAGATTTCCATAAGTTCCAAAGATATTTCCTTTTATTTCATCAGGTGGATACTGAGATGGCTTAAAGATTGCAATACCGGGGTCGAACACCTTTTCCTTTAGGGGAAAATAGCACTCAGGCTCAGCAGAATGGGAAGAAGATCCGCGAAGAAGCACAACCTCGTCCTCAGAAGGTGGACAAAGAGGTGTTAAATCATATGTGCTGCGGATATTGGTGTCAACCGGTTTCTTCTCCTTTGAAAGAATGTGTTTCAAATCCAAAGTAGGATCAAGACGATAATCTTCAAAGTCCAAAGGAGGAGCATCACTCTAATGAGGGAAGTAAGTGTTGAGAAACGTAGAGAAGTCTTCCTCAAATGATTAATCGTCCAAAGTAGGATCGAGTGATGGCGGAGGATCTTCATCATGTGAAGAATCACGCGAAAGAGTATCAGCCTCATCAAAATCATCATATGTGGGCAGCTCGGGATACTCGGAAGTACAATCATCAAAATCATCCGAATCTGAGCTAGAATCATCATCATAAGCATCAAAGACCGGTGGAGAATCATAAATGGGAGGAGGTTCCAAAGTAGGGAGAGAATCATCCACATCATCTTGAAAAAGTGGATTATCAATGGAAGACTCAAATAGAGGATTGTTATAGACAACAAAATCATCATGCACATTAATCATATTCACTGATTCTCGGCCTCCAAAGGATTTGCCTGTAAGCTTCCCCATTTTGAAAACTTGTGCATCATCCCCGAATCGTAAGATTAACTCACCTTCGGCCATATCCACTAAAGCTCGTCCGGTTCTCAAGAATGGCCGACCAAGTATTAAAGGAATACGAGGGTCCATTTCATAATCAACAACGACAAAATCGACCGGGAAAGTAAATGTGCCAACTTTGATGAACACATCTTCGGCAATACCAACGGGGTAAGCGAGAGTGCGATTTGCAAGTTCAAGAGTCATCTTTGTTGGAGTGAGGTCGGGTAATGATAGTGTTTTCCAAACACTCAAAGGCATAAGATTAATATTGGCCCCGAGATCAGCAAGGGCAGTAAATTCTTCAGTTTTGTTGAACACGCAAGGCAACACAAAACGACCGGGATCTCCAAGATTTTCCGGAAGTTCTTTAAGAATAACTGCAGAGCAGTTTTCATTTAAGCGTGTGTTGGCGAGTTCAAGCAACTTCTCTTTCTTTTTAAGCAATTCTTAAATGCTTTGACAAATTTGGGCATGTGGACAAGTGCTTCAACAAAGCTAATGTTGAAGTTCATTTGAGAAATCATCTTGATATAGCTCGTCACTTGAGAGTCCTCTTTGGTTAGCATTTTGTTCTTGCCTAAACGAGAAGGATAAGGGATATTGGGTTTGGGTGGTGAGGGTGCAGGTGTAGGTGTAGCAGGTAGAGGTTGAGATGTTGAAGGGTCCTTCCTAGAGACATCGTCATGGCGAGGCAGAGACGGTAATGGTGCACTAATACTAGGTGTAGGAGGAGTAGGGATAAATGGTGGTGGAGGAGGTGTAGATGATGGGGGCGGGATAGGTGGATCGACAATGGTAATTCTACTACGAGTAGTAATAGCACTCACATTTGCTCGCGGATTGGTGACGGTGTTTGAAGGTAGAGAACTTGAAGTAGAAGGTTGAGCTGCGGGCAAGAAACTAGCAAGCATATTCTTCAAATCATTTGTTTGATTGCTGAAGGAGGATTGAATATTATCTCGAAGCTCGGATCTAATCTCATTTCCTTGCTTTGTGATATCTCCTTTAAGATTGATAATTTGGCTCTGCAGATTCTTGATTTGCTCACCTTGGGTTCTCATGATGGCTTCAACATCGGGACTAACGGGTGGGGTTTGTTGGGCGGGTGGGTGATAGGATTAGAAGCTCTTGGTGGGATTTGGTTGCTTCTATTGTAGTTGTTGGCGGGGTTTTGGTTTTGAGGAGAAAAACCGGGTGAAAGGTAATTGTTGGACCGGTAGCTCAGCAAATTTCTATCCCCTTGAGGTCGAGCTTGGTAATTTTCCGGTGAATAATTACCATAAGCTGCATACACATTTTCCGGATTTCCTTGTGTAGAAGGACAATCGGTGTATGAGTGAGGACCGCCGCATGTTTCACAAGAAGGTGCAACCGCTTTAACTTGTTGTTGTTGTTGGTTTGAAGCGAGAAGCGTGATACTTTTGCTCATTTCAGTCATCATGCGGGTGAGTTCGGTCATCTCAGGGTTTGCTGAAGTAGAGGAAACATTGACTCTCGGGTTGTTCCTTGAAGAAGCAGAGGAATCCCAGTTTTTGTGGTGAGTAGTCATGTTCTCAATTAGCTCTCTACACTCCTCGGGTCTCCTTTACATGAATGTGCCACCCGCGGCTGCATTAATCGTATCACGATCACGAAAAGTCAAACCGTTGTAGAAAGTATCAATTAAGGTCACAGGGAGCATGTTGTGGTTTGGACAACGATCAATCAACACATTATATCTTTCCCAAACATCAAAAAGAGATTCATCGGGTTCTTGCATGAAACCGCTGATTTGATTGCGAAGGCTTGTGACCATGGATGGTGGAAAGTAGCGCGACAAAAAGCGTTGAGTCATGTCATCCCAAGTGTGAATAGAATTCTTTGGAAGACGATCAAACCATTTCTCGGCATGATGTGATAAAGTATGTGGGAAGAGTTGTAGGCGAAGAACATCCATTGTGGCACCAGGCAACTTCATGCTTTGGGTGATAGTAATGAACTTGTCGAGGTGTTTGTTGGCATCATCATCAGGCAATCCATGGAATGGGTTTGTTTGCACTTGCTGAATCATGTGGTGCTTCAACGAAAACTAAGGAGCGTTGATCTGCATCGGCGCAATCGGTCCTCCTCGTCCAAATATGGTAGGTTGACAAAGCTCCTCCATTGTCCGAAGATCGGGCTGTGGAAGAACATTGTTGTTATTGTTGAGGTGCGGTGGATTATTGTTGTTGTTAACACCTGACATACTAAAATCTTCTCGAGTCTCGGGCTCTTGATAATTAGAAGATCTAGTACGCATACACCTGAAAATGCAAAAGAAAAAGAAACCAAACACAAAGACAATATATATACACAATAAAAATAAAATCTTTTTGGATTTTTGAAATTTTTAATTTTTATGGATTTTTATCAATTTTTAATTTTTATGGTTTTTTTGAAAATTTTATGCAAGAAAAGTAACGCTCACAAGTGAACGGATCCCAAAAAGCAACGCGTCTTTCACAGAAAACCGTTAATCTTTACGAAAAGAGCCGGCAGCGGCGCCATTTAATACAAGGCTTTTGGCCCGTATAAAAATTAAGTTCCTTTAAGTATGTCTCTTCGAATTGAAAACCGGATTTAATGTGCGACTCAGTCGTTCTTTGGTGAAACAAAAATGTGTCGTTGTAGTATTTAAAATAAAAGTGCGAAACAATTAAAATAAATGACTTTAAAGTAAATCTAAAACTAATTTAAAGTAAATGGTGCAAGTATTTAAAAACGAGGCTAAAATTAAAGGGCACTAAATGCAAATAACGCAAACTTAAATCTAACTAAGGCAAACTTAAAACGCAACTAAAACTAAATCTTAAACTAAGGCAAAGCTACAATAAATCTAAGGCAAATAAAGTTAAAGTGCGTCTAAGGAAAAAGGCGGGAAAATAAAGCTCGAAGTTAAAAGGGCAGAAACTTAAAAACTAAATGAAAGAAACTGAAAATTACCCCTATCCGGAATAAACTCTTATTCGGAATAAAAGCCCTATGCGGAATATGTCACCTATCCGGAATAGTCCTCCCTATACGGAATAATAGCCTATTCGGAATAAACTTGCCCTATTCGGAATAAATCCTATACGGAATAAATTTCTATTCGGAATAACTATGTCTATCCGGAATATCCAGCCTATCCGTAATATTTGGCCTACTCGGAATGTTTAGCTATTCGGAATATTGTCCCTATTCGGAATAACTTCTCTATCCGGAATAAAACCCCTACTCGGAATAATGAAAATTCCGAATAAGAAGCTATTGAAGTCCTTTGCTCGGAATAACTGTTGGGCTTGTTTTTCCTGGTAAGATCAGAAACAGAAGAAACCGAAGAACAAGGAACAAACAATAACACGAATTAAATCAAAACAAAGCGATATCAATCACAAGAATAAATCAAACTATCAAATAAGCATCTATTAAGCATAAACACTTAATCCAAAACAATCAAACTCACAAAACTAATCAAAATAAACAAAACCCACTTGATTAAAATAAGAAAAATAAGAACATGAACATGAACATAAACAATAAGAATCAAGGATTAAGAAAGGTAGAATGAGATTAACAAGATAAAGATAAAGATTAACAAGGATTAAAAGAAAAACTTACTTGAAATTAAATGGTAATTAAGGTGCAAGACAAGGTAATTAAATTTGACAAGTATTTAAATGACAAGGTAATTAAAAGTGGAAGAACTAATTGTCACTATTAGCCAACAAAATGAAAAGTGATTAAGTCTAATCTATATATAGGGGAGGATTAGAAGCTTCCACCCCTTCTTCGTTTCTTCTTAATTGCGTCATTAGGTCCTTAAGCCTTTAATCTTCATTAATTGCACCATTAGTCCTTTTTCCTTCTAATCTTCTTTAAACTTGGACTCTAATGACTTGTGGCTTGGGATTTCTTTTGAACTCGTCTTTTAATTCTTCAATAAAATAGACTTGAGTTCCTCGGCTTTTAGTAAACTTCCGTCTTTTAACTTTTTCTTCGATAAATCTTCAGAATTGGTCTTGGACTTCCGTTCTTTTTGCACTCTTGACTTCTCGACTTCATCTTTCATCATTTTCTTCAATAAAAGCCTGTGAATGCCGTGTTTTGCCCACTTTTCACAATTTCTTCCTAAATCACAACAAAAACACAAACCACGCATAATTCCGACATAAAAGACATAAAATACACGTTTTGGCTCTGTTATTATTGTAATTAAGTGGTAGAAAAGACGGGTGTTTACACACCTATCACACTACTACTTTCAATCATAACATACAAAATCATACTAGATGATCAAATCATAAAAACCCAACTCAAAAATATCAACATGCAATCATCAAAACTAATGTATAAACACATAAACACCTACATACAACAACAATTTAAGATCAAATCATAAGATTTTCATCCAAAAATGGGTTTTTCAAAAATGTCAATGCATGTAAGAAATTTTCATACCAATATGTAGAGAATCAAAAACTAGGAATGGGTCTTTGATTAGATTTTGTTGAATCAAACTCAAAATCAAAATGTAGGGGTGTTTGTTCTTGGTGTGGTGGACGGTAAAGAAAGAAAAAGAGGAAGAGAGAGAGAGTTTTTGCATGTGTGGTGGTTGTGTATGTGTTTTTGTGTATTATTTTTCCTTTTATATGGTGGAAGTTTAGGGTAGTTTTTGCCAATTGTGATTCTTGTGGACCAAAATGCAAATACTTTGTTAAAAAGCGGGAAATGACTATTAGTCACCTTCGAAAATTTTTACGGGTCTCGGGTTTCATAAAATTGCTTCTCAAAACTTAAAACGCACACAAAATATGACATTATATAGTCCCGACACGACTTAATACGACATTAAAAATAAAACGTCAAAATATTAAACATCGACATGTTTAAAATAAAACGTAAAATTTCTCGGGCATCCGTCGATATCGTCATTATTAAGAGTCCTCGCAACTCATCAAAACGTAAAATATAAGTTTCAATCATCATCCAAATTAAATCACCAATCATCATGATAATCAACCCCGTCAAAAATTTCAAAAATATATGTAAAAATATAATTAAATAATGACCACGATTTTGGGTTGTTACATCCTACCCTCTTAAAAGAGAGCGACGTCCCGGCGCTTAGCCTGCCTCACATTCGCACTTCCTCACTTTTAGAGTCAACGTGACCGCTTATCCTCAAGAGATACTCACGTATTTCACACCAGTCCAACTCAATTGTTATGATATCACCATATCCACAACTATTACTACACTTCAACTTTCAATTTCACCTTCTATTATGCTAATATTCCTTCATCATTCATACTCCTTCTACGTTACTTTCTCAGTTTCATTCTTGCACCAATACTCTGACAACATACATAGTTGTGATTCAAGTTGTCAGATTACACCTCTTAACTACTGGTATGACGATTATCATCGCATAAAGATTCTATCTTCACTAGGGTTCCATTAGTCCTCATAGTGAAATATTAAGATATCATCATCCCAAGTTTCAATTATATGTTGATGTGATTGATACCAAATTCAATTACCATCGTTCAGTTCATCCTTTCACTCTGTCCATTGCTTGCCAAAAATACGCAATATTCCTCCTTAACTCAATTTTTCACACTTTCTGTAAAAATCTCTAATATCCAAAAGTCAATCTCAATCTCTGGGTTACATATAATATGTTCAAACCTTAATCAATACTCATACTTTATCACAGCGATTTCCAATATTCAAAAATTACTCTGCCTCTATGTCATGAGGTTACACTCAAACTAATTACAATGAGATTATCCATAATTATAACAAGCCACTTATATACTTTCCATACTCATTTTCCACTTTATTCTAACAATCTCTATGTCCCGAACGTAGTTCTTGCTAGATCACTGATTTACTGTACCTCCTTTAGTACATTATTACATCTTCCTCGTATCATATACTGTTTAAATAACTTCGTTAGTCTCATATGTTCAAATCTAAAATGTATAATGGTCAAATCACTTCCTGATATCGTAATACATTTTATTCCAACCATGCTCTGTTAATACTTCAACTTGTGAAATCCCTTCAATACTACATGCGACACTCTTAGCACTCTAAGAATAATTAAATTCTCTTTGATCTGAAAAATTCATTCACCACTGGTCCTTGTATTCTTAACACTCTCTGGTATAATAGCAGAAAATCTAGATAATCACAATAACCGTTTTTTTTTGTCCCACAAAAACATACATCTCAACTCTCTCACTTCTATTACTATTCTATTTCAAAGTTTCCAACAATTTATTGATCTTCTTTCTTTGGCATTCATTTTTCCATTAGTTTATTACCTTGATTCTAACTTTCTTTCCATCCAATCCATTCTGCTTGTTGTTACCAATATTCCAATTATCTCAAAACTCAAGAGTCAATTCTCAATTACTTCAGAAACTTTATAAGCTCTTTTTCCTTCTCCTCCTTACTAAATACTCACTAGTTGATAGTGAAAGTATCCACACTCATCCTTCATAATCTGCAACATACTTCGTAATATAGAACTATAACATATCCCATCTAAAATTTTCCGATTATTATTTCTCAGTCATCATTAGGTAATCCTTAACTCCTTCCTTTTTAAAAATCCCCGAATGGTATTTATACACAAGTCCTTCTTATTCTTATTTTCTTCATACTTGATTCCATACAAGTAATACTTTACCATCCCAAAACAAGTACCACAATGTCCAATCTCATGATCATATAAACCCCGTTACACTTCTTTATTCAAGTCAACACACTACTATTACTTTCCTTTCCACTTGATATTATCCAAATATCATCATCGTAGCACTATAATTCCTTCAGATTTCTCCAATACTCTATACAGCACAGAACTTCAATCTACCCTCAACATTCATAAACAACTTTTTCCACTACAAAATCAGATCTCAAAATCACAACTTAGATATATGAACTGGTTTCACAAATTTAGTTCTTCTTTGTCAGCTTTATCCTTGGTTCACAATCAGTGAAAACCTCCTGGTAAACCTCCGATAATACTCAACTTACACAAAGGAATTGACAAGCTTTAGTCGGTTTCGTTGGTATCAACAAAGCCTCAATCGTTTCAATCTAGTCAGATTTTCACGATCACTTCAGCCATAGATTGCACATTCTAATACATCTATATTACTTCAACCAAAATTCTTATCCAAAGAATTTTACATACCATTCCTCCTTTTAATAACAATTTTCCAATTGTTAGGGAATACTTTTCTCTCCTTCAATCATCTAATCATCACACTGAACATTCACAATCAATAATGGACACTGATTTCTGGTGCTCAGTTTGTTCAACCTCACATCCATCGTCTTATTCGCAAAACATCCAACTTCTTTACTTCCATTATCACTTCTCTGATGACTTACCCTTCCAGCAAATCAGATTATCCTTATTGTCTCATCTGCCAATCCTTACAATCAATCATATTACCATCCTCAATTTCCTGATAATGCCATATAACAAAATATACAATTATATTGCATAAATCCTATCACTAAGCTAACACAAAGCTTCCTTTTTCCCAAGACGACAGTGAACTCTACAATTCCGCAGAACAATCACATAATACCCTCAAGTACTAACTCATCTTCTCATTCTTTTCCGACTACTACTAGTAAAGCGCACAGAAAATTCGACTTATTATAGTTTCCTACTACATACTTTCTCATCATTGACCAATAAAGTTGTCAAATAGAATTCCACTGATTACTTCCTGAAATCAGTACTCAATGCTCAACAACATTTCAATTTAATTCTTCCACCTTTATTTATCATATCCTATGATATTTATTCTTATCCTGGTTAACTTTCTCACAACTATAGTTCAGTTGATTGCGCTACACTTCTTAATTCCATAAGCTCAGAAAATATTTCCTTAATGTATATTTATATATTATTCTTCCGTCGATTAATTTCTCATTTCAACCAGTCGTAATTTTTGTTGATTTCTCGTCCTCAGGTCAGCTAAAATCTAACATCTTCAAATCTCAGTATATCCTCAATAACACCTTCAGAATTTAGATACACCATCAATAACTCTTTCTGAATTTCAATAAAATTCTAACTCAATGATTACCAGATAAGAATATATAAATTACTACATCTAAATCACAAATCTTATCAGCATTTCCAAAATATAGGCTGTAATAGCAGCAACATTCCCTTCATATTGATTTTCCATTATCTGAATAATTCCTTTATTCAATCTCCTTCACTGAAATGAAAACATTTCATTACCACAGAAATACCAATTTTTATACCACATTCCTTGTTATTCCTTCATCAGCTCGACCTCCAACTAGTCCATACTTACGTCAAGTAAATAGATAATTACTTAAGTGGTATAAAATATATGTGATCTACACATCATACTTCCTCCTGCTTACCTGATTTGTAGTAACTGCTTGAATACCATCTCTTCTTATCTTAGATTATTAAATTCCAAGTTTACCTTCTATTAGAGGAAATAAATTCCTATTCCTTATTGTCATTCACAACAATACCGTTCGTTTATCCCTTTTCTGCCACACTTAATTTCGAATCAGGATCAATCTTTAAATACTATCTCTTTTCATTCTAGTTGAACATTCCCAAATGACTATAGATATATCAAAACATCCATCAGTTACTCGAACTTATCCATTTAGTTGCACCTTCCCAATTACCATCAATGGCCGTACGACACTCTTCACCGCATCTCTTCTCATTCCTAAGAATCCAACATACAAACATCCTTTTAAAATCTTGCAAAATGACAGCAGCATCTCCAACTGGAACAACAGCATCTTCAGTCTCAGCAGCATCTTCAATCTCAGCATAATCTTCAACTAAAACAGCAGGATTTTCAATCTCAGCAGCATCTTCAACTAAAAGAACAGGATTTTCAATCTCAGCAGCATCTCGTCTCCTCTCAGCCCTATCAGGTTCAAACAATCTAACAACTATTCCTACAATCATATAATCTACCCTAATGGTTGGCAACCTTTGGAGACATATTTCAAGATACTCAGTCACACACAGGAATCCCTGTTAATGCCAGAAACATATCTCACTTAACTCTTTCTGTGTGATAACAGTAGAAAGAAACTTGATAAGTATACACATCGAGATAGAAAGAATAGGGTCTTTTCATCAAGATATAACATGAATACTGCATACGCCAACAACACAATACTACCTGAATTCCACAATCATCTTACAAAAGAGAGAATAACAAAGACACATCAAAATACTAAAGGGTAATAGTAGATTTCATCCATAAATCCGAGAAAATCGCAACAAACCTTGTCACTAATGTCACTTACCCTTACCATCCTAAACAACAATAATAATAATAATCCATCACAATACTACCTCACAACATCTAGATAATCCAAATACAACACAATAATACATAAAATGAAATACAACAACAATCCATCACTACATCACTCCATTGGATGTGGTCCATCACTTTCTCCAACTTGGCTCGTCCCTGCTTCATTTTCATCTGGTCCTAACTTGCAGCACCTCCCTTTTGGATCTAAACACGGTGGATTCTTAAATCCATACCTCAAAATCCCTCCTTGACACGGCGGATCTATCATATAACGAGAATTAGCATACACCTTACTATCCTGAAACTTCCAATGTGGTTCAAGATACGGCCCAAGATGAGCTACATATTCACTTAACCTGTGAAGCCTATCTATCTCTTTCTGATACTTCTCAAAATCAGTCCCATAACTTCTCACTTTCGCTCTAACCTCAGTTCTTCCAACCTCACTCTCAGTCATATAATTATCACTATCAGATTCTACAACATTTTTCTTATCATTCGTATCATCCTCGTAATCTAACCATCCACCTGAAATCTTATGATTACCTACATACTGATTCTGCAAACTCCATTGACCTACAGCAAATCCCCCATTCTTGACGTAATATGGTATGTCAGACATTTTCTAAAATCACAGAAAATTCAAAAGTACATAAGGTCATTATTCAAAAATATATATGCAATGCATAATCTTGCAAATGCAAATGAATTACGTATGAAAAATATATATATATGCGATGCAATGCAATGCAAATGATAATTATACAATACTCATAAAAATGAAATTATGATGAAATTATGATGAAAGCACTCCACGTACCAATACCTCATCGCAGTATTTACTTAATAAATACTCAAGAATTCACAACAATTATAAGGGATACATCTATAATAGCAAAGCATAAAAAAATAAATAATCTTACCAGAGCCTTGCAGAGAAGTTGCGTTGCTTTAATAAAATACGTTTGACACTAAAGTTATAGTTTAGGACATTTTTAATAATCAACCTAATTCGCTATAACTAAAAAGCTCTGGTTACCAATCTATAACACCCCCAATTTACATTGCGCAGCGGAAAATACACAATTGGGTGTTATTCACAAACTTCATTTCACAACTCTTTAAACGACCCAAAAAACAGTATATTTAGGAATAAATATGGAAATAATTTATTTCAATGTCTAAAACCTTCAATCCTAAGTAAAATCAGTTTAAAATATATTAGAGCAGCGTACAGGTTCCCCTAAGATCTTAATCAAGACAACAAACCTTTTAACAAAATATTTGACCATTTACTGTAAGTTTATAACAATAGGGAAAGATATCTGTTTTAGACCAAACACCACCAAAAGCAATCCGCAATCCTTCTCCAGCAAGCTCCAGCAGCAATCCACTTCAAATACCTGAAATACATGCTTAAAATCATCAACACAATGGTTGAGCGAGTCTATAGGTTTTCCAAATCAACATTTGAACACAAGAGAAAAATCAATCAAGATCATTTAATTGAATTGCTATGTATACAATCTATTATTCAGGCAATCTCGCATATAGCAATAGCTATAGAATTGTATTAAGCTCATGACACCGACCCCTTAACTTAGTCACCCACGCCTAAAGCCGGCATGACTAGATGATATTCCAGTGCCCCTATTAGGGTATCATTTGCAAAAATACCAATTCTCATTCTCGTAAAATTATCCTTCCCAGCGGGTTACTCAACGTAAAGCCCTGGTCTCAGATAGGGTCGTCAGCCCAACAGTACTATTATTAGAATAAGCGGATATTCCCAACTCACAACATCAAGTCAGAAGATAGTTAACGGCTCATGAATTTAGGGACTTTTGCAAATTAGGTACTTATACAATTCAAACAACAAAGCCAACAAAGGCAACATTCGGGTCCAAACAATCAATCATGACTTGTGTTCATTTTTACTTTCAAATAGCATGTATCCCCCTCGTGGGTTTTAAAATCATTCAAAACAATTACAAAAGTGAGGCTATAGACTCACCTGGAGTAATAGCAGTAGTAAGACGATCTTCGACGATAGTTGATGCCCGACAACACAAAAACCGCAACCTATCAAATAAGGCGCGTTCATAAATATAAACTCGAGTAAAATCCATACTTAGTAACATCAAACTCAAAATCATAAAATCACAACCAATCCAAAATAAAAATAATACAAGTGCCCTTTTTACTCCATTCTATATGTTTATTCTATTAGTTAATTCCTTCGATAAAAATCTGCCGGTACACACCAAATGTACAAGCTCATTTACCCCACTTAAACACGTCAAATTTTTATGATACTAATCATAAACTTCAGTTACTATATATAGAAAGGCCTGTTAAAAACTCATCAAAAGATTTCACATTTAAAGTTCCCTGCCCGACACATCTTTGATCTACAAAAACCGGACAGTTTTACGTCAACAATTCATATAGTCTTTTGACACATTTATTTTTCTCCGTTTATGAAACCGACACTCAACTTTCAAAATAAACTCGACATCCTCATACTTAACATTCAAAATCAGTCCATGACATATTTAAAAATCCCTTTTATAGTCCCCAAGATTCGATCCAAATATCGACAACAATTATATATTGTGACGATCCTCGTCTCCCGGTACACGAATTATTCAAACTAGCGTAACTTTTCGCTCGTTTGGAGCTAGAAGTCCTACCTTATACCAAAACGAAGCTAAAAACATCCTCTACAACAATATCTAGTTAGTTCATCTCAAACTCAAACTCATATTTTTAGAAAATTAACTTTAATAATCTGTTTAAAAATATATATTTAAATATCACTCAAAATAAATTTTTCACCATATTTTAACCCCATTTTTACCACTATAATCATTCTTACACTACTACTTTCAATCATAACATACAAAATCATACTAGATGATCAAATCATAAAAATTCAACTCAAAAATATCAACATGCAATCATCAAAACTAATGTATAAACACATAAACACCTACATACAACAACAATTTAAGATCAAATCATAAGATTTTCATCCAAATATGGGTTTTTCAAAAATGTCAATGCATATATGAAATTTTCATACCAATGTGTAGAGAATCAAAAACTAGGAATGGGTCTTTGATTAGATTTTGTTGAATCAAACTCAAAATCCAAATGTAGGGGTGTTTGTTCTTGGTGTGGTGGACGGCAAAGAAAGAAAAAGAGGAAGAGATAGAGAGAGAGTTTTTGCATGTGTGGTGGTTGTTTATGTGTTTTTGTGTATTATTTTTCCTTTTATATGGTGGAAGTTTAGGGTAGTTTTTGCCAATTGTGATTCTTGTGGACCAAAATGCAAATACTTTGTTAAAAAGCGGGAAATGACTATTAGTCACTTTCAAAAATTTTTACGGGTCTCGGGTTTCATAAAAATGCTCTTCAAAACTTAAAACGCACACAAAATATGATATTATATAGTCCTGACACGACTTAATACCACATTAAAAATAAAACGTCAAAATATTAAACATCGACATGTTTAAAAAAACATAAAATTTCTCGGGCATTCGTCGATATCGTCATTACTAATAATCCTCGCAACTCGTCAAAACGTAAAATATAAGTTTCAATCATCATCCAAATCAAATCACCAATCGTCATGATAATCAACCTCGTCAAAAATTTTAAAAATATACGTAAAATATAATTAAATAATGACCACGGTTTTGGGTTGTTACATTCTGTTTCTTTAGTGTAAAGAACTTGATGATGCATGTTACTTGCTCATTTTCAGCTACTTGATTTGTTGTGAGTACTAGTTTTCTTAATATGATAGCTTATCTTAGTTCTCATAGCTTAATCGTTTTGCTTATCTGATAAGTGGTGTTTGGATTAGTAGAGATTAGTTGATTCAGTTGATGAAAGTTGTTGTTAGATGCTCACATTCACTCACTAGACTAGTACAAGTAAACTTGCAAGTTTTTGTAGTCATAAAAATAGTCAAACAGGCAAATTGCATTAAAATACTTTGGGTCATAATACACAGCTTGAACATGTTAGATTAAAACATCTGCCAATTCTTTGTTAGTTGGATTTAGGAGTTGCTTTTTGTTTCTAAGTAAAGTTCATAGTATCAGCTTTGCATACAACTAAGGTAGACAATACAGTTTTCCAAATTAAGCTAGAAATAAGCTCTTGAATAAGCTGTTTACCAAATGCAAGTTTCTATGAAGAGGACTAAACTGCTTATCATTTCCCATTGATCCTCTTCATCAAACTAGTGATTTTATTGCATATTCTTGTTGCCCAAGTGATTTTAAGTGGATTTGGAACTTTTTAGCTTTTTGTCAAAATTATGGTCAACGAAATTCAAATAAGCCCAATTTTGCTAAATTCACATTTCCGCTTATTGACTTGATGCTTTTTGATAATTCTTGACATTACATTCTTCTTTAAGCTTGTTCATTCATTTTCATAAACAAGATTTAAGTTGTGCTTATCTAGATAAGTTGGTAGCTTATTTGAGCTTATTCCAAAAAGATATCTTGAGTTCTAGGACGATTTAGCTTATTTCCTTTAAGCTGACTAAGTAAAATTTGATTTTAAGCTTTTTGCAACAAGCTAGAGCTTTTGAGATTGAGAAATAAGCCAGAACGAGCTTATTCAACTTTGTAACCCGTTTTCACTAAAAACTTTTTTGTAATTGCCTTTTAGTCCATAAAATTTAGGAAAGTTTGTAAACAACTTTTATTAGTTAAGTTTTTAGGGTTTGCACATTAAGGTCCCTGAATTTGTGATTTGTTTCAATTCAGTTTGGTAGTTATACAAGTTTGTTACAAATTGGTTATAGTTAGTTAAAATTTTCATTTTCAGTCCTTCTAGTTTGTAAATTTACATTTCAAGTCCTTATACTTTTAATACCTTACATTTTTAGTAGATTTAAAATTTGTGCATTAAATACTTGTACAATTTGCTTTAATTGTGGTAAGTGCACCTTGTTTTAGAATAGTACGGTTACATAGTTATAATATTTTTACAACTTTTTACGTGCTTTGTTGAAATAGACCTAGAGTACCAAAAATTTTATAAAAATCTAAAACCAAAAACAATTTGTGAACTTGAAATCTTTAGGATAATCAATTCGTTTTGAGTTTGGAATTACGAACTAAAAAGTGAAATATTATCCATACATTGCTTTCTTGACTCTATACACCTTGTTTGGATGCTCTGAGTCTTCAAAACCTGGAGGTTTCATAACATACACTTCCTCCTCAATTATGCCATATAAGAAAGCACTTTTCACATACATTTGGTAAACTATGAAACCCATGCAAGAAGCATAGGCTAGGAAAAACCTCTTCATAGTCTATCCCTTCTTCTTGTGTATATACCTGAGCAACTAAACGTGCCTTGTTTCTAACCATAATTCCTCTTTCATCCTTTTTATTCCTTAGAACCCAACGTGTCCCAATAGGTCTGACATACCTTGGACAGTCTACTAGCTCCCAAACATCTTGAATTACAAACTGGTGAAGCTCATCCTGCATTGCTTCAACCCATCTTGGTTCTTTAAGAGCTTCAAAAATCTTCTTGGGTTCCTTTTGTGACAGAAAACGGGCAAACAGACATGCTTGCACAATAGGGGTATCTTCCTTCTTGTGAATATTAGCATGGAATCCACCTTGAGTCTGATGGCTCCTCCTTGTTTGAACCGGAGTCTGAATATCACCAATTATTTGGGAAGGAGGATGATCTTTGGCCACCTTTGTAAGTATTCCTCCCCCAAATAGTGAGTTGTCATGTATAGTGGACTCCATGTTGCCAATATCATCTTCATTGCCACTCCTATCCTCACTTGAACTTGGAGGTATGTTGTTAGTGGTTGGAACTGGTCCACTGACATCTCGAGTGGGTATGGGGTCTTCAACATGGTCAAAAATATTTCTGTTGGAGGAAGAGAATAAATTTCCAAACAGACTGTCAACGGCTGAATTCAACGTGTCAGCGTCTGAATTGGCTTTGTCAGCGGATGAAGAAGCATGCATGGATTCATCAACTGGTTTTTCTTATGGCCCTTCTTCCTCCTTTTCAGCAGTAGCAGATGCTTGCACAAACCCATCAGTCCATATAGGTATGGTGTCATAATCAAATATGGGAGTTTGCTCAACTGTGTACCTAAATGTTCAATAATATATTCTTCCAAAACATTTGGATCCTTTTCCACAATGTTTGCATTAGTGACAGGCATATAATTTAAAGTCCTATATAATGGTTCCAAATCAAGCAACCAATTAGGTCCAGACTTAGGATCACTAGGTTTAGTTTCCAAGAAGTCAACATGAATATTTTCTGTTAGAATCTTAGTCTTCTTGTTATAAACCCTGTACCCCATGCTATTTGTGGAATAGGCAATAAAAAGTCCCTCATCACCTTTTGAGTGAAACTTGCCCAGATTATCACTAGTATTTAAAATAACTACATGACATCCAAAAGACCTAAAGATGTCTATAGTAGGCTTCCTATTCCAAAGCAACTCATAGGGGGTCTTATTATGAAACTTATCCACCAAGGCTCTATTTTGAACATAGCATGCAGTGTTCACAACCTCAGCCCAAAAAGCAATGGGTAAATTTGCATCTGCCAACATGGTTCTAGCTGCTTCTATTAGAGTTCTATTCTTTATTTTAGCTACACCATTCTGCTGTGGAGTTCTAGCTATGCTAAACTCCCTAGAAATTCGCTAATTAACACAAAAGGAATCTAGAAGATTGTTCCTAAACTCACCACCATTATCACTTCAAATAATTCTAACCTTACTATCTGTTTTCTTCTCAGTCTGTGTGATGAAGTTAATTAAAGTCTTAGCATTATCACTCTTTAAAGCCAAAAAGAAAGTCCAAGTAAACCTATAATAATCATCGGTGACAATAAAACAGTAAGATTTACCATTAAGACTTTCAATATTGGTTGGGCCAAACAAATCCATGTGTAGCAAGTGAAGTGGTTTAGAACTAGAATGCACATGTTTAGACTTAAAGGAGACCTTATGTTGTTTGCCTTTGAGGCATGCAACATAAGTATGATCATTGTGAAAAGCTTTTGAAGGAAAACCACTAACAAGATCATGTCTCACAAGTCTATTAATGTTCTTAAAGTTAATGTGCCCTAACCTTCTGTGGCATAAATTACTCTCATTAACTGAAGCTTTAGCATAAAGACATGACAGATTTTTGTTCATATTAATTCCATTTAGATTAACATTATAAATGTCCTTATGCCTAGGTGTTCTATACTTAATAAACTTATCATCAGGAGTCTTAAAATCCTTACTTAACACCAAGCATTCAGTATCAGTAAAACGAACTTTATTTTTGTTGTCACAAACTTGTGGCACACTAAACAAGTTTTAGTCAAGTTCTTTTACCAGGAAGACATCATCGAACCTTACGTTGTTGGTGATGAGAGTTCCTTTTCCAGAGATGCTACCAAAACCTCCTCTAAAATACACTTTATCACCATTCTTGATAGGAATAAAATTGGTAAGATAGTCTTCCTTCCTTGTCATGTGCCTCGAGCATCCACTGTCCCAATATCCTTTATCATTGACCTACTTGTGAATACCCTGCACATGAAGAAAACAAATTAGTTTTCTTTGGGAACCCAAGCCTTTGTAGGCTTAGATTCATCTGGTTGTTCAACAAGAATTGACTTATTCCTTGTAACAACCCCCTGTCCATCCCTTTATGGCTTAAACACCCCATTTACCCCAATAGGTTTAGTGATGACCTTTGCAAGAAAGTTAAATCTGTTACAAGTCATAGAAATTCCATTAGAATTAAGGTTTTGGTCTTGTTTAGGTCTCCATGTCAAACTAGATGAAGCTTTAGACCCTAGTCCCTTAGGTTTTAGATACTTATTGCTTGGTCCAACATGAGATCTAAAAGAAGCCATTTGTGGCATTTTCATACCAAAACTAGATCTGTCAGTGGTTGATTTTGTCTTGTCAGCGGAAAATTTGTTCCTGTCAGCGTCCAAATTAGGGTTTGCTACAGGAACCCATTGTCTGTTAGACCAAGTGTTGGTCTTTTGAAAGGGTCTTTGTCCATGAGTGTTAGTCCCTCTAGAAAATAAATGAGCTGGTCTAGTGGCATGGGGACTAGTTTGGACAAAGGGTCTAGGTTTGACCATGGTTGACCTTTTGTTAGTGGTGAATTTAGAGCCGCTGACACATTTATAAGCCAAGTGAGAAAAACTCCCACATGTGTAGCAAGCCTTTCTAGACATAACCTTAGGTCTAGATTGAAAGAACCCTGACCTATTAACACTTGTTTGACTTTGAGGTGATCTGGGTTTCCTATACATTTCAGCATATTTAACACTAGATTTGGTCTTAGTTGTAGAGCCAAGGTCAACAGGTCTTCCAGTGGTAGGATTAGTGATTGATATTGGTTTAACTTTAGTTTCTTCATCACTAAGAAGCCCCCCCTTAACAAATAACATAGGGGTTTGCTTTCTTCCATTGTTCAAGGTCAGTCACTTTCTGCTTATACTCTTCAACTGGGGAAAGCACTCTAGGTGGAGGAATACATTCCTTTTCTTGGAGTTCTGGTATAACAGTCCAAGAGAGATCCTTTTTCAGGACACTATAGAAGTCCCCAGCAGGTGGTGGAATGACAGCATACTCTTTCATCCCAATCCCAGACATGTCCCTAGGGTTTCTTTGTTTACTAACACACTTTTCTAGGGTTTGGCTGGCTTTATCAAATTTTTCAATTTTAAGCCCTATGTTTTCTTTATCTTTAATGGCTTCACTTAGCTGAAGTTGTAGGTCAGGTCTACATTTCATTAAAGACTGCCTAGCTTCATTACTGACTCTCAGATCTCTAGTTAAAACATTAATTTGATCGTTTAGGTCAAATTACATTTTCTTATATTCCTCTACCATTCCATTAGATTGTGCAAGCCCCCTTTTATAGTTTGCAAGTCTAACTTCTACATCAAGAACATCTGATTTTAATTTTAAAATTTCTTTGTTAAGTTTTTCAGTGTTCAACCTGCAACCTTTACTCCAAAAGGCATCATCATATACCTCATTATTTGATGAAGAGGAGGAGTTGGCCATGAGAGCAAAGTGAACGTTCTTTTCCTATTCCTTTTAAGCCACCAAATCTTGATTTTCTACCACCTCATCTACTATAAAGCTCCAGTCCCATCCAATGCCATCAATACCTTGCATGGCAACCATAGCCTTTTGCTCAGCATACTTAATAGTAGACATCTGTCTTGACTTCTTTCCATCATCATCACTTCGTGGAGATCTACACTCTCTCATGAAGTGTCCCATCCTATGACAATTATAGCATTTAACCTTGGATTTGTAAAATCCAAGTGTGTCTTTGCCATTAAAAGTCATCTTTCTACCAAACCTCCTGTTCTATCTATTGGCTCTTATGCTTGCAAGTGCCATATTCCACTTGATATCCATCTCTTCTAGATCAACATCACTATTTTGCTCTAGATCTTTATAGGTAACTAAGGAACCATTGGGCAATGCAACAATGTGTGCACATACTGTATCTAAATCAATACCAGCAGGTTTAAGACTTGGTGAGCCAACATTTTATGTGTCAATGTCAAAATTTGAGCCGTTGACAAAAGTTGGTCCACCGCTGCAAGTGTTGATCCAGTAACAGGATGTACAATCAATCCATTAGCATATCAATCTGTTTCAATGGCTTGAGATTCACTATGTGAGAAGAAGGCCATGTTTCCAGACGTTGACTTCTTCCCATGCTCAAGTAAGGTCTCATTCTCTACAATCTTTAGCTTATTGTAGATATCATCAACACTTGCACTCTTATGGGCATTAGTAGCAACAATTGATCTGGCTTCAATTTTCCATGCATCACCAAGACCTCCAAGGAATGTAGCAATGATATCAACATCTTCAAGTTTTGTTCCCATAAAAGCCAACTTGCTAGTGATGTCTTGAGTCCTACTTCTTACCTCACTTAGCTTCTCATTGGGATGAGCCTTAAACACAGCATATTCACTCAATAGTTGCTTCTTCCTTTCTTTGGATGTATCATCATTACCACCATAGGTAACTTGAAGGGCTGCCCAAAGATTTTTAGCAGATTCATAGCTTCTATATTTGTGTTGGTTCTTTGGACCCAAGGAAAGTTTGAGAATGTTCAAGAGCTTCACATCATTCTTTCTCAAGGCTATCTTAGCCCCTAAGACAGCTCTTCCATCTTCAGGTCTTTTATTAAGAGCATCACCAGTTTGTCCAGCTGTACTTCGTGTTAAAATAGCAGCCTGAATCTTAGCTGCTTTATCAAATTCATTGCCATATTCAATGACTTCCCAAAGAGCATAGTCATTGACTTGAAGATACTGTTCAAAATTGAACTTCCATTGTTCAAAGTTGTCAGGATCGAGCATAGGGATTTTGAGGTTGTGATTTGATGAGGATGAAGATTATGTGGTAGACATCTTGTTTGGTTTAGCGTTTTTAGGGTTTATTGTTCTTTTTAGATCAAATTCCTCAACAAGCTCTGATACTACTTGTTGATCCCAAACTTAGATCGATTAGCTTTGTGTTAAACGAGATTGAATCAAGATTAAAACTTAGAGAAACTTTGTGTATTCAACAATCTAAGTGTTATGCGGAATTAACACTTAGAACTAAGAATAAAACAAAACAAAGTATTATAAACTTTCACTTCGATTAATATTGAGAACTTGCGTACAATGAAAGTGTGAAAACTTGTAAAAACTTATATAAAACTGATATAACTATGAACCCTATGATCTCCTTTTATATCACAAGGAGTCGTGTACAAAGGTCTACCTATCAACTATTCTAGGTAAAGATAAACATAAGAAATACAATATTGAACATGTATTTACTAGAATTACAAAACGTGTATACTAAGAATTCTATCAGTGGTTGAACTTCTTCTTGTCAACGCTCAAATATGCTTTGTCAGTGTTTCATCTGTCAGCGCCTCTTTTACTCTTTTCAGCGTCCAAGTTCCTCTTGTCAGCGTCCCAGTGACTTAGCTAATTTTATTCCCAACACTTCATCCTCAACCTCTTCCTCATTCCTATCCGTATTTTCTTCCTCCTCATCATCATCATCATCACCCTTGCCTTCATCATCATAATTGTCATCCTCGTCCTCATCCTCATCCTCATCTTCAGATTCCTGACGTTTCCTTTTGTTTGTCGTTTTGGGAACATCAGTTTCATCCTCTGTTGAAGGTTGAGTAGCTTCCAGTATAGATTTATTGAGAACTCTCTGAAGTTTGTCTTGAGTGGAGAAATGTCCAAAATATCCATAGCAATCTTGAAAGCTGCGAATGTGGGATCAAAGTCATCCTGAGACGTAGGTTGTTCTTTGTGAGAGGCAACCTGTCACTTAGTGGTACCAGTGCGAGATCTAATTATTTTTGTTGCTCTTCAGTGATTGACATTTTTCATGCTTAGATAAAAACACATGCAAATGATACAGATAAAGACATATATATCATAACACATTCAGACACTTAGCATGGTAAAAACATGTCACGTCACAACATTTTTCTTGTTTAAGTTATCTAAGTATTAATCCTATGTCATTTTTATTTAACATATAAAATGGTATCGGATTAAACTTAGTTTAACAAGAATTATACAAAATGAGAAGAGTCAACATTTCGCATTGTTTAGGTTTCTATATTTTGCAATATCAAAACATATATATCTCGCAATGTCCAAACAGTCCATATTTCGCAATGTTAGTAATCACATTTCACAATATTTGAGAATATGCATACTTCGCAATAATCAAAGATGATATATTTCGCAATATATAGAAATCAACACATTTCGCAATGTTTGTGAAGTCATATCTCGCAATATCCAAAAACTCAATATTTCGCAATGTTCACCAAATATACATTCCACAATATCCCAAAAATCGACATTCCGCAATAACCAACACATATTTCGCAATAACAGACGGATATTACGATGTTTTTTCTGTTTGGATTGATTTCAGAACTAGGCAAGGTTTTGATCAAATCTAAGCATAAGCCTATGTTTATCTTGCCTAGATGAGCATTTCCCCTCTATCAAATATAAGAAATACTACAAAAAAATTTCGAAACCCTAAATCAATTAGATTCAAAACTAGGGTTCGCTTGTTTGAAATTAATCAAGATAGCAGAGTTTGTTATAGCAATAAATATGGTATGTATACCTTGAAGTGTAGGTCTGCTGAAAGCTTGATGAAATCAAATCTATGGATGTCTTGTTAATGACAGCTAAAATATAAGTGTGTGGGTGTTTGTTTTACAAAGAGTGGGAAGAAAAACGGGGGGGAGTGTGTTTGACTAGTCAAGCATAAAGGATATTTTGCTTTATTGCAAATGAGTCCCCCTTGTTTAGTAAGAGTTTAACACAAAATATGTTAAACCATTACCTAAATAACCGTTACTTCTTGAGCTTTAGTAAACTATTTACTCAACACATACCCTAGATATAGTATCATCAGGCAAGCGATAAAAATCCTAAGGCACTTAAAAATAAAATCACCTAGCAAATAAAGCACACACCACATCGGATAAAGGACATAAACCGTTTGCATTTTTCAGAAAAACTTTTGAAGACCAATTTAATTTCCAAGACGATTTGATATTTTCTCCCCCTTAAACAATGACCCGTTTTCTATTTAAAGAGTTGTAGTCGTTGTTTAGAGATTCAAATACCCATTAAGACATTTTCCGTTTAGTGTTTTGAAGAAACGATCCTGGTGGCAATAAGTTTTCTCTTATTTTAACAAATGAGTGCACTGAAGCGTACACAAATTTGTGTTAGACCAAGTTATAAAGTAAACTTGATCCCTTGTATGGTTTTAAAGTAAACCATACCCGAGAAAATTAATTCACGTTGTGAGCCAACGTTTCCCGAAGAAATACGTGACTTTAATGCGAAAAGTGGGTTGTAGTCTGAAATAACTACAAGCCATATGGGCATGATTTAAAATATTTAAAACTTTTATATGAACTCTATTTATGGCGCCCTGTCAATTTTAATCGACATTTCTAAGGCCGTAAATATTATCGTACCAAAAAGACATGCCCTTTTCAAATGAAAAATATTTTTGGATTTTCTTGATTTTATATTTTTATGGTTTTTGTAGATTTTATATTTTTGTATTTTTCTTTTTGGTGGTTTAAATATATACAAAATTTACATGATCACGATACAAGGATACTGAATAATTTACCACCACTATTCTGCAGATTCTTCTGCCAACTCCTGAAGAGTCGCCGGTGAGAATGATTTCATACCAAGCTTGTCGATGAAAAACTCGATACGTCCTCGATCTAAAGCCTTTGTGAACATATCCACCAGCTGATACTCAGTGTTGACAAAATACAACTCGATTACTCCGTTTTCCACTTGCTCTTTGATGAAATGGTAGCGTATGTCAATATGCTTCGCCCTGGAGTGTTGAACGTAGTTGCAGCAAAGGGCAATGGCGCTTTTGATGTCACAATACATTTGTATTTTGTTGAATCCAAGACCGTAGTCAGTCAGTTGTGATCTCATCCAAAGAACTTGAGCACAACAACCGAACATGGCAGTGTACTCAGCCTCCATACTAGATATCACAGCGCTTTTCTGCCTTTGGATGCCCAACTTATCAAACGATCTCTAAGTAGTTTCACACTTCTAGATGTGCTGCGTCTAGTATCTTGACACCCAGCGTGATCCGTATCTATATATGAGATTAGTTCAATAGATGAGTCCTTCGGATACCATAGACCACGATGAAGTGTTCCTTTAAGGTACCGAAAGATCCTTTTCACAACATGTAAGTGCTTTTCGGTAGGCCGAGCCTGATACCGGGCACACATGCATATAGAAAACTGTAAATCAGGTCTGCTAGTAGTCAGATAGAGAAGGGTGCCAATCATTCCACGGTAAAGTTTCGGATCGACATCAATCCCATCCCTATCCTCATCTAACTTGGATCTCTCCACCATTGGAGTATCCACGGGGTCACAGTTTTCAAAATGATACTTTTTCAAAGATTCAAGAGCATATTTGGATTGATTAATAAAGATACCTCTGGGATTCTGAGAAATTTGTAACCCTAAGAAAAATGATATTTTTCCCATCATCGACATCTTAAAGCGTGTGGACATAATTTTCTCAAAACGGTCAGACAATTTTTGAGTAGTGGCAGCAAATATTATATCATCAACATAAATTTGTACCAGTATCAAGTTGTTGCCTTCCTTGAGAATGAACAATATCGGGTCCACTTTGCCTTTGGAGAAGCCTTCCAAGATGAGATAAGATGATAGGAGATCCTACCACGCGCTGGAGCTAGTTTCAACCCATAAAGAGCCTTCTTAAGCTTGTACACATGATTAGGATACTCCAAGTTCAGAAATCCATTCGGCTGGCTTACATAGACTTCTTCCCGAAATTCACCACTTAGAAATGTCGTCTTAACATCCATTTGGTAGACGATCATATTCATGTGAGCAACATAAGCAAGGAAAAGTCTGATAGCCTCCAATCTTGCAACAAGAGCAAAGGATTCTTCAAAGTCAATACCCAATGCTTGTTTGTAACCTAGAGCAACCAATCTAGCCTTACTCTTTAAAATTCCACCCATCTCATCGAGTTTGACCTTATATACCCACAACAATGTAAGGATTTTGATGTTTTCGGGTAAAGGAACTAATTCCCATACTTCAAGTTGTTGGAATTCATTATGTTCCTCTTGCATGGCTTCAATCCAAGAGGATTGTGTCATTGCTTGTTGCCATGTTTTAGGTTCAACCTTAGAGAGAAACACATCAAAGTAGCAGTATAATGCGTGCTCTAGTGATTGGTGGCGTGGAGATACTGGTCTTTCGATGTCACCAATAATATTTAGGATTGGGTGATCCTTTTTCCACTTCGTGTTGTGATTTTCAATCCGGTGGGGTTTGGAATAAACGGTTGCAGGAGCTTCCTCTGAGGTAGACGCACCGTTAGGGTTTTCGGGTATAGGTAAACCAAAGAATGGAAGCTCTTGTAAGTGATCAAATTCTAAGTCGTGATCATTGTTATCCTCTTCGACATCATCAGGAACGAGTGGGGGTGTTGATTCAGGTGTAGTTTGAGAATTCTTGGGGGATGGAGCATCCGGTTCAATAGTAAGTGTAGATGCATCAGATTGATTTCCATTATCTTGAGCAACGACTTCGGGAATCAGAGCTACTACTACAGGGGCTAGAACATCATCACTAGGAGGATCAAAAAATTCATCAAACATCGGTTGAAATAACTAATCCCACTCGTGCCTTGAAGGTGGTGTAAATGATGGAGAAGAAGGATTGTTGGGAACTAGTTTGGAACTAATAGTACCGGTTCCCATCTCTTGAAGCGCGGGTACAGAGATACGTTGCTCAGAAGCCATTGTTGTCAACTCATCAAAATCGACATCCATAGTTTCTATTATCTTGTCAAGACGATGGTTATAAATCCGGAAAGCTTTCTTTGCGGGTGAGTAGCCAATGAAAATTCCTATATCAGCCTTCGGTTGAAGTTTGCCCAAATTCTCACTATTCGTATTTGGATAACAAAGTGCACCAAACACGTGAAGAAAGGAGATATCGGGTTTGTGTCCATGAAGAAGCTCATATGGTGTTTTTCCATGGCGCTTACGAATGATAGAGTGGTTTTGGGTATAACATGCGGTTGCCACTGCTTCAGCCCATAAGAATAAAGGAGCATTCGCGTAAATTAACATAGTTCTAGCAGCTTCCATAAGTATACGATTACGTCTTTCCACGACACCATTTTGTTGTGGAGTGCGAGCAACTGATGTTTCATGTGAAATGCCAACCTCTTCATAGTAGTCCCGTAGAGTCTGGTTAACAAACTCAGTTCCATTATCAGTTCAAATGAGACGAACAGTAGCATTAAGACGCATTTGGATCATCTTAAGAAATTTGATAATAAATGCTGGTGCCTGATCCTTGGTCGTTAAGAACTTTACCCATGTAAACCTTGAAAAATCATCCACCATGACGAGGATGTATTTTCTACCACTAATACTGGCCGTACGCATTGGCCCGCAAAGATCCATGTGCAAAAGATGCAGTAATTCATGGTTGATGTCTTTAGCTTTAGATTTGTAAGACTTCTTGGTGCTTTTCCCCAATGAACACCCGGAACATAAATGATCCTTGTTAAACTTGAGCTTTGGAACACCACGAACAAGTTCGTTTTTAGCCAAATGGTTAATAGCGTCAAAGTTAAGATGAGATCACCGCCGATGCCACAACCATGACTTGGTCTTAGATGCTTTGGAGAGAAGACATACAGGAGAAGCGGCCATCATGTTTTGAATAGACAACGTGTAAAGATTATCCCCTCGAGAACCTTTTAACAAATAATTTCCTACTAGATAACGAATGAATCAAGTATGTTGTCGAAAAGCAACCTTAAGGTTGGAATCACAAAATTGTCCTACTGAGAATAAATTATGACCGAGTCCTTCCACATAATACACCCTTGAAATCGTAACATTCCCAATCTGATATTCACCATAACCTATGATCTTTGCAATATGGTCGTTTCCAAATTTAACCGTGCCTAGAAACTTGCTGACGAAATTTTTGAGCATCAAGCGATCTCTGGTCATGTGCTTGGAGCACCCAAAGTCCAGGTACCAGAGGATGATTTGGACCACCTGAAAATATCACCAGAAAAAGATGATGTATCGGAATCTAATTGTTCCTCTGTGTTAGCAGGTACAGATACAATTATCTTAGATTTGCTATCAGAAGAGTTCTTAGGTTTCCAAATTTGCTTCCTACTTGTCGGCTTAGATTCTAGTTGTCTAAGCTCCTGAGGTACTTCTTCACTGGTAGGCACAATAGTGGACGCAGACCTATTTAATGGGCGCTTTTTCCATTTCTTAATGCTAGAGTTCCTATTTAAAGGATGTTGAGACCTAACTTCAGTGGATGTGATCCTAGTTAAAGGGCACTTAGTTCCATTTGCAGTGAAGGTCCTACCAGTGGGTTTCCATTGCCATCCAACGTGGGTGAATTTCTTCCCCGTTGGTTTCCATTCAAGGTTGTTCCTAATTTCATACATTTCATTAACATGGTCAACAAGGCATAAATCATGACGCTGAGAAAACATGCATTCATTTAAATTCCAACATCTCAAATCAGAATTCACTTTGTGCTTAGGCTTCTGCATAACCGTAGAGCCTTTTGTCTTAGCTACATGATTCTTTTAATTCAAATCTAAAATAAAATTCCTAAGGTGAACTTCTACTTTCTTCTGCATAGTGCTACTATTGGAGGGGTTGATCCTATCTTTCTTTACTCGAGATCCTTTAGCCTTAGTAGACGCAGTTACTCCTGTAGAAGGAAAGGGAATATTATTGGCAGATTTTGATGTATCCTTGTTGGGTGTACTTAAAGTAGGTTTAGCTCCTAGGGTTTTATTGAATGGATTAATGGCAATGGTAATGGGTTGTTGTCTGAGTGGTGTGACAATCCGTCAATTTATGATTGATATTTTATTCTCAGATATTATTTAAAAACATTATTTTAATGTTATATTATGAACTCACTCATTTCTGGGAATAAATTTGGATTTACGTCTTGAAGTAGCATCGACTACGTCTAAACCGGAGGATTCTACGTTACGTGCTTACGTTTACATACACCTTTTTAGGTGACAGTCCGACACTTCAGGAAATAAATTTATCCGTGAATATTATTTTGGAATCTTAAATTTGTGTTGGTTCATAAACTCACAAATTTACGAGAAGAGATTAGGACTTACGTTCATAATTTAACGTCCTTTACGACTAAACCGGAAACCCTAGGTTTACGTATTTACATTTTTGAACTCCGTTTTTGAACTCCGTTTTTTATGAGACTATTTTTATTAGATTCGTTTTGTGTCGTTGATTCATAATTTATAAAAACGTTTTTCGTAAAACGACCCGAGGGCACGTAAATCGAGAAAACTAGAATCGAGGAATACCCGTAAATTAGTGGGATGGGACAAAACAAGTTTATCCCACCCTACTAACATGGGACGGCCAAAACTATGACACAACACCATGAGGTTTCAAGTTTGTAGCTAGAAAGCTAATACATGTTAGCATAAGCTTAACATGGAAGCTAACTTGACACAAAACCAACCAAACCACTTCATTCATACCATTTGCACTTCCAACACATGCAAACCACTCTCTCATCCTTCCTCTCTCTCTATATTTCGTCCCATATCACCCTAAAACACCCATTTTGATCAAATTAAACCACAAAATCTCATGTTATATCTACATATGATGATGTCCTTTTGGAGATATGAAGATTGGAGGTGATCTTAACTTATGAAAAGGAGTTTTCATTAGGTTAAAGGGCTAATTTCATGGAGGTGTTCATCCATCCAAAGGACCCAAGAAGTTGCCTTGCTAAAGTTGAAGATTTGATAACAAGAACCAAGCCTTGTTCATCAAAAACCTCATCTTTTCATCACTAATGGTGGTATAGAGATTGTTCTTCCTATCCTTTTGTTATTTTGATTATGTATCTTGTAATTTCTTTAGTTATATATATGTATATGATGATGAATGATGATTAAAATATTATGTGGGGATTTGGTGTTGATAGATTTGATAAACATGGTTAAAAAGATGGAAAACCATAGGTAAAAAGGTTAAATTCGTGCTTATAAAGTTGGCTGTATAAAAACAGTAACTAACCAAATGATAAACTGATAAAATGGCATGGTGGAATCTATTTACAGTGAGTATTAGATGTCATACACATGTGAGAGTTGGCCATGCAATGGAATCATCAAAATGAGTGAGATATGATCAAAACAAAATTAGTATACCAATCTGAATAGTCTGTTTTGTAGGGACTGTTAAGGAAACTTAGATATAGATTGAGCAGTAGCTATAGCTAACTTATTTTTAGCACATAATATTAAGTTTATGTCATCCAAAAATGAGCTTCTATCTCCTTATAGAACTTAAGATATGATAAAAATGGTGAAAGTGAAACTAAAAATCAGATTTTGTGAAATTAAAATTTAATAGTATTATATAAGCACTCAAACTAATATAGTATAAAATGTGAAATTAAAACCCACTAACTTATATATTTAATTTATATAAATATATATAAGGATAAATAAATGGACATTATATAAAAATGATAGTTTCGTAAGTTTTATAAGTTATAAAAACTATAAACATGATTTTTTTTTACGTCTTTTCGGCTAATACCGTAAAATTAATGTTTTTCGTCAATTAAAACTTAGACGATCGGACCCGTCTAATGTAAACTTTTTAAAAGTCATATACTGATATACAAGTACTTAATACAAGTAAAAACCGATAAAACCCGAACTAAATAACATAAGGACATTAACGGGCTAAGTTAGCATTATTGGACTAATAATCCAACTAAATGGGCTAAACACTTATAAATTTACTTATTGGGCTTAACCCACTTGGGCCCAACATGTAAAGTATAATACTGATAATAAAAGTATAAAATGGTCTAATTTAAGGTAATGGACTTATAATAGGCTTATTGGACCTAAAACATGTAAATAAGTAAAACTAGTAAACTAGTATAAAAGTTACCAATACATAACAATAAAATGAGTAAATGAGAATTTATAAACCCACATGATCATCATCATATATATAAAATCATCATATGTATACATAATTGTTATTTTTATAAAGTCATTGGATAAGATTCTAAGACAAGTATTATTTGTCTAGGTTTCCGTGATTGAAGCACGTACCATACATCCGAATTGCCAATAACCCGCTTTCCCACATCAACTTGAGTTCATAGCCTCGCACTACTTTTAAATGTTTTTATGAAATGTTTTATAAGCCCGCGAGGGAGATAACATGTTAGTTTTAATAAAATAAGACACCAGTTGTCCCGATTGTTTGTTTATTAATTTGGACCCGAATGATTGTATGACCCTATGAATGATTATATGACCCGATGTATGAAGTAAAATGGATTATTAAAGTTAGGTTATGTCACTAAAAGTCCCATTAGCATGAATTGTGAACTACCGGGATTTGGTAGACGCTTATGCATATAATAGTACTGTTTGGGGACGATCACCCCAGTTCGCGCCTTGACGGTTGATCCCCGTCGTGCCACATTTATTGGTAAGAGAATTTATGTATGACAAGATTTCCATAGTGTGATCTTTGTGACGACACACTAACTTAGATGGGCAAATTGAGCTTTGGGTTAGCTACCCGTTGTTTGTTGTAGTAAGGTAACAATGTCATGCGGCTTATAATAATCCAAATAACGAAAATATTGCTTTATGCATTGAATTACAATATATTGCCTGACTAGCAATACAGGGTCTTATTATTGATATTATGTTCGTGTTTTGGTTTTACATAACCATATTCATATAACGGTTTTTATTTAACTTTATACAACGTTATAAAACGTGTTGTATGATATTTTTACGACATTGGTTCGTATAATGGTTTTGAAGGCGAAAGCCTATATTATGATTTTGACAAGGATTTGTATAAAATGTTTTGGCCTATTTTATGGTCTACAACAAAGATTGTACAAAATGATTTTTGGTAATAATTATATACCGATGATATATTAATGGTTTTATTAAACTCTATGAATTCACTCGGCGTTATCGCTGACCTTTTCTTTTAACATGTTTTGTCTTAGGTACTTGAAGGTAATTCTCGGGAAGACGACAAGAATTCATGGCCCGCACTTAAATAATAATTTCTATTCAAATGCTTTGTAAAATTTCTATGAAATAATATGACTTGGGACCTATGTAAATTTGATATTTATGAATGGAAATGCTTTATTATTAAACGACGCGATTTTTATGCGTTGTCTATGATGTGAGTAATGTGCTATCCCGTAACACCAACGAGTCTTCCGCTGTATTGAATTGTGTAAATTTGGGGGTGTTACAGTTTGGTACCAGAGCTCTCGTTATAGAGAACGAAAGATTTTTAAAACCAAGGTTTTGAATAAAACATTTCAAAATCTTTTAACTATAAACATTTTTCTCAAAATATCTAAAAATCTTTTGATTATAACGGTGCCGAAGAATTCCCGAGTTACCGACAAGTCCAGACTGAGAAGTGTTATTTTAATATATATATAACTTAGATTATATATATACATATGATGTAATTTGATTACATGATTGTTTGATGATTATTTCTATATTTATACGAGGTATTTATACGACGTAGATTGTCACAAGGAACCCTAAATCCCCTAGCAAATTAATCTAAGCTATTTTTGTAGGAATTCTAGCTATTCCAAATCTAAACCAAGTAGTGGATATTTATGATCCCAACAAAATGGTTGATATTCGTAGAAATGTTGATATTAGTTGATTGTGATCTTAAAGAAGAATTGGCGAGATTAAATCTGATATCGATGTCATGACTATCTTTCCTTATAGAGTGGAGTTTGACAAAACGTTACCACCTGGAAAGGTGTCATCTGATTCGTTGTCATCCAATTCTTAAATTTGAAATCGAAAGGGTGAATGTTGCACTTGAGGCTGTAATTGGAACCATTACCCAAAAGCCTCATGCCACTAGTACCTTTCCGAGAAGTCTAATTGAATGTGTGAGTCATTTCCTACTAGTGAATCATTTGATAACTATTGATGAAAGAGCTATAGGATTGGAAATTAAGTGTTGTTCATATCGAGCTTTTATTGCCCTTTCAAGGTTTAAGAATAAAGTTGAAGTATTGGAAAATGAGGTAGGATATCGAATTGAGTATAAAATTGGTTGAAACTTGAATAAAGTAAAATTTAACTTGTATGGAATAAAAAATTGTTAAAAGGAAGTCGTTAAGTTCTGTGATTGAATTATAAGGTTTTAAATGATTATCGGTTCGCGTTAAGGGTTGTTCCTGGGCCATTGTCCAATGACGAGGATGCCCAGTGTCCAATAAATAAATTGAAGAAATCTTCTTCTAAATTGGGACCGATGGATCTTCCAGGACAGGTGGGACACCTAATGACTCTTGTAGATTAGTATTCATTGTGGTATCTTTTAAAAATCCCTAACTTAATTGAGACATCCGTTGGTAGGATGAGTTCTTGGAATTGTATGACATAGTGACACGTATTGTGTTACGGTACAATTTTGACTTGTTTGTGATTAATGAAAAGACTACCTTTGATTGCTAAATTCTACATGTATCGATGTTATCTATCTTTTCTTTCTTGTTCCTAGTGTTCGCAATAGTGATGCAACCATTGAACAAGTACTCATCTCGAATTGAGTTAAGTTGTGAATTATTCTCTTTGTATTCCTGAGTGCCATCGAGGTCATGAACGTCATGATTATTTGGCTAAATCTCATTTCCTAGCATATTGTAGTTAGTTCTTGGTGAACAAGCTTTCATCACTCCTTTGTAGATCACTCATTGTTTTTATAAGATAAAACAGTATCCATTGAGAAAAATTGAATTTTCATTACTATAAGGATTATTCAAAGTGAGATTTTAAGTGATTGTTATCGAAATGAAGTTTTTTATAGAACATCTTAGAAAACTTAATTGTTTTCATAACAAAGAAAATCTTTGTAAATTTATTTTTTATTCTTATTTAAGAATTAAGCATGAAAATGTTTTTATTATAAACATGATGATAAAATTTTGATGAACTGAGTATTGCATTGTTAATCTTGTAATTATATATAGTTGCGCGCCTACATACAATTTGAAGGGACCATGCAAGTTTGATTAGTAGTCACCATGAAATTATTAATAAACACTAAATTTTCTTTGAAGATTGTGAAAGATTGAAATTTTATGAGATCTGCAAGAAGTGCAAAAATAGGGACATAGTGTTGGGAATACCTACATATGTGCCCGTACCATTTATTCTTCTGAGTCGAATTTACTCACCTGTGGATATTGTCTTAATTGACAACTGATATCCCCTTCTTGTCCAATTCTTTCGTAGTGAGATTCTTAGGAAAAGTATCTGGTTACCGGGTGTTGATACCCGACTGGATGTATCGACATTCCTATCATTTCTTTTGATTTGATTTCATTTGAATGACCTGGGTAACGATCCGAGGAGCTTTCGAATGCGTACTCAAATTATGAAAACATGGGATATATTCATATTCGTTAATGTTTTCATTTGTGTCTGATTTGAAATTCTCTCGCATAGAGTATGCGTTGACCTTACTCTTTTAAGGTTAGTTATGTCTTCTGATATCCTTGAATTTGTTAAGGATTATGAGTTATTATTAGTCTTTGAGAAGTTCACATCTTATCAACGGTAATGAAACTGGAAAGTTGATAGTGCCAGTAGAATGGATTGATTGATTATGACATGACGACATTGTCTTAATTGATGGGAACTCGAGTAGAATTCCCCTAAATGATAAGATGTTGATTATCAAAAGTGATCTAAATAATTTTTGATGGATGACCATATCCTGCATTTAGACTTGAAATTATACCATGAATGGTAATGAACTAGTCATAGATATCATAATCTAGAAAGAACCTAATATGAATTTATTAAAAAGATGTTTCCGTTATCTGAAACTTTAGGAGGTATTTGCTGGTAAATTACATAGACTTTCGCCATTAAGTAAAGTTGAATTTGGTATTGATTATATTCCCGGTGTTGCACCTGTGGCATGTGCACTGTACGTCAGCACCATCTGGATTAAAAGAATTACCCTACAACTGAGAGAGTTGTAGGAGAAGACTTTTATTCTACCAAGCTCGTCATCATGAAGAGCTATGGTATTATTATTCCTTATATTTTCTGAATTACCATGAACTAGGTAAATTGATGATAAAAATCTATATCCACTACCCAAGATGATAGATTTGTTCGATCATTTACAAGGTTCTAGCGTATCTTCAAAATTTGATCCACGGCATGGTTATCATCAACTTCTCGTCCGCGAAGAAGATTATCTATTCAAATCACTACATCCATAACTCGTAATGAATATTATGAGTTTCATGTTATGTTGTTTGGATTGACCAATACACATGTAGCATCCATAAATTTGGTGAATAATGTTTATAGACTGTAATTTGATAAATTCATGCTTGTGATCACTAAGGACCATTTGTTTGTTTATAAGTATAAGAAAGAGTTAATAATTATTTATAGATTGCCCTGAATTGACCGAACAATAAAAACGTGTAACTTGAATTTTTAACATGTGATTTAAGGCTTAATCCTTTACATTATTTGACCGTGTAATTAATAGATAATGGAATATATATTGACTCTTCAAAGATTAGAGCCATTAAGGATTTGGGTTTTACAAAAAAAAAAGTGCAAAATGTTTTATCAAAGGAATTTTTTTAGGGATTATTCCCTTATACCTGTTGATCCCAAACTTAGATCGATTAGCTTTGTGTATACGAGATTAGATCAAGTAATACACGTAGAGAAACCTTTGTATATGCTTTATGAATCTAAGTGTTATGCGGAATTTAACACTTAAACAAGAACACACAATGATGTAAACAAACTTTCACTTTGATTATCAATATCAAACTTGCTTACAATGAAAGATGTTTACGAACGAAAACGTATATGAAACTTATATTAAACATTAACCTAAAGGCCTTATTTTATAGACATAAGAAGCCTTGTACAATAATATACGTATCAACTATTCTAGGTAAAGATAAATATAGAAAATACATTATTGTTCTTATCTTTACTAGAAGTATTCTAGAATATAATACACACGTATAATATATCTTCCATCAGTGCTTGTCTTCAATGTGTCAACGCTTGACTTTATCCTGTCAACGCTTGAGCTGTCAGCGTTTGTTTTGTTCTTGTCAACGCTTGTTTTGTTCTTGTCAGCGCTCAAGCGATCTGGCCTTAATTTATTCCCAACAATCCTCCCCTAAACTTGATATCCACTCTTATGATCAAGTTTCTGAATAAGCATTAAGGACTAGGAGGAATCTTACAAACCTTCTCATATTGGTAATGAATAAATCTGATCAAATCTTTTGCCACGTCACTTGAATAATCTATTTCCAGCTGAGTGTCCTTCATCTTCTCGAAAATAGCCTTGGATATGAAATACTGAGCATCCACAAGTAGATACTCAGCAAACTTTGTAGAACTCAAATGGTATACACCAGCAGCTGAATATAACCTCCATTGAAGACCACTGAGGTCATCTTCAAGATCCTTCCATATTGCAGGATCCTCATCTTTTGGTCCACACATTCTTTTGAATGTGGTCCAAAGTTTTATTCCATTGGCTGAAGTTGGTGCTTCAGCCTCATACTTGGTCTCCAGCAACCTCCAAAGGTCCACCAAGTCTTCTCTATCACAACTTGCAAACAAAGATATGAGAGTGGTAAAAGTGTGTACCTCCTTGCCAAATCTGCCAATCTTCTAGAACCCACATTCATCTTCTTCATAGCTCACTATTGGGTTCCTGGAATCTAATGGTAACACTTGCACCATATCTGAAGCTTCTAATGAGGAGAGCTTGAGGCTCTTTCTTATAACTGCTTCACTTGGATATAGTGGATCCATATCTTTTGGAAACTCAAATGAAATTCCCTTCTTTACTGGCCTAGGAACCATCATAGCTTTCTTGATTTCCATTTCTTCTGCAAGTTCCTCCTTTCTTTCATCTGAAAGAAGTCTGAGAGTGTTTGCTTCCTGCACTCTCACCCAAATGGGATAAGCCCTGTTTTCCAAATCATCAAATGTCAAAGCCTTTAACTTCTGGTATGTCCATCCAACTCCATGACATCTGAGCAACATAAAGTAGAGCTCCCTTCTATCCCTTTTTAACTCTGAGAGAATATTGCTTGCCTTGTGTTTCAAAATTACCTGACAATCCTTTTGAACTCTAAGAAGAAGCTCCAAACCCCATATTTGATCTAAAATGGTCAATTCTTGATTATCCATGCATCTTTCTTCCCTAGCATTGTACATTTGAACCACCTCTGGCATGTCAAAGTCAACCTGCAATTTCAATTCTCTCAACTTTTCCCTAGCAAACTCATCACCATACTCAAGCCTTTCTGGTTATATAATCATCACACTTGAGTCTGAGCTAGCTCCATCACGTCCTTCTTCTGAAGTCACAACAAATGGTGACTTCTCCTTTTCATCTTGTTCCATGATTTGTGCAGCTAATCTTCTATCAAACTCAACTTGAGCTGCATCCTTTGGAACAATCTCTTCTACCATTTTACCCTTACCCTTATCTGATGGTGCAATGGTTGGTAAGGTAGATGGTAATACCTGAGTAGAAACCTCCTTGATGATAGATGATGACTGGGATACACCACCTTCATGTGCAGGTTTGTCAACGCCCAAATTTGTTCTATCAGCGCCCAAAATACTTGTATCAGCGTCAAAATTTTCCTTGTCAACGCTCAAATATATTCCCTCAGCGCCTTGTGTAACCTCTCTCAACATAGCTGTAAATGATAAATTTAAGTTGGTGGGAGAGACTAAGGACGTATCAAAACCTGTTTGTTTCTTCAAAGTTGTAAGGGCCTCAGCAACATCCATTGATTGACCATCCTGGCTGCCCTTATCACTCAGATTTATTTGATCTTCCTCCCCTTTGGAAGATTCCTCCATACCCCTCCTAGCACGATCACTTTCCAAAACAACAATCCTCTCCCTCAATTGCTTGAGTTCAAGGCCGTGTGAGCTGACAATGTGTACTAAGTCTGCATTTTGCTTTTGGAAGCTTATGCAGACTGCCGTCAATTCCATAAGAGTCATTGGTTCCAGTCTGCCCTCTTCTAAAATGGGGATTTGACCTCCCAAGTCAGATTCATTGGGCATGGATGAGGACTTAATGATGGTGGGACTGCCTTGGCCAGCATCTAAGCCAGAACCAATAGTCCCAGCCTCATCCAGGTCACCAGCCACACTTGTGGTGGTGGTTCTCTCTGCTACATGGCTAGGACCACCAGAGGAGAACACTCCAGTAGTCCTTTGGCGTTTCATCAACCTATATTCAGGGGGTGTGGAAGATGGTGTAGAAGATGGAGTGGATGTGGGTTGGTTAAGGGGTGTTTGGGATTGTGAAGGTTGTGTGTCAGCGTTGGAAATAGGCACATCAACGCCAACATTGAGTGTGTCAGCGTTGAAGGATTCTGAGTTAATTTGCATTTGTTCAGGTGAAGGTAAAGGTTCAGGAATTGGTTCAAGTTGTGGTTGAGGGTCAATTTGAGGTTGGGGGTCTGGTTGGGGTTGTGCTGCTGCAATAACAGCAAGCATGGTTTGGGTTAAAGGTAGGTCTCTATGGGGTGGTGAGTTCATCTTCATAAAAATAGCTTTCTTTTGCTCAGGGATTTTATAAAAATCATTGTGATCCCTTGAGCAGTAACCTTGAACATCAAAAACCATTTGCAGAAAACGGGGATAAGCTAAAGTCATTTTTGTCCCCTTGTTTTTACACATCCCCTCAAAAATCATTTTAGAATAGTTAAATTTTTGCCCTGTTGCAATGCACACAATAGCACTGGCAATGGATCTATTGATCTCATTGTGTGCAGTACATTTGGGACTCAAACATTGAAGGAGGACATGTATGAGGTACTTCCAGGATGGGGGAAATTCCTGCTTATGATACTTATTTAGAGTACCTTCATCAGGAAAAGGATATCCCAAAGCCCTAAGCCCTTGTTCTATTTCATTTATGGGAAGGGTGGCTATACCATCAGCATCATCAAGATGCAAGGCTTGGCGTACCAAAGCCTCTGTAACCACCCAAGGTCTCCCATGAACAATAGAAGTCAATGTGGTCACTCCATTAACTGTTGAGGAACTAACATTGTTCCAAAACTTCTTAATGTGTGTGACTGGAATGAGTGGTGCATGAGAAAGAGCATACCTTAATGGGGATGCGTTCAAATACGCCACCATTTGTGTGTATTGGGGAAACAGAGCATCATCAGCTTCAAGATAAGCAATCATGTTGTGTTGTGATCTGAACCCCAATTCCAATTCTGTTGGTTTAAACTTTGGTGCCATTGAAGAAAGCTGTTAATTTTAAGTGAAGAAGATGAAGTTGATAAGAGAAAATTGTTAGACAAGAATTATAGATACCCTGTTTAAAATAGGAGCCATATTTATAGGAGAAAAAGAATGCATGTGATTGGCCCAAAAATAGGCAAAGATTTTCAAAAATCAATCATGAAAATATTGAAAAAGTTATAAGTTATCTCATGCATTAAATGAAAGTAACAACTCCTAAAATTACGGCTTGAAAATATGTCAAAAGTAACAACTGGGTAGGTCCCATTGAGTGTCAACGGTCAAAAATAACCTATCAACGCCCAACGGCTATAATCTTGTCAGCGTTTGCCTATAGCCATGTCAGCGTCCAATTTGGTCACAACAACGCTTGGAAATTTCTTGTCAGCGTCCAAAAATAAAAATATTTTTAAAAAGTGAAAAATGACCTTAACAAGTAATTTATCCTAGAGAAGATAACCAAAAGCTGATAATTATCATAGGGCGGCAAGCACTGTCCAGTTATGCACACTTGCATAAGCAAGATAGACATAACAGTCCTCTAGTGTCCCTTGCTAACCAAAACTCTTAACAACTAAGTTACCTTATAAAATCCTTGTTACTCCCAGGTAAATCCCATATCAAAATCATTCCCAAGTCTCCCAACAGACCACAACCAATTCTAGGCCAAAAATGTCTTGGCAGCATGCACAGTATATCAACTTTGCATGCTACAGTGCCTCATGATTTAGTAGAAACTAACTCATACTCACCTGTGGACACAATCTAGAATTGTGATAAGAGTATCATATGGATACCCAAACATCCTAAAGGTTCCTAAAACCTCCCCTTAAACTATGATACAAAAAGTTTGCTAAAATCATGCATGAACATAAAAAAATTTATGTCAAGATAGGAATGAAACATTCCAACCATCATCCATAAATAAAAACTTGTCCAAATGCTTCTCCATTGATCCATAAGCAACTCTGTATCCAATGGTATACTGCTAACACCATCTGCACATTTAGATTGAAAACCACAAAACTAACATTGTTGCTGACAACGCCCCGATAACACATGACAGTGTTGAGGGAAGCTTTGTCAGCGTTAGACAATTATATTGCTGACAACGTTACAAAAACACTTATCAGTGTTCAAGCAACCTTTGTCAGTGTTAGAAAAATATAGTGGAAAATCTAAATCATCAATAAGACCAACAATAATAATGCATCATCATGTACATACTTTTACAAAAAGAATCCAAAACACATATTATGTGAGATTAACCATTCCAATACTTGTTACCAAGTATTGAAATCTCCCAGAATCAAAAGGTTTAGTTAATAAATCAGACACATTTTCCTCAGTGTCAACCCTATCTGGTTGTATTAAACCTTTCTCAAAGCAATATCTTATAAAATGGTGTCTAATTTCTATATGTTTAGTTTTAGAATGATGTACAGGATTCTTAATGATGCATAAAGTACTATTATTGTCAACAAATATCTTAGTATGCATGAAATTGTACCCATAGTCCAACAGCTGGTTCTGAATCCACAACACTTGACCACAACATGCAGCTGCAGCCACATACTCTGCTTCAGTTGTAGAATTAGCCACCACTGTTTGTTTCTTGCATTGCCAAGATATTAACCTGCTCCCAAGAAATTGACATCCACCAGTTGTGGATTTCCTATAAAACTTATCACCTCCATAATCACTATCTGAATATGCAATCAACTCCAATGGTGAATCCTTTGGGTACCACAAACCAAGACTAGGATAGCATCTTAGGTACCTAAAGATCCTCTTCACAGCATAAAGGTGACATTCCTTGGGAGTTACTTGATGGCGTGCACAAGCACACACAGCAAACATGATATCAGGTCTGGAGGCAGTAAGATACATCAAGGATCCAATCATGGATCTATAATGCCTGACATCAACATCTTTCCCATCTCCAATCTTTCCCCAAGGGTGTTCTCTATCCATAGGAGTAGTAGCCCTCTTTTCATGTGGAGAAAAGCCAAACTTCTTCAAGATCTCAGCAACATATTTGTCCTGGGAGATGAAGATACCATCCTCTTTCTGCTGAACTTGTAAACCAAGAAAGAAGTTTATCTCCCCCCATAGCACTCATCTTGAATTTGTCTGTCATAAACTTGGAGAAATCCTCACTCATCTTTGGATCAGTAGACCCAAAAATGATATCATCAATATAGACCTGCACAAGCAACACATCCTTGCCTTTCTTCTTGGTAAATAGTGTCTGATCTATGGTGCCCCTCTTGAATCCATTGTCTACCAAATAGGTAGACAAAGTACAATACCATGCTCTAGGGGCTTGATGAAGGCCATACATAGCCTTTTTGACTCTATACACTTTATCTGGATGCTCTGGATCCTCAAAACCAGGAGGTTGCATTACATATACTTCCTTAATAATGGTGCCATACAGAAAGGCACTCTTGACATCCATTTGATAGACTGTGAAGCCCATGCAGGAGGCATAGGCTAGAAAAATCCTAATAGCTTCAATCCTTGCAACTGCTGCAAAGACCTCCTCATAGTCTATCCCCTCATCTTGTGTATAACCTTGAGCCACTAACCTTGCCTTGTTTCTGACCACAATACCTCTTTCATCTCTTTTGTTCCTGAGAACCCATCTTGTCCCTATAGGTCTGACATATCTAGGACAATCAACCAGCTCCCAAACATCCTGAATTACAAATTGGTGAAGCTCATCCTGCATTGCTTCCACCCAACTTGGTTCTTTGAGAGCATCAAATATTTTCTTGGGTTCTTCTTGTGACAGAAAACATGCAAACAAACATGCTTGCATAAGAGGGGTATCAACCTTCTTGTGTATATTGGCAATAAACCCACCAAGACCTTGATGAGACCTTCTAGTCTGAACTGGAGTCATAATATCACCAATGATCTGAGAATGGGGGGTGATTCTTTATTGTAGAAGTGAGAACTCCTCCTTCAAAAAGTCTGGTGTCCTCAACCTCATGCTCCATGTTGCCAATATCTTCTTCATCAGACTCTCTTATATCAACATAAGGATGACCTTCTTCATAAGAATTGGAAGGTTCACCTTGTTCAAAAGTGGAAGAGAAAAGATGTGCAAAGGTGTTGTCAACGTCTGAACCTTGTTTGTCAGCGCTTGGGCTAACAACACTTGAACTGTTGTTGTCAATGTATGAGCCATCAACGTCTGAATTAGTCTTGTCAGCGCTAGATTTACCTTTGTCAGCGCCTGAAGGACCATGCATGTTTGTATCTGGTGGTACTTGGAAACCACCATTATCTTGTCCAGCAGCAGCAGCAGCAGCAAAAGCATCTGTCCAAATGGGAATTGTGACGTATTCTAATGTAGGAGATGCCTTTTCTGCTTGTGATCCAACCTTCTCATGAACCTGTGTACCTGAAACATTAACAACTTGTTCCTCCACAACATTTGAAGTTACCTTCACAATGTCTGGATTAGTGACAGGCATATAATTTAAAGTTCTAGATAAGGGTTCCAAATCAAACAACCAATTAGGACCACTTTCAGGATCACTAGGTTTATTCTCTAAGAACCTAACATGTACTCTTTCAACTATACGTTTGTCCTCTTTAAGATAAACCCTATAACCCTTGCTCTGCACTGAATACCCCATGAAGTAACCCTCATCACCTTTTGCACTAAATTTCCCTAAGGCATCACTAGTATCTAAAACTACTACATGACCACCAAAAGGTCTGAGAAAACCAATATTAGGTTTTCTACCCCAAAGTAATTCATAAGGTGTTTTGTTCTGAATTTTGTTAACGAATGCTCTATTTTGCACATAGCAAGCTGTATTAACAGCCTCAGCCCAAAAGGCTATAGGAAAGTGAGCATCAACCAACATTGTTCTGGCAGCTTCAATTAGGGTTCTATTTTTCCTCTCAGCAACCCCATTTTGTTGTGGGGTTCTAGCAATGCTAAATTGCCTAGTAATTCCTTTCCTGGCACAGAAATCATCTAGCTTCTTGTTCCTAAATTCTCCACCATTATCACTCCTAAGCATTTTAACCTCATTGTCAGACCTCTTCTTAATCTGAGTGATAAAATCAATAAGAACATCAGCTGTGTCACTCTTCATAGCTAGAAAGAATGTCCAAGTAAATCTAGAAAAGTCATCTGTAATGACAAAGCAATATGACTTACCATTCAAACTTTCTATATTGGTTGGACCAAAGAGGTCCATGTGAAGCATATGAAGAGGTCTGGAACTAGTATGCACCTGTTTGGACTTGAATGAGACCTTGTGCTGCTTGCCTTTAAGACATGCAACACAAGAGTGGTCATTGTGGAAGGCCTTCTCAGGCAAACCATCAACTAAACCAAGCCTCACAAGTCTATTTATATTTTTAAAATTTATGTGCCCTAGTCTCCTGTGCCACAAATTACTCTCATCTACTGAGGCCTTAGCATAAAAACAAGACATATTGGTATTCATTTTAATCCCATATAAATTCACATTATATATGTCCTTATGCCTAGGTGTTCTATACTCAATATATTTCTCATCAGGGATCTTAAAATCCTTACTTAACACCAAACACTCAGTATTAGTGAAAAGAACTTTATTTTTGTTATCACAAACTTGTGATACACTAAACAGGTTGTAATCAAGTTCTTTTACCAGGAAGACGTTCTCAAAACACAGATTATTGGTGAGAAGGGTTCCTTTGCCTGTGATAGTTCCATATCCACCTCCAAAGTATACCTTATCACCATCTTTAATAGGGGTGAAATTCGTCAGATAGTCTTCCTTCCCTGTCATGTGCCTTGAGCATCCACTATCCCAATATCCATAATCATTGATCTGTCTTTGAATGCCCTGCACATAAAGAAAACAAATTAGTTTTCTTTGGGAACCCAAGTCTTAAAAGACTTGGATTCATCTGGTTGTTCAATAAGAACAGACTCAGTTCTCACAACAACCCCATTCTCATCCTTTTTAGGATGAAATACCCAGTTAACCCCAATAGGTTTTGTAATGACCTTTGAAATGTAATTAAATCTATTGCAAGTCATTGAAATCCCATTATCATTAGGGTTTTGATCTTTCTTGGGTCTCCATGTTAAGCTTGAAGAAGCTTTAGACCCTTACCTTGTGGCTGAAAATATTTAGGTCTGGTCACGTTTCTGTCAGCGTTAGAATTTGTCCTGTCAACACTGAAATTACCCTTGTCAGCGTTGAACCTAGGGTTTGCTACAGAAACCCATTGCCTATTTGACCAGGTGTTTGTCTTTTGAAATGGTCTTTGTCCATGAGTGTTAGACCTTCTAGAAAAGAATGGGGCAGGTCTAATCACTTGTGGACTTTGCTGCACACAAGGTTTGGGTCTGACAACGTTTGACTTCCTAACAACGTTGACTTTATTCCTGTCAGCGCTGAACTTATTCCTGTCAGCGCTGGCTTTGGGAGCGTTGACACACTTGTATGCCAAGTGTGAAAAGCTACCACAAGTGTAACAAGCTTTTCTAGACACAACCTTAGGTCTAGAAGAGTAGAAGCCTGTTCCATGATTGCTAACTTGACTCTTGGGTGACCTAGTATTCCTATACATCTTTGCATATTTAATGCTAGGTCTTCTAACAGTGTTTGAGCCTAGGTCAACAACTTTACCAGTGATTGGGTTAGTAACCTTAATGGGTGTAGACTCATTTGGACTTTCACATAGCAAACCTCCCTTAACAAATAAAGTAGAGTTATCTTTCTTCCACTCATTTAGGTCAATCAACTTTTGTTGATACTCTTCCACTGGAGTGACAACTCTTGGTGGAGGAATGAATTCCTCCTCTTGAAGCTCTGGCAAACCAGTCCAAGATAAGTCCCTTTGTTGGACACCATAGAAGTCACCAGCTGGTGGGGGAACCAAAGAGTAATCATTCATCCCAATCCCAGTCATGTCCTTAGGATCCCTTTGTTTGGCCACACAGTCTCCTAGGGTTTGGGTGGCTCTATCAAATCTTTGAATTTTGAGGCCAACATTATCTTTATTCTTAATGGCCTCATCTAACTTAGCCTGTAATTCACCATTAACCCTTTCCATGATGTTTCTAATATCCATACTACCCTCTAACTCATGTTTTAAGATATTGATCTTATCTTTTAAGTCAAATTCCATTTTCTTGTATTCATAAACGGTTTTCTCAGTTTCAGTAAGAGCTAGTTGGTAATTAGACAATTTACATCTTTCAGTACACATATCATCTTTTAGTTTTAACACCTCTTTGTTAAGTCTTTCAGTGTTTAACCTACAACCTTTGCTACAAAAAGCATCATCATATACCTCATTATCAGATGAAGAGGAGGAGTGTGCCATGAGAGCATATTCAACATGCTCTTCTTCTTCAATATCAGCAACCAAAGCTTTATCCTCTTCAACATTCTTAGCCAGATAGCTCCAATCCCATCCTGTACCATCAATTCCTTGAACTGCAACCATTGCTTTGGAATCCTGAGCTTTAACAACCTGACTGGAGGGTTTACCAGCATCATATCTTCTAGGAGATCTGCATTCCCTCATGAAGTGCCCCATACGATGACAGTCGTAGCATTCAACTTTGGATTTATCAAATCCAGCTGTGTCTTTAGCATTGAAGGTCATCTTCTTTTAAAACCTTCTGTTCCACCTATTTGCTCTTATACTAGCAAGAGCCATGTTCCACTTGATGTCCATCTCTTCCAAGTGCTCATCACTTATCTGCTCAAGGTCCTCATATGTAATCACTGAACCATTGGGCAAAGAAGCAATGTAAGCACAAACAGTATCCAAATCTAAACCATCAGGTTTAACTCTTGGGGAGTCACTCTTAAATGTGTCAGCGTCTGAATATGAGGCGTTGACAGGACTTGTTCCAGCGCTGACATAGGATGATCCAGTAACTGGATGCATATAAGAGTCCTTCTGATTGAATTGACCTTCACTATGAGAGAAGAAGGCCATGTTGCTGGTGGTAGATTTGCTTCCATGCTCTAAAAGAGTTTCATCTTCCAACAGTCTTAGTTTGTTGTAGATGTCATCAAACGAGGAGCTCTTGTAAGTATTGTTGGCAAGAATAGATCTTGCCTCAATCTTCCATGCCTCACCAAGACTTTTAAGAAAGGTAGCATTGATGTCAACATCACCAACTTGTGTCCCCATGAAGGACAACTTGCTTGTAATGTCAAGCAATCTACTTCTCACACTACTCAGTTTCTCATTCGGTTGAGCTTTGAAGACAGCATAATCATGCAGAAGCTGCTTTTTCTTTTCATCCTTAGTGTCTGCATTGCCACCATATGCAACTTCTAGAGCTTCCCAAAGATCCTTAGCAGATTCATAGCCTCTATATTTATGCTGGTTTTCTTGTCCCAAAGAGACTTTTAGAATATTTAGGGCTTTCATGTCAACCCTTTTCTTTGCAATGTCATCAGCAGCCACAACTCTACCATCTCCAGGTTTTTCTTTCTTATCAGCTTCAGAACATCCAGCAACAGCTGATCTTTGAGTAATGGCATCAAGAATCTTTTGAGCCTTATTGAATGTGTTTCCATATTCAATAATCTCCCAGAGTGTGTAGTTATAGATCCCCAGATATTGTTCAAAGTTGAACTTCCATAAGTCAAAGTTGGTTGCATCAAGCATGGGAATCTTGATGTTTGGTAAGGCTGAGGAGGAGGAGGTTATTGCTTCAGACATGATGTTGTTAGGGTTTCTGAGAAAATTAGGGTTTTGGTGATTTTAGGGTTCTGGTGTTCTTTAAGATCAAAAGTTCCTCAACAAGCTCTGATACCACTTGTTAATCCCAAACTTAGATCGATTAGCTTTGTGTATACGAGATTAGATCAAGTAATACACGTAGAGAAACCTTTGTATATGCTTTATGAATCTAAGTGTTATGCGGAATTTAACACTTAAACAAGAACACACAATGATGTAAACAAACTTTCACTTTGATTATCAATATCAAACATGCTTACAATGAAAGATGTTTACGAACGAAAACTTATATGAAACTTATATTAAACATTAACCTAAAGGCCTTCTTTTATAGACATAAGAAGCCTTGTACAATAATCTACGTGTCAACTATTCTAGGTAAAGATACATATAAAAAATACATTATTGTTCTTATCTTTACTAGAAGTATTCTAGAATATAATACACACGTAGAATATATCTTCCATCAGTGCTTGTCTTCAATGTGTCAACGCTTGACTTTAACCTGTCAACGCTTGAGCTGTCAGCGTTTGTTTTGTTCTTGTCAACGCTTGTTTTGTTCTTGTCAGCGCTCAAGTGATCTGGCCTTAATTTATTCCCAACAATACCTAGAACATTTAACTAAACTCTTGTTTAGGGGTAAATGTTTGTGTATACCACAAGACAACCTAAGAGGGATTGAGGAAACCATTTAAACCATGACTTGAAATTTGAAACGACAATTTTTGCTTGTCAACTAAGAAAATTTTAACCAAAGTATAAACAAAGATTTTTCAAACATTTACAAATCTTGTTAATTATTTTCGATAAATCAACAAAAATCGTGTTAACTAAATTCAAATTTATTTTTGAAAATTTTTCTATAATTGGATGACCTGAGAAATTTAAAATTTTTACGTTTACATTTCATAAAATTTAAATATTTATTATTTAATTAATTGTAATAATTATCGACACTTTAATCGTCGGATTGAGAAAAACAGATAAAAATGATAGTTGAGACGAAACTAAAACTTAGAAAATATGAAGAAAGAAATTTTGATGAATACGGTCATGATAATTATTTCATCGGGAAAGGTGAATATAGATACTGACATATTATAAAAAAGGATAAAGAATCAATTAGGATGTGTTCCTTAAGAATGACCGTGCAAAGTAAATTGCCGAGCAATTTAAAATAAAGCCGATGCTTGTAAAAAGGATAATATAGATAATAAAAGGGGTTCGCGGCTAATGTGAACCATTAGAATTGAGAAGCCAATGGCGTTAAATGTATAAAAGGCCGCTTGTGGTTGCCTAAATATGGAGATTTTGAGATTTAGTTATGTTGGAATCTCATAAGATTAAGTATTCTATTCATGCCATTTCTGATTAAATGTATCTTTATCTGAAGAAGTTGTACTAATGGCAATTATGAAGGCAAACATCGCCTCATACATTGGTAAACGTCTAACTATTGCAAAGGTCATCATCTGAATTTGATTCGATTGGGTCATCGTCGACAGACTGACCAAATCTGCTAATATCATTCCTATTAATGATAGATTCTCGATGAAGAAATTGACTCTTTGTATTTAAAGGAGTTGCGTAAACATAGTGTGCCTGTAACGATCATCTCTATCAAGATCCTCGCTTCGCATCGAATTTCTAGAGATTTGCTCAGAAGTCATTGGGAACGAACCTTGATGAGAGTACTGTTTACCACCCCAATCGAAGGGACGAGGTAAAGTAACGATACAAAACACTAGAAGTGTTGTTTTATACTGGAATGATTGACCTTTGGTAATAAACCGTATAATCTCTTTCCTTTGGAAAGATTATCATTGATAATTATCGTATTAGGATTAAGATCGAATCTTGTGAGGATCTATATTAGAGCATCTGTAAGCAGGAGTTGGGATGAAGACATCCGACATACACCCACGGTGAGTTGGACATGTCTTTTAGGTTTAAGGTTGTCTATGATGCGAACCTAACCTTACAAATTACCCGACCCACGAGACCTGAAATGATTGTTGAAATTAGGATCTGATTATTGACTGCCAGTAGTGGGCAGGAGGTTATGTGAATATGAAATGTAGATCTTGAAGTACAGGATGGGTAGCGAAGTTATGCCAGAAATTTTAATCCTTGGAAAAATGAAATAATGATCTGAAAGATCATGGGAAATAAGTCCCCGTTGTTTGGGACCACTGAGATAATGTAAAAGTTAGATTGAAAGGCATATAAGCTGGATCTACCCTAGGACTTCAAGGGCTGCGTGAATTTTGTTTTATATATCGAACTTGATAAAATGTCTATCAAATGAGACTCTGATCACTTCTTGATGAAGTTTAGATCGGAAAAAAGTTGCATTCATCAAAAACCCGTGAACATCATGGATAGAGAAAGTAAGTCAACATTAAGCCTGATCGTATTCTCGTACTTATGTTTGATGAAACTCGCGTATTGTAATGAATTACACTTGAGAGAAAAGACCGAATGTGGAGGAAATACCCACATGGCTCTAATTCTATAAGAAGCGAGTAGTAAGATAAATTGATCTTTGAGGACAAAGATCCTGTTTAGGGGTAAATGCTGTGACAATCCGTGAATTTATGATTGATATTTTATTCTCAAGTATTATTTAAAAATATTATTTTAATATTATATTATGAACTCACTCATTTCTAGGAAGAAATTTGGATTTACGTCTTGAAGTAGCATCGACTACGTCTAAACCGGAGGATTATACGTTACGTGCTTACGTTTACATACACCCTTTTAGGTGACAGTCCGACACTTCAGGAAATAAATTTATCCGTGAATATTATTTTGGAATTTTAAATTTGTGTTGGTTCATAAACTCAAAAATTTACGAGAAGAGATTAGGACTTACATTCATAATTTAACGTCCTTTACGACTAAACCGGAAACCCTAGGTTTACGTACTACGTTTTTGAACTCCGTTTTTGATGAGACAATTTTTATTAGATTCGTTTAGTGTCGTTGATTCATAATTTATAAAAACGTTTTTCTTAAAACGACCCGATGGCACGCAAATCCAGAAAACTAGAATCGAGGAATACCCGTAAATTAGCGGGATGGGACAAAACAAGTTTATCCCACCCCACTAACATGGGACGGCCAAAACTATGACACAACATCATGAGGTGTCAAGTTTGTAGCTAGAAAGCTAACACATGTTAGCATAAGCTTAACATGGAAGCTAACTTGACACAACACTAACCAAACCACTTCATTCATACCATTTGCACTTCCAACACATGCAAACCACTCTCTCATCCTTCCTCTCTCTCTATTTTTCGTCCCATATCACCCTAAAACACCCATTTTGATCAAATTCAACCATAAAATCTCATGTTATATCTACATAAGATGATGTCCTTTTGAAAATATGAAGATTGGAGGTGATCTTAACTTATGAAAAGGAGTTTTCATTAGGTTAAAGGGCTGATTTCATGGAGGTTTTCATCCATCCAAAGGACCCAAGAAGTTGCTTTGCTAAAGTTGAAGATTTGATAACAAGAACCAAGCCGTGTTCATCAAAAACCTCATCTTTTCATCACTAATGGTGGTATAGAGATTGTTCTTCCTATCCTTTTGTTATTTTGATTATGTAATCTTGTAATTTATTTGTTTATGTATATTTATATGATGATGAATAATGATTAAAAATATTATGTGGGGATTTGGTGTTGATAGATTTTATAAACATGGTTAAAAAGATGGAAAACCATAGGTAAAAAGGTTAAATTCTTGCTTATAAAGTTGGTTGTATAAAAACAGTAACTAACCAAATGATAAACTGATAAAATGGCATGCTGGAATCAAGTTACGGTAAGTATTAGATGTCATACACATGTGAGAGTTGTCCATGCAATGTAATCATCAAAATGAGTGAGATATGATCAAAACAAAATTAGTATACCAATCTGAATAGTCTGTTTTGTAGGGACTTTTAAGGATACTTAGACATAGATTGAGCAGTAGCTATAACTAACTTATTTGTATCACATAATATGAATTTTATGTCATCCAAAAATGAGCTTCTATCTCCTTATAGAACTCAAGATATGATAAAAATGGTGAAAGTGAAACTAAAAATCAGATTTTGTGAAATTAAAGTTTAATAGTATTATATAAGCACTCAAAATAATATAGTATAAAATGTGAAGTTAAAATCCACTAACTTATATATTTCATTTATATAAATATGCATAAGGATAAATAAATGGACATTATATAAAAATGGTAGTTTCGTAAGTTTTATAAGTTATAAAAACTATAAACATGATTTTTTTACGTCTTTTCGGCTAGTACCGTAAAATTAACGTTTTTCATCAATTAAAACTTAGACGATCGGACCCGTCTAATGTAAACTTTTTAAAAGTCATACACTGATATATAAGTACTTAATACAAGTAAAAACTGATAAAACCCGAACTAAATAACATAAGGACATTAACGGGCTAAGTTAGCATTATTGGACTAATAATCCAACTAAATGGGCTAAACACTTACAAATTTACTTACTGGGCTTAACCCACATGGGCCCAACATGTAAAGTATAATACTGATAATAAAAGTATAAAATGGTCTAATTTAAGGTAATGGACTTATAATAGGCTTATTGGACCTAAAACATGTAAATAAGTAAAACTAGTAAACTAGTATAAAAGTTACCAACACGTAACAATAAAATGAGTAAATGAGAATTTATAAACACACTTGATCATCATCATATATATAAAATTATCATATGTATACATAATTGTTATTTTTATAAAGTCATTGGACAAGAGTCTAAGACAAGTATTATCTGTCTAGGTTTCCGTGATTGAAGCACGTACCGTACATCCGAATTGCCGATAACCCGCTTTCCCACATCAACGTGAGTTCATAGCCTCGCACTACTTTTAAATGTTTTTATGAAATGTTTTATAAACACGCGAGGGAGATAACATGTTATTTTTAATAAAATAGGACACCAGTTGTCCCGATTGTTTGTTTATTGATTTGGACCCGAATGATTGTATGACCCGATGAATGATTATATGACCCGATGTATGAAGTAAAATGGATTATTAAAGTTAGGTTATGTCACTAAAAGTTCCATTAGCATGAATTGTGAACTACCGGGATTTGGTAGACGCTTATGCATATAATAGTACTATTTGGGGACGATCACCCCAGTTTGCGCCTTGACGGTTGATCCCCCTCGTGCCACATTGATTGGTAAGCGAATTTATGTATGAGAAGATTTCCATAGTTTGATCTTTGTGACGACACGCTAACTTAGATGGAAAAATTGAGTTTCGGGTTAGCTACCCGTTGTTTGTTGTAGTAAGATAACAATGTCATGCGGTTTATAATAATCCAAATAACGAAAATACTGCTTTATGCATTGAATTACAATATATTTCCTGACTAGCAATACAGGGTCTTATTATTGATATTATGTTCGTGTTTTGGTTTTACATAACCATATTCATATAACGGTTTTTATTTAACTTTATACAACGTTATAAAACGTGTTGTATGATATTTTTACGACATTGGTTCGTATAATGGTTTTGAAGGCGAAAGCCTATATTATGATTTTGACAAGGATTTGTATAAAATGTTTTGGCCTATTTTATGGTCTACAACAAAGATTGTACAAAATGATTTTCAGTAATAACTATATACCGATGATATATTAATGGTTTTATTAAACTCTATGAATTCACTCGGCGTTATCGCTGACCTTTTCTTTTAACATGTTTTGTCTCAAGTACTTGAAGGTAATTCTCGGGAAGACGACAAGAATTCATGGCCCGCACTTAAATAACAATTTCCATTCAAATGCTTTGTAAAATTTCTATGAAATAATATGACTCGGGACCTATGTAAATTTAATATTTATGAATGAAAATGCTTTATTATTAAACGACGGGATTTTTATGCGTTGTCTATGATGTGAGTAATGTGCTATCTCGTAACACCAACGAGTTTTCCGCTGTATTGAATTGTGTAAATTTGGGGTGTTACAGTTTGGTACCAGAGCTCTCGTTATAGAAATGGGCAGCATTATAATCAAAATTGTACCCACTCAATATATAAATGGGCAGCATTATAATCATTGTATATAGGTTCAAATTCATATAAATAATCTAATATGTCCCTTGTGAGAAGCACATGCCTAATTGCATTTTTCATATAATACATATATGATAGTGGATTGTTCTTATGGTACGGGTTCTTATAGATCACCACTTTTTTATTTTGGAGCACTAGAGGTCAAGGCAGAGATTGTAGTTGCATTATCAACAACTTCTTGTCCTTTGAATTGAAGTGTTTCCTTTAACTCAGCTAAAACCATGTTTTGTCGATGAGTTGAATATTTAAGTCAAAGATTTCCTCGGACTTTTAGTTCAGTTGGTCAAAGTAACTTTTGCTCTGTCGCGTTAAAAGCGAAGCGTTCTTCTAGTGAACCATAAAGTTGTGAAAATCCCTGCTTTGCTCGTTCAAGCTCCCCTAGCATATAGATGATTCTATTTTCTAAGGGATGGTTTTTATTCTCTACAGCCTCTAATTCCACTTTCTCTACTAATGACTCTCTCTTCAGTCTCATAATTTCTTCCTCTAATGCCTGAACCACCTGAATCATCTTGTCACCTGTCTCAACGTTGTTTTCACAATCATTCGTTATTAAAAGAGTTTCATTTTTAGATTGTTGTTCGAGTTAAAGAGATATACAATGTTGTTGAACCTCGTCAAAACATTTTGAAAGTGATTTATAAGAATCTTGAAGCTTTAAAAATTCAGCGTTAGATTCGTGACAAGAATGATTATCTACATCATTTACAGTCTCAGCAATATTCACAGAGAGATCATGCACATCATCACATTTATTCACAACAGATGTAATCTAATTAGCATAATTAGTAGTCACAACGGTCATCACATCGAGAGACACCACTTGTTCCAAGAATCGGTCATATTCGGACAAAATCTATTCTTTCTCAATTAAATGTTGCTCATAAGCATCATCTAGTTCATGGAAAACTTTTTGAACTTCTTTCATTTAAAAATTGAGATCGTCACCGAGAGATATAAAACCGTTTTTAAGATTTTTTACAAACGGAACGATCTCAGCCTTAAACGCCGCTTTCATGTGTTCGAAAGCCCATTCTCCTTCGGTTTGAGCCATCGGAGTCGTACATTTCATAATGACCTTGTCAAACCTGGTAAAGTATCGTTGATAGGTGTGTAAACACCCATCCTTTTTACCACTTAACTACAATAATAACCAAGCCAAAACGTGTATTTTATGTCGTAAATGTCGGAATTATGCGTGGTTTGTGTTTTTGTTGTGATTTAGGACGAAAATCTGAAAAGGGGAGAAAACACGGGCTTTCACGGGCTTTTATCGAAGAAAAAGACAAAAGACGAAGTCAAGAAATCAAGAGTGCAAAAAGAACGGAAGTCCAAGACCAATTCTGAAGATTTATCGAAGAAAAAGTCAAAAGACGGAAGTTTACTAAAACCGAAGAACTCAAGTCTAATTTATTGAAGAAATTACAAGACGAGTTTATTAATCCCGAGACAAAAGTCGAAGAATTAAGAAGACAAGGACTTAATGATAATTAAAGAAAGAAGAAAGAGAGGAGGAAGCTTCCTTCCACTAATCACCTCCTCCTCCTATAAAAGATCATTAGCTTCATTGTTTAGTTTTGTTGGCTAAGTGTGACAATTAGTCTTCCATCTTTATTTTTTGTACATTTAATTTCATGTCATTTCATTAATTGTCAAATTTAATTACCTTGCACCTTTAAATTCAAGTAAGTTTCCTTTTATTGTTAATGAATCTTTATCTTATTTGTTAATCTCCTATCTACCTTTCTTGTTTGATCTTAATCTTTATGTTTATGTTTATGCTCTTTAAATTTTATTGATTTGATTAAGTGGATTTTGATTATTTTGATTAGTATTGTTAGTTTGATTGATTTGGATTGTTTGTTTATGATTAGTAGATGTTATTTGGTTAGTTTGATTTAAAATTTTTGTTTGATTTGATTGATCTTGTTTAGATTCGTAGCTTCTTTTTCCTTGTTCTTCGCTACTGTTCGTTTCCCCAGGTTATTCCAAATCAAGGATCAGACAAACATTCCGAATGAAGGGTTTATTCTAGTTTATTCTGGATCAAGTGGTCATTCCGAACCAAGCAATCATTCCGGATCAGTTTGGTATTCCGAATCAGCAGTTTATTCCGAATAAAACTTTATATTCCGAATAAAGGACTTATTCCGGATAAGTGACATATTCCGGATCAGTTTATTATTCCGAATAAAGGTATTATTCCGGATCAAGGGTCTTCATTCGGAATAACTTATATTCCGGATCAAGGCAATATTCCGAATAAAGGTACTATTTCGAATCAGTGGATTATTCCGAATCAGCAGGCAAATATTCCGAATAAAGAATTTATTCCGGATAAGTGACATATTCCGAATAATGGATTTATTCCGGATGAAGGCTTCTATTTGGTTATTCCGCATCAAGGCCATATTCCGAACCAAGCTGTTATTCCGGATCAACCAGTTATTCCGGATGAGTCTAGTATTCCGGATGAGGTAAATATTCCGAGTGAAGAAGAATCATTCCGAACAAGTGATTATTCCGAACGAAGGATTATTCCGAGTGAGGTATTTTTAGTTTATTTTAAGTTTTTAGTTTTTAATTTTTAAACTTTAATTTTCCCGCCTTTTTACTTAGTCGCACTTTTAGTTAACTTGCCTTAGTTTATTTTAAGCTTGCCTTTAGTTTAAGTTTAAGTTGCCTTTAGGATAGTTTTAAGTTTGCGTTATTTACGTTAATTGCCATTTACTTTTAATCACGCTTTAATTTTCTCGTCATTTATTTTAATTAGATTTAGATTTATTTTACCTGTTTTTACTTTAAAGTTTTGCACCTTTTACTTTACTACAACGACACAACATTTGTTCTCACCAAAAGACAGCCGAGTCGCACTTAAACTGGTAATCAATTGGATTAGACAACGACAAAGAACTTTAGTTTTTATACTAGGTAAAAACCTTGTATCAAATGGCGCCGCTGCCGGCTCTTTTTGTAAAGATTAACGGTTTTCTGTGAGAGACGCGTTGCTTTTGGGATCCGTTCATTCGTGAGCATTATTTTCTTGTTTAAAAATTTCCAAAAATAACAAAAAAAAAATTAAAAATTGTTAAAAATCCATAAAAATTAAAAATTTTCAAAAATCCAAAAAGATTTTCTTTTCTTTATAGTGTATATATATTCTCTTTGTGTTTGGTATTGTTTTCTTTTGCTTTTGCAGGTGTATGCGTACTAGATCTTCTACTTATCTAGAGCCCGAGACTCGTGAAGATTTAGCTATGGCAGGTGTAAACAACAACAATAATCCACCGCACCTCAACAATAACAACAACAATGTTCTTCCACAGCCCGATCTTCGGTCAATGGAGGAGCTTTGTCAACCCACAATGTTTGGACGAGGAGGACCGATTGCGCCGATGCAAATCACGGCTCCGGAGTTTTCGTTGAAACATCATATGATCCAACAAGTGCAAACTAACCCATTCCGTGGATTGCCGGATGATGATGCCAACAACCACCTCGACAAATTCATTACTATTACTCAAAGCATGAAGTTGCCCGGTGCTACAATGGATGTTTTTCGCCTTCAACTCTTTCCACATACTTTATCACACCACGCCGAAAAATGGTTTGATCGTCTCCTGAAGAATTCCATTCATACTTGGGATGACACGACTCAACGCTTTTTGTCGCGCTACTTTCCACCATCCATGGTCACGAGCTTTCGAAATCAAATCAGCGGTTTCATGCAAGAACCCGATGAATATCTCTTTGATGCTTGGGGAAAGATATAATGTTTTGATCGATCGATGTCCAAACCACAACATGCTCCCCGTTACCTTAATTGATACTTTCTACAACGGTTTGACTTTTCGTGATCGTGATACGATTAATGCAGCCGCCGGTGGCACATTTAGGAAAAGGAGACCCGAGGAGTGTAGAGAGCTTATTGAGAACATGACTACTCATCACAAAAACTGGGATTCCTCCGCTTCTTCAAGGAACAACCCGAGAGTCAATGTTTCTTCTACTTCAGCAAACCCCGACATGACCGAATTCACCCGCATGATGGCCGAAATGAATAAAAATATCTTGCTCATCGCTTCAAACCAACAACAACAAGTTAAAGCGGTAGCCAATCCTTGTGAGACATGCGGAGGTCCTCACTCATACACTGATTGTCCTTCCACTCAAGGAAATCCGGAAAACGTGTATGCGGCTTATGGTAATTATTCACCGGAAAATCACCAAGCTCGACCTCAAGGGGATCGAAATTTGCTAAGTTACCGGTCCAACAACTATCTTTCACCTGGTTTCTCTCCTCAAAACCACAACCCCAACAACAACTACACTAGAAGCAACCAAATCCCACCTAGAGCTTCTAATCCTTATCACCCACCCGCTCAACAAGCCCCACCCATTAATCAAGATGTTGAAGCCTTAATGAGAACCCAAGGAGAGCAAATTAAGAATCTGCAAAGCCAAATTATCAATTTGAAAGGGGATATCACTAAGCAAGGAAATGACATTAGACCCGAGCTTCGAAATGAAATACAATCCTCCTTCAGCAATCAAACGAATGAGTTGAAGAATATGCTGGCTAGTTTCTTACCCACCACTCAACCCTCTACTTCGGGCTCTCTACCTTCAAACACCGTCATTAACCCGCGAGCAAATGTGAGTGCTATTACTACCCGTAGTGGAGTTACTTTAGTAGGACCATCTATCCCACCCCCAGTTACATCATCTACACCTCCTCCACCACCATTTATCCCTACTACTCCCACACCTAGTATTAGTTCACCATTACCGTCTCCACCTCGTCATGAAGAATTACCCAAGAAGAATCCTCCACCAACCCCACCTTCACCTTCTACACCTCCACCACCCAACCCCAGCATTCCTTACCCTTCTCGACTGAACAAGGCTAGAATTTTGACTAAGAATGACATTCTAGTCGCTAACTTTTTGGAAAAGATTGCCGGCATGAAAGTCACCTTTACCCTTGTTGAAGCTCTTGCCCAAATGCCACAATTTGTCAAGATGTTTAAGGAATTGCTTAGTAAGAAGGAGAAGATGGTCGAGTTTGTTAATACTCGCTTGAATGAAAATTGCTCTGCAATCCTTCTTAAAGAACTTCCAGAAAAACTTGGAGATCCCGGTCGTTTTGTGCTACCTTGTACTTTTAACCAAACCGACAAATTTACTGCCTTAGCCGATCTCGAGGCCAGTATAAATTTGATGCCTTTAAGTGTTTGGAAAAAGTTATCATTGCCCGACCTTACACCCACCAAGAAGACTCTTGAGCTAGCCAATCGCACTCTCGCTTACCCCGTTGGTATTGTCGAAGATGTGTTCATTAAAGTTGGCACATTCACTTTTCCAGTCGACTTCGTCGTTGTTGATTATGAAATGGACCCGTGTATTCCGTTAATACTTGGACGCCCATTTTTGAGAACCGGTAGAGCTTTAATAGATGTGGATAAGTGTGAACTCATCTTAAGAGTCGGGGATGATGCACAAGTTTTTGAAATGGGGAAGCTTACAAGCAAATCCTATGGAAGAGAATCGGCGAATATGATTAATGTGCTCGATGATTTTCTCATCTACAACAATCCGCTATTCGATTCTTGCAATGATAATCCACTGTTTCAAGATGATGTGGATGATTCTCTCTCCAATTTGGAACCTTCACCCATATATGATTCTCCACCGATCTATGATGCTTATGATGATGATTCTAGCTCCGATGGGGATGATTATGATGATTTTACTTCCGAGTATCCTGATATGCCCACTTATGATGATTTTGATGAGGCTGATACTCTTTCGAGTGATTCTTCTCAAGATGAAGATCCTCCGCCATCCATGCTTGATCCTACTTTGGATGACTACTCATTTGAGGAAGACTTTTCTACTTTTCTCAATACATATTTCCCTCATGAGAGTGATGCTCCTCCTTTAGACTTTGATGATTTTGGTCTTCATCCTTCTACGAATTTGAAGAAAATTCTTTCAAAGGAGAAGAAACCGGACGACACCAACATCCGCAACACGTATTTTTGACACCTCTTTGTCCACCTTCTGAGGACGAGGTTGTGCATTTTCTTTGCGGATGTTCTTCAAATTCTGCTGAGTCTGAGTGCTATTTTCCCCTAAAGGAAAAGGTGTTCGACCCCGGTATTGCACTTTTTAAACCATCTCAGTATCCGTCTGATGAAATAAAAGGAAAGATTTTTGGACCTACTGGAGATATGCTTGCACCTCTTCACCCTTGCTACCACCGTGCTCCATCTTTGCTTAAGGGAACCTTGCCTACTCTTCTTTGGCTTGCCTTGTTCGCCTTAAGCTTGTGCTATTTGATGGACGAAAACTATGTATTTGATCCTGGTGGATGTGTTTCATGCTTCTTCCTATGCTAATCAATGTCGAGTCAGGCTCACGACTCGGTGAACAAAAATCAAGCGCTTCTTGGGAGGCAACCCAAGTATCTATCTTTTAGCTATATTTATCCTAAGTGTAGGGGGGACCCGTTGGTGTTTGCTATTTCCTCTCTTCTCATATTCAGTGATTCGAGCGTTCAATGATCCATTCTTGATGATTTTTGATGACCCGTGATTCCGTGTTTCCGTCTTCCCGGTTCTATCCTAAACTCTTTTCGATTCACTATTTTATATTTCTCAATATTAAAATAGGAATCTCGTTAGTTGTCTTTTCCTTAGCAAGATTTAAACAACGTGCACAATGTCCTAAGTGTAGGGGAGTTTACTCCCACATGCTTAAACATTGAGGACAATGTTTATATCAAGTGTAGGGGGGGGCTTCTATCGAAGTTAAGTGGTCTTTTCCTTGTATTTGTCCTCATTTTAACCGGAAAATCAATTTTTCGATATTTTTCAAAATTTTTGATCTATTTTTGCCTATTAGTTTTTCCCTTTGTATAGTTATTTTCTTTCTTTGCTAGAATAAAGTTTAATAAAGTGGTTTTAGTTTTCAAACGTTGTGAATCTTTTGACTCAACCCGAGTTTACTCTAGCTAGTATCCTTAACGTGTTTAAGTCAAGTTTTGCTAGGCTTTTATGTAGGGAGCTTTAAAACATGAAAGTCTTAACTCTCACGGGTTAAGAACAAGAACTTTTCGCAAGTTCCTATAATTGATCCTAGAGAGTCGTTTATCAATGGAACTTTAAAATGCGATTACTAAACTTGAAAAAGTCTAAGAATTTGCAAGATCCTATAGATGACTCGAAAACCCAAAACTTTGATTTAATAGGCTAAGCATCCACGAGTCTCATTCCTTGAGATTTTAAATTATGGAGAACGAGAGATGATAGAGTCAATTATAAGTTTGGTATTCTTTCGTGAATTTATGTGAGTTAATTATAAGCCTATTCTCCCATCGCTTGCTAATTTTTTTATCTGCAATAAATAAGGTTGTACGATTTGAAAAGTTACTTAGCTTCTAGCCCAAGATCGTTTAAAAGTTGCTCGGTAATAATTAGAGCTCATAGCCAAGGCATAACTTATTGAAGCGGGATGCGAAGATTGGCGAGTCCGAAAAGTTCCTAACAAGACATGAGGGCTACATTTTGTTGCTAAAGATCCAAAAGTGATGTGAAGAATCATTTATCAAAAATCAATATGAAGGATCTAGACACACGACGAAAAGCAAGAACTCCCGTAAAGATCATGGAGAAGTCTATCCAAAAAGGCCCTAACAAGGTATGAGGATAAATAGATCCAAGTCCTAAAAGGAGGCGGATCGTTGTATATCAAAGTCCAAAATAAAGATTAGAGAAAAATGAAGAAGTCGTGGTCCAAATATGAAGAATCTCTCAAAACTTCATGTGAAGAAATTCCTATTATGAAGAGAAGACCATTATTTCAAGAACGTCTCTCAAGATTTGAAGTATGAAGTCGCTGCCAAATATCGGTCCGAGAAAGGTCTCAAATCGCGAAGCGAGTTATGCCAAGATATGAACTTTTTAAGGTCCCGAGAAGCAGTTTTAAAAGATTTTGTCCTTTAGCTAACTATTGATTAAATCGTCCCACTTTATTTTCAGCCGAAATAACTATCGAAATAATTCAACAATGTATCATCGTGATCATTCAAGACAATCATAAAATATAAGAGATACACCTAGGAATAAGGGAGTCTAAGTAAATAATTGGCCCACATGAGTTCGTGTTAGTTTGCTAACTTATAATAACAATGATCTCGTTCTTAAGCTTGGTTTGAAGAATGTGAAAACTTGAGGATGATGATCATTCATGACATTTCCAAAACCCTAAGGTATGTCTTTGATTTATTTACTTACTTTCTTCCTTTGAATGTTTATAATTTTCTATCTCTTTAATAAAGGCCAATATGGATTTATTATGATGGAAAATGTAAAACGTGCTTTGTAACTAATGCATTGCATGAGGACAATGGAATGGTCAAGTGTAGGGGATTTGATAGGTGTGTAAACACCCATCCTTTTTACCACTTAACAACAATAATAACCAAGCCAAAACGTGTATTTTATGTCGTAAATGTCGGAATTATGAGTGGTTTGTGTTTTTGTTGTGATTTAGGACGAAAATCTGAAAAGGGGAGAAAACACGGGCTTTCAAGGGCTTTTATCGAATAAAAAGACAAAAGACGAAGTCAAGAAATCAAGAGTGCAAAAAGAACGGAAGTCCAAGACCAATTCTGAAGATTTATCGAAGAAAAAGTCAAAAGACGGAAGTTTACTAAAAGCCGAAGAACTCAAGTCTAATTTATCGAAGAAATTACAAGACGAGTTTATTAATCCCGAGACAAAAGTCGAAGAATTAAGAAGACAAAGACTTAATGATAATTAAAGAAAGAAGAAAGAGAGGAGGAAGTTTCCTTCCACTAATCACCTCCTCCTCCTATAAATAGATCATTAGCTTCATTGTTTAGTTTTGTTGGCTAAGTGTGACAATTAGTCTTCCATATTTAATTTTTGCACATTTAATTTCATGTCATTTCATTAATTGTCAAATTTAATTACCTTGCACCTTTAAATTCAAGTAAGTTTCCTTTTATTGTTAATGAATCTTTGTCTTATTTGTTAATATCCTATCTACCTTTCTTGTTTGATCTTAATCTTTATGTTTATGTTTATGCTCTTTAAATTTTATTGATTTGATTAAGTGGGTTTTGATTATTTTGATTAGTATTGTTAGTTTGATTGATTTGGATTGTTTGTTTATGATTAGTAGATGTTATTTGGTTAGTTTGGTTTAATCTTTTGGTTTGATTTGATTGATCTTGTTTAGATTTGTAGCTTCTTTTTCCTTGTTCTTCGCTACTGTTCGTTTCCCTAGGTTATTCCGAATCAAGGATTAGACAAACATTCCGAATGAAGGGTTTATTCTAGTTTATTCCGGATCAAGTGGTCATTCCGAACCAAGCAATCATTCCGGATCAGTTTGGTATTCCGAATCAGCAGTTTATTCCGAATAAAACTTTATATTCCGAATAAAGGACATATTCTGGATAAGTGAAATATTCCGGATCAGTTTATTATTCCGAATAAAGGTTTTATTCCGGATCAAGGGTCTTCATTCGGAATAACTTATATTCCGGATCAAGGCAATATTCCGAATAAAGGTACTATTCTGAATCAGTGGATTATTCCGAATCAGCAGGCAAATATTTCGAATAAATAATTTATTCCGGATAAGTGACATATTCCGAATAAAGGATTTATTCCGGATGAAGGCTTCTGTTTGATTATTCCGCATCAAGGACATATTCCGAACCAAGCTGTTATTTCGGATCAACCAGTTATGCCGGATGAGTCTAGTATTCCGGATGAGGTAAATATTCCGAGTGAAGAAGAATCATTCCGAACGAGTGATTATTCCGAACGAAGGATTATTCTGAGTGAGGTATTTTTTATTTTAAGTTTTTAGTTTTTAATTTTTAAACATTAATTTTCCCGCCTTTTTACTTAGTCGCACTTTTAGTTAACTTGCCTTAGTTTATTTTAAGCTTGCCTTTAGTTTAAGTTTAAGTTGCCTTTAGGATAGTTTTAAGTTTGCGTTATTTACATTAATTGCCATTTACTTTTAATAACGCTTTAAATTTATCGTCATTTATTTTATTTAGATTTATTTTACCTGTTTTTACTTTAAAGTTTTGCACCTTTTACTTTACTACAACAACGCAACATTTGTTCTCACCAAAAGACATCCGAGTCGCACTTTAATCCATTTTTCAATTCGAAGAGACTGGAACAACGAAATTTTCTTACTGGCCAAAAACCTTGTATCAATCGTTCAATCTCTTCCAAGCTTAACAATACTATACTTAGCGGTGGAAGAACCTTTGGAATTTCCTTAGGTTCCTCGTGTTGACAATTGTAGGAAATGTACTAGGGTTCTCTTTAGTAGACACGAAAGTTGGTGTTTTGGTAAATTCCCTTTGTAGGTTAAAACGAGTTTTAAAATCCGTCCTTGCATACTCTTGTTTAAGTTTATCATAATTAAACTTAGGATGTTTCAAAATCATTTGTTGTTGGTCCCTAGTAATTCGATATTACTTATTATCTTAAGTAATAACTATTATTTTGACTCAAGTGTGTTGTTTTAACATAAGATAAGAACTATTAAAGATTAAAACAACAATACCAATATACTTTTAAACGTATAGACTTTTATTAGAATCAAATAATGAATCTATAACCACTTTGTTTGTGAAATAACAAAGTGGTTGAATGACAATGGGGTTTGATCCCTCTACTTAAAAGTTTAACCAAAGTTAAACTCTAAGCTCCAATCTAAACGTTCATATGCAACTTTGGCTATATGGTTTAGTTGGTATCGAGAGAGAAAGGTTTTCCAGAGTTTAAGCTCTTGTATTGGTTACCTTACTCTCCCAATGTACACTCCTTTATATAGGCACTGTAAATTAGGGTTTGCATTTTGCATGTACCAATGCATTAGTTTATCCAGTGGGTGGTTGATGCCCATGCTGGATAAACAGTACAAAGTACTTAATGAACTATTATAGGAAAGATAAAGTTTGTACTTATATCTAAGTATACAAGCAACCTTCTTTGACTTAAAGTTATCTTTTCCCGCCTAATGCAAACCATCAGAATACTGAAGAGTCTTCAGTATCCTATAGGAGATCGACATCATTTAGTTTGGTATTGTCAAGCCAAACTGAACTGAAAGCCCTTCTTCAGTCCTTGTTCTTCAGCAACTAGACCGCCTAGTATTTGAAGCGAAGACTCCTTTGTCTTCTAAGTTCACTGGAAGGGGAGTGCTGAACTTTCTTCAGCTTTAAAGTCTTCAGTAGGAACTTTGTTCCTCTGGTCATCCATCAGCAGACTGGCCTTACTGCTGAGCATGAAACACTTAAGGGGATTTTATATTCAAATCCTAGAGTTGCTTCAGGGTAAGTAAATACTGACCCAACAATCTCCCCCTATTTGGATATACAAATAGCCTAAGTCTAATATAAGTGAGCATAACAACTTCTTCTTACTTGCACTGAACACTTAATAACTTATAAACATCAGATAATCATTTATTCAACAACATTACAAATTACACCAAACATTATTACAAATGATTATTCACTTCTCCTTAGGCCTAAGTTCTTCAATGATGGAAGTCTGAGTTAGTGGATCTGAGTTTCTGTGGTCCTATGTAGCAACCAAGCACATGCTGAAGGTTTTAGCAGCATCAGTAAGTCCTGGACCACCATGAAGAGAGAAAAAGATCCTTTGAACATTCAAGAGAAGTTCATTGTTCATTTCATCAAGATCACTTATGCCCACAAAGTCTAGACGTTCTTGATGATTGAACATAATCATTCCTAGTTCTGGTTCGTCCAGTACATGACTAGGGAGATGATTTTGAAACTGAACAAGGCCTTTTTATTTCTTTGTAGTGACAAAGATGTCACCAACTTCAGGTTTTATCAGATTTGCTCTTTTGTTCAACTCCAGTATTGGATCTTGATCTTCTAGAGAAGCTTGTGTGTTGATGTTCAAAATTTCACCTAGTCTTTCATGATTTCTCATATAGTGCTCAATTCTGGTGCGAACTTCATCCCATCTCTTGGATTTCCTTTTCTCAATTATCACACTCATTTCCATTCATTCAGTATAAGAAAGTTCTTTTCCTTGAAAGTTTTCAAGTATCTCATCAGTTCCATTGTTGGGAATAAAATATGGGTCAGATCACCAAACGCTGATAAGAAGAAAGTCAACGCTGATAGATTGACTTTGGACGCTGATAGAAGTCAACGCTGACAGCCTTGAAGATTGACACTGATAGAATATCTTTTGTTTATTTGTTTCTTTATTTATGTATGGTAAAGATAAGCACGACATTGTATTTTCTATTATTATCTTTACCTAGAATAGTTGATTCATAGCTTATTGTACAAGACTTCTTGTTCTATAAAAGAAGGTCTTTTAGGTTAAAGTCATATATCAGTTTTTCATAGTATTCGCAAGTTAAACCTTTCATTGTAATCAACACGATTATTCTAATACAAGTGAAAGTTTGTTTAACATCATTGTGTTTTAGATCAAGTGTTAATTCCGCATAACACTTTGTTACTTTATTCATAAGCAAAGGTTTCTCTACGTGTAGTACTTGATCTAATCTCGTATACACAAAGCTAATCGATCTAAGTTTGGGATCAACAAGTGGTATCAGAGCTTGTTGAGAAACTTTTGATCTTTAAGTAACGCAGAACCCTAAAACACCAAACCCTAAAAACCCTAAATTCTCAAAACCCTAAAAACACCATGTCTGGCACAAATCAACCTCCTGCTTTGCTACAAAACAACTTCTCAAACCCTAGTATCAAAATTCCCATGTTTGATGCCAGGAACTTTGAACTTTGGAAGTCCAATTTTGAGCAATACATAGCTATTCATGACTACACTCTTTGGGAAATTATCGAATATGGGAACACATTCGATAAAGCAGCAAAGATTACTGCTGCTATTGCCGCAAGGACAGCTGTTCCTAATTGTCCTGAAGCTGATAAAGTGGAAAAGCCTGATGATGGGAGAGCTGTTGCTGTTGAAGACATAGCCAAGAAGAGGGTGGACATGAAAATCCTGAACATCTTGAAACATGCCCTAGGTCATGAGAATCAGCACAAGTACAAACGTTTTGAGTCTGCAAAAGAGCTTTGGGAAGCTCTTGAAGTAGCACATGGTGGCAATGCTGATACAAAAGAAGAAAAGAAGAAGCAACTATTGCATGAGTATGCTGTCTTCAAAGCTCAACCTAATGAGAATCTCAGCAATGTGAGAAGTAGACTTCTTGATATCACAAGTCAACTTTCCTTCATGGGAAAACAGATTGATGATCCTGAATTGAATGCTACTTTTCTCAAAAGCCTTGGTGATGTATGGAAGATTGAGACAAGATCTATTCTTGTCAATAACACCCACAAGACTTCCAGGTTTGATGACATCTTCAACAAGTTAAGGCTGTTGGAGAATGAATGGCAATTGGAGAGTGATAACAAATCTTCCAGCAGCAACATGGCCTTCTTTTCACAAAGTGAAGGCCAATTTGATTCCATGAACTTATATGGACATTCAGCAACTGGATCTCAAGGTGTCAGCGCTGGATGTCAATCTGTCAGCGCTGGATCATACCCTGTCAATGCTTTGTACTCAAGCGCTGACACACACAATCATGGCGCTGATAGAATTAAACCTGCTGGTTTTGATCTTGATACTGTGTGTGCATTCATTGCTTCTTTGCCTAGTGATTCAAGGATTACTTATGAAGATCTTGAGCAGATAAGTGATGAACAATTGGAAGAGATGGACATCAAGTGGACTATGGCTCTTGTAAGTTTAAGAGCAAACAGGTTCAATAAAAGGTTCAAGAAGAAGATGACCTTTAATGCTAAGGATGTTGCTGGCTTTGACAAGTCCAAGGTAGAGTGCTACAACTGTCATAGGATGGGGCACTTTATGAGGGAATGTAGATCTCCAAGGAGATCTGATGCTGGGAAGCCTTCTAGCCAAATGATTAAGAACCCAGATCCCAAGGCCATGGTTGCTGTTCAACAAATTGATGGTGTTGGTGAATGGGATTGGAGCTGGATGGCTAAGAATGAGGAAGAGGACAGAGCTTTGGTTGCTGAAGTTAAAGAAGAGCATGCTGAATATGCTCTCATGGCACACTCCTCCTCTTCATCAGATAATGAGGTATATGATGATGCTTTCTGTTCTAAGGGTTGTCGTTTAAATACTGAAAAATCAAAACAAGAGATAGTTAAATTATTAGATGAAGCAAGTACTCTAAGGTGCAAAGTATCTAACTATCAAATTGCTCTTACCCAAACAGAAAAGACAGTAACTGAGTATAAGAAAATGGAGTTTGATTTAAAGGATCAAATAAATATCTTAAAACATGAGTTACATCAGAGTAAGGATGTTCAAGATATAGTAAATAGGGTTAATCTTGATTTGATAGCTCAGTTAGAGGAGGCTAACAAAAACAAAGATAATGTGAGTCTTAAAATCCAGAGATTTGATAAGGCCACACAATCCCTAGGAGAGTGTGTTAGTAAACAAAGAGACTCTAAGGATATGAGTGGGATTGGGATAAATAACTATACTGTTGTTCCACCACCAGCTGGGGATTTCTATGGTGTCCAATCAAAGGACTTATCTTGGACTGGCTTGCCAGAATGCCAAGAGGAGGAGTTTATTCCTCCACCTAGAGTGACTTCCCCAGTTGAGGAATATCAGCAAAAGCTGACTGACCTAGAAGAGTGGAAGAAAGCAAACCACACTTTGTTTGTTAAGGGAGGGTTATTGTGTGAAAGTCCAAATGAGCCCACACCAATCAAGAGCCTTGATCCTAAACCTATTAAGATCACACACCCTACCACTGGCAAAGCTGTTGACCTTGGCCCACAATCTGTTAGAAAACCTAGTGTTAAATATGCAGAAATGTATAGAAATTCTAGGTCACCAAAAAGCCAAGTTAGTAACCATGGAACAGGCTTCTTTGCTTCTAGACCTAAGACTATGTCTAGAAAAGCTTGTTACACATGTGGGAGCTTTTCACATTTGGCCTACAATTGTGTCAACGCTTCCAATGTCAACGCTGACAGGAACCATGTCAGCGCTGACAAAAGTCAACATAGGTCAAACACTGTCAGACCCAATACCTTTGTGAACAAAAGTTCACAAGTTGTTAGACCAGCCCCATTCTTTTCTAGAGGGTCTAACACACAAGGCCTAAGACCTTTTCAAAAGTCAAATACTTGGTCAAATAGGCAATGGGTTCCTGTAGCAAACCCTAGGTACAACGCTGATAGGAGCAATCGGGGCGCTGACAAGAGAAATTTCAGCGCTGACAAACCTAGGTATTTGCAGCCACAGGGAAACAGGTCTAAAGCTTCTACTAGCTTAACATGGAGACCAAAACAAGACCAGAACCCTAATAATACTGGTATTTCTATGACATGCAACAGGTTTCATTATATTTCAAAGGCATTGTCAACACCAATTGGGGTTAACTGGGAATTTCATTCAAACAGTGATGAAAATGGGGTTGTTATGAGAACCAAGTCTGTTCTTGTTGAACAACCAAATGAATCCAAGTCTTCCAAGGCTTGGGTTCCCAAAGAAAACTAATGTGTTTTCTTTATGTGCAGGGCATTCAGAAGAAGATCAATGACTATGGATACTGGGATAGTGGATGCTCAAGGCACATGACTGGAAAGGAAGACTATCTGACCAATTTCTCTCCTATTCAAGATGGTGATAAGGTATACTTTGGGGGTGGCTACGGCACAATCACAGGAAAAGGAACCCTTGTCACCAACAATCTAAGGTTTGATAATGTCTTCTTGGTGAAAGACCTGGATTATAATTTGTTTAGTGTATCACAAGTGTGTGATAACAAAAATAAGGTTCTTTTCACAGATACTGAGTGCTTGGTGTTAAGCAAAGATTATAAGCTCCCTGATGAGAAATACATAGATTTTAGAACACCAAGGCATAAAGACATATATAATGTGAATCTTAATGGAATTAAGGTAAATAATAAGATGTCATGTCTGTATGCTAAGGCCTCAGTAGATGAAAGTAATCTTTGGCACAGGAGACTAGGGCACATAAACTTTAAGAATATTAATAGGCTTGTGAGGCTTGGTTTAGTTGATGGTTTGCCTGAAAAGGCTTTCCACAATGACCACTCTTGTGTTGCATGCCTTAAGGGCAAGCAGCACAAGGTCTCATTCAGGTCTAAACAGGTGCACTCTAGTTCTAAGCCCCTTCACTTATTGCATATGGACCTCTTTGGTCCAACTAATATAGAAAGTTTGAAGGGTAAATCATACTGTTTTGTCATTACTGATGATTACTCCAGGTTCACATGGACTTTCTTTTTAGCTAAGAAAAGTGAAACTGCCCTAAGTCTGATTAACTTCATTACCCAGATAGAAAAGAAAAATGGTAATGAGGTCAAAATTATTAGAAGTGACAATGGGGGTGAGTTTAGAAATCAGTTATTAGATGATTTTTGTGCCAAGAAAGGGATTACTAGGCAGTTTAGCATAGCTAGAACTCCTCAGCAAAATGGAGTTGCTGAAAGGAAGAATAGGACCCTTATTGAAGCAGCCAGAACCATGTTGGCTGATGCCCACTTTCCTATAGCCTTTTGGGCTGAAGCTGTCAACACAGCTTGTTATGTTCAAAATAGGGCATTGGTCAACAAGATACATAATAAGACACCTTATGAATTACTTTGGGGAAGGAAGCCAAATATTGGTTTTCTGAAGCCTTTTGGATGTCATGTAGTTGTTCTAGAAACTAGTGAGGCCCTAGGTAAATTTGATTCAAAAGGTGATGAAGGCTACTTCATGGGTTATTCAGTGCAGAGTAAAGGATATAGGGTTTACATTAAAAAGGAAAAACGTATACTTGAAAAGGTACATGTTAGGTTTTTAGAAAGTAAACCTAGTGATCCTGAGAGTGGTCCAAATTGGTTGTTTGACTTAGAACCTTTGTCTAGAGCTTTAAATTATATGCCTGTTACTGATCCAGACATTGTGAAGGTAACTTCAAGTGTTTTGGAAAAGAGAATTGGTAATGTTTCAGGTATACAGGTTGCTAAGGAGGATGGACCACCAGCAGTTATATCATCTCCCACACAAGAATTTGTTACCCTTCCTATATGGACAGATGAGTATTATGCTGCTGCTACTGCTGCTACTGCTGCAAGGAAAGATAATGGTGGTGTTCAAATACCACCAACTACAAACATGCATGATTCTTCAAGCGCTGACAAAGGGAAATCAAGCACTGACACGACCAATTCAGACGCTGATGGATCCAACGCTGACAACACCAGTTCAGGCGTTGTTAGCCCAAACGCTGACACACAAGGATCAGACTTTGGAGACACCTTTACACAGCTTTTCTCTTCTCATTTTGAACAGGGTGGACCTTCCAATATCCATGAAGAGATTCCTGTTGATGAAGAAGAAACTAAAGAAGATATTGGCAACATGGAGCGTGAAATTGAGGACACCAGACTTTTTGAAGGAGGAGTTCTCACTTCCACAGCTAAAGATCACCCCACATCTCAAATCATTGGTGATGTTATGGCTCCAGTTCAGACAAGAAGATCCCATCAAGGTCTTGGTGGATTTATTGCCAATATACACAAGAAGGTTGATACCCCTCTTGTACAAGCATGTTTGTTTGCCTGTTTTCTGTCACAGGAAGAACCCAAGAAGATTTTTGATGCTCTCAAAGAACCAAGTTGGGTGGAAGCAATGCAGGATGAGCTTCACCAATTTGCTATACAGGATGTTTGGGAGCTGGTTGATTGTCCTAGGTATGTGAGACCAATTGGGACAAGATGGGTTCTAAGGAACAAGAAAGATGAAAGAGGCATTGTGGTCAGAAACAAGGCACGTTTGGTAGCTCAGGGTTATACACAAGAGGAAGGCATAGATTATGAAGAAGTCTTTGCTCCAGTTGCAAGAATTGAAGCTATCAGAATTTTCTTAGCTTATGCTTCTTGCATGAATTTTACTGTTTATCAGATGGATGTGAAGAGTGCTTTCCTCTATGGCACAATTGTTGAGGAGGTTTATGTAATGCAGCCTCCTGGTTTTGAAGATCCTGAGAATCCAGACAAGGTTTATAGAGTCAAGAAGGCAATGTATGGCCTTCATCAAGCCCCAAGAGCATGGTATGGTACATTGTCCACCTATTTGGTGGAAAATGGTTTTAAGAGGGGCACCATAGACCAGACACTGTTTACAAAGAAGAAAGGAAAACATGTGTTACTTGTCCAGGTCTATGTAGATGACATCATTTTTGGCTCTACTGATCCAAAAATGAGTGAGGAATTTTCCAAGCTCATGACAGATAAATTCAAGATGAGTGCAATGGGTGAGATGAACTTCTTTCTAGGTTTACAAGTTCAGCAGAAAGAAGATGGTATCTTCATCTCCCAGGACAAGTATGTAGCTGAAATCTTGAAGAAATATGGTTTTTCTCCACATAAGAAGGAGGCTTCTACTCCTATGGACAGACAACACCCCTGGGGAAAACTTGGAGCTGGAAAGGATGTGGATGTTAGGCACTATAGATCAATGATTGGGTCATTGATGTATCTAACAGCCTCAAGACCTGACATCATGTTTGCTGTGTGTGCATGTGCACGCCATCAAGTGACTCCCAAAGAATGTCACCTTTTTGCTGTGAAGAGGATTTTTAGGTACCTAAGATGCTACCCAGATCTTGGATTGTGGTACCCAAAAGATTCTCCCTTGGATCTTATTGCATATTCAGACAGTGACTATGGTGGTGACAAGTTTGATAGGAAATCCACAACTGGTGGATGCCAATTTCTTGGGAGCAGATTAATATCTTGGCAATGCAAGAAACAAACAGTGGTGGCAAACTCTACAACTGAAGCAGAATATGTTGCTGCAGCTGCTTGTTGTGGACAAGTCTTATGGATTCAGAACCAGCTGTTGGATTATGGGTATAATTTTATGCATACCAAGATTTTTGTAGACAATAACAGTACTTTATGCATTATTAAAAATCCTGTACATCATTCTAAAACCAAACACATAGAAATTAGACATCATTTTATAAGAGATTGCTTTGAGAAAGGTTTAATACAACCAGATAGGGTAGATACTGAAGATAATGTAGCTGATTTATTAACTAAACCTTTTGATGCTGGAAGATTTCAATATTTGGTAACAAATATTGGAATGGTTAATCTCACTTAATATGTGTTTTGGAACATTTTTGTAAAAGTATGTACAGGATAATGCATTGTTATTGGTCTTTGTGATGATTTAGATTTTCCACATTCTTTTTCTAACACTGACAAAGGTAAATACAACGCTGTCAAGTGTTATTTTGCCGTTGTTGGAGATATTATGGTCTAACGCTGACAAGAGTTCCTTCAACGCTGATAAGTGTTGTCGGGACGCTGTTAGCAACAAGTGTTAGTTTTGTGGTTTTCATCTAAATGTGCAGGTAATGGTAGCTTTATGCCATTGGATACAGAGTTGCTTATGGAACTTTGAAGAGCTATTTGGACATGTTTTGTTTATGGATGATGGTTGGAATATTTATATTCCTATCTTGACATAAATTTTTAATGTTCATATATATATTTTGAGAACTCATGTATCATAGTTTGAGGGGAGGTTTAAGGAACCTTTAGGACTCTTGGGTATTCTTAGAATACTCTCATCACAATTCTAGATTGTGTCCACAGGTGAGTATGGGTTAGTTTTACTAAACCATGAGGCACTGTAGCATGCAAAGGTGACAATCTATGCATGCTGCCAAGACATTTTTGGCCTAGACTTGGTTGTGGTCTGATGGGAGACTTGGGAATACTTTGGATATGGGTTTACCTGGGAGTTACAAAGAATTTTATGAAATAACTTTGTTGGTAAGTATTTTGGTTAGCAAGGGACTCTAGAGGACATTTGTGTCTATCTTGCTTATGCAAGTGTGTATAAATGGACAGTGCTTGCCGCCCAGTAATTATTATCAACTTGTAAGATATTTCCCTTAGGATAAATTACTTTGTTAAGGTCTTTTTCTTTTTAAATATTTTTATTTTTACTTTTTAGACGCTGACAAGTTTTTCTCCAAACGCTGTTACGTCCAATCGAGACGCTGACAAGGCTTTAGGCAAACGCTGACAAGAAAATATAGCCGTTGGGCGCTGATGGGCTATTTTTGACCGTTGACACCTAGTGGGCCCTACCCAGTTGTTATTTTTTGACTAATCTTTGGCCGTAATTTTGGGGAGAAGTTACTTTTAATTAATGCATGAGATAAGTTATATTTGATTCAAGATTTTCATGATTGCTCGTTGAATATAACCGCCTCATTTTTGACCAATCAAAATCATGCATCTCTCCTATAAATTTGGCTACTCTTTTTATTCTGGGTATTCATATTTTCTTGTCTAACACTTTTTCTCCTAGATTTTTCCATATCATATAACCTAAACAGCTTTAAATCATGGCACCCAAATTCAACTCAAAGAATTTAACATTGGAGTTCAAGAGCCAACACAATATGATTGCTTACTTGACTGCTGATGATGCTTTATTTCCTCAGTATTCACAGATGGTGGCATTTTTAAATGCATCTTCATTGAGGTATGCACTTTCTCATACACCATTAGTCCATGTCGCACACATTAGACAGTTTTGGAACAATGTTAGTTCCACAACAACTAATGGAGTGACCACATTAACATCTACTGTTCATGGAAGAACATGGGTGGTCACTGAAGCTTTGGTTCGCCAAGCTTTGCGTCTTGATGACGCTGATGGTGTGACTACTCTTGCCATAGCAACAATAGAACAGGGTCTTAGGGAATTGGGTTATCCTATTCCTGCTGATGTCACTTTAAATAAATATCATAAGCAGGAATTTCCCTCTGACTGGAAATATTTGATACATGTCCTTTTACAATGCTTAAGTCCAAAATGTACTTCTTTTAATGAGATAAACAGGTCAATTGCAAGTGCTTTGGTTTGTATAACACGTGGGCTTAAGTATAATTTTTCAAAAATGATTTTTGAAGGGATGTGTAAAAACAAGGGAAGTAAAATGACTTTGGCTTACCCTAGATTTTTGCAAATGGTCTTTGATTTACAAGAATATTGTTCTAGGGATCATGACACTTTTTATGAGATCCCTAAACAACAGAAAACCATTTTTGCTAAAATGAGCTCCACAAACGACCCCATACCTCTTACCCAACCCATGATTGAAGTAATTCAGGCTGTTCAACCACAACCAGACCCTGAACCCCAACTTGAGCCTATTCATGAACCATCACCTTCACCAGAAAACATGGACATTGACCAACCCAGCGCTGACACTCAAAATGTGGGCGCTGACACAGCCAATCCCAACACTGATACACTTCCTGAACAATCCCAAACACCCCTTAATCAACCCACACCCACACAATCTACTTCATCTTCTACCCCATTACAATCTAGGTTGACTAAACGCCAAAGGGTTACTGGAGTGTTCTCCTCTAGTGATCCTCGCCTTGTAGTAGAGAGAACCACCTCCACAAGTGTGGCTGGTGAAATGGGTGAGGCTGGGGCTATTGACACAGGCTTAGAAGCTGGTCAAGACAGTCCTAACATCATTAAGACCTCATCCATGCCCCATGATTCTATTTTGGGAGGTCAAATCCCCATTCTAGCTGAGGGCAGATTGGAACCTATGACCATAATTGAATTGACGGCGGCTGTCATTAGCTTGCAAAAGCAAAATGTCAGTCTTGTACAAACTGTCAACAAACAGGGACGAGAACTCCAAGCTTTGAGGGAGAGAGTAACTGTTTTGGAGAATCCAAGTAGCAGGAGTCTAATGGAGGAATCTTCCAAAGGGGAGGAAAAAGAGGATGAGGAGGATGAGTTGATTCACACAGCTAGTGAAAAGAGTTCAGAAAAGAGTTCACAATTTAGTGAATCCTTGCAGATTGCTGAAGCTCTCACCAACTTGAAGAAGTACCCAGTTGTTGATACATCCAAGGTGACACCAAAGAACTTGGAAGGGTCTTTCAAAGAAACATTGGGCGCTGATACAGGTTTGGACGCTGACACATCCAGCGCTGATAAAGGTAATCGTGGCGCTGATGGGAGCAACTTGGACGCTGACAAAGTTGCAGGTAGTGTTGATGTATTCCAGCCATCAACAATTATCAAAGATGTGTCCACATAGGTTTCTTCTTCTACTTTACCAATTATTGATCCAAAAGACAAAGGTAAAGGTATTTTGATTGAAGAAGATGTTCCAAAGAAAGATGCAGCACAAATAGCATTTGATGAACAGTTGGCTGCACAACTTGTGGAAATAGATTTGAGGAGGAGTAGAAGATCACCATTTGTTGTTTCTGAGAGTGAGGAGGAAAGTGGTGATGATAAAGAAGGTGATAGCTTAGATTCAAGCATTCAAATTATTGAAGATCCAGAAAGGCTTGAATATGGGGATGAGCTAGCAAAGGAAAGGTTGAGTGAGTTGAAGAATCAGGTTGATTGGGACCTACCAGAAATCACCAGAATGTACCATGCTTGGGAAGACCAGGTGATGGACAACCCAGGTATGAGTTTATCAGATCAAATTTGGGGGTTGGAAGTTCTTCTTAGGGTACAAGAAGACATAAAGGTGATTATGAGATTTAATGCACAAGAGGTCAAGACCTGGCTCAAAAGAGATAGAAGGCAGTTATACTATAAGTTGCTTAGATGTCATCAGCCTAATTGGACATCAAAGAAGTTGCTGGCCTTGTCTTTTGAGGAGTTAGAGTATAGGGCACATCCTATTTGGAGGAAGGTGCAAGAACAGAATGTCTACCAATTTCTTTCAGAAGAAAGAAAACAAGAGCTTGCAGAAGAGATGCAGATTCAAAAGGAAATAAGGATTGCTCAAAGACCAGTGAAGAAAGGAGATCCTTTTCAATTTCCTAAAGACATGGATGTGTATTTTCCAACTGAAGGTGTTATAAGGAAGCATCTCAAGCTTTCTCCCTTGGAAGCTTCAGATTTGGTAAATGTGATACCTCTAGATGACAGAAATCCAATCATCAGTTTTGATGAAGATGAGTGTGGATTTTGGAAGGTTGGACGATTTGGAAAGGAGGTACATACTTTCACTTCAGTTATTTCTATATTTGCAAGCATAGACAGGGAAGACTTGGTGCATCTATGGAGGTTAATAGAGGCCAAGTATACAGCTGAAGCACCTACTTCAGCTAATGGAATAAGACTTTGGAACACATTTATGACTTTGTGTGGTCCAAAAGAAGCAGATCCTGCCATTTGGAAGGATCTTGAAGATGATCTCAGTAATCTTCATTGGAGGCTATATTCTACTTGTGGTGTATTTCATATGAGCTCTACAAAGTTTTCAGAATATCTGCTTGTGGATGTTGACTATTTCTTGTCCAAAGAAGTATTGGAGAAGATGCTAGAGACACCCTTGGAGATAGATTATACTAGTGATGTGGCCAAGGACTTGATCAGATATGTTTATCACCAACATAAGAAGTTATTGAAAGATTCCTCCTAAGTCTTAAGGTTTTATTTAGAAACTTGATCATTGGAATGGATATCAAGTTTAGGGGAGGATTGTTGGGAATAAAATATGGGTCAGATCACCAAACGCTGATAAGAAGAAAGTCAACGCTGATAGATTGACTTTGGACGCTGATAGAAGTCAACGCTGACAGCCTTGAAGATTGACACTGATAGAATATCTTTTGTTTATTTGTTTCTTTATTTATGTATGGTAAAGATAAGCACGACATTGTATTTTCTATTATTATCTTTACCTAGAATAGTTGATTCATAGCTTATTGTACAAGACTTCTTGTTCTATAAAAGAAGGTCTTTTAGGTTAAAGTCATATATCAGTTTTTCATAGTATTCGCAAGTTAAACCTTTCATTGTAATCAACACGATTATTCTAATACAAGTGAAAGTTTGTTTAACATCATTGTGTTTTAGATCAAGTGTTAATTCCGCATAACACTTTGTTACTTTATTCATAAGCAAAGGTTTCTCTACGTGTAGTACTTGATCTAATCTCGTATACACAAAGCTAATCGATCTAAGTTTGGGATCAACATCCATCACATCTATAGAACTTGAGATGGATGTCACCTTTGTTGGTCAACATATCAACATTGGTGATTGGTGAGATGTTTCTTCTGTTGAGTCTTGTTATACAAAACTTTTCATATAACACTTTCTTCTTGAAGACACTTTCTATTTCAACTCTTCCAATTTGCTCTTACAAGCTTAGCTTCAGATCTCTTAGCTTTTCTTCTTGCTGAAGCTTGTATAACTTGTCAAGTTCTTCTTGAGTGGCCACTCCAGCGCTGATCAACTTATCATTTAGAGTAAGATCTTTATTCTTTGGTGTTAAGGGAGGTGAACCTTGCATATCATCATCTTTAGCTGATGACTCCCCCTTACCCTTTGCTGGGCTCTTTTCAGTGATGGGTGACTCAATGGAGTGTTTTTTAGCCTTCTTTTGGGCATGTTTCTGAAAGAGCTGCTGGATTGTGTTTTTCTCCGCCTCAGCAGAAGACTGCCCAGCAGCTTCTGATGACCTATCAATAGGGAAGAAGCCACAAAGATGATCAAGAGTGATAGTTACCTTGGCCAGCATGGCTAGAACAGTTTCAAGGGCATTTAGCTTCTGCTGAACCTCTTCAGAAATGGTCAGCTTTTGTTTCTCCAGCAACGCCACTCTATCTTTGATCTTGGACACAGAATCACACAAGGTACTAACTTGGCCAGGAACTGGTGTGAATTCTAGTGGAAACTCCATGGAAGCACAGTTGATGGATTCCATTAGAGAGGACATCTCTTGCTTTAGGGAAGTGGTGGTGGCCACATCTTGGACCAAGGGTTTCAAAGCAGCAATGAGGACATCCTTAATTTTTTTCAGCAGAAGGAGGATGTGGTCTTGCTTTGATAGATGAGATTTCGTTGTCGGTAAGCACATTTTCTTCCTTCAGTCTGGCAACATGTGATTGAAGAATCAACACTTGATTGGTTAACTCTTTTACCTGCTCAGCTCTGGGTGAAAGTGGCAATAGTGTTGCATCAGTAGGTTCTTCATCACTGTCATCTAGATTGACTGGAATTCTCTCATCGAACCCAAGTTCTTTCTCCAGGTCATCTCCAGACATACAAACAACAAAAGTAGGAAAGTGTCCCACTTTGGCTCCAGTGGTGAGATGCACTTCCTTGGGAATCTTTGGAGCATCAGCATGAGTGTGTGGATCAGTTTCAAGCCCTTCACCACCAGGGTTGGTATGACCTGATGGATCTTGAGAAAGAGTCCCTGATAAATTTAGATCAATGATAATGTTTTTGGTTCCTTCAATAGAACCATGTTGTGGGGGAGCTACATCATTAGAAACAGATAGGTCAGGGTCAGCATCAGCTGTTGGATTTGCTGACACATCATTCCCTGATGTAGACTCAGAGTGACAAGTGATAGGAATTGGTAATGAAGTATGACTTGTATTCTGAATGAAAGTACTTACCAATGCTGACTCCACACTACTGAGCTGAGGGTGAGCTCCATCTTCACCCTTCTCTCTTAAAGAAGTTGAGAGATGGGTTGCTTGATGGGCCTCTTTATGCATATCTCCTCCAGCAGAGACTTAAGGTGATGGCTGGCTGGGGTTCTTGTCCTTGGCCAGGGACTTGGTTTTCTTTAAAGGATGGCCTTGGGAATCATCATCAATCTTCTTTGAGGAAGATTGTGTTAGGGTTTTCCTCTTTCTGGACCCACGTCTAACCTTCTTGGTATTAATTGACGTTTGCTTCTGACGAGGTCCAGATGAAGCTCCAGGCTTTTTGCCTTGTAGATCCCCTTCTCCAGTTGGAGAAGTGTCTTTGGGAGCTTTGTACACTACTAGACCATTTGCTGGGCAGATGTCTAGCATGGGTTGTGTAAGAGGAGGATCAGTGGTGCTGACTGGAATGTGATGCGTTCTTTGTGAGTATACACAAGTTTTAAATTTATACACGGATTTCTAAATAAGCTAAGAACACACGGGCAAGTATGACCCTTTCGTTTGTAGCTAGCTTGTTGTGGTAAGCTGAGGTCGTTCACTAGGATTTGGGTGTTTTCGGTTGTAAAGAGTCTTTGTAACAATGTAACGTTAGTGTTAAAAATGGTTGTCACTACCACAATTACCATATAAGTAACAATTAAGCAAGTAAATAACAAGTAACACGAAAATGATGATTAAGCTAATAAGATGAGATAACAATAATAATAAAGATAACACTCGCTTGTATTAGTTAAATACATTTGGATTGTTCATAAGAGGATGGCTTTGAAAAATTGATTACAAGTATAGAAGATGATGGTCACAAATTCCAATCTTTGATTTTAAAGTATATAACCCTCGCGAAAGATCATACATCCATGAAATCAAGCATTAAGACAAATCAACCAATTTAATACTAATGGTCAATACAATAGATAATCATCGATAGACAAAACGATTATAACTAGATGATGAATGATAACCCTTTCGACCTATGAAATCATCAACAACTAATCAAGTATGATAAGCAAATGGAATGGAACTTAAGTACAAACGGGTTTCAAACATAACATGAAATTGATCAAAACAATGATAAAACATAAACAATCCTCATGTCACAACATCATCCAAACAAGTGTATATGAAACTACTCCATAATTATTTTAACAAAATTCATACGAACAATATTCATAACATTCATAATCATTCTTGAAATAATAAAAAGAGTTTAACAAAGTGCTATTACAATAAGTAAATGAAGGAATTAGAGAAATCCTTAGGCCTCCAATTGACTACAAGTTATGTGGTCTTTCGGGTTATGTATTTGAAATTCGTATTTGATATTTGAGGCTGGTTTTAGAGAGGTTTGGTGAAGATTGGTGGTGATTTAGGTATCAAGAAACTCTACCAATGATAAGGGTAATGATCCCTTAGAGTTTGGCAAGGATATTTTGATGATTGGAGCTCCAAAAATTTCACTTTTTGACACACCAATATTAAATCCGGGAATTGGGGTCTTCACCAAGGTTGGGAGAATTCCCTTGATGAATAATGGAGTTAGTTATGAGATTGATATGTTACAATGACCCCAAAGGTCTTATTTATGCTTGAAATTAAGCCTTTGTCTTCAATGCTTGGCTTGGAGCCAAAGAAATATTCTTGGAGCCAAAGTTGTTCTAGAACGCTCCAAAGAAGATTGCATGAATGTGGACACAATTTGGTCTAGAAAAATGTTGGTGGCAACTTCACTCATGATGGAGGAAACTTGAACTATGTTGGAGGCAAATCAACTCCCATGTGATGGTGGCAACTTCACTCTTGCCAGTGGCAAGTTGGATGTGTTTTGATGGTGGAAACTTTCATGTTAAATATCTTTATTTGCTCCTTGGAAATACTTGTTCTTGCATCCGGAATTGATCTTCAAAGCTTGTAGCTAGTCGGGATTCCTTCGTATATTCATGAATAGTCAATTATTCTTTCTTTTCTTCACTTTTCTTTGTCTTAGCTAACTAACAACACAAAACAAAACTTTACACATATATGAGCCAAATAGCTCGTTAGCATAACCAAAAACCATGCAAAATATACGGATAACGCTCAAGAAAACATGTTGGAATTGGGCGTTATCAAATCCCCTCACACTTAAGTTTTGCTCGTCCTCGAGTAAGGAAAATAAAAACTTTGTTTGCCCTCAAGCAAATAAAATAAAAATAAAATTAGAAACTAAATACCTAGGTTCTAAAAGAAAAGAAAATTTTAAAAATTTTTATAAAAAATTGAAAAATCTATGAAAATTGAAAATATTTTTGGTTTTTATAAGAAAAATGACTAAAGGTGCAAACCCCCTCACACTTAAGAGTTTGCTTGTGCTCAAGCAAGTAAAAGAAAATATTTCCCACATGGTGCATAAAAATGGTTTATTGAAAAATAAGATGCAAATCTACCAAGTACAAACAAAACTAAATGAAATGGCGTGAGCACCAAGTGTACACATCTAAAGATGAATTTTATTGGGTTACAAAGCTAAGGGTTAATGGGTATGGATAAGACATGGGATATTTTATGAGAGGTGTCACGGGTATTTTGTCATCATCGACTCTTTACTTTTTTTCGATGACTTATTCCTTTTTTTCTCATCCTCCTCTTTTTTTATTTTTTTCATTTTTTTCAACATACATAACATGCTCACCTCACACTTCGCTTAACCACACACCACAAAAAATACAAATAGAAGTGTGCACTCTCCATCTTTGTTGGAATGGCACACACACATGGCGAAGTGTGGCATAACTAATAATCATAAAAAACGATCCATCATACTAAGCAACTAGCAACCCACCATTTAGTCTTCGACATGGGTTAGGCTAAGGTTTAAGGTTAAATATTTTTTTTTCTTTTTAGTGGATTTAACAAAAATGAAAAGAATGGCTCAATGGGTGTTCTAAGGGTATCTAGCACTAAAAGAAAGTGCTAACAAAAGGGTTAATTTATGAGAGATTAGCTAATCGATGCAACTAGCTAAAAGGAAAATGGAAAATCTATTTGGGTTATATTCCTGAGGTTGCCTCTTTGTCACGCATATACACTTATATCACACAAGTGTGATCTCATAAAAAAAAAAATTTAATTTTATATATTTTTTTATTTTTTCGTGGGAACGATTATTGAAATATATTTACGAACAAACGTGTGAGAAAAAAATAAATCCTAAGGGAAAAAAGTATACAAACTCTCCCCTTTTTTTGTTTTATTCTTTTTTTAATACATTTTTTTATTTTTATTAGCCCAAAAATTTAATATTTTGAAAATTCGGTTTTGTGTTCCTATTTATTTCCTCTCACACTTAAGTTTTGTATTGGACCCAACGGTAAAAATAAAATTCAAATCATGAAAAGTGAGGAATTAAATAAATAGTCAAAGAGAAACGAAACTTCCCGGGCTAAGAAATTGCAATTGATCTGCATGTGATACAATGCTACATGATAAGCTTGTGAGATCAATCGATTCTTGATACTTCATTCCTTCTCCATGTTCTCTTCCATTACCTATTGCTGCATTTATTCAAACAAATAAAACAAAACAAAACAAACAAACACACAAGCACGCAAGCACACATAAAACTAATACTACTAGCCAAGTACACCCCTCACACTTAAGATATTCCAAGTTAGAAAAATACTTTGGGGTGTACATATTTATTTAAAACACATAAAATTAAACACAGACAAAATTAAAGCACGGGTTGCCTCCCGAGAAGCGCTTAATTTATTATTGAGTCGTTAGCTAGACTCCTCCTCTTGGTGTTAGGATTCTTTTATAATATGGGTAAGATGGGAAACTTTGATTGGGTGCCATTGATTTTGATAATTATCATCTTTGAACCAAAGCAATTCTCCATTTATAGTCCAAACTTTGAAAGGCTTCTTCGGCACATCATTGTCATCCTTCTTTATCATTCTTCTACTTCCAACGCCATTCATCGATTTTGAATTGACATTACATCATGTTCAAACGTTTTCTCCTTTTTGTATGGGATATGCACGGTGCAATCCTTGGGAAAAGTTGAGTTATAAATGATGGTGTTTGGTTTTGGCACGGTTGGAATAGGTTCTTCTTCTTCTTCCTCGATGAAAGCAACGTCACCCTTATCACTCTCGTTTCGGATAGAGGGTAGATCGAATCTTGTTTTAGTGTTGGTGATTTGAGGAAGGTACTTGGTATGTTGGATTTGCTTTTCGACACGATCGGTGTTTGTCTTCAAGTCTTGGATCATGGCTGTGTGGTTTCGGAGGTTTAGATTGATTTGAAACTCCAAGTCAACCAATTTTTCTTAACACGTTCATTTTCTTCCGTTTGCCAAGCCATAAAATCTCTCATCATCTCCTCCGTTGAGGTTTCGGGTTTTTGTTTATATTGTGATGAGTGTGGCGTGACATCTCGCGGTCGAGATTGAGGAATAGGACGGTTCGGGTTTAGGGTAAGATAGGAATGTGAATTCCTTGAATTTTGGTCGGGATATCGTCGGTGATATTTTTCGACATAATTCGCTTCATGAGGTTCACACATCGGCGTGTCATCCTTCATGGTCGTTTGTGAGTCGTGATCGTCTTTACGATCGTCTCGCATATATTTTAGTTCATTCCTTATGATTAGGAATTGAGAATCGATAAGCCTAGCGAGAGCTTCGAATTTCTCCATCAACACGGTGTGATTGGAGATGAGGTTGTTTCCACCGGCAAAAACAATGGTTTTTGGTTTAGGATGGATATGAGAATCCTTTGAATAATCGAGTTTAAGAAGGACCTTGTCCTCAAGGATTTGGAATGCTTCGTTTGGAGTGTTGTAGAGGAAGATTCCTCCGGTGTCGAGAGATGCTTGAGTTAGATCATCTAAGCCATGATAAAATGTTTCAATTATCGTTCTCGTGGTTAGATCATGTCCATAACAAGCGTGAAGCATATGTTTCATTCGGAGCCAAGCTTCAACGAGAGATTCGTCATTGAGTTGGTGAAAGTCATGAATTTCGTTTAGGAGACGTTTAAACTTTGTTGGTGAAAAAAATCGGCTTATGAAAGCTTCTCTAAATTCGTTCCACGAAGTAATTGTTCCTTCTTTTAGTTCATTCAACCAAGACTTAGCTTCTCTGGTTAATGAGAATGGGAATATCCTCAAGTTAATCGCTTCCTCTTGATTTTCACCATATTGGAAAAGGTTACTAATTTCACGAAAATCGAATACATGTTGGTGAGGATCGGATAGGGATTCTCCATCAAATTGGTTTTCTCGAATCATTTGTATGTGGTTACTTTTGATAGTGAAATTGTTCAAAATAGGATTCGAACAATAGAGGAACTAGGTGTTGGAGCAATGATCCTAGTGTTTGACCATATCGGTTGATCATCGAGATCAATGGTAACAATGGTTGAGGAATCGGATTCGGTTTCATAGGTGAAGATTCCTTTGGTATGGAATGGGTTTTCGAACTTCGACTTGAGTATGTCGATTATGACAACACGTTCCTCGGTGAACGGTTTGGGTGACTCGATATCAAATATGGTTTTATCGGGTTCACGAGTCTTCTTCTCTAACTTACGTTTAAGTTCATAGAATTTATTAACGAGGCATTTACCTCTAAGATAGATTACACAAAATCGAAGTACTTCAAAAAAATTCTTAACAACTAAAAATAAAAATGAAAAGATAAATAAAATATAAAGAAACTCAAATAAAAAATATTTTTGCATTTTTTTTATAAAAAAACTAAATAAAACGAACAAAGAAACAATAGAAAATAATAAAAAAAAATGAAAACGTGAATGATTTATTGTACCAAAATCAATCAAACCAGACGGTTCAAATGACTTAGGGTTTTAAACACGGGGTTTGTAAATAAACCGGGGCGAATAGAAATACGAACGAGGAACAAATTAATTAAACGGGGTGGTTGGGTGGGTTATGATAAAATAAGGATAATTGGCTATAAACTCAAAAAACGGATGTTAAACAAGTTAAAACACAATTAGGAACGGGTTTAGTAAGGCTCGGTTAAAAATAAAAAGAAGAGAAAAAAAAAGTTCTTTTTTTTGAAGAGTCTGGGAACCTTGCCGGCGGTAGGAAGGGGTTGCCGGACGGCAATCAAGCTTCTGTCGAAGCTTGCCGGCGGCAGGACTGACTTGCCGGACGGCAAGTTGGTTGCTGTTGGGGCTTGCCGGCGGCAGGAGCTCCTTGTCGGACGGCAAAGGGGCTTATGTTGTGCTCTTGCCGGCGGCAGGAGGGTGTTGCCGGCAGCAATACTCTCCTGTCAGAAATTATATTTTTTTTTTTACTTTTTTTTTGGGTTTTGGCAACTAAAAGCTAAGAACACAAAAAAAAAAACTTTTGGAGGGTTGATGAAATAATCACTAAAAAGCACAATCTAGACGAAACAAAGATTCTAACACACGAAAAACATAAACAACAAATCCCCGGCAGCGACGCCAAAAACTTGATGCGTTCTTTGTGAGTATACACAAGTTTTAAATTTATACACGGATTTCCAAATAAGCTAAGAACACACGGGCAAGTATGACCCTTTCATTTGTAGTTAGCTTGTTGTGGTAAGCCGAGGTCGTTCACTAGGATTTGGGTGTTTTTGGTTGTAAAGAGTCTTTGTAACAATGTAACGTTAGTGGTAAAAATGGTTGTCACTACCACAATTACCATATAAGTAACAATTAAGCAAGTAAATAACAAGTAACACGAAAATGATGATTAAGCTAATAAGATGAGATAACAATAATAATAAAGATAACACTTGCTTGGATTAGTTAAATACATTTGGATTGTTCATAAGAGGATGGTTTTGATAAATTGATTATAGGTATAGAAGATGATGGTCACAAATTCCAATCTTTGATTTTAAAGTATATAACCCTCGCGAAAGATCATACATCCAGGAAATCAAGCATTAAGACAAATCAACCAATTCAAGACTATGTTTAGTTAACGAGTTTGATTCACGGTCGTTTCACAACATCATTAACAATCACACTTAAGTTCCTTTACAAAATCATACCACTAAAGAAATGGTCAATACAATAGATAATCATCCATAGACAAAACGATTATAACTAGTTGATGAAGGATAACCCTTTCGACCTATGAAATCATCAACAACTAATCAAGTATGATAAGCAAATGGAATGGAACTTAAGCACTACCGGGTTTCAAACATAACATGAAATTGATCAAAACAATGATAAAACATAAACAATCCTCATGTCACAACATCATCCAAACAAGTGTATATGAAACTACTCAATAATTATTTCAACAAAATTCATACGAACACCATTCATAACATTCATAATCATTCTTGAAATAACAAAAAGAGTTTACCAAAGTGATATTACAATAAGTAAATGAAGGAATTAGAGCAATCCTTAGGCCTCCAATTGACTACAAGTTATGTGGTCTTTCGGGTTATGTATTCGAAATTCGTATTTGATATTTGAGGCTGGTTTTGGAGAGGTTTGGTGAATATTGGTGGTGATTTAGGTATCAAGAAACACTACCAATGATAAGGGTAATGATCCCTTAGAGTTTGGCAAGGTTTTCTTGATGATTGGAGCTCCAAAAATGTCACTTTTTGGCACACCAATATTAAATCCGGGAATTGGGGTCTTCACCAATGTTGGGAGAATTCCCTTGATGAATAATGGAGTTAGTTATGAGATTGATATGTTACAATGACCCCCAATGGTCTTATTTATGCTTGAAATTAAGCCTTTGTCTTCAATTCTTGGCTTGGAGCCAAAGAAATATTCTTGGAGCCAAAGTTGTTCTAGAATGCTCCAAAGAAGATTGAATGAATGTGGACACAATTTTATCTATAAAAATGTTGGTGGCAACTTCACTCATGATGGAGGCAACTTGAACTATGTTGGAGGCAAATCAACTCCCTTGTGACGGTGGCAACTTTACTCTTGCCAGTGGCAAGTTGGATGTGTTTTGATGGTGGCAAGTTTCATGCTGAATATCTTTATTTGCTCCTTTGAAATACTTGTTCTTGCATCCGGAATTGATCTTCAAAGCTTGTAGCTAGTCGGGATTCCTTCGTATATGCATGAATCGTCAATTATTCTTCCTTTTCTTTACTTTTCTTGTTCTTGGCTAACTAACAACACAAAACACAACTTTACACATACATGAGCTAAATAGCTCGTTAGTATAACCAAAAACCATGAAAAATATACGGATAATGCTCAAGAAAACATGTTGGAATTGGGCGTTATCAGAATGTTCCAGCGAGTAAGATCAAAGGTCTTAAAGATTAGTTTCTCTCCAGTTATTTTTGAAAAATCATTTCCAAGATGGTCAGCAAAAGGAGAGATAGAAATCTGGTGTACACAACGTTTTTCTCTCTAGTCTTTTTCTCCAGTTTCCCATGGAGATCTTCAAAAATAAGCCTCCCAAAATCAGCTTTGACCCGCTTGGCCAGACAGTATAAAATGATTGCATATTTTTGGTTTATCTGGTCAAGACCTCCAGTTCCCCCCCCCCCCCCCCCCCAAACATTCGATGAGTATGGTCATCAATAATTTCCATCTTGGTGGCAAAGCACTCCTTTTTAACCCCCCTTTTTTAGAAATTTCTTCAGTATACCCAATTTCTTTAAATAATTTTTTAACAACCATAAAATCATCAGGTATTGCTTCATACTTATTAGGGTTTTCCAATTAATCCAACCCCAAAACTTTTCTAAAAGATTTTAACCCAAATCTACCATGAATCCCCATCGTGGTAGAATCAAACTCAATGGACTTCTTGTTGTTAGAAGCCTCTACTGTAAACCAAAATTATTTTAGCACATTTTGAAACATCATACCAGGATCTTCAAATAAAGCATACCTTAAAACACTTTTGGTTAGATAAGTCAAAACTTGTTCCCCATGAACAGACTTAATGGATTTAGGTTTAAGCAAAGTGATGTTGTTTGGTTTGAAGAAGATGTCATCAATGGGATAGTTAACATGAGTGGATGGTTTAAGAGTGATTTTGGTGATCTTGGGGGTGGAAGATGATTCAGCCATTTATGTTTCTGTGTGTGTTTTGAAAGAGAGAAAGGTTGTGTGTGTTTATGGATGAAAAGATTTGTAAGTGTGGAATGAAATCTAATTGTTAGGGATTATATAAAAACTTTAACTGATTTGTAAAAAGTTTTTAAAACCATTTGAAAAAGTTATAAACCTTTTAGGGTTTCTTTTGAACATTTGGCACAAACTTTCTCATTAATGTTCTGCAAAAAGGTATGATTTTTTGTTGCTTTGAACAGTGAAACGCCCCATGTGTTAGGAAGTTGTTGACGGTGGATGGAGACGTTTGAAATTTCCTTAATTAACAAATGACACCTTTTTGAAAGAATCTTTCTGTTATTCACAAGAAATTTAATGCCATTAACTCTTTTGAATCACATGATTGATTTGTTTTAAAAACTGTTGCTCAAATATGCTGAAGCTGATGGCTATACTTGTGAGCTTCAGTGCGTCAGATGAGGCGACAAAACCCCATATACATGTTCACATAAGTGAACAAGACATATGACATTGCACGATCCTCAACTAAGGCCTAGCTACTCATTTGTATTAAAATTTGTTCAGCATTGCTGAAGGAATATTTTGATGACTGGTGATTTATTTGTTCAGCTTCAGTGAATCAGATAAGGCGACAAAACATCATATACACAATCACATAAAGTGAAATAGACACATGACATTGCACACTCCTTTACTCAGACAATGCTACTTAACATTAATCAAAATCTTTTAAGAAATGTTGAACCTTCAAGCTTCTTCAGTGAATGCTGAAGGTTCAGGTTTTGTATCATCAATGTTCAGCATACCAAGCTCCATTATCAATCTTTTGAAAGTTGGTTCATCCAATGGTTTGGTGAAGATATCAGCCACTTGGTATTGAGTGGGGATTGAATGTAATTCAATGTCCCCTTTCACAATGTGATCTCTGATAAAGTGATATCTGATATCAATGTGTTTTGTTCTTGAGTGGAGGACTGGATTATTAGATATTGTAATAACACTAGTGTTATCACAAAAGATTGGTACCTTTTCATATTTTATGTCATAATCAGCCAGTTGGCTTTTCATCCAAAGAACATTGGCACAACATCCAGCAGCTGCCACATATTCAGCTTCTGCTGAAGACATGGCAACTGTTTGTTGCTTTTTAGCACTCCAACACACAAGTTTGCCACCTAGCAATTGGCAGGCACCAGAAGTGCTTTTTTTGTCCAAATTGCAACCAGCATAGTCAGAATCTGAGTACCCCTTTAGATCAAAACCTGAGGATTTGGGGTACCAAAGACCTAGACTTAGTGTACCTTTTAGGTATCTGAAGATTCTCTTAACAGCAGTAAGGTGTGATTCCTTTGGATTTTCTTGGTATCTTGCACAAAGGCATGTAGAGAATTGAATGTCAGGCCTGCTTGTAGTTAAGTACATGAGTGACCCAATCATACCTCTATACTGAGTCTCATTGACTGATTGTCCAGTGAGATCAAGTCCTAAGTTGTTAGGGGGTACCATTGGAGTCTTCACTGAAGCACAATTGATATCATACTTCTTCAGCATATCCTTGAAATATTTTTCTTGATTGATGGAGATGCCTTGGTCAGATTGTTTAATCTGAAGACCAAGGAATTATGTGAGTTCTCCCATCATACTTATCTCAAACTTACTGGTCATAAGCTTGGCAAATTGTTTGCAAAGTTTCAAGCTTGTAGAACCAAAGATTATGTCATCCACATAAATTTGTACCAGAATGGTGTCAGTTTTAGATTTATAGATGCACAAGGTGCTATCTATTTTTCCTCTGACAAATTTATGTTCAATGAGAAAAGTTGAGAGAGTTTCATGCCATGCTCTTGGAGCTTTCTTCAGTCCATACAAAGCTTTGTAAAGCTTGTAGACGTGATTTGGGTATTTACTACTCTCAAAGCCAGGAGGCTGGGTAACATAAACTTCTTCTTTTAGGTCACCATTTAGGAATGCACTTTTGACATCCATTTGGTATATTATGGAGTTCATGTAAGTGGCATATGCAAGGAAGATTCGTATGGCTTCCATACGTACAACTAGAGCAAAGGTTTGATCAAAATCAACCCTAGGCTCTTGATTGAATGCTTGGGCCACCAGCTTAGCTTTATTTTTGGTCATTGCATTGTTTTATCTCTTTTGAGCTTGTAAACCAATTTAGTGCCAGTGGTTGATTTACCATATGGAAGAGGAACCAATTTCTAGACTTTGTTTCTTTCAAATTGATTGAGTTCCTCTTGCATGGCATCCACCCATCCAGTGTGTGTGAGTGCTTCAGAAACCTTTGTAGGTTCAATTTCTGAGAGAAAATTTACATAAAGGCATTCTCTAGATTAAGCAGCACTCAGTTTCTTTGCCATAGATCTAGTGACTCTACCTTCACCAGGATTACCTATTATGTTCACCAGCTGTATGTGACTATTTTGAGTCTAAGATTTTTGTGGAGCTAGAGAATAGGTACTGGTATCATGATTAGAGCTAGAATGTCTCTAGTGTCTACTGAAGGATATTCAGTGGACAAGGGTTCAATCATTGGAGGACTTCCTTCTTGGTCAGAAGAAGCATATCCAAGACCTAATTCCCTAGAGATGATAGGAGAGCTTTGAGCAAGGGGCTCAGATTGTTCTTCAGCAGCTGCATATGATTGATCATTTTGATCATGTGTGTCAGCATGCTGATTGTTTTGAGACTGACCATTTTGGTCATTTGTGTTTCCTTGCTGATCATTTTGATCATTATTTGATTGACAACCATCAGTATGTGATACTGAAGGATTTCCTTTTGTAGGACTTGTCATATCTTCAAATGGATCAATATGAGGGACTGAATTGCTTGTTTGATATCTTTGAGAAGGCTCATAATGATTAAATTCATCAGATGGATAATTTTGAGATTCATATATATGAAGTTTATCATCTGATGGATTTGTAAAAGTGAGAGCTTCAGAACTTTCATTGAATGTGATGTGATAGGTTTCTTCAATACATTGTCTTCTTGTGTTGAAGACTCTATATGCTTTAGATACTAGGGATTATCCAAGAAAAATAACCATCATCAGATTTTTCATCAAACTTTCCAAGGTGATCCTTGTGATTGTGAATGAATACTAGACACCCAAACACATGTAAGAATGAAATGTTTGGAATTCTCTTCCTGAAGACTTCATAGGGAGTCTTCATGTGTCTCTTCACAATAATGGGTCTATTTTGAGTGTAGCAAGCAGTAGCTACAGCATCAGTCTAAAAGTGCTTAGAGAGAGCAGATCCAGTAAGCATTGTTCTTGCTGCTTCAATCAAAGTTTTGTTCCTTCTTTCAGCCACACCATTTTGTTCAGGTGTGTAAGGAGATGAGAAATTTTGGGAAATTCCTTTGTCATCATAGAATTTTATCAGTGAGTAATTTCTGAATTCAGTGCCATTGTCAGTTTTGAGTTGTTTGACATGAGTGTCAATTTGATTTTCAACTCTTTTGATGAATGACATAATGGCATTTGGTGCATAGCTTTTCTTTGTCAGAAAATATACCCAGGTGTACCTTGAGTACTCATCAACAATGACAAGTGTATATTTTTCATGACAAATGGCCCTAGGTGATATTGGGCCAAATAAGTCTAGGTGAAGCAAATGAATACTTTCTTTGATTGAGAAAGTTTGCTTTGTTTTGAAACTGGCCCTATGGTGCTTCCCTTTTTCACATGCTGAGCACGGTTTGTCCTTGGAGTAGACAAGTGATGGAAGACCAATAACAAGATTTTGTTTTGCCAGCACAGTTATTGTTTTGAAATTGAGATGTGAGAGCCTCTTATGCCAAAGCCAAATGGTAATATTGGAGACTTTAGCAAAGAAGCATGTCTCCTGAGTTGAGTTCATGTTCATGACATAAACATCTTTGACTCTTGGAGCAATCATCACAATTTCATGATTGGAGTTGAAGATTGTACCTTTTTGTCATCAAACAGTACAAGATACTTTGCATCATAAAGTTGACTTATGCTGATGAGGTTGTGCTTCAATCTATTTACATATGTTACCCTTGAGAAAACTATACCATTGCATTTCATTGAACCAAATCCTTCAGTAGTAGCTGGTGAGTTATCACCAAAAACAACTTTAGGACCTTGTTCCTCCTTATACTTGTGCAAATAAATTTTGGTGCCAGTCATATGCCTTGAGCAGCCACTATCTAGGTACCAAATAGGCTTCCTGAGATCACACTACACAAGTTAAGGAAATGGTCAGTTTTGTTTTGAAACCCACCTTTGTTGGGTGGGGGTTTTAGATCTGGAAGGTGTTCTAGATCTGAAGGGTCCTCTTGTTGAGGGTATGTGTGATTTCTCAGAAAAAAAGAGGTCTGAATAGCTTTAGATTTCTTAGCTTGAAGGGCTTCACCTCTTCTGAACCACTCTATATGGTTGTGATCAGTTTTTGTGTGGACATCGCTTCCACAAGTCTCACAACATTTGGTACTAGAGTTTGGATTTCTTGGTTTAATACCTCCTCTGAGTGAGATGATACGATTATGTCCATGAGTGTCATGGTCATAACTTCCACAATTATTGCAAACAGGGCAATAGTGGCAGTCATCTGAGTGATGATTGCCCATACCATAATGAATGCATGGTGGGAAAGGCATATTTCGCCTAGAATGAGATGCTTCAGAATTGTGAGCATCAGCACTTGTTTTTGGCCAGCATATACTGAGTAGTTCACAAGTGCGATGGTCAGTCCTTTCACATTTGGTACAATAAATCACTTTTAGGCAAGTTTCGGTGAGATGGTAATTTAGACCACATAAATCACAAGCCCTTTTAAATTGTTTCTTGTACTTGAGATGAGGAGAGTCTGAAGGTTCATCTCTAAACCGTGTTGGTGTTTGTTGCTGCCTGAGTTGCAATTTAAGATCATAGATCTCTTTCATGACAATAGACATTCTCTCATCTTCCTCAGATCTAGCATTCTTTAGTTTATTTGTTGAAACTAAAGAGGTAGTTCCCATATGTGAACCTTCAGCAGGAGCTAAAGAGTTCTTTGAAGTGTCAATTTTGACATGTTTGGAAGAACTACCTTTGTGTGTGGTGTGTGACTTGATGATAGACTGGATAGTTTTGGGTCCAGTAGAGGGTTCAGCACCAGCCAGCTTCTCCAAAGGAGGAAGTGGGGTACTTACTTCATTCTCTATATCATCATCTGAGGCATCCTCGGTAACTGAGGATTAAACTGGTGCTAAAGTTTCAACATATGCTTGTAACTCAGGAAGAAGGATTCGTCCAGTGTCATGATTGGGTAAATTCTCTTCACCTGACCTTTTAATGGCAGGGATCGAGCTACCATCCTCATTTAAGGCTTTGACAAAGACATTAGATTTGGTGTTGGAGGATCCTTTAGCACCAAGCATTTTCTTCTTTTTGAGCAAGTATTTGTTCACTTATGCATTGATTAACCCTATCAGAGTTTCTAAGCCAAGATTTAACAATGTCATTTGCTTCTTTTATTTCCACTCTAAGAGAGTTATTTTCTTCCAAAATTTATTTGTTCAGTTGTTGAAAAGTAAGAATATCAAGTTTAGCTTCTTTTAGCTCTATTTGCTTAGTTTCAAAATCTTCAAGTTGTACACCAATTTTGTGAAATTTTTCAAGCAAATTGTTTCTTTGCTCTTCAACAAATGCTAGATCAATGCAGAAGTAATCAAAGACAAATTTAATGTCATCTTTATCTTCTCATTCAAGAAGAGTTTGTACCTTTTTTTATTGTGACATTGACCCATTCCCCATTTCTGGCACTTTCTTTGGTGACAACATTTGAGCTTGCCCCTTCATCATCAGCAAGTGCCATTAACACTTTTACATTTACCAACTCATCATCATCTGAAGAAACATCTTCTTCATCCCATTCATATGCTTCAGCAACAAGACCTTTGTTTTTGTCTTGCTTGGGGTTCTTAGATGAGGAGCTTTCAGTGCTCATTAAGGCCAATCTTGCCTTGATTTCCCTATATTTGGCCTCAAAGTCTTTTGTAGGCCTGAGTTCAACCCTGCTTTGCTGAAATGGAGTAGAAGCAATTTGTTTTGGTTGAAATGATGATTGACTAGTTGGTCTTGATTGAGCTGGTGAGGAATATGAAGGGAGAGATGTTTTTAAATAACAATCCCTAGTATAGTAACCATTCTTCCCACATTTATAGCATTCAGTGTCAACTGAAGCTTTTGTGGAGCTAGAGAACTTGCCTCCTTTCTTAAAGAACCTTCTAGACTTGGCCAGAAGTGCTCTTTCATGAAATTCCTCTTTGAGGTCATTCAGATATTCCTCACTAGATCTAGTATCTTCCTCATCATCAGGACTATCTTGGTAGTCTTGAATGACAACTTCACTGAAGAAGGTTGTGGACAAGGGTGTAGCAATGGTTAATGCTTTACTCTTTCTTGAGCCTTCATAAATCCTATCAACTAGGTTTTCTTCATATTTTAGTTTCCCAAAAAGAGAGGCTAGATCACAATCTTTAATGTGATTAGCATTTCTCAAGCTTTGGCAGAAGCTTAGCCACTTCTTTGGAAATGCATTAACAAAAACTATGTTGATTTTAAGTTTTGAAAGCTCTACACTATCATTCACAAGTTCATTCATCAGTGCTTTGTATCTGGTGAATGTTTGTGTGAGGGTTTCCCCTTCTTTGTGCTTGAAGGTGTTGTATTGAAGCTTTAAATCCATGATTCTGGTTTCTTTTACATCAGAGGGTCCCTCATGGTAAAGAATAAGGTCCTCCCATGTTGATTTGGCTGTTTTGCAATTTACAATAGAATTCATTTGGTCATCTGGGAGTACAGACATGATGAGACTTTTGAGACGCTGATCTAGGTTAGCAGCTTTTCTCTCATCAACAGTCCATTGTACATCAAGTTTTTTATTGTCCCCAACCATGGGAACAAAAGGGCCATTTTCAATGATTCCAAGGAATTGAGGTTCAATTCCAACCATGTGGACAAGGAACCTCTTCTTCGAATTTGTAAAGTTGGCTACCTCTAGTACAAGAGCAGCATTGAGTTGGCCACCCCTATATTCTAGGGTTTGTGGTATAACTTGAGCCATTTTGGATCTTGATTTGAAAACTTTTAAATGAGCAGTTTAATAAAATAAGAGTTTAACTAATCAAACTGCTCTGATACCACTTGTTGGTCCCTAGTAATTCGATATTACTTATTATCTTAAGTAATAACTTTTACTTTGACTCAAGTGTGTTGTTTTAGCATAAGATAAGAACTATTAAAGATTAAAACAACAATACCAATATACTTTTCAACGTATAGACTTTTATTAGAATCAAATAAATAATCTATAACCCACTTTGTTTGCGGAATAACAAAGTGGTTGAATGACAATGGGGTTTGATCTCCTCTACTTAAACGTTTAACCAAAGTTAAACTCTAAGCTCCAATCTAAACGTTCATATGCAACTTTGGCTATATGGTTTAGTTGGTATCGAGAGAGAAAGGTTTTCCAGAGTTTAAGCTCTTGTATTGGTTACCTTTCACTCCCAATGTACACTACTTTATATAGGCAGTGTAAATTAGGGTTTACATTTTGCATGTACCAATGCATTAGTTTATCCAGTGGGTGGTTGATGCCCATGCTGGATAAACAGTACAAAGTACTTAATAAACTATTGTAGGAAAGATAAAGGTTGTACTTATATCTAAGTATACAAGCAACCTTCTTTGACTTAAAGTTATCTTTTCCCGCCTAATGCAAACCATCAGAATATTGAAGAGTCTTCAGTATCCTAGAGGAGATCGACATCGTTTAGTTTGGTATTGTCAAGCCAAACTGAACTAAAAGCTCTTCTTCAGTCCTTTTTCTTCAGCAACTAGACCGCCTAGTATTTGAAGCGAAGAATCCTTTGTCTTCTAAGTTCACTGGAAGGGGAGTGTTGAACTTTCTTCAGCTTTAAAGTCTTCAGTAGGAACTTTGTTCCTCTGGTCATCCATTAGCAGACTGGCCTTACTGCTGAGCATGAAACACTTGGGGGGATTTTATATTCAAATCTTAGAGTTGCTTCAGGGTCAGTAAATACTGACCCAACATTTGTGACCGATCCTCTTTAACTAGTGACATATACCCGGGGTCATCCGGAATAACAAGCGGATCTAGTACCAATCCTAATTTGGTTGCATCATAAAGTCTTGGGTTGTTGGGAATTATTTGTTAAGTGTCAAGTACTGTTAGTTTATTCCAAATACTGTTAGTGTTATGTAAGTACTGTTAGTGTTAATGCGGTACATAGTAAGTACTGCTACTTATAAAGTAAGTACTGCTATGATGATTAGGACGAATATATCTTTGTATAAGATATGTCATAGTTATAGTTAGAGTATATCTTTTGTGATATACCTAAATAGTTAGAATATTGACAATATATCGTCTGTGATATAGTTATCTTTATAGAATATTCTAAGGTTTCTAGGGTTCCTTACTCTATATAAGGAACATTAGTAGGAGTGCTCAAAGTGTTTTAGTTTAATTACAAACTATTATACTAATTCTTAACAGAATATAGATCCAACCAAAGGGATCAACAAGTGGTATTAGAGCTTGTTGAGAAACTCTAAAAAAGAAGAACACGACCCCAAACACTCCACACATACCAAATCTCAATGTCTCAACCAGATGGTGATAATGCTCACTTGGATGATGTTTAGAACCCTGATCCTGTTCTGCCACAGGGACAACCACAAGTTGTGCATCCTACACCAGCACAAGGTGCTCAAGCCGTGAATGCTGTAGCTACCTCTACACCAACACCTTCTCATACTCTGTCTGCTGTTAAACTGCCAGTTCTCAAAGGTGACAATTATGAGACATGGGCTATGCAGATGGAACATTACTTGAATCACACAAATCACACTATGTGGCAAGTTATCAAGAACGGGAATACACCAAAGAAGCTACACTGGTTACCAGACAATACATGCTATGTTCTACCTGTTGTGACTACTGAGGAGGTACAAGCAGAGATCAGAGAAAGAAAACCTAGAACTGCTTTGGCTATGGCTCCATCTGAAGACATTCTACCAAGCTTTCATCATTATAAAGATGCCAAAGCTATGTGGGATGCTATAAAACTTAGATTTGGAGGCAATGACAAATCTAAGAAAATTAAGAAGATTGTTCTTAAGCAAGAATTTGATAACTTCTCAATTACCAGTATAGAGGGGATACATGGTAGATATGGAAGGTTCAGCAAGTTGCTTATTCAGTTAGCAGTTTATGGACAAGTAATTCCTAATGAAGAAACCAATCTAATATTCTTAAGAAGTGTTCCACCATAGTGGAAAGCAATGGCTATGCACTTTATCACAAGAGATGATTTGGAAACAATTCCTTTTGATCATCTCTACAACAATCTTAGAGCATATGAGATGGATGTGAAAGGCACTAAAGTAAAGACAACAACTACTTCAAAGTCTAACTTGGATTTTGTGTCAGATGGGAACAGAGGTACTTACTTTCAAAATACCGCTAGTGGATCTAGCAGCGGTACATACTTCACAAATACCGCTGGAGGACTTACAAGCAGTACTTACCCGCAAAGTATTGAAAGCAGTCCAATAGTCTCTCAAAATCCACATGGAAGGTCTTCACCATTTTTTAGTGACAATGATGCCTTCTCATTCTTTGCTGGACAAGACAACAGACCAAGATTAACTCTCAATGACTTGTTCCAAATGGATGATGTTGATGTTGAAGAGATGGATCTTAAATGGCAAGCTGCTATGGTGTCAGTAAGATCTAATAGGTTCTTCAAGAAGACTGGAAGAAAAATGACTGTAGATCCTAATGAGCCATTAAGATATGACAAGTCCAAAGTTGAATGCTATAACTGTGGAAGGAATGGACACTTTGCAAGAGAATGCTCTAGAGATAAAGCTGAGACTAGCAATCAGAAGTCCAAGAACAGCTATAGATCCAGTCCAAGAATAACTGAAAGCTTTCCAAAAGTAAACAGAAAGAGTCCTAAAGGAACCAAAGCATTGGTTACTATATATGGAGTGGTGAATTGGGCAGAAGAAGAAGAAGAAGAGCTTGTATTAATGGCTCTCTCACATGAAGATACTGAGGTACATCCTTGTTCTAAAGATTGTATTCTTAAATTCAATTGTCTAAAAGTAGAACTAGAGGAACAGTATCAAAAGGTTAACACATGCGCTATAGAAGTAAAAGCTTTCAAACAGGGTGTTGTTAAATTAGAAGAAAATATAGTTTTGTACAAAAAGGCTCAACAAAACTATGAAGAGAAAATAAGGATTTTGACTCTTCAAATAAGGGAAAAAGATGTGGAAATAAAAGCTTTTTAAGGACAACTTTTAAAAATAAATTCAGAAAATGAAGCTTTAAAAACCAGTCTTTGTAATGAAAGGGACGTGATTAGTCATTGGCAACAATTGTAACACCCCACTTTGATAAGTGGACCGTCACGCGTAATTATGGCGTGTCATCAAAGCATGCAAGGTAATATGTAGTAAAACATACATGACCATAGGGTAAACCGGAATCAAACATCGGTCCCCCAAACATAAGCCCAAAACATAATAAAGTAAATGAAATGAATAAAAGACTTATACAAGCATAATTATATGAAGGCAAAAGGAGAAGAAGTTCATGGCAGCTTCCATCCTATGCACGTCCTTCAAATGCTCGAGTCAGTCCTTGAGTACCTGCCGTTTTGGAACATGGAAAGGAAAGTAACTGCTGAGCAAAACGCTCAGTGCACGGATATAGACATAGTATAAATGACTAAAACATAATAAAGACTTAATAGCCGCGGAAATATATAAGTCCTGGAAAACCTGGAACATGTTCATAAAACTGGTTTTATAGTTTGAAAAGCCTTATGTTTATCTTATGAAAACTGTTTAACATATTTTACCATTAGCCAATATAGGTCATGAAAACCACCATGCATGAATACTTGGAGGGGTGACCTCATCATGCAAATTAGAGGGGCTGCCTCTAATTTAATATACTGGTTTTGGGTAGGAGGGATCAGCTCCTTGTGAAGGTTGCAAGGCACACACCACATTCACACTGAGTAATCTGCAGAAAACATGTAACTAGGATGCACACATACTCCCCACATGATAAATATAATAATATGGCCAAAAGCTGAAGGGACGCCACGAGCAATCACTCCGCCGTGGGGAAGTCATAACACCAGTGCCTCTAATGTTAGGGTTATGGTACCTCCATAACTAGGTGAAACTGGTCATGCATGTATATGGCTATAGGTATTCTAAATTAAACATAATCAAATTAAACATATAAACTTATACTACGGGAAAACAGTTGGCTGCATACGGGGAAATCCTAATGAGGAAAGAATGTCCATACTGAAACTACCGGAATTTGTACCTTATGTCCAGTGAACGAAGAAGACGAACTGAGGAGAGTCCTACTTCGTTATCACTAATGCTACATAAATACATACATGTATAAGTGTGTAACACCCCCAAATTTATACAACTCAATACAGCGGAAGACTAGTTGGTGTTACGGGATAGCACATTACTCAAATCATAGACAACGCATAAAAATCGCGTCGTTTAATAATAAAGCATTTCCATTCATAAATAATCAAAGTTACATAGGTCCCAAGTCATTGTATTTAATACAGGTTTTACAAAACAATTGAATGGAAATTATAATTTAAGTGCGGGCCATGAATTCTTGTTGTCTTCCCGAGAATTACCTTCAAGTACCTGAGATAAAACATGTTAAAAAAAAGGTCAGCGATAACGCCGAGTGAATCCATAGAGTTTAATAAACCATCAATATAATATCGGTATAAAAATATTACCGAAAATCATTTTGTTCAAATCATTTTAATAGGCCATAAAATAGCCAAAGTCATTTTATACAAATCCTTATCGAAAATCATAATATAGGCATTTGCCTTAAAAATCATTATACGAGCCAATGTCGTAAAAACATCATACAATACGTCTTATGACGTTGTATGAAAATGAAAACCGTTATATGAATATGGTTATGAAAACCAAAACATAAACATAATATCAATAGTATGACCCTGTATTGCTAGTCAGGCAATACATCGTAATTCAGAGCGTCTAGTAGTATTTCGTTAATTGGGATTATTATAAGTCGCATGACATTGTTACCTTACTAAACCAACAACGGGTAGCTAACCCGATACACAATTTGCCCATCTAAAGTAGCGTGTCGTCACAAAGGTCACGCTATGGAAATCTTCTCATACATAAATTCGCTTACCAATCAATGTGGCACGACAGGGATCAACCGTCAAGGCGCGAACTGGGGTGATCGTCCCCAAATAGTACTATTATATGCACAAGCGTCTACCAAATCCCGGTAGTTCACAATTCATGCTAATGGGACTTTTAGTGACATAACCTAACTTTAATAATCCATTTAATTTCATCTATCGGGTCCTTTAATCATTTATCGGGTCATACAATCGGGTCATTGAATCATTCGGGTCCAAATCAATAAACAAACAATCGGGACAAATGGTGTCCTATTTTATAAAAACTAACATGTTATCTCCCTCGCGGGTTTATAAAAACATTTAAAAGAGTGCGAGGCTATGAACTCACGTTGATGTGGGAAGGCGGGTTGTCGGCAATTCGGATGTACGGTACGTGCTTCAATCACGAAAACCTAGACAAATAATACTTGTCTTAGACTCATGTCCAATGACTTTATAAAAATAACAATTATGTATAAATATGATGATTTTATATATATGATGATCAAGTGGGTTTACATATTCTCGTTTGCTCATTTTAGAGTTATGTGTCGGTAACGTTTATACTAGTTTACTAGTTTTACCTATTTACGTGTTTTAAGTCCAATAAACTTATTATAAGTTCTTTAACTTGTATTAATCCATTTTATACTTATATTATCAGTATTTACACTTTACAAGTTGGGCCCAAATGGGTTAAGCCCAATAAGTTCTTTTTATAAGAGTTTAACTTATTTAGTCCAATTATTAGTCCAATATGTTTACTTAGCTCGTTAATGTCTGTTTGTCCTATAGTTCGGGTTTTTATCGGTTTTTACTTGTTATACATGTTTATATATCAGTATATAAGTTTTATAAAGTTTACATTAGACGGGTCCAACCATCTAAGTTTTATTTCACAAAAACGTTAATTTTACGGTATTAGCCGAAAAAGTCGTAAAAATCATGTTTATAGTTTTATAACTTATAAAACTTAACAAGTTACCATTTTTATAAAATGTCCACTTATTTACCATTTACATATTTATATAAATGTATTATATAAGTTAGTGGGTTTTAATTTATATTTTATACTATTAAATTTTGAGTGCTTATATAATAGTATTATACTTTAATTTCCAAAATCTGATTTTTTTCTTCAGCTTCACCAAAACTGCCATATCTTGAGTTTTATATGGAGATAGAAGCTCAAATATTTATCACATAAACTACATGATATGTGCTCCATTTAACTCTTCTATAGCTACTGTTGAATCATCCTCTAAGTATTTTCTAAAAATCGTCCAAAACAGTGAACTCAGATTTGTACCTTAAACTTGTTTTGATCATATCTTACTCATTACAATGATTCTATTGCATGGCCAACTCTCACATGTGTACAAGACCCATAGATTACTGTATATTAATTCTACTTCATCATTTTATCAGTTCATGACATGTTTCTTTACTGTTTTATACAGCCAACAAATTTAAACAAGATTTTAGCCTTGTTTCTTATAGTTTTTCACCTTTTTAAGCATGTTTATCAACACCAAATCCCCACACAATACTTTTATCATCATATAATCATCATATACATATACAATAGGAAATAAAATACATGATTACATAATCAAAATAACAAGAAGATGAGGAGGACAATCTTTATACCACCATGATGATGTAGGTTGATCAAAACATGGATTTTGATGGAGAAACTTGTGATGCACCAAGACCATCTTCAAGACCACCAATCTTCATATACTCCTTGTGGAAAATCAGCCTCAAGACTCCATGGAAACTCCTCCTTGGATGTTATAATCACAACCAATCAATAGGGTTTCAAAAGGGCTTCAACATATGTATGAATAACATGATATTTCATGGTAAATTTTGATCAAAATGGATGTTTAGGGTGGATATGGGACGGCATTAATGGAAGAAATGAGAGGATTTTTAGAGTGGTTTTGCATGTATGAAATGGTGGAAAGGAGAAGCTAGTGGTTTTGTGTGTAGTGTGGAGTAGCTTTAAAGCTAAGCTAACACTTGTTAGCTTAGTTGCTACAAGTTGGACACATCATGGGATGTGTGGCTTAGTTAGGCCGGTTTGAGTGGGAGTGGGACAAGTGTCCCACTTGTCTCATCTCCATTTATTTACGGGTACTCCTCGATTCTAGTTTCCTCGATTCGCGTGCCTTCGGATCGTTTTACGAAAAACGTTTTTATAAATTATGAATCAACGGCACAAAACGAATCTAATAAAAATTGTCTCATCAAAAACGGAGTTCGAAAACGTAAATACGTAATCCTACGGTTTCCGGTTTAGTCGTGAAGGACGTTAAAATAAAATCGTAAGTCCTAATCTCTTCTCGTAAATTTGTGAGTTTATGAACCAACACAAATTTAAAACTCCAAAATAATATTCACGGATAAATTTATTTTCTGAAATGTCGGACTGTCACCAAGGACGGTGTATGTAAACGTAAGCACGCAACGTTGAATCCTCCGGTTTAGACGTAGTCGATGTTACTTCAAGACGTAAATCCAAATTTCTTCCCAAAATAAGTGAGTTCATAAAATAATATTTTCAAATAAATATTGAGAATAAAATATCAACCATAAATTGATGGATTGTCACAGCATTTACCCCTAAATAAGATCTTTGTCCTCAAAGATCATCTTACCTTACTACTCGCTTCTTATAGAGTTAAAGCCATGTGGGTATTTCCTCCACATTCGGTCTTTTCTCACAAGTGCAATTCATTACAATACGCGAGTTTTATCAAACATAACTACGGGAATAAGATCAGGCTTAATGTTGACTTACTTTCTCTATCCATGATGTTCCCGGGTTCTTGATGAATGCAACTTTTCGCCGATCTAAGCTTTACTAAGAAGAATTCAGATTTTCACTTGATAGATATTCCATCAAGTTCGATATACGAACATATTTCACGCATCTCTTGAAGTCCTTGGGTAGATCCAGCTTATATGCCTTTCAAACCAAATCTTTTACATCATCTCAATGGTCCCATACAACAGGGACTTATATCCCATGATTTGTCAGATCATGAATTCATTTTTCCAAGGTTAAAAATTGTGGCATAACTTCGCTACCCATTTGGCACTTCAAGATCTACATTTCATATTCACATAACCTCCTGCCCACTATCGGCAGTTAATAATCAAATCCTAATTTCAACAATCATTTCAGGTCTCGCGGGTCGAGTATTTTGTAAGGTTAGGTTCGCCATCATAGGAAACCTTAAACCTAAAAGACATGTCCAACTCACAATGGGTGTATGTCGGGTGTCTTCATCTCAACTCCTGCTTACAGATGCTCTAAACTATAAATCTTAACAAGATTCGATCTCGATCCTAATGCAATGATTATCAATGATAATCTCTCCAAAGGAAAACAATTTTACGGTCTATTACCAAAGGTCATTCATTCAAACATAAAACAACACTTATATTACTTTGTATCGTTACTTTACCTCGTCCCTTCGATTGGGGTGGTACATAGTACTCTCATCAATGTTCGTTCTCAATGATTTCTGAGCAAATCTCTAGAAATTCGATGCGAAGCGAGGATCTTGATAAAGATGTTCGATACAGGCACACTATGTTTACATAACTCTTTTGCATATATCATTTACGGGAATGATATTAGCAGATTTGGTCAGTCTGTCGACGATGACCCAAATCGAATCAAATTCAGATGATGACCTTTGCAATAGCTAGACGTTTACTAATGTATGAGGCGATCTCTGCCTTCATAATTGCCATCAGTACAACTTCTTCAGACAAAAAAAATACTTTTAGTCAGAAATGACATAAATAGAATACTTATACTTACAAGATTCCAATATAACTATATCTCACAATCCTTCATATTTAGGCAACCATAAGTGGTCTTTAAAACATTTAACGCTATCGGCTTCTCAATTTTAATGGTTCACATTATCCGTGAACCCCTTTTTATTATTTATATTATCCTTCTTACAAACATTGTTTATTTTTATATCGTTCGGCAATTTGTTTTACACCTTCATTATTAAGAGATACATCCTAATTGGTTCTTTATCTTTTATACATTATGTGTCAGTAATTACGTTCACTTTCCTGATGAAATAAATATCATAACCGTATTTATTCAAAATTCTTTCTTCATATCTTCTATGTTTTAGTTTCCTCTCATCTATCATTTTTATCCGTTTTACTCAATCCGACGTTTAAAGCGTCGATAATTATTACAACTAATTAAATAATGAATTTTCAATTTTTATGAAATGTAAACATAAAGATTTTAAATTTCTTAGTCCGTCCAATTATATGAAAATGTTCAAAATACTTTTTAATTTAATTAACACGATTTTTGTTGATTTATCGAAAATAATTAATAAGATCCGTAAATGTTCGAAAAATCTTTGGTTATACTTTGGTCAAAATTTTCTTAGTTTGAAAAATAAAAATTATCGTTTCAGATTTCAAGTCATGGTTTAAATGGTTTCCTCAATCCTTCTTAGGTTGTCTAAAAGTATACACAAACATTTACCCCTAAACAGAAGTTTAGTTAAATGGTTTGTGTATAAGGTAATAATCCCTTAAAATCCTTTGTTAAAACAGTTGTCAAAATATATTTTCACTTTCTTTTTAGTATAACTCAAAGTTTTAAATGACTTCTAAATTTTGAAGAGTCAATTTATATTCCATTATCTATTAATCACACGGTTAATTCATGTAAACGATTAAGTCTTTCATCACATGTTAAATATTTAAGGTACAGGTTTTAATTGTTCGGCCAATTCAGGGCAATCTATAATTAATTATTAACTTCATTCTTATTCTTGTAAACAAACAAATGGTCCTTAATGATAACGAGCATGAATTTATCAAATTACAGCCTACACACGTGATTCACCAAATTTATGAATGCTACATGTGCATTGGTCAATCCAAACGACATCACGTGAAACTCATAATATTCATTACAAGTACCGGATGTAGTGATTGAAATAGATAATCTTTTTCGCAGATGCGAAGTTGATGATAACCATGTCGTGGATCAAATTGCTAGAACCTTGTAAATGATCGAACAAATCTTCCATTTCGAGTTATGGATTTCGTTTTCGATTGTCAATTTACTCAGTCACAATAATCTATAAATATAAGGAATGATAACACCATAGCTCTTCATAATGACGAGCTTTGTAGAATAAAAGCTTTCTCCGACAACTCTTTCAGTTGTACGGTAGTTCCTTTAATTCAGATGGTGCTAACGTACAGTGCACAGGCCACAGGTGCAGCGCCGGGAATATAATCAATACCAATTTCAACTTGCCTTAATGGCAAAAGTCTAGGTAATTCATTAACAAATACTTCCTAAAGTTCAGATAACACAAACATGTTTTAATAAATTCATTTTAAGTTCTTCTAGATTACAATATCTATAACTAGTTCATAACCATTCATGGTATAATTTTAAGTCTAAATACAGGATACAGCCACCTATCGGGGATTATTTAAATCACTTTTGATAATCAACATCTTATCATTTATGGGAATTCTATTCGAGTTCCCATCGATTAAGACAATGTCGTCATGTCATAATCAATCAATCCATTCTACTGGCATTATCAACCTTCCAGTTTTATTGTCGTCGATAAGATGTGAACTTCTCAAAAGACTAATAATAACTCATAATCCTTCACAAGTCAAGGATATATGGAGACACAACTACCATTAAAATGGTAAGGTCAACGCATAATCTACGCGAGAGAATTTCAAATCAGATACAGACGAAAACATTTAACGAATATGAATATCCCATGTTTTCATAATTTGAGTACGCATTCGAAAGCTCCTCGGATCGTTACCCAGGTCATTCAAATGAAATCAAATCATAAGAAATGATAAGAACGTCGATACATCCAGTCGGGTATCAACACTCGGTAATCAGATACTTTTCCTAAGAATCTCACTACGGCAGAATTGGACAAGAAAGAATTGTCAATTTTCAAATAAGACAATTTCCACAGATGAGTAAATTCAACTCAGAAGAATAGATGCTACAGGCACATATGTAGGTGTCCCTAACACTATGTCCTTATTTTGCACTTCTTGCAGATCTCATAAATTTTAATCCTTCACAATCTTCAAAGAAACATTAGTGTTTATTAATCAGTTTTATGGTGACTACTAATCAGCCTTGCATGGTCCATTCCAAATTGTATGTAGGCGCGCATTATATATAATTTCAAGATTAACGATGCAATACTCAGTTCGTCAAAATTTTATGATCATGTTTATAAATAAAAACATTTTCATGCTTAATTCTTAAATAAGAATCAAAAATATATTTACAAAGGTTTTCTTTGTTATGGAATAATTAAGTTTCCAAAGGGTTTCATAAACAACTTTATTTCGATAACAATCACTTATAAATCTCACTTTGAATAATCCTTAGAGTGATGAAAATTAATTTCCTCAAAGGATACCGTTTTAACTTTATAAAAACAATGTATGATCTGCAAAAGAGTGATGAAGAGTTGTTCACCAAGAACTTAACTACAATATGATAGGAAATGAGCTTAGCCAATTAATCATGAGATTCATGACTTCGATGGCACTCAGGAATACAAAGAGAATAATCCACAACGTAACTCAAATTGAGATGAGTACTTGTTCAATGGTTGCATCACTAATGTGAACATTAGGATGAAGAAATAAAAGATAGATAACATCGATACATGTAGAATTTAGCAATCAAAGGTAGTCTTTTCATTAATCACAAACAAGTCAAATTGTACCGTAACACTTTATGTGTCACTATGTCATACAATTCTCAGAACTCATCCTACCAACTGATGTCTCAGTTAAGTTAGGGATTATTTTCAAAAGATACCACAATGAATACTAATCTACAAGAGTCATTAGGTGTTCCACATGTCCCAAAAGATCCATCGGTCTCAATTCAGAAGAAGATTTCTTCAATTTATTCCTTGGACACTGGGCATCCTCATTAGTGGACAATGGCCTAGGAACAACCTTTAACACAAACTAACAATCAATTAAAACCTTATGATTCAATCACAGGACTTAACGACTTCTATTAATAATCTCATATTCCATATGGGTTAAAGTTTACTTTATTCAAGTTTCAACCAATTTTATACTCAATTCGATATCCTACCTCATATTCGAATACTTTCAATCTTATTCTTACACCTTGTAAAGGCAATAAAATCTCAATATGAACAACACTTAATTTCCAATCCTATAGCTCTTTCAACAACAATTATCAAATGAGTCACTGGTATGAGATGACTCGTACATTCAATTAGACTTCTCGGAAAGGTATTAGTGGCATGAGGCTTTTGGGTACTGGTTCCAATGACAGCCTCAAGTGCAACATTCACCCTTTCGATTTCAATTTTAAGAATTGGGTGACAACGAACCAGATGACATCTTTCTAGGTGGTAACATTTTGTAAAACTCCACTCTATAAGGAAAGATCGTCATGACATCGATATCAGATTTAATCTCGCCAATTCTTTTTCAATATCACAATCAACTAATATCTACATTTCTACGAATATCAACCATTTGTTGGGATCATAGATATCCACAACTTGGTTTAGATCTAGGATAGCTAGAATTCCTACGAGAATAGCTTCGATTAATTTACTAGGGGATTTAGTGTTCCTTGTGACAATCGACTTCGTATAAATACCTCGTATAAATATCAAAATAATCATCAAACAATCATGTAATAAAATTACATCATATATATATATATATATATATAATCCAAGTTATATATATATTTAAAATAACACTTCTCAGTCTGGCCTTGTCGGTAACTCGGGAATTCTTCGGCACCGTTATAGTCAAAAGATTTTTAGACATTTTTAGAAAAATGTTTATAGTTAAAAGATTTTGAAATGTTTTATTCAAAACCTTGGTTTTAAAAATCTTTCGTTCTCTATAACGAGAGCTCTGGTACCAAACTGTAACACCCCCAAATTTATACAACTCAATACAGCGGAAGACTAGTTGGTGTTACGGGATAGCACATTACTCAAATCATAGACAACGCATAAAAATCGCGTCGTTTAATAATAAAGCATTTCCATTCATAAATAATCAAAGTTACATAGGTCCCAAGTCATTGTATTTAATACAATTTTTACAAAACAATTGAATGGAAATTATAATTTAAGTGCGGGCCATGAATTCTTGTTGTCTTCCCGAGAATTACCTTCAAGTACCTGAGATAAAACATGTTAAAAAAAAGGTCAGCGATAACGCCGAGTGAATCCATAGAGTTTAATAAACCATCAATATAATATCAGTATAAAATTATTACCGAAAATCATTTTGTTCAAATCATTTTAATAGGCCATAAAATAGCCAAAGTCATTTTATACAAATCCTTATCGAAAATCATAATATAGGCATTTGCCTTAAAAATCATTAAACGAGCAAATGTCGTAAAAACATCATACAATACATCTTATGACGTTGTATGAAAATGAAAACCGTTATATGAATATGGTTATGAAAACCAAAACACAAACATAATATCAATAGTATGACCCTGTATTGCTAGTCAGGCAATACATCGTAATTCGGAGCGTCTAGTAGTATTTCGTTAATTGGGATTATTATAAGCCGCATGACATTGTTACCTTACTAAACCAACAACGGGTAGCTAAACCGATACACAATTTGCCCATCTAAAGTAGCGTGTCGTCACAAAGTTCACGCTATGGAAATCTTCTCATACATAAATTCGCTTACCAATCAATGTGGCACGACAGGGATTAACCGTCAAGGCGCGAACTGGGGTGATCGTCCCCAAATAGTACTATTATATGCACAAGCGTCTACCAAATCCCAGTAGTTCACAATTCATGCTAATGGGACTTTTAGTGACATAACCTAACTTTAATAATCCATTTAATTTCATCTATCGGGTCCTTTAATCATTTATCGGGTCATACAATCGGGTCATTGAATCATTCGGGTCCAAATCAATAAACAAACAATCGGGAAAAATGGTGTCCTACTTTATAAAAACTAACATGTTATCTCCCTCGCGGGTTTATAAAACATTTATAAAAACATTTAAAAGAGTGTGAGGCTATGAACTCACGTTGATGTGGGAAGGCGGGTTGTCGGCAATTCGGATGTACGGTACGTGCTTCAATCACGAAAACCTAGACAAATAATACTCGTCTTAGACTCATGTCCAATGACTTTATAAAAATAATAATTATGTATACATATGATGATTTTATATATATGATGATCAAGTGGGTTTACATATTCTCGTTTGCTCATTTTAGAGTTATGTGTCGGTAACGTTTATACTAGTTTACTAGTTTTACCTATTTACGTGTTTTATGTCCAATAAACTTATTATAAGTTCTTTAACTTGTATTAATCCATGTTATACTTATATTATCAGTATCTACACTTTACAAGTTGGGCCCAAATGGGTTAAGCCCAATAAGTTCTTTTTATAAGAGTTTAACTTATTTAGTCCAATTATTAGTCCAATATGTTTACTTAGCTCGTTAATGTCCGTTTGTCCTATAGTTCGGGTTTTTATCGGTTTTTACTTGTTATACATGTTTATATATCAGTATATAAGTTTTATAAAGTTTACATTAGACGGGTCCAACCATCTAAGTTTATTTAACAAAAACGTTAATTTTACGGTATTAGCCGAAAAAGTCGTAAAAATCATGTTTATAGTTTTATAACTTATAAAACTTAACAAGTTACCAGTTTTATAAAATGTCCACTTATTTACCATTGTACATATTTATATAAATGTATTATATAAGTTAGTGGGTTTTAATTTATATTTTATACTATTAAATTTTGAGTGCTTATATAATAGTATTATACTTTAATTTCCAAAATCTGATTTTTATCTTCATCTTCACCAAAACTGCCATATCTTGAGTTCTATATGGAGATAGAAGCTCAAATTTTTATCACATAAAATACATGATATGTGCTCCATTTAGCTCCTGTATAGCTACTGTTGAATCATCCTCTAAGTATTTTCTAAAAATCGTCCAAAACAGTTAACTCAGATTTGTACCTTAAACTTGTTTTGATCATATCTTACTCATTACAATGATTCAATTGCATGGCCAACTCTCACATGTGTACAAGACCCATAGCTTACTGTATATTAATTCTACTTCATCATTTTATCAGTTCATGACATGTTTCTTTACTGTTTTATACAGCCAACAAATTTAAACAAGATTTTAGCCTTTTTTCTAATAGTTTTTCACCTTTTTAAGCATGTTTATCAACACCAAATCCCCACACAATACTTTTATCATCATATAATCATCATATACATATACAATAGGAAATAAAACACATGATTACATAATCAAAATAACAAGAAGATGAGGAGGACAATCTTTATACCACCATGATGATGTAGGTTGATCAAAACATGGATTTTGATGGAGAAACTTGTGATGCACCAAGACCATCTTCAAGACCACCAATCTTCATATACTCCTTGTGGAAAATCAGCCTCAAGACTCCATGGAAACTCCTCCTTGGATGTTATAATCACCACCGATCAATAGGGTTTTAAAAGGGCTTCAACATATGTATGAATAACATGAGATTTCATGGTAAATTTTGATCAAAATGGATGTTTAGGGTGGATATGGGACGGCATTAATGGAAGAAATGAGAGGATTTTTAGAGTGGTTTTGCATGTATGAAATGGTGGAAAGGAGAAGCTAGTGGTTTTGTGTGTAGTGTGGAGTAGCTTTTAAGCTAAGCTAACACTTGTTAGCTTAGTTGCTACAAGTTGGACACATCATGGGATGTGTGGCTTAGTTAGACCGGTTTGAGTGGGGGTGGGACAAGTGTCCCACTTGTCTCATCCCCATTTATTTACGGGTACTCCTCGATTCTAGTTTCCTTGATTTGCGTGCCCTCGAGTCGTTTTACGAAAAACGTTTTTATAAATTATGAATCAACGACACAAAACGAATCTAATAAAAATTGTCTCATCAAAAACCGAGTTCGAAAACGTAAATACTTAATCCTAGGGTTTCCGGTTTAGTCGTGAAGGACGTTAAAATAAAATCGTAAGTCCTAATCTCTTCTCGTAAATTTGTGAGTTTATGAACCAACACAAATTTAAAACTCCAAAATAATATTCACGGATAAATTTATTTTCTGAAATGTCAGAATGTCACCAAGGACGGTGTATGTAAACGTAAGCACGCAACGTTGAATCCTCCGGTTTAGACGTAGTCGATGCTACTTCAAGACGTAAATCCAAATTTCTTCCCAAAATAAGTGAGTTCATAAAATAATATTTTCAAATAAATATTGAGAATAAAATATCAACCATAAATTGACGGATTGTCACAAAGTGTCTGATTACTAAATACGTAATTGGTTTTATGTCATGTCTTAACTTATTTTTTACGTTCATGTCATGTTTTATTGTTTTAAGTTTTAAACTGTGTTTATCTTATATTCTGTCTATTCTGATTAAGTATTACTTGTATTTCATGTATTATTATACTTGTTGTGTAATAATAAGTAACTTTCTAAAAATAGAAGGTTTCCTAAAATAGAAAGTTTCCAAAAGTAGAAAGTTACCAAAAATAGAAAGTTTCCAAAAATAGAAAGTTTCCAAAAATAGAATTACTGGTTAAAATAGATAAGTTTCTAAAAATAGAAAGTTTTCATAAATAGATTAGCTGCCTTAATTAAATAAGTTTCTAAAAATAGAATGTTTCCATAAATAGATTAGCTGTCTTAATTAAAAAAATTTCTAAAAATAGAAGGTTTCCATAATTAGATATAAGCTGGTTAAAGAAGCTAATATATAAGCTCAAGTGTTTTCTAATTATTTTCTAAGTCATATTGATATAAGGTATAGTTTATTAATCATTACATGTAAATTAATTAAACTATAGGTTAAAAGTATTTAATTAAATATATCATGTTTTTAATTAAATAAGTTAAAATACTTAGGTTAAACATGTATTATTAATTACTAATAATATAACCTAAGTCATGTTGATTAATTAATTATAGTCGTGGTTTTTAATAATTAATTAATTATAAATTCTAATTAAAAATAAATACTTAGGTTAAAATTCATGATCTAATAATTAAATTTATAACCTAAGTAATGTTAATTAAATTAATTATGTCATGTTTTATTAATTTAATTTTTAACATATAACTATTAAAATCATAAACCTTAACATAATCAATGAACCGGATCGTGACTAGAAACCATGAACCGGACCCGTAATCAACACCATACCCCGAACCAAGGTCGGGGTACCCCTTGTTTGTTGCTGTCGTGGGACCCACACCACCATACCGAGACCATGAGGTCTCAGTGGTGGTTCATATGCCAAGCCGAGACCCCTTAGGGCTCGGTTTAGGCGTCGGCTAGAACAAACACCCCTAAAACCCTTGTTTTGGTTTACCCCATAACCATTTACATGTTTTAATAGATGTTTTTAATTAGTTTTTAAAAACATCATGATTTTATGTGATTTATTAAATCAAAACATAAAAGAAAAGGATTAAAAATGTTATACCGAATGCGTGGATCGATCAAGGATGAACACACAACGATCATTGTAAAAATTCCAAGGTTAAAATTAAACCGAATCACCCCTTGTTGTGATCAAAAGTGGCGGCCAAAAGAACAAGGAGAAAGATTTAGGGTTTTGTTATTTTTCTTGTTTTGTGATAGATGACACAAGATTTCCTAATTCTATGTTTTAGTAAAAATTGATGAGCTAGGCCCTTTTCCTTCTAAATTTCGTGGGTATGGGGCCCACATGGGGTAACCCGAACATTTTCCGTGTCTAATTAATAAGTATGTTCTCGTGTTCGTGTTTTACGTGTTTTAATTAGTTATTAACCGTGACTTAATATATTTATTTGTGTTCATAATAAATATATATACGTAATTAATATTAGCTCGTGATTACTTTACGTTCATGATTTCATGATCGCATGTTTGTGATTATTTATTGTTTAAATAATTATTGTGTGTTCATACTTAATAAATACTTATCGTGTTCTAACACGTACGTAATAATTACAATTCTTATACGTGAACGTAATCATACTATAAAAGGAAAGTTCTAATCATGTACGTACGATCTAAAGGGCACTATTCATGGTAAAAGCATGTGGGTTTTACAACTCTTCCCCCCTAAAAAGAATAATTCGTCCCCGAATTATAGATAACGTAACTGAAAGAGAAACATACCCGAATCAAACTGAGAGGGTATGAAAGATAAATGAACGTGCATGTGACCTGGCAGAAAGAACGCGGAACGTGACATGTCTTGAAAGGACATACAACATGACGTGACTGAAAGGACATATCTAATTGATAAGAGAAAAACGGATAAGAAGTTCGGATAAACTTGTCCGTTTCCAAGTGGCCTCCCTCTTGGAACGGTTCCTTCACAAGATCTTGACGCGAATGATAAATCTTGGTCCTCCTGACTTTGACTTGAAATACGAAGAAGTTCTTGGTTATCAATGTAAGGTAGATCCCCTAAATTTGATCGAGGGCATAAGAATTAACGTGTAAGGCAACTGAAACGTTATCGTGCAAAACACTCTAACTTAACTGATAATTAGCAACGATGCACGAGACACAAAGAAACGTAGTACGTGAAATATTTTGAACGTGACACGTGAAAAATTTTGAACGTGATACGTGGAAAATTTTTGAACGTGATACGTGGAAAATTTGGTGAGTGTAGTATGAGTAAACATATCGTGATCCATGATACGTGTAACATATCTTGATCTTGATATGCGGAACGTGGAATGAATGACATGTGAAACATATCGTGAACATAGAATATAATGGCGGTAACGCCAAACGCTACAAGATGAGACATAGAATATGACGAGAAACGTCTATATGAGGATAGGGAGTTATACTAAACTTGGGTCTGGTCTCTCAAGTTCTTGCAAAACTTCCCAGAATAATAAAAATGAACGTATAATCGTAAGCCGAGATGCCATCATGAACGTGAATAGTGTCATGAACGCGAGCGCGAAAGCAAGTCGTGGAATTAGAATGAAGACGTGAAGTAAATAAGGAGCACAATTGCGAATCTTTGTCTGACCCGATAACTGAGGGATTGCCAAGTGATCGGATGAGCCTTGGTTAAACATGTCCGATCAATCTGTTGGTTCTGAAATCCTTGTGGTTGTAAGGATTCAGTAGACTTGATCAAACTGTTTGCAATAACCTAGATAGCATCATGTTTCTTCTGAGTTTGCGTTAATCTGGTAACCAAAATCCATGGATATCTTGTCCCATTTCAATTCACAATTTCAGATGATGAAAACATCCCAGTCTGTTGGTGTCCTATCTTAACCTGTTGGTATGTCAGGTACTTAGATATGAACGTAGTTGTATCTTGCTTCGTAGAACTTGATACATAGGAGTTTGCGAAGCTCTGAGTCTCTGCATCTAGACTTCTCCTAGCGTAGGATTTTCTAGAACACCTAATGTAGTGTAGGGTTCTCTCCTTTACGCATATGCTGAGTCATGGTAAGATTAACGGTAGAAACCCATGTGATTCAGCGTGTCACTATAATCAAACAGAATTGATATTGGAAAATTTTACAGGGTAAAATTTCTCTTGTCATAGAATTTGCAACATAGTGCAGATATGGTCTTCCTGTTCTTCTCTAGGCTTAGAGGAAATCAGGTTATTCTCAATGAAAACACTAATGAATTTGCTATGAGTTCATGGAAACTCATTCTTATAATGCCGTTGGAGCATTGATGAGACAAATTCAAAATCATAAATCTAGCATGACCGAGTCGTGTACGAATAGCAGTCATGGACATGTCCTGCTCTTTCACTCGTCACTGTTGGCAGCATGATCATGAGTTCAATCTTGGAAAAGTGATTAACACTATAAGGTCGATTGGACATGTTTTCAATACGTGGAGGAGAATAACGGTCATGAATGGTGACTTGTTTAAATCGACGGTAGTCGACACATAATCTCATGGTACCGTCCTTCTCCTTGTAGGTTCTTCTGGAATTTATGGGAAGATTTTGGAATACTCGTCTGGTTATGCGTAAAAGGACTTCGGTGGTCATGTCTTAACTGACAGCTAAAAATTTTAGCAGTCATGGCTAACCAAGCACGTGCTTGTAAAGCATAAATGGTTTATACAGATTTTCCTGATGGAAAATCATGCTGAATATATTTAGGAGTCTGAACATCACTGTACATACTCATGAATCGTAGCATGGTGTGCGGTTCGTAGTCCATAATTAGGATTAAATTCAACTCGCACCTGTCCGAGTTAATTGTTATCAGTTGGAATCTTATCCTTAGGCTGAAGAAAACCTTCGTATACATGGGGAATACGAATGGCGTCCGATATGGTCATGAACATATGAACTATAGGTGCAAGAAAGGAAAGTGTCATCTAACGAACGTGACTGACCTTACTGATACACCGGTGATGGTACTGAAATTCTTGTGGCCTGATTAATACATGGCACAACAAAATGGATATACCCAGGGAGGGTACCCTGAATTTCTTAGAAATGTTCCATAATTGGACGTGAGTCATGTGTCTTGACTCGTGTCTTGGAAATATAAGCATGACATATGTCTTGACTGGTGTCTTGACATGTGTCTTCAAAAAGTATACGTGAGACATGTGTCTTGACTGATGTCTTGACATGTGCCTCGAGATGTGAAATAACTAGAACCACAATATTAGGTTATTATGCCAGAATTGGCGGATCGGATGGACCACTGATCAATTGTATGTCTGATCACGTCCGCGACTAGAGCCTCGGTTGCGATTTCTAGGATAGTTATTGTCATAGTAGTGGTTACTATCATCCTGTCTGTCAGTTCCATGACGGTCATTCTCATGACTGTGATTCATGTAACTATTCAGCTGAGTGGCCGGCTGGTACCAGTCTTCGCTCATATGACTGAAACGACAACTGGATGACGTGTGACATGTAACTAAGAATTAAGGACAATGATTGATGAAAATCGTCTGATGGTGAAGCATCTTCTCGTCCGATCGCTTTGATCTAACGCCTTTTTCTTCGTCTTGTAAGATCTCCAAGTTGTGAAAAGCATCAGCATCTCGTAGCGTCTCCAACAACAGCAGCGTCAACCCTAGTAACATCTCTAAGCTATGAGCGGCATCAGCAATCTTGTAGAGTATCAGCAAGTGTACATATGCCTGAGATGATTCAGAATCGGCTGGCGAATACTCGTGAAGTATTGCAAGTGAAATACACATGGATTTGGGTACGTGTAATACACATGAAATGCACATGAAATGATCGGTATGGGGTCGATCATTTGTCACGTTTTAAGGAAAGTATATCGGTTAAACGGTTTAGGAAACCATCATGATAACCTGGAAGTATTAGCATAGACATCATTCTGGTTGTATCGAGAAACGTTAAAGTGTGGTTACACAAAATTCAACACTGAATTGCCTGACCGAATGATCAATGAAAACCAACCATGACTATCATGAAAGCAGGATTCAATGAAATCCAACAATGCCTTGTATGAAAGCATAAATAACAAAAGAGGCGTAGGACGAAATCAACATGAAGACGGAATTATCATGAAGAAACATAAAACCATCTATCTTGAAGGAGTGTATAACATAATCAGCACGAAACTGAAGTTAACCATGACAGTATGAAAACATACTTGACATAAAACATATTAACTTATGAGGGGACATGAAAAAAAATTCATGCCAATAAATCATGAGAAACATTTTATGCATGAAAAACAGTGCATGAATGCGTAATGTAGTTTATAAAAACCTTTATATGTGCGAGGGGACGCCTATGGGTCGGTCCCAAAACAAAAGACATGGCGAGGGGACGCCTATGGGTCGGTCCCAAAGTTAAAAGTTTCGATAAAAGCACATGCGACTAAATAGGGCCAGTCCTTTACCAACTATTACTTAGTCATAATTCCTGCAACAATGATACATGAAACATAAGTAAATGAAACTCATCTGTCAAAACTTATCAGAAAAAAAAATTTATGTGACTAATTAGGAACTACTGGGGTTCAGTCCACATAGCCACAGTTCACGAGGAACATTATGCATGAAACAATGACACATAACTAAATATGAATGACGGTTGTCCATCCATATTAGTGAAACAATATCGATTAAAACATCAAGGTTAAAACCTCAAGGTGCTGAAAACGTCATGGTTAAAACAACAATGCGCTGAAAACATCAATACATGGAATAACATACGTTGGCTTAGGAAGCTCCTGGTGACTACCCACTAGTCACATGTCGAGTTTTAGAGCCTACAGGTCGAAGCCTTGGCTCTGATACCATAATTGGAACACCCCACTTTGATAAGTGGACCGGCACGCATAATTATGGCGTGTCATCAAAGCATGCAAGGTAATATGTAGTAAAACATACATGACCATAGGGTAAACCGGAATCAAACATCGGTCCCCCTAACATAAGCCCAAAACATAATTAAGTAAATGAAATGAATGAAAGACTTATACAAGCATAAGTATATGAAGGCAAAAGGAGAAGAAGTCCATGGCAGCTTCCATCCTATGCACGTCCTTCAAATGCTCGAGTCAGTCCTTGAGTACCTGCCATTTTGGGAGATGGAAAAGAAAGTAACGGCTAAGCAAAACGCTCAGTGCACGGATATAGACATAGTATAAATGACTAAAACATAATGAAGACTTAATAGCAGCGTAAATGTATAAGTCCTGGAAAACCTGGAACATGTTCATAAAACTGGTTTTATAGTTTGAAAAGCCTTATGTTCATCTTATGAAAACTGTTTATCATATTTTACCATTAGCCAATATAGGTCATGAAAATCCACCGTGCATGAATACTTGGAGGGGTAACCTCATCATGCAAATTAGAGGGGCTGCCTCTAATTTAATATACTGGTTTTGGGTAGGAGGGATCAGTTCCTTGTGAAGGATGCAAGGCACACACCACACTCACACTGAGTAATCTGCTGAAAACATGTAACTAGGATGCACCCATATGCCCCACATGATAAATATAGTAATATGGCCAAAAGCTAAAGGGAAGCCACGAGCAATCACTCCGCCGTGGGGAAGTCATAACACCAATGCATCTAATGTTATGGTTATGGTACCTCCATAACTAGGTGAAACTGGTCATGCATGTATATGGCTATAGGTATTCTAAATTAAACATAAGCAAATCAAACATATAAACTTATACTACGGGAAAACAGTTGGCTGCATACGGGGAAATCCTAATAAGGAAAGAATGTCCATACTGAAAGGACGGGAATCCGTACCTTATGTCCAGTGAACGAAGAAGACAAACTGAGGAGAGTCCTACTTCGGTATCACTAATGCTACATAAATACATACGTGTATAAGTGTCTGATTACTAAATACGTAACTGGTTTTATGTCATGTCTTAGCTTATTTTATACGTTCATGTCATGTTTTACTGTTTTAAGCTTTAAACTGTGTTTATCTTATATTCTGTCTATTCTGATTAAGTATTACTTGTATTTCATGTATTACTATACTTGTTGTGTAATAATAAGTAACTTTCTAAAAAATAGCAGGTTTCGTAAAATAGGAAGTTTCCAAAAATAGAAAGTTACCAAAAATATAAAGTTTCCAAAAATAGAAAGTTTCCAAAAATAGAAAGTTTCCAAATATAGAAAGTTTCCAAAACTAAAAAGTTTCCAAAAATAGAATTACTGGTTAAAATAGATAAGTTTCTAAAAATAGAAAGTTTTCATAAATAGATTAGCTGCCTTAATTAAATAAGTTTCTAAAAATAGAATGTTTCCATAAATAGATTAGCTGCCTTAATTAAATAAGTTTCTAAAAATAGAAGGTTTCCATAATTAGATATAAGCTGGTTAAATAAGCTAATATATAAGCTTAAGTGTTTTCTGATTATTTTCTAAGTCATATTGATATAAGGTATAGTTTATTAATCATTACATGTAAATTAATTAAACTATAGGTTAAAAGTATTTAATTAAATATATCATGCTTTTAATTAAATAAGTTAAAATACTTAGGTTAAAACATGTATTATTAATTACTAATAATATAACCTAAGTCATGTTGATTAATTAATTACAGTCATGGTTTTTAATAATTATTTAATTATAAAGTCTAATTAAAAATAAATACTTAGGTTAAAATTCATGATCTAATAATTAAATTTATAACCTAAGTCATGTTAATTAAATTAATTATGTCATGTTTTATTAATTGAATTTTTAACATATAACTATTAAAATAATAAACCTTAACATAATCAATGAACCGAATCGTGACTAGAAACCATGAACTGGACCCGTAATCAACACCATACCCCGAACCAAGGTCAGGGTACCCCTTGTTTGCTGCTGCCGTGGGACCCACACCACCATACCGAGACCTTGAGGTCTCAGTGGTGGTTCATATGCCAAGCCGAGACCCCTTAGGGCTCGGTTTAGGCTTCGGCTAGAACAAACACCCCTAAAACCCTTGTTTTGATTTACCCCATAACCATTTACATGTTTTAATAAATGTTTTTAATTAGTTTTTAAAAACATCATGATTTTATGTGATTTATTAAATCAAAACATAAAAGAAAAGGATTAAAAAGGTTATACCGCATGCGTGGATTGATCAAGGATGAACACACAACGATCATTGTAAAAATTCCAAGGTTAAAATCAAACCGAATCACCCCTTGTTGTGATCAAAAGTGGCGGCCAAAAGAACAAGGAGAAAGAATTAGGGTTTTGTTATTTTTCTTGTTTTGTGATAAATGACACAAGATTTCCTAATTCTATGTTTTAGTAAAAATTGATGGGCTAGGCCCTTTTCCTTCTAAATTTCGTGGGTATGGGGCCCACATGGGGTAACCCAAACATTTTCCGTGTCTAATTAATAAGTGTGTTCTCGTGTTCGTGTTTTACGTGTTTTAATTAGTTATTAACCGTGACCTAATATATTTATTTGTGTTCGTAATAAATATATATACGTAATTAATATTAGCTCGTGATTACTTTACGTTCATGATTTCATGTTCGTGATTAATTATTGTTTAAATAATTATTGTGTGTTCATACATAATAATACTTATCGTGTTCTAACACGTACGTAATACTTACAATTCTTATACGTGAACGTAATCATACTATAAAAGGAAAGTTCTAACATGTACGTACGATCTAAAGAGCACTATTCATGGTAAAAGCATGCGGGTTTTGCAAGAATCCTCTAAGGGATAGGGAAAATTGATTAATTCATAAATGGGGTATTATGATAAAACAGGCCTAGGATATATTGAGGACCAACCTGGGATAACCTTAACTAACAAGGAATTATCAAAAGGGATTTTTGATAGTTCTAGTAAGGTAGATGATACACATGAAAATGATAGATATGCTGAAGGAATGAAGGCAGTTCCTCCACCATTATCAGAAATTTTTATGCCCCCTTGTAATGATACTAGTATAGAGTTAGAAGAACCTAAGATCAATAATGTCTTAAACTCTAGTACTATGACCCAAGAAAAGACTGCTGTGACCAAGAATGTGACACCCCTAAATCAGGTTTATAGCGGAATAGTAATTGGTGTCAGTAGGTGGATCACAGAACAAATGGCATACAAAGCATTGATCATAATTACATGATTTGAAATACAATTGATACAAATATGGTTTTAGTACAATCAGTTGAAATGTTAAATATCAGTTGTTACAAATATCCCAGTGAAAACAGATCCCCCAATTATTATGATGCTCCTAAATGATGCTCAGTCCATGCTCAAATAATCCAGCTTAATTTCCTGAGAAAAACATGCTTAAAACAGTCAACATAAAGTTGGTGAATTCATAGAGTTTTGTAAAATCATAGTTCATGACTATAAATTGTCCCACATAGTGTTGCACAAAGTTTGATATAAAAATCAAGTGTAGGATCTCAAATATCCCGTATAGTATTTCATAAGGTTTGATAAAAATCAAGTTCAGAAATATCAGTATGTTCCATGTATTAATGTACCAAATTATAAAAGGTGAAGTTTAGAACCGCAAACATCACAAACATAGTATTGCACAAAGCCAAATACTATAAGGTAATTACATTCCCATATTGCCCGAAACTGAGACTTGACAGTTAAGTCCTCGACAAATGAGGACCCTTCGCCTTATCAAAAGGCACCCAATAATAATAAGTTTTGACATGTGAAACATCTGTTGTCCTGGCCGAGGCACAGTGAGCATGACTCACCCAGATGGGGATGGTCAATCCCAAATAGATCTATTTATAAGATTCAGGCAATTCAAAAATTCTGACAGTTTCAGATGCACGGGTCATGCGGGTTCATCTACAATAGGCAAATGTAATTAAGGGTAACAGTTCAGTTTGCGTCTCCTCGATCAACATTTTATTAAGTATAAGTGTGGAGCCACGATCTCACGATATAAAAATCATATAGTAATAACACGCTTTTCGTATCAATTAAAGTTCGTTTTCTCGGTGTCTCTTCGAATTGATCTCTGGTTAATTGTGTGAGATTAGTTGTTCTTGGTGAAATAAAAAGGGAATGGTCGTTGTCTAAAACTAATTTAAAAATAAAGACTTGAAACAATTAAAGATAAAGTAACGCCGGTAAAAAGAAATGACAATGAAAGATTAAAGATTAAAACTTGACGGGAAATAAATGACGAGAAATTAAAGGCAATAAAAATAAATGACGCAAATTAAAACTTTAAATAAAAGGAAAGCAAGTAAAAGTGCAAATAAAGAAAAAGGCGGGAAAAATAAAATAAAGTTGAAAACCCAAAAACTGAAAAACCTATTCGGAAAAATCAAATATTCCGAATAGAGAATCCTATTCGGAATAATAAGATATTCCGAATAGAGAGTCCTATTCGGAATAATCAGATATTCCGAATAGAGAATCCTATTCGGAATAATCAGATATTCCGAATAGAGAATCCTATTCGGAATAATCAGATATTCCGAATAGAGAATCCTATTCGGAATAATCAGATATTCCGAATAAGGACTTCTTATGCGGACTAATAAAACTTTCCGAATAGGCAATCCTACTCGGAATAATCAACTTTCCGAATAGGGACATACTCAAATATTCCGAATAGAAGATCAAGGAAACAACTCATACGGAAATTTTGGCAAGATACAGTAACTTGAAGATGAAGAACAGTGGAAAACGAAAGGAGAACGAATTTGATCAATTTTAACCAAAACAAACCAAAAGTTTAAATCTAAACAACCAATAAACATCAACTAACAATAATCAATCAAAACAAATCATTAAAACTAACAAACAAAACCAAATCAATCAAAACCCACTTGATTAAAATCATAAAACTCAAGAATATGAACTCAAAGATCTAGAACAAATCAACAATAAAGGATGAAGATGATGAATTAAAAGCTTAATTAAAAAGTAAAGATTCAATAACAAAAGCTTAAACACAAATCAATCTAGAGAGAGAAAGCATAAGTTTAGAGAGAGAAACTACCTACTCCTAATCTAATCCTAAAACTAAACTAAGACTAACCAACCCTCTCACATGTTGTGAGGGTGGTATTTATAGGAGAGGGGAGTGGTTGGTGGCTTCCTCTTTCTTTCTATCTTGGTCCTCAGTCTTTCAGTCTTTCAGTCTTCTCAAATTCTTCGACTTCTAAGACCTCGTCTCGGGATTTCTTTGAACTCGTCTCGAGATTTCTTCATAATTTAAACCTGAGTTCTTCGGCTTTTTAGTAAACTTCCGTCTTTTGACTTTTTCTTCGATAAATCTTCAGAATTGGTCTTGGACTTCCGTTCTTTTTCCACTCTTGATCTTTCAACTTCGTGTTTTGTCTTTTTCTTCAATAAAAGCCCGTGAAAGCCGTGTTTTCTCCACTTTTCACCTTCTCGACCCTGAAACACAATAAAAACACAAACCACGCATAATTCTGCCATTTACGACCTAAAATATACGTTTAGGTCCCGTTTTAATGTAATTAAGTGGTAGAAAAGATGGGTGTTTTCACACCTATCAAATCCCCTACACTTAAGCATTGCAATGTCCTCATGCAATGCTTAGTAATAAAGCAAGGTTTACACTTTTCATCATAATCAACCTACCTTGGCCTTTGTTAAACATCCTAGGAAAATTTAAAAGATAGGAAATAACAAAATGCAACAAGGAAGAAACTTGTAAAGAAATCTAAGACTTACATTAGGGCTTTGGTGTCGTGAATGTTTTTCACCCTCAAGTTTCACGTTCCCCATGCCAAGCTTAAAAACAAGATCATTATTAGTACAAGTTAGCATAACAAACATTTACTCATGTGGTTCAATTAATCACTTAAACTCCCTTATTCCTACGGGTATCTCTTATATTTTATTTTTGTCTTAGAATGATCGTGAAGATGCATTTTTGGACTTATTTCGATAGTTTATTTAGGCTGAAAGCAAAGTAAGACGATTTGATCAATAGTTAGCTAAAGGACAAAATCTCTTAAAACTGCTTCTCGGAATATCAAAAAGTTCATATCTTGGCATAACTCGGTTCACGATTTGAGACCTTTCTCGGGCCGATATTTGGCATGTACTTCATACTTCATATCTTCGAGAGACGTTCTTGAGATAATGGTCTTCTCATCATAATAGAGTTTCTTCACTTGGAGACTTTTGAGAGGTTCTCCAACTTTGTTGACCACGACTTCATGATTATTTCTTCAATCTCTATTTGGGATTTTGAGATACAATGATCCACCTCCTTCTCGGACTTGGATCTATTTATCCTCATACCTTGTTAGGGTCTTTTCGGATAGACTTCTCCATGATCTTTATGGGAGTTGATTGCTTTTCGTCGTGAGTCTTGATCCTTCATATTGACTTTAGGAATAATGCTTTTCACATCACTTTGGATCTTCAGCAATAAAATGGAATCCTCATGCCTTGTTAGGGCCTTTTCGGACTCGCCAATCTTCGCGCCCCGCTTCATAAGTTATGCCTTGGCTATGAACTCTCGTCATTACCGAGCAACTTTTAAACGATCTTGGGCTAGAAGCTAAGTAACTTTTCAAATCGTACGACCTTACTTATTGCAGATAAAATATTAGCAAGTGATGGGAGAAAAAGATCATAATTAACTCACATAAGTTAATGAGAGAATACCAAACTTGTAACCAACTCTATCATTTCTCGTCCTCCACAATTTAAAATCTCAAGTAATGAGACTCGTGGATGCTTAGCCTAATAAACCAATTAAGGTCTACATGGTTAAGGATACTAGCTAGAGTGACTTTGGATAAGTAAACTCGGGTTGAGTCAAAATATTCACAGCGGGCCTAATATATCTAAGATATCTAAACTTGCTAAAACCACTTTATTAAAATAGGAGAAAAGTAGCAAAAATAATGGGAACTACAACTAGGCCAAAATAGATTAAAAATTTTGAAAAATGTCGAAAAATTGATTTTCCGGTTAAAATGAGGACAAATACAAGGAAAAGACCACTTAACTTCGATAGAAGTCCCCCCTACACTTAATATAAACATTGTCCTCAATGTTTAAGCATGTGGGAGTAAACTCCCCTACACTTAGGACATTGTGCACTTTGTTTAAATCTCGTTAAGGAAAAGACAACTAAAGAGATTCCTATTTTAATATTGAGAAATATAAAATAGTGAATCGAAAAGAGTTTAGGATAGAACCGGGAAGAAGGGAACACGGAATCACGATTCGTCAAAAGTCATCAAGAGTGTGTCTTTGAAGTTCTAATCCCTGCACATGATGAGAAAGAAAGCAAGAAACACCACGGGGCTCCCCCCTACACTTATGGTGAAAATAGATAGATAATTGGGTTGCCTCCCAAAAAGCGCTTGTTTTTGTTAACCGAGTCACGAGCCTGACTCGTCCCCGAATTAAATAGTCCATGGGGAAGCCTCGAATGTGATACCGGGATCAAAGACCTTGTCCTCGTTCCCGGTTGACATCAACAGAGGAGAGGCGGGGGGATAAGTCTTGAAAGGGATAAAGGTCCTTTCAACATACATATAGTATGTGAATTCAAGATCCACGGGAGGTGGGTTGGGTATAGTAAGCACATTGTCATCCCCCAAAGACAATGGATGCTGAAAAAACGGCAAAGCCATATTGTTATCAATCATAGCATAATCAATGTCACCTCCCGGGTCAAAGCACTCATCCTCATTTCCCGGTATAAAACGAGTAGAGTAAAAGTGATACATCACCCGCTTGGGTGTGCACGTGGGAGGATGAGGTGGCAATATAATGTGAGAAGTATGAGAACAGTTACCTTCCACCTGCGTCCCTTTTTCAGGAGATTCACATCTTTCCACCTCTGGGATAGAAGGTGTGGTGTCATCGTGTAATAAATCCTCTAGAAAAAGTATATCTCCCTCCACATCACAATACCCGGATATGTATTCCATGGGGGTATCAATATCAAGATATTCGTCGATCTCGGGAATGTGCAAACCATCATCACGAAGGAGTGAAGTATTTTGCTTAAGAAATTTCTCCTCGTCGAAAATAACCTCAATATCGTCATCACTCTCCTCATTATCTATAGGGCCAATAATATGCTCAGGGATATAAGTACTTGTCTGATCTTGCTGCTGAAAAAATGACTCCATACAAGTTTGCAGTGTGTGTAAAAGCTCTTTCGATTGCTCTTGAAAAGCTGTAGCAAGATCGACAATTGGTTCTTGGTAACTCATCCCGTGACAAGGCTGATGATCGAGTGAGTGCGGTGGGGGCTCAAGATTTTGAAAACCGGAATTATAGCAAGGTTGTGGCTCATAGTTGTTCATCGGGTGGGAATAATTAGAAACCGGGTTTGGTTCATAATAATCCATAGGTGAAGAAAACTGAGGATCCGGATTTTGCTCATAATAATTCATTGGTTGACAATAATAGGTATCGTGAGGACCGCCACAGTTGTTGCAAACCGGGTATGGAGAAAAATCAGGTGCGTCTTGTGGATAGCTATTATCATTGTCATAATTGTACCCTGGTTCGTGCCCGTGACCATACGGGTATCGAACCGGGCACGAAACATGCCAATGAGAATCGCTTCCACAATAGATGCACGGGGGAACAGGAGGTAGGTTCAAAAAGTACGAATTAGTCGAGTTGCACAAAGGACAAAATCCGGATTGTGTGTAGGTGATATCGTTTCCGCACCGCTCACATGTACACCATTGACAAGAGTTGTTCCCAGATAATTGTTTCCCACACCGGACGCAATGGACATAAAAATCCATAAAGAAAGATAGATAAGCAAGAAGAATATTTTTGGTGCAAAACTTTGAAAAAGAAATGCTTTTTATGATTTTTCAAATGTTTTTAGATTTTTGAAAATTTTTGACAAGAAAAATAACGTTCACGAGTGAACGGATCCCAAAATCCAACGCGTCCCTCACAAAAAACCTTCGATCTTCACGAAAAGAGCCGGCAGCGGCGCCATTTTAATAACACGCTTTTCGTATCAATTAAAGTTCGTTTTCTCAGTGTCTCTTCGAATTGATCTCTGGTTAATTGTGTGAGATTAGTTGTTCTTGGTGAAATAAAAAGGGAATGGTCGTTGTCTAAAACTAATTTAAAAATAAAGACTTGAAACAATTAAAGATAAAGTAACGCCGGTAAAAAGAAATGACAATGAAAGATTAAAGATTAAAACTTGACGGGAAATAAATGACGAGAAATTAAAGGCAATAAAAATAAATGACGCAAATTAAAACTTCAAATAAAAGGAAAGCAAGTAAAAGTGCAAATAAAGAAAAAGGCGGGAAAAATAAAATAAAGTTGAAAACCCAAAAACTGAAAAACCTATTCGGAAAAATCAAATATTCCGAATAGAGAATCCTATTCGGAATAATAAGATATTCCGAATAGAGAGTCCTATTCGGAATAATCAGATATTCCGAATAGATAATCCTATTCGGAATAATCAGATATTCCGAATAGAGAATCCTATTCGGAATAATCAGATATTCCGAATAGAGAATCCTATTCGGAATAATCAGATATTCCGAATAAGGACTTCTTATGCGGAATAATAAAACTTTCCGAATAGGAAATCCTACTCGGAATAATCAACTTTCCAAATAGGGACATACTCAAATATTCCGAATAGAAGATCAAGGAAACAACTCATACGGAAATTTTGGCAAGATACAGTAACTTGAAGATGAAGAACAGGGGAAAACGAAAGGAGAACGAATTTGATCAATTTTAACCAAAACAAACCAAAAGTTTAAATCTAAACAACCAATAAACATCAACTAACAATAATCAATCAAAACAAATCATTAAAACTAACAAACAAAACCAAATCAATCAAAACCCACTTGATTAAAATCATAAAACTCAAGAATATGAACTCAAAGATCTAGAACAAATCAACAAGAAAGGATGAAGATGATGAATTAAAAGCTTAATTAAAAAGTAAAGATTCAATAACAAAAGCTTAAACACAAATCAATCTAGAGAGAGAAAGCATAAGTTTAGAGAGAGAAACTACCTACTCCTAATCTAATCCTAAAACTAAACTAAGACTAACCAACCCTCTCACATGTTGTGAGGGTGGTATTTATAGGAGAGGGGAGTGGTTGGTGGCTTCCTCTTTCTTTCTATCTTGGTCCTCAGTCTTTCAGTCTTTCAGTCTTCTCAAATTCTTCGACTTCTAAGACCTCGTCTCGGGATTTCTTTGAACTCGTCTCGGGATTTCTTCATAATTTAAACCTGAGTTCTTCGGCTTTTTAGTAAACTTCCGTCTTTTGACTTTTTCTTCGATAAATCTTCAGAATTGGTCTTGGACTTCCGTTCTTTTTCCACTCTTGATCTTTCAACTTCGTGTTTTGTCTTTTTCTTCAATAAAAGCCCGTGAAAGCCGTGTTTTCTCCACTTTTCACCTTCTCGACCCTGAAACACAATAAAAACACAAACCACGCATAATTCCGCCATTTACGACCTAAAATATACGTTTAGGTCCCGTTTTAATGTAATTAAGTGGTAGAAAAGATGGGTGTTTTCACACCTATCATATAGTCAAAAAAAGTTATAGCATGTCTCCCCCTCGCGGGTTAGTAAAACATAAATAGTAGTGAAAGGCGAGGCTATGAACTCACCTGAATAGCAGTGTCCGGATAAAATCACAGATAGTCCAGATAGTGTGCTCACGATACAGTTAATTACCTAAGTAATTTAAATGATCTCGGTATATGCATTAATAAGTGTGTAAACACTTAACCTTTTGCCACTAAAATCAAGGAAAAACAATACCTAATCATGTATTTAATATCGTAAAAGTCGGAATTACGCGTGGTTTTGTGTTTTTGTGTAAAATAGGTACAAATGATCAAAAGGAAAGAAAACACGGGATTTCACGGTCAAATGTTGAAGAAAAGTCCAAAAAATAGACGAAGACAAAGTCAAAGACCAAAAGTGTGTCAAAGATCACGAAAACCGGCAATTCGACACGGTTTTGAAGAAATGAACAAGAAAGCCGAAATCGAGCTCGTTTTAGTGGATTTAATCATTTACGAAGATAATTGGGGCAAGTGGGTCCCACATTTGGGAATTGGGCCCAAAAGCCCATTAAGGCCCAAAACTTATATGAGACGGATTGAAAGAATGCAATTGGGCCACAAAGCCCATTGACCAAACAAAATGAAACGGAAGGGAGCATTCACTTGGGCAAAGCCCATTGAAAGGGTGGAACGGATAAAGTGAATTTCATTCACTTGGCTTGGTCAAAAGTTCAGTCAACACAACACACGAATTTATTCTCACAACTTCACTCACACGTAGCAACTTTACACCCACCCATACCACACGTTTATTATTAAACGTTTTTTTTTTACCCCACTCACACATTCGATATTACCAAGAAATAATTCACCCACTCTCACCTCTCTCTCCCAAATAAACTCACACAGCTTTTTACCAATCTCAAACCCTAATTCACCTTAACACCAATTTTACCCATCAAAAAATTGGGGGTTTTACCCAATTCGTGTGATTCGCACAGATGGGGATTAAATCCTCATGAAAACCGGAGGTGGAAGATGGTCCTCCAAATCATACGTGGCTAAATTCCCTCTTTTGATTGGTTGTGACAACACCCAAAACCCCCTTTACCAATCAAATTACTCCACATCATCACAAGTAACACAAATCACGCCACGAGGGCGATCCGTGTGATGCAAGGACGATTCTCAACCGTTGATGAAGAAAATGAAGAAAGAGAAAAGAAAGAACGGCTCAGATTAATTTTCTTACTCTCGAAGATTCTTGAAGAAGCCTTTGGGGGTTAGCTATAAATACACCCATATAAACTATAATTTGTGTGCACTTTTTATTATTTTTTTTTTATTTCTGCAAAATCAGATTTTTAGGTAAATTGTAATTTTTAATTTCTAGTAATTGTATTTTTTTATTATTAATGAAAAGTTATTTCAATTAAATTTCGTCTCATTTAATTTCTTTCAAGTTTAATATAATTCATCTTGAATCTGTTGTTTTTATATTGTTGTTTGATTTTAATTGAAAAAAAAGAAAGAAATAGAAAGTGGTACATAAATTTCCCCCATTGGGAGATTTATTAAAATATTGGTTCGGTTACTGTTCATGTTCATGGTTCGTTGATTTGGTGATGATGATTTGGGTAAGGAGAGTGTTTGTCTCGGTTTAATATTAAGGGGGCTCAACGCTTCACCCTTCGGCTCAACGGAATCAACATCAGGTTCTCGATCTTTTCTTTTATTTTACAAGTTTTTTTATCTGCTTATGTTTTTTATATCTGATATGTTTAAATAGATTCGAGTGTTATTTGTTTAAGTTAAGCTACTGTTTAGATCTGCTAGATTTATTATATGCTTTTAGTTTTTTTATCAGGTTAATTTAGTTTGAATCGTTTTTGTTTTACATTGGGTTAAATATAATCTGCTAGTTAAGTATTTGGTATATCTGATTTTTGTTTTGATTTTGAGTTGAGATTGTAGTTAATCTTTGCTGAGTTTTTTTTGTTTTGCTTATTGAATAAATCTGTTTAAGTTGCATTTTAGTTTTACTGTTTATTTTTAAGTTTAATGCTTACTGGTTTTTTGAGTTTTATTTTGGTTGTTTGTTTCTTAACTTATCCGCTCATTTCCTTTTTGTACTTATTTGGATTTATATGTTATTTGCTTATTTTCAGCTTATTGTGCTTATTGGGGTTATATTATATTACTGTTATCATCTGCAGATAAGCAACAGATACACTTTATCTGTTGGTTCCAAAAATATAAAAATTCCAAAGTAATAAAAATATTAGCAAAATTTTGTCTGTCAGGGGACTCGAACCCCTGACCTCTCGTATACCAGTTCTGCACCTTAACCATCTAGTCTAAGACCTTTCTTGTGTTTATTTACTCGTCTATTAATTAATATAGAATAATATTAGCTGGCATTTTTAATTAATACAGTTTTAATACAATTTTAGTTTAGTTAATTTTATATATAAAAGTTTTATTTAAAGTTTACTTTATAAAATTTAGTTTAAATAAAAAATTAAAAAGATAAAAAAATATTTGTAATTACTTTTATAAATTTTAATTGCTTTAAAATTTAGTTTAAATTTTAGTTAAAATAGATTTTAGTTTTAAAATTAGTTTTCAATTAATATAGTTTTGTTCTAAAAATAGTTTTCATTAAAAGTTTTTACTTTAGTTTCACATAAAATAAGTTTTAAATTTTGTTTAAGATTTAAAATAGTTTTTATTTAAATTAGTTCAAATTAGATTTTTAAATTAGTTTAAAATAGTTTTCAAAATTGTTTAAATAGTCTTAAATAGATTTTTAATTATATAGTTTCTAGTAAAAAATACCACAAATACGTTTCACCAAGAACAAATTAATTTACGTTAATTGGAAATCAATTCGAGTGAGTCGAGGAAAAACGAACATTAATTGCATAATTAGACATAAAAAAGAATTGCAAAAATCCTTACATTATGCATATACAATGCATAGATGCGTCCAGATAATTAGAGTGCATGCTTATACTTGTTTTAAATATCTTGTCGTTTATTATCCGATTCGTATGTTTTTATCTATACATAATAATATACATAGTCAGTCCTACAAGTTTCTACGATTCACATTAAAAACCCTAAAGTTTATAAAACTTTAGTTAAATTGAACCAATGTCCTCAAGTTTATAATATTAGCTGAATAAACCTCTAGGTTATAATTTTAAGGAAATGACGTTTTTAGTCCTTTTGGTTTATGGTTTCTTTTATAGTTTTAATTAACTAATTAATAAAAGAAACTAGGGCTTATTAATCTTTCGGCATATGGCAAAATAAGTCCTCCACATTTTAATCATGTGATACTTTCGGTTCTTGTCATAAGTAGTCCCTAGGGTTTATATAACTTCTGAAACATGGCAAGAATAGTCCCTCAAGTTATAATTTAGGGTTAGGGCTCGTATACCTTTCAAGTGATGACACAAATAGTCCCATAAGTTTGAATTAGGGTTTAATACCTATGCTAAGTTACAAAACAGCCCCTAGGGCTAAAATAACTTTCGGCTAATTACACAAACAGTCCCTAGGTTTGTAAAACATGTATTTAACTTTCGGTAAATTGCAAGAATGGTCCTTAGGGTTTCTATAGGTCTCGAATTAAATTAAATAGTCCTCAAACTCTCGAATAATTACTATATTAGTCCTTGTGTTTAATGTCCTTGTCATTATAAGTTACCTTTGTCACGTTTTTAGCCCCTAAACGTTATATTACTACATTGTTGGTCCGAAACTTTTATAAGTTATATTTTTAGTGTCAAAAGTTTATATAAGTTTAAAAATACCAAATGGGCTTATTATACTCTTAATGGGCTTTACAAGGCCCGTTAACCATTTTATTAAATCTAAATGGGCTTATCAATATTATTAAGTCCAATAAATTATAAGACTATCTTAATGGGCTTATATAGCAAGTATGGGCTTTCTAAAGGCTTGGCTACTATTCATTGGGCCTAACTAAATCCATTAACCATATATAGGCTTCTAGATAAATTAAGGCATTGTTATTAATTATTCAAGGAGTTTATAGATCTAAGGTTTTTAACTAAGTTTACTACAAGTTTAACCAAGTTAACCACAAGATCCATAAAGAGACATATAGCCCACGGCTATAATATATATTTGGGAGGGTTTCATGATTTTTCTAGGTTTATTATAGGAGTATATGTTCATGTGTTTTATAGCTAAGTAAACTTAACATCATTTCTTGTGAACCTAATATATAGCCGTGACCCATATTTATATATGTTTACAAGTTTTTGAGTTTCAACAAGTTCATAGTATGAGTCCATGTAAGTGATTAAGTGAATGCAAAATGAATATATATAAGATTGGTATAAGTTTGTACGACTTACTTGTTAAGATGATGAAGGTGATGATAAGTAAACCAAAGGAACCTTAAGCTTATAAATCAACAATGGTAATCCCTAGCTTATAAAAATAAGCCATGGCCTATAATGCATATGTAGGTTCTTGAAGTTGTCTTGGAGATCAAGTTGGTATAGGAGTAACCAATGATTAGTATTTATGATGTGGGAGACATAGATTTGAGCTAGTAAATGATGAAGTAAATGAGTTTTGGTGGATCTTGGTGTAGAAAAATATAAGTCGAATGATAGAGAGAGTTTTGGGAGGGATTTGAGTGTGTGCTTATGTGTGTGTGAGAGAGGTTCGGCTAGTACAAGATATAGGAAGATTTTTGTGAATCCAAAAGTATCTTAGGCTAGATATCATAGGATATGCTAAGATCTTAGTTAGATCACCTAGGATATGGAAGATATTTGTGTAGATTTGCCCACATGTTGCTTTATTTAGAAACATGTACAATCCTCCTATTTTCTTTCATGTTGTCGTGAGTATGGAAGTCAAAAGGGACAAGGTAAGTTGTTAAATAGTGTCAAGTGTTGTGTAATATAGTGTAGGTTGAATATTGGCAACATAAATCATTTCCAAGATTATAAAGTAAGTTTATGTAACCATGTGTATTTATATTCGGCTAGAATATATAGTTAGGGTAGGAATGTTTTTGATATTGAACAAGTCTTGGGTAAATGTACAAATGATTTGCGTCTAAAAATTAATTTACATAGTTTCTAGTCCGTCTTGGTATGTAATATTTTAGATTGTTGCTAGTAATTATTAATATAATTAATAATAGTTTATGCACATAAAATGTGTCTAAGGATACTAAAATAAATTTAAAAAGATAGTTCTATGGTTAAAATATCGAGTTTTTAAGTAATATAAGTAAATATATACTATTTACTATATTATGATCTCGCTTGTAAAAGCGGCCGATAAAAATATTATAGGATGAGTGGTAATAAGAGTAAAACCAGTGACGTGTTAAAAGCCCAAATTTTAGGGTTTTACAGCACCTACCCGTTATTTTAGCTTTGTCCTTAAAGCTTAAGATGAAGTTACTCGTCCAGGGAACAAGTGAGGACACTTTTTCTAGGACGTGTAATCTTGTGAACTTAAGTTTAGACTCATAGGTGATATTTAGGATGTAGTTATTGATCGTATGCTTCCGATGAGTACATTCTAATAAACAAAGTAACTTGTCTTTTATGTTTTGATAATTTACACCTTTGGTCCATCTATTTTTATTATGTGACCCTTAGGGCACAATTAGTGTTTCCAATGAAAATAACTTAGGGCTCAAAATAAGTTTCAAAAGTGGCAAAATCAATCTCTAGGGTTTTTAATCCGTGTTAAATCAACTAGGGATTCTTTCAAGTTTGTTAATGTCTATGTTTAGCCCTTAGAGTTTTAAAACTTTCGTCTCAATATACTAGGGCTTATAATATGTTTCACAAATGGCAAGGTAAGTCCCTGATAGTTCTAAAATTCAAGTTTAGCCCAAAGAATTATTAAAAGGTTCATTAAATCATATTCGAGTTCTAATAAGTTTACAAAGTTGGATAAAATAGGACAAGTTCGTTTTAAGTCTTGGTTTTTATTTAAATGGGCTTCCCGATATACTTCTGGCCTGTGGAAAGCAAGCATTAGTTTGACACCAAAGCTTCACTCAGTGAAATGGCTAAGATTATTGTTGATAGTGATTGGGTAGGAAGTTACAAAGAATCTGCTTCATTTGTGGCTGAGTTGGGGCATAAGTTGCATAGAGAAGAAGTACTTCAAATGATGGAAATAAAAGAAGAGACCAAGAATAAAGAAGTGTGCATCCCTGGTGAGATGCTGAAAGGGTCATGCATCTACTGTTGGTGGTTCAAAATTTGCACACATTTCGACTTCTAAAAGGAGGAAGTCGTTCATTTCAAGGCTTGTTAGACAATGGTATTGTCGAACTAATTGGATCCGAAGAGGAAGAAGATTGTCCAAAAGTATAGGACATCAATTATCTCCTTCTGCAGGGTGGCAAACATAACCTTACAAAATACATCCATTGTGAGTTGGGCATGTCTTTTATGCTTGGGTTTGTTTTCCTCGTTGATTTGAGAAATGCGAGCTTAGAAGATAAGGCATCCTCTTACCAAGTATTTCTAGGCTTTGATACAAGAAATGACACTAAGTCTAGTGTCGATAAAGTCTGTTTTACCGTCGCCTCGAATGATCGAGGTTTCATTTCCTCATGGCAGATGAACCAGCTTCATTTTCTGTGACACCCCAAAGGGTCAAATGAAACGGAAGTGGGCACCCCAAAAAGGGTTTAAAATGCAGCAAAAATGGACACTACCAAAGGAGTCAAATGCAACGGAAGTGGACACCCCCAAATGGGGTCGAATGTGGCGGAAGTGGTATTTGGGTTAAGGATAAGCCAAAAGTCAAGAGCACAATGCTTTGATCTAAAAGAGATGAACAAGAATCTTTGATTCTGGGTGAGGATGTAATGACATCAAATATAAGTTATCTTAATGATAAGATATTACTGGAGGAAATCGCGAGTCAAAAAGGATTACATTCCATAACTGGATAAATAAAATAACATCAATTATGAGTCATGTCGAATATATTTAAGCTCATGTGATTATAAATTTATATTTACATCGATAAAGGTCCTCATCCATGTAAGGTAAAATTTATAACTGCATTCGGTGACCTATGATTTCTTTATTCAAACGAAAAAGCGTCCCAATTCGTTTCAATAAGGATTTCATAGCCCACCTTACCTAAATATTTCCGGCAAGGCTTATTATTTAGAATAAATATAATATCTAAGATAATAGATATTATTAAGATACTTTACAGCACGTTTGCTTATAACCTTCGTCTTCAGACGTGTTAGAAATACGTTTTTACGTATTTATGAAGGATCGGTCGCTCCAACGATAATTATGTAATGGGCTCGTGATCTATTTAATTAGTGTATAGTCCATATAGCCCACATGTAGGGTGGGCTATATATATCCCCTCCTAGCATGTTAGGAGGGGTTGTTGATTGTCATTTCACTTAATCATTCCATCTTTATTTTCTCTCTCTAGTTTTCCCCTTTTCTCTCCTTTCTCTCTCTAATCCCTCATCTCCTTCCTTCATCTTCTTCTTTATTTATCAATCTATCAACCATCTTAATCCATCAAATCCATCACATAGAATAAGCCAATGATTACGTAGACCTTCAATTGGTATCAAGAGCCAAGGTTTGATTGGTTTATTCTTCTTTTATTTCTTTTTTGATTTTGGTGGGTTTTTTATTTAATCATGCTTAAATATTAAAAAGTTTGTATTTTTTATAAAAAGTTTGTGTTTTTATGTGTTAAATCATATCAAATCTTCAAATTTACTTACTTTTTAGATAAAAAATCACAAATTTTTATATAAAACTCAAAAATTTCTTTATCAAATCTTAAAAAGTTTGTGTTTTTATAAAAAGTTGGTGTTTTTTTATAAAAGTTTGTGTTTTCTCTTTTTAATTTTGTATTTTTTGATTAAATCCTTCTATTTTGATTGCCTTTTTGTTTGAATTTCTTAAATTGAACTTTTAATTTTGTCCTTTTTTATTTTTTAATCAATTTTACCACTTTAATTTTTTTATTATTGATTTTAGTTTATCAATTTTCGTTTTTATCCAGTTTTTCATATAGTTTTCTATAATTTTTTATTTTTTTTATAAGCAATTTTTATAGTTGTCCTTATTTTTTTATATAATCAGTATTTTTCTTTATTTTTTAATCTATTGGGTCTCGAGGTTTTGTCCAATACCAGTCCTACAGTCTTTCATTATCAAGGTTTTTCGTTTATCAAGGTTTTTGGGTCTCGAGTTTCAGTCAGTCAGTCATGCAGTTTTTGTCCTGTTCCGGGCGAACTGAAAAGTTCTGAATCGAAAAGTTCCGAACCGAACACTTCCGAACCAAACAGTTCCGAATCAAACCCAGAGGTTCCGAATCAAACTCAAAGTTCCGGACGAAAAAGTTCCGGACGAAAAACTTCCGAACGAAGGACTTCCGATTCGGAACTCTTCCGATTCGGAAATCTTCCGAACGAATGACACTTCCGAATGAAGTTTTGATTCAAACATAACGGGACTCTACATTCTCTCGACATCATCACCTTAATACTCTCGACTGACCCTCGACTGCCACATAACACTCCCTCGACACACACTGTTTTGGTTTATCAAACACACAAACTGAGGACTCCACAACACACAAACACACAAACTGACACCTAAACTCAGTCTCGAAAACTCTTTCTCCCCCTCGCAGACCTCACTGACATCAACCTCATTTGACTCAATCCAAATCTCTCGAACACAAATCTCTCGATCACAAACACTCGATTCTCGACTCACTCAATCATCTCACGACCACCAAACTCGACACCAACTTACAAACTCGACTACACCCTCGACCCACCCAAAACTCAACACCCACAACTCTCGACTCATTACACCCTCACTTTAAAACTCGCAGACTTTAAAACTCATCAGACTCTCAACAAAAACAATACTCTCGACTTAAACCAAACTCATAACTCAAAAGATCTCAGATTAGCTTCGTGTGTACACATGCATGGTAAGATCAATTACGATCTATACCTACGAAACTAATGTCATCATAGATCGAATTTGAAGGATTCAACTCCTTTTGTTTTTCGAATTTATAAGAAGGAACAACAATAAATCTGTTGCCATTCTTTCTTTGATTTCGATTAAAGACTCTAAATCAACACTCAACTCCAAACATCACAGAATGACGCTACAGAAGATGAGAGACTACAACCAAAATTAAAATAAAGACAAGGAAAACCTACCCGAGACCTATAAAAGATCTTGAAGATTCATCGAGTTCGAAACGATTTTAGAGATCATATGCTTCGTGGTCTCATAGACTGCTCAATCAACAAGATTTGATTAAGATTCGATTTTGGAAGGGTTTTTGAAGGGATTTTCTAAGGTTGGCTGCGTTTCATCTGAGATTGGATGAGTAGATAGATTAGGTTTTTGATATTAGAGTTGATTGAGAGAGAGATATTGAATGGGACAGAAGTTTTGAAGTTTAGGAGAGAGAGATTGTATTATTAGATTTAACTTTTGAGTGTTTCTAAAAGACAAAGAAATAAGGGACGGAGAAACCGAGGGTTAGCCAGATTGGTTTGTTGAGTGCAAAACACGTGGACGGAGGGAGTAAAATTGACGGAGTAAACTAGGCAAAATTTAGTGGCCACGTGGGTGATCAATATTTTATAAACGTTATTTTTTCTTTTCTTTCTTTTATAGTTTTTTTGTTTTTATAGTTTTCTTTTTTAAATTAAGTTAATTTTTTATATTAATTTTTTTGGCAAATCGTGTTGAGGCGGGTATTTTAAAAGAATTAACGTGGAAAAATATTTGACGGGTTCAAAGTTTTTGTGGTTGGATTTGAAGACAAAGTGACGAGTCACCGTGACGGGATTTATTTTTTAGCGACTACGGATTTTTGATCGGGTTTAATTCATAATCGTTTGAGCCAACAACAATTTCTGAGCCGAGTCGAATTGTAAAAACCCGACAACAACATCATTTTTTATCTTTCCTCGATTATCAATGGATTCTTTGAATTCGACTTTTCAAGAGGGAAAATTGCATATATTGCAAGACGATACAAGAAGCAGCCACAAGAGAATAGAATCAGGAGGAAAACGGGAACCAAGTAGCATGTCAGGTACAGATAATATTCTTCATATGTTGTCTGAAATGAATGCGCTAATTAACAATCCTGCTAATAGTTTTACGACTGCTTCATTAACCAATTCTGTGTCTAGGACTGAAGAGCTTGAAACCATTTTAGCTCAGCAATCCAAAGAGCTTGAGGATGCCAAAATTGAATTTTCAAAGAAAACGGAGAAATATGAAACATATTTTGAAAAACTTGAAAAGTCAAACGTTGTTCTTGAACGAAACTTGGATCAAAAAGTGTTAGATTCTAAAGCTGAAAAGGATAATCTTTTGAAACAAATTAAGTTGCTTGAATCTAAGTTGGCATCCCAAGATGAATTGCTCAAAGAGAATGAGACCTTAAAAGCTCAAGTTCAGGAAAAGGTGTTTGCTATAGCTGCATTGAAAAACGAGTTAAGGAAAAATAGAGGACCTAGTGTGGACACTAAGCTTGAAAAACCATCAATCTTGGGGAAACCGCCTACAAATCAGTTCGTCAGACAACCGACTGTCAGACAACCTACTGCATTTAGATCCGAGCGACCACAATCCTCGAGACCGCGGTTTGCCTCCCAAGTTGATTTGGGTCATATTTCTAGAACAATCACTCCACCAACTAGGCCTAATGTGACTAAATCAGTTTTAGCAAGACCTCATCACATGATTGCCCCTAGTTTCTCTAAAAATAGTTCAATGAACACGTCTAGAACTATTTCAACTGATGTGCGCCATGATTCTGGTCAAAGGGAAGCTATTCAAAAGACACAGGTAAGAGATAGCAATGTCCAACCTAGTCAGATGCCTTCTAGATTACCCAACACTGCTAACCATAGCATGTCATCTCCTAGGAGCATCGATCAATCATCTAGGAATTACTCGGACATTAAATATGCTACTTGTAAAACATGTAGGAAATGTGTCTTTAGAGCCAATCATGATTCCTGTATCAAAAAATTGCTTAATGAGGTGAACTCCCGTGCTAGACTTAAATCCCAGTGGGTCGCTAAAATCAAACCCTTTGGTAAAATGTGGCGCCCCACTGGTAGAACTTTCACTCTTGTAGGAAACGAGTGCCCTTTAACTAGGATAGTCTCCGATTCTACTAAGTCTACTAGGGAGGAAACTGATAAAGATGATACTTCACTTACGCCTAAACTTAAGGTTTTCTATAAAAGGAAACGTTTGCCAGCCAAGACTAGGGAATCATCTACTCAGGTCGCCTCTGAAACAAGTAAAGCCAACTGTGAACCCCCATGTGCTTCTATAATTGATATCGCTAACCCACGTCAAAGCATGCAAATTCCTAATGAGATTGCAGGTACCAAAGTTGATGTTTCAAAAGAACGAAGCGGTCCAATCGTTGTGTACCGTTCAACTAAGGACACTCTTAGAGTTTGGTTGCTGAAGAAGCAGATATCAGAGAAACAAATGTCTCAGGGGATTCATGGTTAAGCTGCAAACAAGGACTTATAGTCACATCACAGACTATAACTCACTCTTCAAAGAAAGGAAAGTTTATCGCCGACGGCAAACTTATCCTAACAACGAGAAATTAATTTTTCTCGGGCATGAGCTTACATCAAAAACATTCCAAGTTTTTAAGCTCATGCACAATGGTTTATCATTAAATATCAGATGGTAACCCGTTCTTCAAATAAAGGAAAGTTTATCGCCGATGATAAACTTATCCTTACAACGAGAAATTAAATTTTCTCGGACACGAGCTTACATTAAAACCATAAGGTTTTAAGCTCGTGTATATGACTTACAGTTAAATGTCAGACTGTAACTCGAACTTAAAATAAAGGAAAGATTATCTTTTATGATAACTTATCCTCTTAACGAGAAATTCACCTTTCTCGGTCATGAGCTTGTATTAAAACATTCGAAGTTTTAAGCTCAGAAAGGAAAGTGTATCTTTTAAATAAGAGAACTTTTCCTCATAACGAGAAATTAACCTTTCTCGGTCATGAGCTTTCCGTTAAAACAGTCAAAGTTTTCAAGCTCATGAAAAAACGACTTCTAAGTAAATGTCAGCTTAGGACTCGTCCTTCAGATAAAAGGAAAGTTTATCGTCGATGGTAACTTATCCTTAACAACGGGAAGTTTACAACTTCTCGGACTTGAGCTCGTTTTATAAGATATTCAACATCTTAAGCTCAAGTAATTGGTTTTCAAAACTTTGAACACAATTTTTCGAGAATTTCTCAAAAGGTTTTTCTAAATCTTTAAAAATTGTGTGTTCAAAAATGTTTTGATAAAAAGAGCATGTCTTCTGGAATCGATAATATTTACGATACTAGAAATGTCATTCAATAATGACACGGGGTTGTAAATAAAGTTCGAGCAGAAGTTCAAACTTTTAAAACATGCTCAAAATAGCAACCCGCTTTTCATAATCAAGTCAAGCATTTCACCGGAAAGCTTTGACCCAACAACGGGAATTAATTTTCTCGGGGACGTGACGAGGTGACCAACATTCGTGAACAAGAACCATGTGAATCTTTCATATGATGTTCTCCATCATTCAGGTCCAACCTCGTAAATTGCTAATCTTGTGAATTCATTATCATATATGATCTTTGCACGTAATAAATACCTTACACTTGTGTTTAAAAGGTATTTAATTTATGTTTCAGCACACCCTCATTAATTTGAGGGGGAGCTTGTGTAATTCATGAAGATAATTGGACTTGCATTTTTCTTCCCAAATTTTCTTAAAATGCTATTAAATCAATTGATATTAAAAAACATCGATTGGGTTAATATTTTTAATATGGGGGAGAAAATGTGATTTAATATGGGATATGATCAATCATGAATGGTTTGACTTAACGTGATAGCTCATCCCGACATATGCAAAATGTTTTCGGATATCGTGACATATGTTAAGGGGGAGCAAAATGGATTTGCACTTCAAAATGGATTTCATGGTGACATACACTTACCCAAAGCATCTCTATTCACGACGGTGAAGATTGTGGTGACATAAGGATGGTAGGATAGGTTAAAGTCCAATGATTTCTCTAGTACCGGAGGAATCTTCCCAAGTACATTCCATAGCTAGAAATAGTAGTCCTTAGGAAAGATGGAGAAAGATTGTGAACGTAGCTGAATGCCGACCAAGTACTTAAGTTAGCACTGGAACAATCACAACAAGGTGCTAGTTATGACGTATTGGTAAGCATTGAAGGGGTTGAAGAATGAAAAAGAATTGTAATGATAAAGGGTGTAAAGAAAGAAGCCCTCCTTACAACTTTAGGCAGAAACCGGGTCAACACATATGCTATTGAGATCATTTTTGTTAATGATTCTCGATATTGAAGAAAGACATCATGGACCCAGTGATGCAATGCACAACCCTTCCCAGCTAACTCAAATATCTCTCAAAAGGTATTTGTTTTAATCACACGGAGATCAACACGTTATCTATTGATTTATTCACTCCGAATAAATTGGTATTGAAAAGGTGGCACTCCTCTACAGCCTCCGATCACTAAAAATCCAAAATGCACGATCGAGTCTAGAGCCATTTGAGATCATCAAATATCTCATTAGGACACACTTTCATATTTCCTTGCTTCTTCACACACTGTGAAAAGTAAGAAAGATCTTAAGAGTCCTACACAAAATCTTCATGATCTTGCCTGAACATCCGAGTAATACGAAAGTATTTACAATGAAGATGGAAATCCTTCTTGAGCGAATATCAAAAAGCTCATGGTAGGTGACTTGTGCGATTCTTTATGAATCAAACTTGTGATAACTGGAAAGCAACAGTGGTTTAATTCTTAAATGAATTTAAACACGTTCCAGGCCTCTACGCAATATCTTAGTGATCTTGCCAGAACATTCAGAGTAATACTATTAAGTATTTACAGTGACGAATGGAAATCCTTCTAGTGTTAACATCAAACAGCACTTGGTAGGTAACTTGCAAGATTCTATATGAATCAAGCTAGTGACAACTGGAAAGCAACGATGGTGCGGTTCTTAATTAAACTTCACTTGTTCCAGGAACATGAATTGACGGCTTCAAATCATGCGGATAATATTATCCAAATGATTCACTCTTTACGTTCGCAGTCAGCTTTGGACGGTCGAGTAAAGATAACGGGTTTACCCGCGAAATCTTGTCAAGGAGGTTCTTTATTGAAACTACCTGCCACAAGTACGATATTTAATATCGTCCAACGGTCTTCACCGACCGGAGGTAAAATGATACCGAATTAGAATGAAATGTTCAAGGCCATTTCATCCGTGTATATTGTTTGTTGCTAACTGTCTTATGCAGCGTAACAAGAAGGTGGCATTGCGGTGTACAATCCAGAAGAAGTCGTCACCACATGCTTATACTACATACAACTAGTACTTCAACAAATTCAAGAAAGCCTGAAGGTCAAGTCTTCCGCTGTATCAAACTCTGAAGCTTTCAAGAATTTAAAAGTATAAGTATGTGGAACATGAAGTCACAAAGAGGCAAATATCACAAGTGAAGAATGCACAAGGTCAAGGCAAGGAAACATGCTCAAGACTAAAGTCAAAGATCACATCAAGCATATTCACAAGAACAAGATCGAAGACTCAAGCATAGATGCTAGGTTTAAGATTTTGTAAAAAGATGTGACCTCCCTTAGGGGAGATTGTTGGAAATACGTTTTTTCCCAATAAAGTCTCGGTCACATCTTAGTTAGCATAGATCACGAGTTATAGACTATTTAGAACTTTGTTTCTTGGAGCGACCTCCCTTAGGGGGAGATTGTTAGAAATACGTTTTTACGTATTTATGAAGGATCGGTCGCTCCAACGATAATTATGTAATGGGCTCGTGATCTATTTAATTAGTGTATAGTCCATATAGCCCACATGTAGGGTGGGCTATATATATCCCCTCCTAGCATGTTAGGAGGGGTTGTTGATTGTCATTTCACTTAATCATTCCATCTTTATTTTCTCTCTCTAGTTTTCCCCTTTTCTCTCCTTTCTCTCTCTAATCCCTCATCTCCTTCCTTCATCTTCTTCTTTATTTATCAATCTATCAACCATCTTAATCCATCAAATCCATCACATAAAATAAGCCAATGATTACGTAGACCTTCAAGACGTCCCATAACCTCTTAATACGAAACTATAAATAAACTTCTGGTCCGGTGGCTTAAGATTTCACTCTTAGACGTCCCATAACGTCTTGAGAGGAAATCATCATTAACTTAGGATCAAGAGAATCAGGTCCCATATGTAAAATATAGGATCATAAGTACCTTGATTTTGGGTTCCACCGCATCATTTAAAGATGCAAACTTATCCAAATAATGCCACGTGAAAATACTAAAAGCAAACGTGTATAAGTCGTTAATAAGTCGTGTTCCGTAGATATACGTACAAAATTATAAGCGAGAGAAAATAAATGTTGACGCGCGATAACGTGCGCAAGAATACGTATCAAACAAGGAACTCATATATACAATATAATGATATATTACAATCATAAGTATAGGCATTGTATCATATAGTTCATTCTAGTACGGTATATATACATATATACACATAACAGCAAGTTCAAACATCTAATAAAATGTAGTACACATGAATAACGCTCCCTAGTCTGTTTTTAAATATTCCAGTATGTACGGTTGTTGTAATCCGTTCTTATTATGTGGCCAGTCAGTTTTACATGTAGTCAAAATAGACTAACCGGTTTATAGTTATCAGTTAATTATAAGCAATAATCAGCGTATATGAAATGATTAGCGTATAAGCTTAAGCTTGATACAAAATCAATCATGGAGGATTTTAAAAATCTTAGTATAAGATTTTCAGGATTTATTTGGATTTCATTATAATACCAATTCGTTTTTAGGCAATCCATTTATGTTACTGTATTTTAGTTAAATACATCGTTGTACAAGTATTAATAACTTCCATTTAAATTTGTTATTAATAATATAATTTAAGTAAAATTATTTTACTTACCATTATTGTATTTTACTTTTATAATCTACGTACCTTAAATTTCATAATTTTTATGAACAGTTATAAAAGTAACAACACTTTATTACATTTAATTTAATGTCCCCAAAGTTTTCGCAAGTTAAATAACAACCCTTTGTTTACAAGTTTCAGAGAATGATGGTTCTAGTCCATTTAGTTTAGGATTCGCTCAAGTTTTAATACATTAAATTAAATAAAGGGTTGCTTAAGTTTCAGTTATTGGCAAAACAAGTCCCTCCTTGTTTTACTAGATGTACACTTTTTGGTTCTTAACAGTTTTAATCCTTAGGGTTTAATAAGTCACGAATGGCATTTATTACTCCCTAGACTTTCAAATATTTACAATATTAGTCCTTGTAATTACTGTTTTATCAAAACAAGTTTCAATGTCACGGTTTTAATCCATGAGTTTAATGAATTGACATTTTTAGTCCGAAAGTTTTTATAAGATATATTTTTGGTATAAAAACTTTGTTTAAGTATAATATCACTATGTGGGCTTATTAAATGTGCCAAAAGAGCTAATAGGCTTCCCCAAACCCTTATTGGGCTTACAAGATCCATTAACAATTTTTGTGAGCTAAGGATTTCTTAATGGGCCTAATTACATTTTTAGATCCATTAATATTACAAGTTTTACTACATAGGTCCATAGGACAATAAATGGGCCTAATGGGCTTCCTAATGGACCTAAACATATTTTAATCAATTAATAATACTTAACCATTTATCTAGGTGTGAAGTTTATGAAACCTTACAAGCTTATTACTGGTTTGTAAAGATTAAGTCTAGATATCTAAATAGAGAGTAAAAACCTACGGTATGTTTTATTTCCGGGTTTTAAATGAAATCCAAGTTGGTTACAAGTTTGTATATTATTTATAAGCTTTACAGTATTTCAAGATAAAGTCCAATCTTGTTTTATGTTTACATTTAATTTACGAGGTCCCAAAAATTAAGATTTAGGGTTTATTATAAGTACACAATTTTATTACAAGTTCAAAAATGAATCAGATAGCCCGAGCTATATTTCTTTTCCATGTGTTTTCATTATGAAATCTAGGTTTAAAAAGTAAATTTTTAAAGTCCATACATAAGGTCCAGGTTTTTACAAGTTTGTTATAAGTTCAACAGGATTTAAGCAAGATCTCAAAAAAAATCAAATTTTAGATTTTTCCAAGATATATAAAAGTCTAGTTAAGTTTACCAAAGACATGGTAAGGATTTTCAAAGATACATTAAGATTTCTAAAGGAAAAAAATCTAATTTAAATTTTTCCAAAATTTAATTAAGTTCTTCCAAAATACAATTATTCAAGAAAAGATTTCCAAAATCCCTTTTAGATTTTTCTAGGATATATAAAAATCTATTTAAGATTTTCTAAGGTTTTTCCAAGATTTTCCAAAATCCCTTTTTAGATTTTACAAGATTTTCCAAAATCTATTTTAGATTTTCCAAGATTTTCTGAAATCTATTTTAGATTTTTCAAGATTTATAAAAATCTGTTTAAATTTACCAGGATTTATAAAATCTAATTTATATCTTCCAAAGATTTCCATTCTCATATTTCTAGGGGTTTGTTATGTATTATGTTGTTTGTGGTTATAATGCATTGTTCGGGCCATCATACTTCAGAAGCCATTCTATAAACGTTTGAGGAGCGAGGGCACTTTAAATCGTAAACCCAACCACTCAGTAAAAACGTAATATCAAGATGAAACATCTTTACTATAAAACTCCCTACTAACATGACCTGTTTATAAGTTTCATTAAATACGTTAAGTATTTTAATATTTTAATATCTTCATAAAAATATTAAACAGTCGTAATACATAAAGTACGTAAATGGTTAGCATCTAGTACTACCATAAATATAAATGCATAGGATAATAAATTGCATTTAAATCATATAGTTATGCATGCTCTCTATGCTAAATGCACTCTAAGTACGTCCCCGTCAACAACCAAGTTTTTGAAATCTAAGTTTTTGAAAATTTTGTCTGGTTATAGTTCAGTTAATAAAATAGAAAAACAATTTTATTTTCGATCTGATTCTCTATAACCATTTCTCTTATACCATTCTGTGACACCCCCAAATCAGGTTTATAGCGGAATAGTAATTGGGTGTCAGTAGGTGGATCACAGAACAAATGGAATACAAACCATTGATCATAATTACATGATTTGAAATACAATTGATACAAATATGGTTTTAGTACAATCAGTTGAAATGTTAAATATCAGTTGTTACAAATATCCCAGTGAAAACAGATCCCCCAATTATTATGATGCTCCTAAATGATGCTCAGTCCATGCTCAAATAATCCAGCTTAATTTCCTGAGAAAAACATGCTTAAAACAGTCAACATAAAGTTGGTGAATTCATAGGGTTTTGTAAAATCATAGTTCAGGACTATAAATTGTCCCACATAGTGTTGCACAAAGTTTGATATAAAAATCAAGTGTAGGATCTCAAATATCCCATATAGTATTTCATAAGGTTTGATAAAAATCAAGTTCAGAAATATCAGTATGTTCCATGTATTAATGTACCAAATAATAAAAGGTCAAGTTTAGAACCGCAAACATCACAAACAAAGTATCGCACAAAGCCAAATACTATAAGGTAATTACATTCCCATATTGCCCGAAACAGAGACTTGACAGTTAAGTCCTCGACAAATGAGGACCCTTCTCCTTATCAAAAGGCACCCAATAATAATAAGTTCTGACATGTGAAACATCTGTTGTCCTGGCCGAGGCACAGTGAGCATGACTCGCCCAGATGGGGATGGTCAATCCCAAATAGATCTATTTATAACATTCAGGCAATTAAAAAATTCTAATAGTTTCATATGCACGGGTCATGCGGGTTCATCTACAATAGGCATATGTAATTAAGGGTAACAGTTCAGTTTGCGTCTCCTCGATCAACAGTTTATTAAGTATAAGTGTGGGGCCAAGATCTCACAATATAAAAATCATATAGTCAAAACAAGTTATAGCATGTCTCCCCCTCGCGGGTTAGTAAAAACATAAATAGTAGTGAAAGGCGAGGCTTTGAACTCACCTGAATAGCAGTGTCCGGATAAAATCACAGATAGTCCAGATAGTATGCTCACGATACAGTTAATTACCTAAGTAATTTAAATGATCTCAGTATATGCATATACAATGCATAGATGCGTCCAGATAATTAAAGTGCATGCTTATACTTGTTTTAAATATCTTGTCGTTTATTATCTGATTCGTATGTTTTTATCTATACATAATAATATACATAGTGAGTCCTTCAAGTTTCTACGATTCACATTAAAAACCCTAAAGTTTATAAAACTTTAGTTAAATTGCACCAATGTCCTCATGTTTATAATATTAGCCGAATAAACCCCTAGGTTATAAGTTTAAGGAAATGACGTTTTTAGTCCTTTTGGTTTATGGTTTCTTTTATAGTTTTAATTAACTAATTAATAAAAGAAACTAGGGCTTATTAATCTTTCGGCATATGGCAAAATAAGTCCTCCACATTTTAATCATGTGATACTTTCGGTTCTTGTCATAAGTTGTCCCTAGGGTTTATATAACTTTCGAAACATGGCAAGAATAGTCCCTCAAGTTATAATTTAGGGTTAGGGCTCGTATACCTTTCAAGTGATGACACAAATAGTCTCTTAAGTTTGAATTAGGGTTTAATACCTATGCTAAGTTACGAAACAGCCGCTAGGGCTAAAATAACTTTCTGCTAATTACACAAATTGTCCCTAGGTTTGTAAAACATGTTTTTAACTTTCGGTAAATTGCAAGGATGGTCCTTAGGGTTTCTATAGGTCTCGAATTAAATTAAATAGTCCTCAAACTCTCGGATAATTACTATATTAGTCCTTGTGTTTAATGTCCTTGTCATTATAAGTTACCTTTGTCACTGTAGAATATTGATAATCAATGAATCTATGAAGGGGTTTGTTAATTTCTAGAGAGAGAAAGTTAGAGAGAGAAAGTGAGAGAAACTATATGAATTTTATTAAGTGGAAATTAAGAAATGATAACAACCAACCCCTTTCCTTAGTGGAAAGGGGTATTTATAGTTCCAAGTCATAAGTGGACTTGGGCCGGTCCATGACAAGCCCATGGACCGGTTCTTACTTAAGTTAATAAGCAAATAATAACTAATTACTAACTACGAGCTATTACAACATAAATCATATTGTGGAGTGACCGATACTTCTAATATACGTTAAAACGTATTTCTAACAATCTCCCCCTAAGGGAGGTCACTCCACGTTACAAAGTTCTAAACCTAGCATACTATACTAAGTCTTCGTTCTTTAGCTCGTAGTCTTTTCTTCTTTTCTTTCTTTTGTTGTGAATATGTTGATTTGATCTTTTTGGCTTTGACTTGAGAGCATTGTTCTTTGGCCTTTCACGTGCGATCTTTGCCTTTCTTGTGAACTTTGCCTCCTCGTGACTTCATGTTCCACACACTTACGTCTTTTTGTTGGATTCTTGAAAGCTTCAGAGTTTGGTACAGCGGAAGACTTCATCTTGTACTTTCTTGAATTTTTGTTGCAAAAGACATAAGCATGTGGGAACGACTTTTACAGGTACACCGCAACACCACCGTCTTCACTGGTACACAGCAACGCCACCGTCTTCAACAGGTACTCAGCAACGCCACCGTCTTTAGCAGGTACACAGCAACGACACGAATAAAATGGCTTTGAACATTTTATTCTAATTCGGTAGCATTTTACCTCCGGTCGGTGAAGACCGTTGGACGATATTAGATATCGTACCCGTGACGGATAGTTTCAATTAAGTAACTTCCTGACAGGATTTCGCGGGTAAACCCGTTCTCTTTATTCGACCGTCCAAAGCTGACTGCGAACATAAAGAGTGAATCACTTGGATAAATTATCCTTGTGATTAAAAGCCGTCAATTCATGAAACCTGGAACAAGTGAATTTCAATTAAGATTTTCACCATCGTTGCTTTCCAGTTGTCACGAGCTCGATTCATAAAGAATCTTGCACGTTACCTACCAAGTGCTGTTTGATGTTGACACTAGAAGGATTTCCACTCGTCACTGTGGTCAATAAAGAGTCACTCTGAGTGTTCTGGCAAGATCATATGATAATGCGAAGAGGCCTGGAACGAGTTTAAGTTCAATTAAGAATTAAACCACTGTTACCTTCCAGTTTTTCACAAGATTGGTTCTAAAAGAACCGCACGTGTAACCTACCATGAGCTTGTTTGATGTTGGCTCAAGCAGGATTTCCATCTTCATTGTAATACTTACGTATTACTCGGATGTTCTGGCAATATTACAAGAATATTGCGTAGGACTCATGAAAATCTCTTACTTTTCACAGTGTGTGAGAAAGCAAGGAATAAATGGAAAGTGTCCTAATGAGACTTTTGATGATCTCTTGGCTCTAGACTCGATTGTGCGTTTTGATTTAGTGAGCGATGGCTGGAGAGGAGTGCCACCTTTTCAATACCAGTTTATTCGGAGTGAATAAACCAATAGATAACGTGTTGATCTCCGTGTGAATAAAACAAATACCTTTTGAGAGATATTTGAGTTAGCTGGGGAAGGGTTGTGCATTGCATCACTGGGTCCATGATGTCTTTCTTCAATACCGAGAATCATTAACAAAAATGACCTCAATAGCATATGTATTGACCCGGTTTCTGCCTAAAATTGTAAGGAGGGCTTCTTTCTTTACACCCTTTATCTTTACATTTCTTTTTCATTCTTCAACCCCTTCAATGCTTACCAATACGTCATCACTAGCACCTTGTTGTGATTGTTCCAGTGCTAGCTTAAGTACTTGGTCGGCATTCAGCTACGTTCACATTCTTTCTCCATCTTTCCTAGGACTTCTAATTCTATCTAGGGAATTGTCCTTGGGAAGATTCCATCGGCTCTGATGAATCATTGGACTAAACCTATTCCTACCACCCTTTTGTCACCACATCCGTCGTGAATTAAGCGTGTTTTGTGAAGGAATTGCCACCATGAAAACATCATTGAAAATCACCTAAGGTACTTGTGATATTAAAATCAAAAGTTTTGTACCTTAGGTGTTTTGATCATCAAAAACGCTCCCCCTTAACACGTGCTTAACACATATTAAGTTGGATTATCATTAAGTCTTTTTCATTTTAGCCAAGTAACACTTACGTCTCCTTAATCCCATTTTCTCCCCTTATCCAAAATGTTAACCATTAATATTTGGGATATTGAATGGATTAACCGGTCTTTGGGTAAAAATGAAATCAATGTTTGGCCTTAGAACAAGTTATTGCTCCCCCTTAAGTTAATAAGGGATAGTTGTAGTGCTTTGGTATGACATATTTTGAAAGATTTAGAATCTCGTGAGAAATTCTTGAAAAATTATCATACCTTAACACTACACCAAGCCATTCAAGCACAGTATTCACAAATTTACATATTCACAATTGAAAACCAATATAAAGTGACCTGAGATGTACGACCCATCAGATGGATCGTTGCAGTAGCTTGTGGTGCACTAAATACGGTCTTCCACCCACGAATCTTTCCAAGCTCCTCAGCAATCTACGTTCACGGAGCTTTTGATCGATCTTTTTAATCACATACTTTGCCATCTGCCGGTAACCCGGATGCCAATCCTCCGTCATCTCTGGCAAAGTCCCACCCGAGTTCAGATGCTCCAACTTATCTCTGACTTGTATAAGAGTTCCATCACTATACTTGTGAAGCTCACCCACCCTCATAAACTTCATCAAACCTCGACTGTTCAAGTAGAAAATGCCGGAATTCGGGACAGAAATGCCGGTATAGGGACATCTTTCTACATGTTGAGGTAGCACTTGATTCACAGGACGGGTTAAGTTGAGCCTCCTCTGATAGCTTTCGACTCCCAACTGAAGATCCTCAACTCGTGACTTGATGACAACGCTTCGTGTGAACATACGAAGTGCTGTATTCAAAGCAATCAGGTCTTCACGAGGGATGTGAGTAAGTTGATCTCGGGTCATTAGAAGCAGCATATCTTCAATATCCTCAAGGCGAATGATGGAAAAATCTCCTTGCTGGATTTTGTATTCCCTGTCATCCTCCCTTTTCAAGCGAATCTCCGTCACATGATAGTAGCCGTTCTTGGCTTCAGTTTTCATTCCTAAGATGCTGGAGATACGGATGTCGGATCTAACATTGCTTCCAGACTTGACCAAGCAGCAACACCTGTACGCCCTTCGGACTCGTTCGTCCCAATGAGATGCACCTATGACAGCATACATATCATAATTACGATTCATTTTTGGGACCCAGAGTCGATTTACCTTTTCCTCGATGAAGGGTATTGTCCCCCAGTTGGCAGCTTTCAGCAAAGTCAGGGATGTTGCGTACTTTGATGACCCCTTCAGTAGATACTCAAGATCGTTGGTGACGAAGAAGTCAAGAGCAATCTGATTATCTTGAGCAGGATCCATTGGAGGTGGAGCTCTTTCTGATTCATGAAGTCCTGGCCTTTGAACGGTTTTCAAAGCCTTTATGATCTCATCGGCATAATACTCGAACTCCATTCGGGGTAATCGGATTTTGGCACGCAGTCTCTTATCTTTCATCGCTTTCTTGACCAAGGATGGAGTAACCGAAGTCTTATACTCATGAGCAAGAAATGCACATAAGTCAATCGGACTTCGGATACGCAGATACAGCACATCTTTGTCAGCATCAGTGATTGGATCAAATTGTGCTGCTGCCGTGATCCAAGCTTGTGGTGGTGCAGACTCGTCTATCTCCAACGTGTCTTCCCAGGCACGAATGCTTGGTTCAGGAACCGTAGATTGTTGTGCTTGTTGTAGAGGAGTGGAAGTGCGAACATCTACTGGTTCAGTTTCAGGCATTTCGGCAGTGTCCTGAACTGGGGAGTGTTGTGCAGCTTCGGGTTCTGTCACTGATTCTGCAATCACAGGAGAAACAACAGCAGAACTAATGGGGTTAGTGGTAATAGGTACAGATACAGCGATAGAGATACCAGGAGCCGAAGACGCTGTAGTGGCATTCACATCGTGGCGCCACTTAGTTCGTCTTGATTCCGAGGATGTCGATTTATCCTTCTGTGCTGCATCTTTTGTGGACTTGGTTCCAGTCTTAGTAGCAGTCTTCTTGGAGCTGGTAACCTTGTCTCCCTCTTTCGGTTGTTCACCCCCATCATCATCCTGATTGTCATCCCCGTTACTACCCTTAGCACTCTCCTGATTCTCATCACCACCATCATCGCCATCATCATCCTCATCATCCTCATCATCATCATCATCCTCATCATCCTCATCATCATCACCACCTTCTTCATCGTCTTTCTCCTTTTCACCTTCTTCTTCTTCTTCTTCCTCTTCTTCACCCGTACCCTCTTCTTCACTCTCTTCCCTTTCTTCCTCAGGTAAGATGTGATATGGTACCACACTTCCAAACATTTTGAATAATCTATCATCCTCCATGATAGCAGCATTCAGGGATTTATATAGAGCCCGTTGAATCCTCGACTTGTTATACGACCCAAGTTCCACCATTCGAGCCTTAAGGATCTTCTTCAATTCAAAATCCGTCAGGTCATAAGCAATCTTATAGGCGGCTTCTGAAGGGTTGGAGGATTTGACCATCAAGTTGTCAGCAGCAAGTGTCTTCAACTCGTCACGAAGCTTAGGCATTAAGGATTCAACGGATTCTTGCACTCTTTCTTTCACAGAAGCTTCAAGTGCGTCTTTTTGTTCCTTATATTTATCCCTCATTGCTTGAAGTCTGGTAATACGTGCAGCATGCTTATCAGCCTCAGCCTGCTTAACTCGAGCAAGTTCCTCTGCATGAGCTTTACGTGTAGCTTCCATGTCTGCAGAGAACTTGGCAATCAACTCTTCTTGAGCTTTCTGAGATACTTCTTCCCTTTGAGCTCGTCTTTGCAACTCTTGGCGAAGTTCATCCATTTCGCGTTTGTGATTGTCAAGCATTTCGGCCATCACTAATGCAGCCATTGCAGATGTTGCAGAGCTGCTCTGAGTTGACTGAATGGGCTCGGTTGTTACTGCTGTACTAAGAGTGGGAATTATGGGTGGTGGAAGAAATGGTGTGGAAGCCGGTCGGGTTGGTCGGGTTGTTAAGGGTTGGATTGGTGGAGGTAGAGTTGCCAAAGGTTGAGTTGTCACCATGATCGAAGGAGCAACAGGTTCCTTTTCCACACTTGTTGAGATAGGGATTGATGGCTCCTTCGAAGTAGAATAGTCTTCAGGTAACCCAAACTCATCAACATCATCCGGTTCCTCGTACTCATCCTCGATATCTACCCTCGCACCTGAACCACCACCGCCTGTATCTTTCCTACTCCTTTTAATAGCAATCTTCATCATTTGTTGCTCGGTTTTACCAACAGTAGGATCAACAGTATCTTCTTCGTCACGTAGACGCATCAAGTCCTTACCCTTTCCTTTCTTACCCTCTGTCTTCTTCTTCTTGGGTTCGGGTTCAGGTAACGCAGCTGGTTGTTTGCGTTTACCTTTACTCTTAACCGTTGTGGAAGAGTCTTCTCCAGTTTGAAGGTTTGTTTTCAGCCTCTGGATTTCTAACTGTAGTAGCTTGTAATCTGCAGAGCCTTTGATTTTTTCAGATAAAAGGTAATCAGGAACAGGACCCGGAATCACACCTATAGACGGTCCTTCATGCCTCAGATCTACAGTATCATCAGCTTCTTCAGTGTGATAGCGACCTCCTGCTCGCCTATCAATAGTAGCATCAAGCTTCATAAAATAATTTATGATAAGCTTAATAAATCGAGGATAAGGAAAGAAGTTTGTCTTTAGCTTCTTGTTGTGGAAGAGTTGAAAGGTGAATTCTTCCCATATTAACAAAGCATAATCTGAATTCGCAGCTTTGTACATGCCATAGAAGAGGTTCATTATCGGACTTCTCAAAGCATCATGTCCACTCGTTTTTGGTGTAAGGCATTTACTGAGAATACCCATCAAAGCTCTCCAGGGTTGTCCTACCTTAGCAGTGGTAAACTCAGATGCAACTCGTATTTCCGGACATCCAAGTGCGTCAAATAACTCCGCGAGTTCATCTTTAGTAGGATCCCTTGAGAAAGACATGCCCTTGGGTGTATCCCGTATACCTAGCATCTTACGAAAGTCTGAAACGGTGAGTGTCTGCTGCTTGTTGTCGATGGTGAAGGTGATCTTGTTCGAAGTGAAATCCTTGGTTGCCCAAAATTCAAACATATACTCATAAGGCACCGAGGCTGTACTCCTAAGGGCGTTCTTGAAATGGGAGTTATCAAGAATGGCTATGGCGACCTTAAAACCATGGTGAGTGGACTTAGAGACTTGCTTCAACCTATAGTTGTTGGGTATAAACTTAAGAGTTCGGGCTTTAGCAATATCGGCTTCTCTGGATTCTTGGATTGCTTGTACCGTTGGATTAGTCATTGTATCTGCTTAAGATAAGACATGAAAGGTTGATGCACAAAAGCATATAGATATATATCATTCTTATTTCTAAGCATAACACATTTCATAAAACAACAAGTACATATATAGCATGCAAACAATAACAATCAAACAACTCATCCGGAACTTTTCCTCATTCGGAACCTTTTCATCCGGAACATTCTTCATTCGGAACTTCTTCTCATTCGGAACTTCTTCATCCGGAAGTTCTTCGTTCGGAACTTCCTTCATCCGGAAGTTCTTCATTCGGAACTTCCTTCATCCGGAAATTCTTCATTCGGAACTTCCTTCATCCGGAAGTTCTTCATTCGGAACTTCCTTCATCCGGAAGTTATTCATTCGGAACTTCCTTCATCCGGAACATTCCTTCATTCGGAACTTCCTTCATTCGGAAGTTCTTCATTCAGAACTTCCTTCATCCGGAAGTTCTTCATTCGGAACTTCCTTCATTCGGAAGTTCTTCATTCGGAACTTCCTTCATTCGGAAGTTCTTCATTCGGAACTTCCTTCATTCGGAAGTTCTTCATTCGGAACTTCCTTCATTCGGAAGTTCTTCATTCGGAACTTCCTCATTCGGAAGTCCTTCATTCGGAACTTCCTCATTCGGAAGTTTTTCAGAAGAAATTTTTCATTCGGAAGTTCAAAACCATGTTCATCCGGAACTTGTACAAACGAATCTCAGATGTTTAGTCTAACGCGTTTGTGAGTTTCTAAGGCAAACTAAGGTAATATAAACAACATTTAATCTATTCCTAACAAAACCCACCATAAATCCCTTATAAATTAACCCTAATTTAGGAATACCCCTAAATCTGATTAGATTGATTAATTGAACAGAATTATATGATGAATGGAGTGAATTGGACGTGTAAATGTTGATGTTTATACCTTAATTAGATGAATGAACAAGAAGCTAGATGGATTAAGCGAGTGAGTAGAGTTCTTGAGTGTGTGTGTAGCAATGGCGGCAAATGAGATGAGAAACAGTGATTAGAAATAATAGTGAGGGGCGGGAGGTGTATAGTTTGACTTAGGTCAAAAAGTTTGACAAGTTTCAACTAAATATCACTTTAGTCCCTACACATTTTCATTCCTTTTTCTTTTTGTTTCCTAGTTTTTTCCATTACACTTAACTCTTGTTAAACGTACACACGACTTAGCAAACGCATCCTATAGCATATCCTCAAAATCTAAAAGCCATGCCTATCACTTAGAACGAACACAAGTCGTTTTCTAAAGCAAAACCACTCAATTACCATGTAACCCTTAAATTTCACAATCACTTTTGAAAAGCAATTTTAATGACAAAGATGATTTTACTATTTTCTCCCCCTTAAACGATGACCCGTTTTCTAGTTAAAGAGCTGTAGTCATTGTTTAAAGAGTCAAATAGTGATGAAAGCATTTCCAATTTTTCTTGAAAAATTTTGATTCGTGGTTTTAATAAGATTTCTCTTATTTTAACAAATTGATGCACTGAGACGTACACAAATTCGTGTCAGACCAAGTTATAAAGTAAACTTGATCCCTTTGCATGATTTGGCTTGTAAATCACGCCCGAGAAAATTAATTCCCGTTCTGAGCCAACGTTTTCCAAGGAAATACGTGACTTTAATGAGAAAACCGGGTTGCAGTCTGAAATAACTACAAGCCATAATGGGCATGTTTTAAAATGTACAACTTTTATACGGACTCTATTTATGGCACCGTGTCAATATTGATCGACATTTCTAAGGCCGTAAATATTACCGTACTAAAAGACATGCCCGATTTAAAACAAAAATATTTTTGGTTTTTCTGGATTTTATAATTTTTATGGCTTTTATAGGTTTTATATTTTTTATGGTTTTTCTTGGTTTTATATTTTTGTATTTTTCTTTTGTGGTTTATATATTTACGATAATATACATGATCACAACCAAAGGATACTCTGAATAGTTTACCACGACTATTCAGCTGATTCTTCTGCCAACTCTTTGAGAGTCGCTGGAGTGAATGATTTCATGCCAAGCTTGTCGATCAAAAACTCGATTCCTCCTCGATCTAAGGCTTTGGTGAACATATCCGCCAGCTGGTACTCAGTAGTGACAAAATACAGCTCGATCACTCCATTCTCCACCTGCTCTTTAATGAAATGGTAGCGAATGTCAATGTGCTTGGCCCGGGAGTGTTGAACATAGTTGCAGCAGAGGGCAATGGCGCTCTTGTTGTCACAATACATCGGGATTTTGTTAAATCCAAGACCGTAGTCAGTTAATTGTGATCTCATCCAAAGGACTTGAGCACAACAACCGGACATGGCGATGTATTCAGCCTCCGTGCTTGATATTGCAGCGCTTTTCTGCCTTTTTGAAGACCAACTGATCAATCTATCTCCTAGGAGTTGCACAGATCCAGAAGTGCTACGCCTCGTATCTTGACATCCAGCATGATCGGCATCTGCGTATGATATTAAAGCAATCGAGGAATCTTTCGGATACCATAGACCACGATGAAGTGTTCCTTTTAGATACCGAAAGATCCTTTTAACAACATGTAAGTGCTTTTCGGTAGGCCGAGCCTGATACCGGGCACACATGCATACAGCAAATTGCAAATCAGGCCTGCTAGCAGTCAGATAGAGAAGGGTGCCAATCATTCCACGGTAAAGTTTCGGATCAACAATAATCCCATCCCTATCTTCATCTAACTTGGATTTCTCCACCATTGGAGTGTCTACGGGGTCACAATTCTCAAAGTTATATTTCTTAAGTGATTCTAGAGCATATTTGGATTGATTTATAAAGATGCCTCTGGGATTCTGAGAAATCTGTAATCCTAAGAAAAATGATATTTTTCCCATCATCGACATCTGAAAGCGTGTGGACATTATCTTCTCAAATTGTTTAGACAATTCTATGTTAGTGGCAGCAAAAATTATATCATCAACATAAATTTGTACCAGAAGCATGTCGTTGCCGTCTTTGAGAGTGAATAGAGTGGGGTCCACTTTGCCTTTGGAGAAGCCTTCCGACATGAGATATGTTGACAGGAGATCATACCACGCGCGTGGAGCTTGTTTCAACCCATAGAGAGCCTTCTTAAGCTTGTACACATGGTTAGGAGACTCCGTACTCACGAACCCATCCGGTTGACTAACATAAACCTCTTCCCTTAGTTCACCGTTCAAAAATGCCGTCTTCACATCCATTTGATAGACGATCATGTTCATATGAGCAGCAAACGCAAGGAATAGTCTAATCGCCTCCAATCTAGCCACAGGAGCAAAAGATTCCTCAAAGTCTATACCCAAGGCTTGTTTATATCCTCTAGCGACCAATCTTGCTTTATTCTTCAATACCGAACCCATCTCATCAAGTTTAACCTTATAAACCCATAACAAAGTAAGGATGTTAACCTTGTCAGGGCGAGGAACCAATTCCCATACTTCTAGTCGTTTGAATTCATTGAGTTCCTCCTGCATAGCTTCAATCCAAGATGATTGGGTCATAGCCTGCTGCCAATTTTTGGGTTCAACTTCAGAGAGAAATGCATCAAAGTAACAATATAGTGCACTCTCTTGTAGTTGATGGCGTGTAGAGACTGGTCGATCTAGATCTCCAATAACATTCCTAATTGGGTGATCTTTTGTCCATTTAGTGCTATGGTTTTCAATCCTAGGTGGTCTGGAGTGAACAATAGATGGAGCTTCTTCTGAGGTAGACGCGGCTGAAGGGTTTTCAGGGATCGCTACACCAAAGAAAGGAAGCTCTTGCAAGTGAGCATATTCCAGGTCGTGATCAGTAGTATCCTCTTCTACATCATTAGGCACAAGTAGGGGTGATGATTCAGGTGTAGTTTGAGAATCACTTGGTGAAGGTGCATCCGGTTCATTGTGAATTGTGGATGCATTAGATAAAGGTTCATTGACTTGAGCAACCACTTCAGGTATTGGAGCAATTACTACAGGTACTGGAACTTCATCAGACGGGGGATCGAAGAATTCATCAAACAACGGTTGAAACAGTTTATCCCACTCGGGCCTTGATGGTGGTAAAAATGATGTAGAAGTAGGATTGTTGGGAACTAATCCGGAACTTATAGCACCGGGTCCCATCTCATGAAGCGCGGGTTCAGAGCTGTGTTGCTCAGAAGCCATCGCTGTCAGCTCGTCGAAATCTGCGTCCATAGTTTCTACAATCTTGCCAAGACGACGGTTATAGATTCGGTATGCTCTTTTGGACGGTGAGTAACCAATGAAAATACCTATGTCGGCTTTTGGTTGAAGCTTACCCAAGTTCTCACTATTGATGTTTGGATAACACAGAGCACCAAACACATGGAAAAATGAAACATCGGGTTTGCGGTCATGTAGAAGCTCATAAGGTGTTTTTCCATGGCGTTTCCGAATGATAGAACGGTTTTGGGTAAAACATGCAGTAGAAATAGCCTCTGCCCACAAGAACAATGGAGCGTTCGCATAAATAAGCATGGTCCTAGCAGCTTCCATAAGTGTGCGATTTCGTCTTTCAACGACACCGTTTTGTTGTGGAGTGCGTGCAGCGGATGTTTCATGTGATATACCAACTCCTTCATAATAATCACGAAGAGTCTGGTTGACGAACTCTGTACCATTGTCTGTACGGATACGGCGGACAGTGGTATTCAAACGTACCTGAATGAACTTTAGAAAAGTGATGATAGCCTTCGGAGCTTCATCCTTTGTACGTAGAAATCTAACCCATGTAAACCTTGAAAAATCATCCACAATGACGAGAATGAATTTCTTGCCGCTCACACTTTCAGTTCTCATCGGTCCACAAAGATCCATATGCAAAAGATGAAGTTTTTCTTGATTAGTGTCTTCAGCTTTGGGTTTGTAAGATTTCTTGGTGCTTTTCCCCCTTGAACACGCGGAACATAAATGATCCTTGTGAAATTTAAGCTTGGGAAGACCACGAACTAACTCGTTTTTAGCCAGATGATTAATAGCATCAAAATTAAGATGAGATAATCTGCGATGCCATAACCATGACTTGGTCTTAGAAGCTTTAGAGAGAAGACATACTGGAGAAGCGGCCATCATGTCTTGTAAGGACAAAGTGTAAAGATTTGCACCACGAGATCCCTTCAACAAATCTTTTCCTTCCAAGTTGCGGATGAAACAAGTATGTTGTCGAAAAGCAACCTCAAGGTTGGAATCACAAAACTGTCCTACTGAGAATAAGTTATGACCAAGACCTTCAACATAGTATACCCTAGAAATCGTCACGTTTCCAATCTGATATTCACCATACCCCATAATCTTTGCTATATGATCATTCCCAAATTTAACCGTACCAAGAAACTTGCTGACGAAATTTCGGAGCATCGAGCGATTTCCGGTCATATGTTTTGAACAACCGGAGTCCAAATACCACAGGATGATTTGGACCACCTGAAAATATCACCACACAAAGACAATGTAGAGGTATCGGAATCTGAGTGTTCCTTGTTATTAGCAGGTACAGATTTAATAATCTTAGATTTGCTAACTCTAGGTTTCTTAGATTTCCTAACCTTTTTCTTCTTAATTAGTGGTGTAGATTCTAATTGGCTCAAATCCTGAGGTATTTCTACACTGATAGGCACTATAGTGGGGGCTGACCTAATTAAAGGACGCTGTTTCCTTACTTGAGTGCAAGTGTTCCTAACTAAAGGACGCTCAGACCTAACCTCAATGGATGCATTCCTAGTTAAAGGGCACATTTTACCATCGAGAGTAAAGGTCCTACCAGTGGGACGCCATTGCCAGCCAACTTGGGCACGAGTTCTACCCGTTGGCTTCCATTCAAGACCATTCTTAATAGCATTCATTTCATTAACGTGATCAATCAGACACAAATCATGACGCTGTGAAAACATACATTCATTACAATTCCAGCAATTTAAATCAGAATTCACGAATGGTTTAGGCTGCTGCACAGGCGCAGAGCTTTTAGTCTTAACATGATTCGTTTTATTTAAAACTGAACTAGCATTCCTATTGTGGACTTCTACTTTCTTCTTTGTTGCACTACTAGTGGCGGGCTTGATCTTAGCTTTCTTGAGTGGCGATCCTTTAGCCTTAGTAGTCTCTTTTAATCCTGTAGAAGGCAAATTGGGAACATTAGCAGCAGATTTTAAAGGTGTCTTACTTGATTGTGCCAATGACGGTTTCGCTCCTGGAGTCTTATTAAATGGAGTGACAGCAATGGGCCTATTGTTAAGTAGTGCTGAACCTGGTGTACCTATGTATTGTAAATAAGCCAAGCAATATTGAACTCGCTTAACATATTCATGAGCCGAATAATAGTCGCTACTTGAGGGATCTAAGGCATAAAGATCGTCTAAAATATCCCTAAGAAGATCGACATGCTTAATGGCATTCCTCATATAATCATCGTATACAGCCGGGTTTCTCTTATGAAGCGGATTCTTATAAAGCACTACTTTCTTGGTTGTTGGAGCACTAGTGGACGGTGCAGAGTCGGTAGCTAAGTTATCAACTACTTCTTGTCGGGTGAGAAGAAGTGTCTCCTTTAACTCAGCCAAAACCATATTTTTGTCTATGAGCAGGATGTTCAAGTCAGAGATTTCTTCGCACTTTTGGTTCAGTTGTTCAATATAATATTGTTGCTGTGTCGCATTAAAAGCGAATCGATCTTCTAGTGAACCATAAAGAGCGGATAGTCCCTGCCTTGTCCGATCCATCTCCCCTAGAACAGTTGATAGTCTAATTTCTAAGACTTGGTTTTTAGACTCTGCGGCCTCTAGTTCCATTCTTAATGTTTCCTTTGATGATATCTCTCTCTTCAATCTCATGATTTCTTCCTCTAATGTCTTAACAATTGCAATCATCTTGTCACTATTCTCAACACCGTTTTCACAAACATTTGATATCAAAAGATTTTCATTTTGATTTTGTTGTTTTAATTCTAAAGATATACAATGTTGTTCTAGTTTATTAAAGCGTTGAGAAAGTAAATTATAAGAATCTTGTAGCTTTAAAAACTCAGCGTTAGATTCGTGACAAGAATGATTATCTACCTCATTTACAGTTTCAGCAACATTTACAGAAATATCACAAACATCATCACAAATATCCTCACAAATATTCACAGCATCACAATGAATCACAGCAGATGTAAGCTCATGCGAATAATTAACATTTACAGTACTAAGCACATCACACGAGATTACTTCAGACAAGAATCGGTCATATTCGGTTGAAATCTTTTCCTTTTCAATTAGTTGCAGTTCGTAAGCGGTGTCCATTTCATAAAACACTTTTTGAACTTCCCCAATTTCAAACTGAAGATTTTCCTTAAGAGATGCAAAACTTCCTTTTAGACTTTCGACAAACGGATTGATCTCAGTTTTAAACACCTCGCTCATGTGTTCGAAAGCCCATTCTCCGGCATTTAAGCCATTTGAAGTCGTACATTCCAAGATGACCTTGTCAAAGTCAGTAAAGTATCGGTTAATCTCTTGCAAGTTTAACCATACAGTGCTAACAGGTGGAAGATTCTTTGGAATTTCCTTAGGACCTTCCATGTTGACAAGTGTAGGAAATGTACTAGGGCTTTCTTCCTTTATCATGTAGGTTGGTGCTGTAATGAGATCTTTGTCCATATGGAAGCGAACTCTAAAATCAGTTTTAGCAAGCTCCTTATTCATTTTAAAATAATCACAATCGGGATATTTTGCTGAATTGTATGACCGATCCTCATCAACTAGATCCTTACTTGTTCGATCATTGGGAAAAACAATCGGGTCTAAAGCCAATCCTAATTGAGTTGCATTATAAAGTCTAGGACTATGTCTTAAAGCTTGTTTTGCATATCGTGGATTAGGGGGAAGGCCTTTTAGACGTGATAAGTTAAACTCTTTAAACGAAGCATCAAATAAGTGAACTAGTTGTGAAGCAGCGTATTGTCTTAACAGCAAGTAGTCTAGACTTCTAATCTTATTAGTAGCATTAATCTCCATTTCAGTCTTCTTAGATTCGAGTAATTCAAAATCAGTTTGAAGTTTTTGAAAATTAGTGACCACTAACTCCTTTTCTTTAAGTTCACTAGACAAATTTGCTCTTAAGTTTTCGATTTCTTGCAAGTGACCCATTTGTTTGTTTCTAAAGTGATCATATTCGAGATTTGTGAGAACACTAGACGAAGGCACTAATTCCAAAGTTTGTACTTTCCCATTGCTTAAGGCAAGCTCTTCAGACAAATTCTTATTCTTAGCTAAGGTTTCTAAGAGTGCAGCATTCATTTGGCTAAGTAGTGTAGCAGGAACCATGACCAAATCTTGTTGAGCAGGAGTAGGCATATGCGAACTGGTTCCTGGTTGTGATTCACTCAAAGTCTGGGGACTCACATTGATATTGCTATCATTGTTTGTCTCCTCGTTTGAAAGACTCACCACCGAAGATTCATTCGAATTAGCACTCTCTTGCCCAACTTGATGTGGTTGAATACTAGCATCAGTGGTATTATCGGTGTTGTTAATAAGTACCTCAGATTTCTTATCTGGCCCTAAGCTGGAGAAAGTTGCCATGAAAGCAGCCTTGGCAGTTTGAAAGTCATCACAATCGGAATCATACGCATCAAGATCATCGGCTTGGTAAGCTGCATTCTGCGTAGTGACAACGTCTTGTTCAGCAATCCCTGGGTCAGCAAGAAATGCAAGCTCCTCTTCATCAAGTTCCCTTCCTTGTGCCTGAGCATTTACCAGATAGATCTTTTCTGCAAACCACTGTCCATCCCTTCTCCTCTTGGGTTTCTTACAATCCCTGGACATATGACCCTCTTCCTTGCAGTTGTAGCATGTGATCATTCTCAACTTGCCTGTATTAGCCCGTGGAGGATTATTGACCATTGGAGCAGGAGCAGGATTGGCGGTGCGAACATTGGTTGATGTGGAAGTTCTCCCCTGATATGGTTGAATTGGCTGAACCATTACCCTGCCATTCTTAATTGTAGCTTGTTGGCGAGAATTGGATGAATTCCTCAACTGATTGTTGGTAGGAGCTGATCCTCTGAATCCTCGTTTGCTTAAAGTTTTTGTGAGATAAGCAGACATAGTAGTTAGCACTTCAACTGGGTCAGCTCCTTGTTGGAATACAGGAACTGGGACTTCCTCATCATCACAATAAAGTGCTTGATCTGGATAAGCTGCATAATCAGTAGAAGGAATACTCATTTGATCAGGGTAGCTTGTCGGATATGCTGCATAAGGTGCAACATTTGCTGGATGAAGTTGTGAAGCATACTGTGGTGAGGGTGCATTGAACCGATATTGTTGCTGATGTGAGGTGGGTGGTTGTGGTAGAATCGAGTATTGGGGAAAGGCTGGTGTCATGTAAGGTGATTGATGATAAGCTTGATGTCCCAAGATATAGGGTGTGTTGTTGTGTGACAAACTTGGTTGATTCGCCATCAAAGCTAAGGAATCTGGATACATACCACGAGGAGAACGATGCATAATCACATGCTTCTCATGCTGCTGAAGGAAGGCATATATTTGATCCAAATTGCACTTATGCAGATCCCTGGTTAACTTGACATCAGTAATGTACTCACCCCATTCAGCTTGAGGTAGAGTATTCAAGAATTTGGTGTTAACCTGGAATGGTGCGATCACAAGATTGTATACATTCAGATCATTCATGAGTGTGGTGAATCTGAAGTAATAATCGTGAAGTGTTTCCCCTGGGTTGTAGGTGAATCTATCAAACAAATCATACAGCTGACACTCCCTTTCTTGTTTGGTGAGAGACGTGCCTTGTAGCAACACCTTAAGTCGTTCCCATAGATCCTTTGCCACCGTATACTGACTCACCATCCTATAGATGTCATGGGGAAGTGCTTGGAGAATTGTTTGAAGAGCTTTTTCATCTGCATCTGCAACGAGTTGTTGGGCTGGAGTGAGTTCTTCAAATTCTCGTGGTCTAGTCACGTTGTCAACCGTAATGGTACCATAGTCGAGTGGACCATTCAAAATCGATTTGACCATCAGCCTTCCGTATGTAGGTTTCCCCTTTAGATATTGCATCATTCGACCTTGCCATGCCTCAAACACCTCTTTAATGAGCATCGGTGGACGGCTATCAGTTCCCGTTATGATTGATATATCCGTAAGAGATGTCATCTGAGGCATTACTGAATTTGGATTCATTTTGTTTTTCTTCAAAGAAACAGAGATTATCGGTTGATCGAGCAGTGAAGTAAAGCTTGTGAATTGTGTTGTGTTTTTGTTGTATGAAACCAAGATTAAATCCTCTAAAAAATCGTCGAAAAAACAAGCAAAATCACCCTTGATTCGGAACTTTTTGTTGATTCGGAAGTTTGATTCGGAAGATTACCTTGATTCGGAACTTTTTGTTGATTCGGAAGAATACCTTGATTCGGAACTTTTGGGTTGATTCGGAAGATTACCTTGATTCGGAACTTTTTGGATTGATTCAGAACTTCTTGGTTCGGAAGTTATTGATCCGGAACTTTGGCTTGATCCGGAACTTCTTGACTCGGAAGTTCTTGGTTCGGAACTTTAGCTTGATCCGGAACTTCTTGACTCGGAAGTTCTTGGTTCGGAAGTTTCTTGATCCGGAACTTCTTGGTTCGGAAGTTTCTTGATTCGGAACTTCTTGACTCGGAACTCCTTGATCTGGAACTTCTTGATCCAGAACTCCTTGATCCGGAACTTCTTGATCCGGAACTCCTTTATCCGGAACTTCTTGATCCGGAACTTTTGCTGAATGAACAGAAACTTCCTTGATGAACAGTCGAACCGTAAAAAAATGAGATTAAGCCCCGATTTTGACCAAATAACCCAAAAAGTTTTGTGCTTTCGACTAAAATAAGTAACAACTAATACTTATCCACTAATCCCAATCACAAAAACACCAAAAAACACCAAGAATCAAGATGATTTTTCTAAAAGAACACTAATACAATCAAAAACTAAAAAACCACACAAATCACCACCTTAAATCACCCCATAGCTCTTGATACCAAATGTAGAATATTGATAATCAATGAATCTATGAAGGGGTTTGTTAATTTCTAGAGAGAGAAAGTTAGAGAGAGAAAGTGAGAGAAACTATATGAATTTTATTAAGTGGAAATTAAGAAATGATAACAACCAACCCCTTTCCTTAGTGGAAAGGGGTATTTATAGTTCCAAGTCATAAGTGGACTTGGGCCGGTCCATGACAAGCCCATGGACCGGTTCTTACTTAAGTTAATAAGCAAATAATAACTAATTACTAACTACGAGCTATTACAACATAAATCATATTGTGGAGTGACCGATACTTCTAATATACGTTAAAACGTATTTCTAACAGTCACGTTTTTAGCCCCTAAATGTTATATAACTACATTGTTGGTCCGAAACTTTTAGAAGTTATATTTTTAGTGTCAAGAGTTTATATAAGTTTAAAAATACCAAATGGGGTTATTATACTCTTAATGGGCTTTACAAGGCCCGTTAACCATTTTATTAAATCTAAATGGGCTTATCAATATTATTAAGTCCAATAAATTATAAGACTATCTTAATGGGCTTATATAGCAAGTATGGGCTTTCTAAAGGCTTGGCTACTATTCATTGGGCCTAACTAAATCCATTAACCATATATAGGCTTCTAGATAAATTAAGGCATTTTTATTAATTATTCAAGGAGTTTATAGATCTAAGGTTTTTAACTAAGTTTACTACAAGTTTAACCAAGTTAACCACAAGATCCATAAAGAGACTTATAGCCCATGGCTATAATATATATTTGGGAGGGTTTCATGATTTTTCTAGGTTTATTATAGGAGTATATGTTCATGTGTTTTATAGTTAAGTAAACTTAACATCATTTCTTGTGAACCTAATATATAGTCGTGACCCATATTTATATATATTTACAAGTTTTTGAGTTTCAACAAGTTCATAGTATGAGTCCATGTAAGTGATTAAGTGAATGCAAAATGAATATATATAAGATAGGTATAAGTTTGTACGACTTACTTTTTAAGATGATGAAGGTGATGATAAGTAAACCAAAGGAACCTTAAGCTTATAAATCAACAGTGGTAAACCCTAGCTTATAAAAATAAGTCGTGGCCTATAAGGTATATGTAGGTTCTTGAAGTTGTCTTGGAGATCAAGTTGGTATAGGAGTAATGATAGTTGTAAAATTACACTTGTTTAGGAAAACAAGGTAAAAGCGGTAAGTATTAACGAGTGATTTAGGAAAACCACAAGTTATGACCCTTAATGGGGATCGTTCTCGAGGAGGCTAGTGCGTTGTGTAATGAATGATTGATTAATGTTTTTGATTATTAACAAGAAGAGAAAATGACGAAGACGAAAAAAAAAATTGACAAAAACACTACTAGAAAGTTAAGACGTAGAAACGTAAAAGAACACAAAAATTAAAATTTTAACCTAAAAATTCCTAAAAATTTCTAAAAATCCACAATAAAATTTTAAGAGTTTACAAAAATCAAAACTTGCTAAAACCTTTTAATTAATTTAATAATGACTTTTTAATGCTAATTAAAGCCCTAAAAATCACTTTTAAATATTAAAAAGCCCTAAACAAGATTTAATAGTTTGTAAACCTCAAAAATGACCTAATTAAGCTAAAAACTATTTTTAAAATTTTAAAACCAAATTAAACTATTTTTAAACTCCTAAAGACTATTAAAATCTATTAAATCTTAAATTAATTCTAGAAAATAAATGAAAAGCCTAAAAATTAATTGGAAAGTGACAAAGTTCCTAATTTAATGTCTATAACCTAGGAAAAATGAAAAAAGGTTAAAAATTAAACTTTGAATTTTTCTTAATTAAATAATATTAAAATATTCTAAAAATAAAAAGTTCAAAAATAAATTCTAAAAAATTATCAAAAATCCTAAATATTCTAACTAAGATAAAAATGCAAATTAAAGTTCCTAAAACCTCTTAATTAATTTTATATTAATTTTTGAAGTTTAATAAAAAACCTAAAATCAAATAAAGTTATAAATAAGACTTTTTGAAAACTTTTTGATATGTAAACCTCAAAACGCTTTATTAAAACCTAAAAACTATTTTTTTGATTTTTAAAATACTGTTTACTATTTTTAATTTACTTTCTAAAATTAAATCTAAAAATAATCCTAATAAATAATTAAATAAAAGGAAAAATAAAACTTTTGGACAGAAAAGTCCTAAATCCTAATCAGAACCTAGGAAAAATACTAGCTACCAAATAAGCTTAATAAATAAGTTGAAAAAGACTAAATAAGCTACGGCTTATTTAAATAAGCACAAAACAAAATCAACTTAAGTAACTAATGAAATGAAGTGTAAACATAAAAACCAATCCAGATCACTGGTTAACACGTTACTCCTCCATAAGAGAGGTCGCGTGTTCGAGCCCAGGCAAGGTGAGGTTTTGCAAAACTTTTCTTCTTTTTTTTTTTACTTTTTAAACTCAAACCAGTAACTAATACTTACTTAGAACACAAACCAAATCCAAGTTATTCAAAGATTAAGCCAAATTATGAGCAAAAACGTGCCCATGTACTCTTATGTTTCTGATGAACACAATGAGTATGTATTCACTTGTGAATACAAACCAAGAGGAGCTGGTTTGTGGATTTGTGGGTGTTTTGTATGGAACAAAGGGCACCCTTGTACTCTTTGGAGTACAAGGAGTTAGATAAAACACAAAGAAACACAAGTTCAAACCAAAAATCAAGCACAAATAAGCTAAATAGTTACTAATTAAGGACTTATGCAGGTCTAAGAGTTCTACTAATGCACTTGACACACAAATGAAATTCTAGGTCAAACTACTTGCACACATCCAAACCAAATAGCATACAATCAGTTCACAAACCTACTAGAGCCTATAATCCAACAACTTAACAAATTTGGTTGGCAATAATCATACAATGGCATGAACAAATGCAGTTTCTGATTTTTTGGCAATAATACCCACTTTTTAGCATACAAACTTGTTTAAGACTTCACAAAACTGAAAACCAATCTCACAAACAACCTAATGCTACCCTAAGGAGTGAATCTAGCAAGTTTTAAACACAAAGTTCTTTTAAAATTCTCAGCTAGCATGCAGATCCAAACACCCCTTAAGTTTCTGAAATTCAAATTCAACACACCAAATAACTTCAAAACACACTCAAACTGATTCCAAACTAACTAGATATGCATATTATACCAAAATGAGCAAAATCAAACAGATAAATAAGCACATAAACACCTTACATGCAATTTCCACAAAAATCACATAAATGACCAAAAACTGAAAAACCAAAGAAAAAAAGGATTCTACCTTGAGGGACTTACATCCAAGTCCCTCAGTGACTGATGTCACCTCCTATAGACCCGGGTCTATGCAGATCCTTGGTCAAACAATAATCAACAAACCTGCTAAGATTAAAATAAAAGATACACAAGCAATAATATGCTAAATCTGATTTTCTTTAAACCTCTCTTAAAAACTTTTCCAAGAAACTTGAAACCCTTAACAAGTTTTAAAACAAGTTCAATATTTCAGAAACTCAAGAATTTTTGGTCCACTTTCACTTCTCAAAAATTCAATAATTTTCTGAAAAATCTCAAACCTTTTTAAAACCAATTTTGAAAATCTTAAACACACAATTTGTTACACAAATGATAATGGAACTCAGTTCTTAGCTTTCAATCACACTCACACAACTTTTAACACTGATAAAAAGGAATTACACTTGTTTTAAACACAAACACCAAACTTTTATAATATTAAAAAGGAATTACAATGGAGAAAGCTAAAAACTGGAACAAAGTAAAAGGCTAAACTAAGCTGCCTTTTATAGGCGTACAAGGAAGATTCTAGTATGCTAAACCCTAATGTATGAATTCTCCAAAAAGCCATTGGTCTTCTTTCTGAAAATTGGGTCAAAAATCGCCCATGTGATGCCAGTTGTTGGTTGTGATGTTTGAATGAATCACAGTCGTCCATTTGAGCTTGGGGACCAAGGGGAGTATCTGGATGGTTGGTTTGGTCGGGTTATAGGGTTTGGGGGGAAAATGACTTGAGCAGGGGAGGTCTGGGGTGGGGTCCACAGCCCATGTGGTGTTGTTTTGTGGAGTGGGAAAAGGTGAGATGAGGGTTAATTAAGGAACTGGAGGGATTTGGGTGATAACCCCTTGTTTTGGGTGAAATTGGAACTGGGTGGGGATTATGGTTCTTGGTGGATTAGGGTGGGATTAATCCAGATTTGGGGGTAATTGTTTTTAAATTATTGTTTTGGTGGGAAAGGGGTTAAGGTTGACTGGGGGTTTGACTGGATTTAATAAATTAATCCGGGTTGGGTTTGGGTATTGGACTGGGTAGGGTCGGGTGGATGGGTTATTGGGTGGGTTGTGATGAGGTGGCAGGAGCTGGTTGGGTGGGAGAGTTTGGCTGGTTGGCAGTATTGGTCCCCAGGCTTTTCTCTCTTCTTCATTTTGTAAATAATGCCCTTAACGCCTATTTTGCCTTTATCAACTTTTGGCAGCTTATCAAAAGTGGCACAAAAGCTTTCAAAACTTTATCCAAGGGTTTTTAATGCACATTCTTCAAATTTCAAGGACTGGTATTCAAACATCAAGGACCATTCTTGTATAATTGACATTTGGAGGGTCAATTGTGACAAGTTCTTCAAAGATGAGGGACTAAAGTTGCCAATCTTCAATTCTTCAAGGGTCATTTTGCAAAATTCCAAACTTGGGCCCTTTTCATTGTGCGACTTTGTTTCCCGTGTTCATTTTTGATTGATTCTTGTGATCTTTTGCCAATTCCTCAATATCCGTACCTAAAAACACACAAGTAACAAACACGAGCATATATTTGGGTATTTTGATGATATTTAATGCATTTTAAGCCCTATTTGGACGATGAGACTATGTATAAAAGCAGTCTCATCACTCCCCCATACTAAACCATTGCCGTGCCCTCACGCAATGCTAGAATAAAGTATCATAGCATCTCCAAAATTCATTTTTATTCACTTTATTGGAATGATAAACTAGCTACACTACTACTATTACTACTACTTGTGTTATAGACATAATGTATGATTTTCATCGCAAAATGGGACGTTTAGGTTCATAGAATAAGAACACGAGAATGCTTCGTTAGAAATAATTTCATCGTCCTCGATTTTCACCTTAATTCCATGCTAAGCGTGTAACGAGATCATTGTCATTATAAGTTAGTAATGCTAACACTACTCATATGCCCTAATCACGTACTTATTCTCCCATTATTCCTAAGTTGTATCTCTTATATTTTATTTTGTCTTGAATGTTTCACGAGGATACATTGTTTGACTTATGCGATAATAGAGATTTAGGTCTAAAAATAGAGTCTTAACGGTGTAACTAAGACCATCAAATCAATAACCCCTCCTAATAGACAACGATGTTAAAAAATTAAGTTGACAAGAAGAATCGATAAACACGATTTTATAACGGTTTTGAACATGAGACTTATTACCAAGACTTTTATACGCCCCCTAACGGAAGGACCTTATTATCTTTGGTTTACCTCCATCTTTTATTCAACTTCGCCATGAAGCTTTTATTATGACTTCGGTCTTGCCTTGCCTTTTATTATCCGCCTCATCGGTGGTTTTATTAGCCAAAGACGTATATCCTCACGCTAAAGCGAATTTTGGATCTTTAAAGCTTTGAAGATTAAGGCTTGATTCACTTTCAATTTTTGCATAGATTTTAGGCCTTGTGGGGCTTCAAATTGTTTGCTAGATTTAGGTGAGCACTTGAAATCTTATTATTGGGTGAAGCTTTCGATTATTGGGGTGCCAATACTTCAAAACCGTGACGCTGGCGATACCTTAATGTCTTCCCAATTTAATTACACGGAAGCTACTAGAAAAGACTAGAAACCCAACAATCAAAACTAAACCGCTAAGTCAATATTTATTAAGCAAAAAATATTTATAAGCGAAGGGAGAATAAGCAAACAACGAGAACACATGAGTTTTTGAAAGAATACGAGTACTCTACGTTTAGCATAGTAACTTATAATTAACTCTATCATTTCTCGTCCTCATTTAGGAGACTTAGCCTAATGTGTAGTTAAGGAATCAAAGCTAAGTGCTCAACACGCACGGTCGAGTCAAAAATTACTCTTATTCTCGCCATCGGAAAATCTACATTCGTGTCTTCAAACACTTATAACATGAGAAAATTTTTAAAATTTGGCCATTTTTGCCTTATTTTGCAATAAAAACGATAAACAAAACGATAAACTTTGGAAAGCGTGAAGGTTTGGCAAGGCAAGTATCTATTCACCCCCCCATACTAAAGTTAAACATTGTCCTCAATTTCGAGTCTAGGGGTGCAAACACCCCCATACTAGAGACGTAGTCGAATGCCTAATCTAGCATGGAAAGGGTGTAACCATTAAATTAATAGCCGTTTATGAAGTGTGCTAAAAACCTAAGGTTAGAACGTCAAAGGATATATCATTTGGATATTGGGAAAGGCCTCCAAAGCAAACGATCGAGTGCTCCCATAAAACGAACACGTGAGGCTCCAATCGTGAAGATGATAATCTAAAAACATGCACAAACAACCACGGAACAAAGGTTGGAAGGGCACAAATCCCCTCACATTAAACTAATTAGAAAGCAATAATATGTACATGGATAAGCATGGGTCTCCCCCACGAGGCACCTTGTTTTTGATAACCGAGTCAAAAGCTCGACTCGAATCCCCATAAATGTGATCATTTATGGATAATCATGGTATGGTCAATTTTTGGTGGGGCTTACATGATAAACAAGGCCCAAAAGCACGTGGAGTACTTTAAAAACCCGATAAACGTATACCGGGGTCAAAGATAGCGTCTTCGTTTTCGGATGAAAGACGAAACAACGCCACTCCAACACAAACCCCAATAGGGTAGAAGAAAATAGGAGAGAAGAAATAGAAGGGTGGGACAATGGGTAAGTCAAAACATTGAGCTACTCGAGGTAGACTCGCACCAATCAAATGAAAAGATTTTCCATTTATTGCTTCGGTGGAAGACCGAGATTTCCCTATATAAGCAATTCCAGGATCAAATATCTCGTCCTCGGTGGAGAAAGGAGAGGGAACATAAGGGGATTCCCCCACACTAAGTCCACACAAAGCATCGTCAAAAGGAGAAGACGAGCTTGTAGTACACAATAAATGCGGTGATGACGGAGTTAGAGTAGTAGAAAAATCTTTTAAATTAAATTCAAAATCTTTTCTTTTTTCATCTTTTACACTCTCCTTGTGAAAACCCGATTTAATTATGTCAAAAATATTTGGTGTATCTAAAGCAATGTTAGTCACACTAAAAATTCTCACATTTTTAGATCTTTTTGTTTTAGGTGGTGGTAAGTTTTCAAATCTTTTGTCAACAAAGAAAACCTCCCCATCGGGATCAACGTATTCATCATCCGAAGAATCACTCGAGATTGGAATCGTAGGCTTAACACTCTTAACCTCCACCGGCGGAGGGGACGGAACTTCATTTTTCTCAACAACTCCTAAAACTCTATTTGAAATCTTTTGACAAATGCTTTTGATGGGATTGACATTGTACAAAGATGTGATAGAATACACATGAGAAAGAGTGGAGTTTTGGGTTGCATTAATGACGAGTTCTTCCTCATTGAAACGAAGAGTGATTTTTCTTGCATGCACATCGATAAGTGCTCTCGAGGTATCCAAAAAAGATCGACCTAAAATTAACGGAACTTTAGGATCGATGGGAATATCAACAACAATAAAGTCTACAAGATAGTAGAACTTTCCAACTTTCACAAAGACGTCCTCGGCTACTCCACAAGCTAGAATCGTAGAATGATCGGCCATTTGGATTGACATTCTTGAAGGAGTGAGATTTGGAAGATTGAGAGATTTAAAAATCTCAAGAGGCATCAAATTAATACTAGCACCAAGATCGGCCAAGGCGTAGCATTCTTCCATGTCTTGGATAGCACATGGGATTAAAAACTTTCCAGGATCACCGACTTTTTGAGGTATGCGGCTTAGAAAAACCGAAGAACAACTAGACGATTTTTGCAATTTCTCTTTGTTATTCAACATACTTTTGTAGTTCGCGGCAAATCGAGGCATCATGACTAAGGCGTCGGCAAAACTTATATTAAAATGCAAGTCACGAAACATTTTCATAAAAAGTTCAAATTGATAATTATTTTGTTCTTGTGCCTTTTCCTTGTCTCGTCTTGAAGGGTAGGGTAAAGGTGGTGTGGGTTGGGGCAAAGTAGGCGTAGGCATCGGCCTTGGAATCTCGGGTTCCATGATTGGTATGGGTTCGACCGTAGGTGTGGTTTGAGCGGTACTTCGTGGGCTTTGAATTTGCTCCTTTTCAACCACAACCTCGGGTTCTTTCTCTTTTTCCTTCTCCATAGAAGTACTTGGACGAGAAGTGGGTTCTTTGAAAGTTTTACCACTACGAGTAGTAATAACCTTCAATTCTCCTTTCGGGTTCATGATGGTATCACTAGGAAGACCACCCGAAGAAGAGGGCTTACACATGATAGCTTCAAACATTTTAGCCATACGGTCTTCAAACTTAGATTGCCTAGCATCCGCTTTTAACAACTCTTGCTTAATCTCATGTTGTCCTTGCTCCATTTTTTGTTGATTTTGTTGGAGTCGTGTGACATTTCCTTCCATTTTATTAGCATGAGTTTTAAGTTCATTAGCAAGTTCGTTTTTAAGCTCGTTTTTCAATTCGGATCTTAAGCTAACCATTTCACGTTGCATATTGTCAAACTTAGCATCATTAGCCTTAGCATAATTTAAAAATTCTCCTTGAAGATTTTTGGTGTGATCGTTTTGAAAACCTTGGGTCGATGTTTGAAAATCACGGTTTTGGTTTTGATTAGAAACTTGCCCATTTCCACTTTGATAATTACCCTTGTTATAGTTACGTTGATTTCCTTGGTAACCACCACTTTGATTGTTTCGATAGTTATTAGCATTTTGATTTTGTGGAGCTTGATTTTGGCGGGAACCTTGGCCGATTTGGTTATAAGTTCCCGTGGCTACAAAAGCATTCGAAGTGTTACCATCCGCGGTAATGCACTCGGAAAAATCATGAGCTCCACCACACGAAATACAACTCTTAGCAATCGCTTTAACCGAAGCGGAATTTGAAGCTTCTTGAGCTTTCCAATGAGACATAAGAGTCGAAAACCTATCGAAAAACCGATTCTCCTCATTTGCTTCATCTTGCAAGGCATTAATGGAACGAGATGATGACGAGTCCAAATTGGCAACACTCGGTGTGTTACGAGGGCTATAGACCTTAGACCTATTTTCTATGATTTTCAAAGCCTCATTGGTCGTTTTGCACAAAAAATTACCACCCGCGGCGGCATTTAAGTAATCTCATTCATGATCATTAAGCCCATTATAAAAAGTGTCAATTTGATGCAATTCGGAAAAATCATGGTGTGGACATTCATGTAACATTTCTTTAAACCTTTCCCAAGCCATTGAAAAACTTTCATTTGGTCTTTGTGTAAATCGTGAAATCTCGTTTTTCAAATGTGTTGTCTTAGATGGTGGAAAAAATTGATTCACAAATTTAGACACGAGATCGGCCCATGTCAAAATCGAATTCGGTGGTTCTTTCTCAAGCCATATCTTGGCGGGTCCATCTAACGAGTAAGGAAACAACATCATCTTAATGGCATCGTGTGGTACATCCTTAAACTTGCTTGTCACGGTGAGACGATTAAATTGCCTAATGTGATAATGTGGGTTGTCTTTTTCGTGACCGCGAAACTTGTTTGCTTGAAGCATAGACATTAAACCCGTCTTGATCTCAAAGTTCTCCACAAGGATGGCGGGAATCACAATGGCCTCTCCAAAACCCTCGGTGGGTGCTTGAAGCAACTCCATCATAGTACGATTAGCCATGATAGCTTCTTGTTCTACAATAGGTTCCTCACTTGGAGACTCCTCACTAGAATGAGTTTTAGTAGGAGTTTTGTTCTTTCGTCTACGTGCATGTTTTGCTTGATTACGAGTGAGCATAAACGTCACATACAACGTGGAGACGAGCAAAGAAGATTCTTTTTGGTATTTTGTGTTTTTTCAATTTTTTTTGTGGTTTTTGATTGTATTAACCTTTTTGGAAATTGGTGAAATGTATTAAGTAGACAAAAAGTCCACAAATCTCCTCCTTAATCAAATCTCTTGATTAACGAAGCCTCAAGGAATGAAAACGATCACGTGGAGTGAACGCCATCGATGACTTTAGAACGATGGTGGAACACCAAATCGTTCAAGAGGGTTTAATCAAATGAAACCAAGAAAATATATATGATATGTAATAATACTTTGGGCGGCAAAACCCTCGATTCACTCTCAAAATCAAATACGCACAAGCAAGCGGAGGAAACGAGGCGGCGCGAAGCACTTAAGAGCCTTTTTCCTTTAGGTCGTGAAATACAACCGCCTTATACCCACCTTATAGTTTGTATTATCAAGATTAAGCTTCACGAAAGTATTTATCTATTTTTGCCTTTTTTCTTTGGTTTGAGATTCGAATACAATGATCGAGTGATGAAATCCCGAATCAAGGTTGTGATTGCTCACGTATTTGGAGTACTTGTGTATTTATTGTTCTACGTATACAATATATTAATAATATTCACACAAAAACCGAAAAACGATAATACGTATTAGTAGAGTGCTACTAATATAAATACTATTATGGCTAATATAAAAAACAACAATTGCTCAATCAAAACACAACACGCCTCCCCGGCAGCGGCGCCAAAATTGATAGTTGTAAAATTACACTTGTTTAGGAAAACAAGGTAAAAGCGGTAAGTATTAACGAGTGATTTAGGAAAACCACAAGTTATGACCCTTAATGGGGATCGTTCTCGAGGAGGCTAGTGCATTGTGTAATGAATGATTGATTAATGTTTTTGATTATTAACAAGAAGAGAAAATGACGAAGACGAAAAAAAAAATTGACAAAAACACTACTAGAAAGTTAAGACGTAGAAACGTAAAAGAACACAAAAATTAAAATTTTAACCTAAAAATTCCTAAAAATTTCTAAAAATCCACAATAAAATTCTAAGAGTTTACAAAAATCCAAACTTGCTAAAACCTTTTAATTAATTTAATAATGACTTTTTAATGTTAATTAAAGCCCTAAAAATCACTTTTAAATATTAAAAAGCCCTAAACAAGATTTAATAGTTTGTAAACCTCAAAAATGACCTAATTAAGCTAAAAACTATTTTTAAAAATTTTAAAACCAAATTAAACTATTTTTAAACTCCTAAAGACTATTAAAATCTATTAAATCTTAAATTAATTCTAGAAAATAAATGAAAAGCCTAAAAATTAATTGGAAAGTGACAAAGTTCCTAATTTAATGTCTATAACCTAGGAAAAATGAAAAAAGGTTAAAAATTAAACTTTGAATTTTTCTTAATTAAATAATATTAAAATATTCTAAAAAATAAAAAGTTCAAAAATAAATTCTAAAAAATTATCAAAAATCCTAAATATTCTAACTAAGATAAAAATGCAAATTAAAGTTCCTAAAACCTCTTAATTAATTTTATATTAATTTTTGAAGTTTAATAAAAAACCTAAAATCAAATAAAATTATAAATAAGACTTTTTGAAAACTTTTTGATATGTAAACCTCAAAACACTTTATTAAAACCTAAAAACTATTTTTTTTTATTTTTAAAATACTGTTTACTATTTTTAATTTACTTTCTAAAATTAAATCTAAAAATAATCCTAATAAATAATTAAATAAAGGGAAAAATAAAACTTTTGGACAGAAAAGTCCTAAATCCTAATCAGAACCTAGGAAAAATACTAGCTACCAAATAAGCTTAATAAATAAGCTGAAAAAGACTAAATAAGCTACGGCTTATTTAAATAAGCACAAAACAAAATCAACTTAAGTAACTAATGAAATGAAGTGTAAACATAAAAACACATCCAGATCACTGGTTAACACGTTACTCCTCCATAAGAGAGGTCGCGTGTTCGAGCCCAGGCAAGGTGAGGTTTTGCAAAACTTTTCTTTTTTTTTTTACTTTTTAAACTCAAACCAGTAACTAATACTTACTTAGAACACAAACCAAATCCAAGTTATTCAAAGATTAAGCCAAATTATGAGCAAAAACGTGCCCAGGTACTCTTATGTTTCTGATGAACACAATGAGTATGTATTCACTTTTGAATACAAACCAAGAGGAGCTTGGTTTGTGTATTTGTGGGTGTTTTGTATGGAACAAAGGGCACCCTTGTACTCTTTGGAGTACAAGGAGTCAGATAAAACACAAAGAAACACAAGTTCAAACCAAAAATCAAGCACAAATAAGCCAAATAGTTACTGATTAAGGACTTATGCAGGTCTGAGAGTTCTACTGATGCACTTGACACACAAATGAAATTCTAGGTCAAACTACTTGCACACATCCAAACCAAATAGCATACAATCAGTTCACAAACCTACTAGAGCCTATAATCCAACAACTTAACAAATTTGGTTGGCAAAAATCATACAATGGCATGAACAAATGCAGTTTCTGATTTTTTGGCAATAATACCCACTTTTTAGCATACAAACTTGTTTAAGACTTCACAAAACTGAAAACCAATCTCACAAACAACCTAATGCTACCCTAAGGAGTGAATCTAGCAAGTTTTAAACACAAAGTTCTTTTAAAATTCTCAGCTAGCATGCAGATCCAAACACCCCTTAAGTTTCTGAAATTCAAATTCAACACACCAAATAACTTCAAAACACACTCAAACTGATTCCAAACTAACTAGATATGCATATTATACCAAAATGAGCAAAATCAAACAGATAAATAAGCACATAAACACCTTACATGCAATTTCCACAAAAATCACATAAATGACCAAAAACTGAAAAACCAAAGAAAAAAAGGATTCTACCTTGAGGGACTTACATCCAAGTCCCTCAGTGACTGATGTCACCTCCTATAGACCCGGGTCTATGCAGATCCTTGGTCAAACAATAATCAACAAACCTGCTAAGATTAAAATAAAAGATACACAAGCAATAATATGCTAAATCTAATTTTCTTTAAACCTCTCTTAAAAACTTTTCCAAGAAACTTGAAACCCTTAACAAGTTTTAAAACAAGTTCAATATTTCAGAAACTCAAGAATTTTTGGTCCACTTTCACTTCTCAAAAATTCAATAATTTTCTGAAAAATCTCAAACCTTTTTAAAACCAATTTTGAAAATCTTAAACACACAATTTGTTACACAAATGATAATGGAACTCAGTTCTTAGCTTTCAATCACACTCACACAACTTTTAACACTGATAAAAAGGAATTACACTTGTTTTAAACACAAACACCAAACTTTTATAATATTAAAAAGGAATTACAATGGAGAAAGCTAAAAACTGGAACAAAGTAAAAGGCTAAACTAAGCTGCCTTTTATAGGCGTACAAGGAAGATTCTAGTATGCTAAACCCTAATGTATGAATTCTCCAAAAATCCCTTGGTCTTCTTTCTGAAAATTGGGTCAAAAATCGCCCATGTGATGCCAGTTGTTGGTTGTGATGTTTGAATGAATCACAGTCGTCCATTTGAGCTTGGGGACCAAGGGGAGTATCTGGATGGTTGGTTTGGTCGGGTTATAGGGTTTGGGGGAAAATGACTTGAGCAGGGGAGGTCTGGGGTGGGGTCCACAGCCCATGTGGTGTTGTTTTGTGGAGTGGGAAAAGGTGAGATGAGGGTTAATTAAGGAACTGGAGGGATTTGGGTGATAACCCCTTGTTTTGGGTGAAATTGGAACTGGGTGGGGATTAGGGTTCTTGGTGGATTAGGGTGGGATTAATCCAGATTTGGGGGTAATTGTTTTTAAATTATTGTTTTGGTGGGAAAGGGGTTAAGGTTGACTGGGGGTTTGACTAGATTTAATAAATTAATCCGGGTTGGGTTTGGGTATTGGACTGGGTAGGGTCGGGTGGATGGGTTATTGGGTAGGTTGTGATGAGGTGGCAGGAGCTGGTTGGGTGGGAGAGTTTGGTTGGTTGGCAGTATTGGTCCCCAGGCTTTTCTCTCTTCTTCATTTTGTAAATAATGCCCTCAACGCCTATTTTGCCTTTATCAACTTTTGGCAGCTTGTCAAAAGTGGCACAAAAGCTTTCAAAACTTTATCCAAGGGTTTTTAATGCACATTCTTCAAATTTCAAGGAATGGTATTCAAACATCAAGGACCATTCTTGTACAATTGACATTTGGAGGGTCAATTGTGACAAGTTCTTCAAAGATGAGGGACTAAAGTTGCCAATCTTCAATTCTTCAAGGGTCATTTTGAAAAATTCCAAACTTGGGCCCGGTTCATTGTGCGACTTCGTTTCCCGTGTTCGTTTTTTATTGATTCTTGTGATCTTTTGCCAATTCCTCAATATTCGTACCTAAAAACACACAAGTAACAAACACGAGCATATATTTGGGTATTTTGATGATATTTAATGCATTTTAAGCCCTATTTGGACGATGAGACTATGTATAAAAGCAGTCTCATCAAGTAACCAATGATTAGTATTTATGATGTGGGAGACATAGATTTCAGCAAGTAAATGATGAAGTAAATGAGTTTTGGTGGATCTTGGTGTAGAAAAATATAAGCCGAATGATAGAGAGAGTTTTGGGAGGGATTTGAGTGTGTGTTTATGTGTGTGTGTGAGAGAGGTTCGGCTAGTACAAGATATAGGAAGATTTTTGTGAATCCAAAAGTATCTTAGGCTAGATATCATAGGATATGCTAAGATCTTAGTTTGATCACCTAGGATATGGAAGATATTTGTGTAGCCCACATGTTGCTTTATTTAGAAACATGTTGTTAAACACGGAATTAGTCATGATTTTAGTGTTAAATCCCTTCATTTTTGGTATAATAAATAGCAAAACGGGTATTTCTAGTGCATTTATCGTTTATATGTGTTATTTATTATTGTAGGTATGAATAATAAAGAAAAGGAGCAAAAACGAAGAAAAAGACCAAAAACGGGCACGAGAAATGGAAAGAGCACGAAAATCGAGTCTAACGGTGCCTTCATATTTTAGTGGGCCGGCCCGACACCATTTAAATGGGTCGAACCGACCCATTAATATATCAAACAGGCCATAGGCCCAACAGCAACCTTAAAATGACGCAGCCCAGCAGCTTTATAACTTTATCCCAAGCCCAGCAAGCAGCAATGGCCCAAGTGGAAAATAAAAAGATCAGATGGGTGGTGGCTTCTAAGACACACAGGGGAGACTTTGACTTTACTTTTAAAAAAAAGACCTGCGTACATATCAAGCTGGAGGAAAAAAAGGCAACACACTTCTATTTTATATTTGGTAATCTGTCTTTTCTTTAGTAGCGTAGGATAGGCAGTAGTTTTAGAATAGGAATAGATCTATTCTTCTTATTTCTTTGCCAATGATAGGTAGATTAGTTTAATTTAAATTTACTTTTATGTTAAAATAAAATGTAGCTTCTTTTTTTCTTTATATTTGTTTCATGCTTTTGGATTTGTTGTTGATATTAATGAAAGTAAGTTTTGATATTGATTTGAAAGTGGGTTTGTATTCGGTAGATTTGATTTAGCTTTTGAAGTTTATGATTCGGATTTGTGTTTGTGGATTTTGAATCGGAGGCTACTGATGATTTTAGATGAGTATAGTTTGCTTCGTTTGATGTTATAGATTTGAGTTGATGTTCGAGTTGGTTTATATTTAGTTTAGATGGAATTTGGTTGTGTCAGAACTCTTAGGTATGCAGCTCGTGATGATTCTGGTTGTGAAAGTTTATGTTGAAGATATAAAACATGATAAAAAGCAGATAGGATCATAGACCTGTGGCCTTTGTCTTTGGACCAAGGGATATACCCAACGTCATCTTTACATTTATTGTTCTTTATGATTTCATTCACCTCAATTGATTAATAGTTTACATTAAATACTAGTTTGCATCAATAAATGTGCTTAATTTTGTTCCTATGTATATCATGTTTCATTTTTCTTCATTCATTTCAATTTTATTAATGATGTAGCTTTTATTTTGTTTTAAAACTTTTATTAGTTTCATTCAACATTAGTTAATCAATTTTTTTAGAGTCAGTTTTAGATCATTTTCTTTCATACGTTTTTATATTATAAAGTTTTTTTTAATAAAACTTCAGATTATTATTAATATATAAAAAAAGAGTTTAGTTATTAAAGTAATAATAGTTTTTGCGATTAGTTTAAAATATCGTTTAGCTTAATTGTCGTTAACCGTTTGATGTCTTCTAATCTCGGCGTTTCTTCTACAACATTTTCGTTTCTTCGTTTCGTTTCGGTATCTACTTTCTTTCACTCTTACTCTTTTAGAAATACATTAATGTCATTTTTATTATTTTGGATCATTTTTATTTGCATCGCTTATGCTTAAAAGCCGTTTGCTTGTCCCAGTAGTTTGATTAGAATTTCCCTTTGCTTACCTTTAGGATTATCCTTAGTTTTAATCATTTAGTTATATAATAAAATCAAAACTTGTTTATTCGAGCATCAAACTTGAGACATAAACGCGGATTTCTATTCACACTTCGCCAGAACTACGATAAACTTTTGGGGGTACAAAAACGACTCTATCAAATGGCGTCGCTGCCGGCTCTGTGTGTAGCGATATTGGCGTTGTGTTTTTAGTTGGTGACTTGAAGATCCTTTCATTTTGAAAGTTTATTTTCGTATTTGTATATATATAATAAAAAATACAAAATTTAAAAATCCAAAAATGTTTTCTTTCAACTTAATTTTTCTTTTAGTTATATATTATATATGATATATAGTTTTATAAAGTATATTATAATATCTTCTTTTTATTATTTTATTATTATTTTATTATTAAAAAAAAGTTTCAAAAATATTCCTTGTTATCCTCTATTGTGTTTAATTCTTTTTCTCAGCCTCTCTTATTTTTAATTCTTCATGGATTCATATTGTATAGGGTGTGGGTCGTCTGGTAGTCAATCATGTTATTGGTGTTCATGCGAGCGGTGCGGTGGCTATCCCTAATCACGAATTTGGACATTGTTCATTTTGCAATTCGATCAATTTATACTTCAACCGATGATTTATGATGGAACACATCCGTGCTATAATTTTGGTTTTCATAATTTTGAGCCCCCACAATACACCCTCGATCATCAACCTTATTTGAACCCGAATGACGAAACACAAGCCTTTCTTTTGAAACTTGAAGAACGTTTAATTCAACTAAAAGAAGCATGGGAGGAGGAAAAGCGACAGCGACAAGAGCAAGTATCTAATCTTAGTGCTTATACCTCTACGCCTCGTGTGATTCCTTATTTTTATGATGATGACGAGGATAATATTTACGATCTCAATCCATCATGTGAGACTACCACTCCTATTCTCGATTCTTCCACTACGGAGACCGATGCCTCTCTCATCATGGGGGATGAGGGTCTTATCACTATTCCTTGTGATGAGATTCTTATTCCAATCCAAAGTGAGCCTACGGTTGCTTCCGATAGTGATAGTAAGTGTGAATCTCTTTCTAGTGATGATTCATTACCTCCCACCGACATCTTGGGAGATGATTATTTGGCTTTCTCTAATCCTCTTTTTGATCTTGATGATGATTTTACTTCTAGTGATGACGAGTCACTATCTGATGAAGACGTTCAGAAGGAAACTTTCAAGATTTATTCGAACCCTTTATTTGATTATGATGACACCTACATCTCTAGTGAGGTGAATCCTCTCTTTGAAGAGGGGATTGAGGACATTGATAGCCCCGACTCTGTTGCTATTGATGAGCATTCTTTGTTAGCCATGCCACCTCCCATCGTAGAGGAGGTGGAGAGATTTGACCCTACCTTTCATTTGATTCGGTCTGGAGAGGTGACACGGGTGGTAGATATTTCTTCTGATATTCTCATATTATGTTGCCACCCCGTCCTACTACGTGCACACCCAAGCGGGTGATGTATCGCTTTTACTCTCCTCACTTCATACCGGGGAATGAGGATAAGTGTTTTGATCCTAGAGGAGACGTTGATGTTGCTATTTCTTGTGATGTTTTACCGGTTATCCCATCAACTCTTGCTTTGAGTTTCTATCAAGTGTCCTCGGGTGACACTTTGATATCTTTTTCTCCCACCCTCCCGCCCTTGGCAAAGACGATTATTCTTAAGGATCGCCTTTATACCTATTTCTCGTATGTTAAGAGAATCCTTCTACTTTTCTTCACTTATACTGTGGATTCTTCTTCTTTATTCTCATCCGGTAATGAGAATAAGATTTTTGACCCTGGCATATCTGTTTTGAGCCAGTGGTGATTCTGTTGCTCCCCCATGGACCATTTAATTCGGGGTCGAGTCAGGCTCGTGACTCGGTTAACAAAAACAAGTGCTTCTCGGGAGGCAACCCGATGATTTATCTTTTTTATCTTTTTCTAACATAAGTGTAGGGGCGTGCTTCTCTCCATGTGTGCTTGTTGGTATTTGTTTTTGTGTGCAGGGTTACCTTGGATCGAGAAGACTTTCAGAGGGTTGACGTTGCTGTTTTCCATCATCTTCTTCATTCAGTCTCCGATCCATCTTCATGTCTATATCAGGGGAGTACTTAGTTCTCATCTTTATCCATACATATCTGATTGTGTTCTCCTTCTTACACTTGGAATTCTAGCATTAGCCTTTTGTGTTCTTGAGTGTAGGGGTAGCACCTTATCACTTTTGAACATTGAGGCCAATGTTCGGTTCTAAGTGTAGGGGGTTTATATCATATTGATCATATTCATGCCTACTTGTTTGCCCTCTAGCATCCTATTTTGATCAAATGTATGTTTATTTTTATTTTATTTTATTAATAATAATAAAACGTTTTTGACCGTGCGTGATTGACTTGTCCCGTAGGCTAGAACAAAGGGGATCCTGACTCTGCCAGAGTGTTGATCTTGCTGCTCCTTTACTTTTAGACTAAGCTTTTAGGAATTGTGCAAATAAAAATGCTAAACATGGAGTAGTTGGTTCTCTTTAGAGCTTATATGAGTGACATATGGCTTTTCCTCCTAGATTATAACTAGATTAGATAAGTGTGTTTTTTTTTCAAGCCTTTGAACGTTAAAAATTGTTTTGTTATGCAAAAAATAAATTCTTATGCAATTTTGATATAGGGTCCTATTTCAACTTTTTATTTAAATTTGAGTGAAAGCATACTTTCTTATATTTGAAATAATGTTGCGTGAATAAATATGTTGGAAAAAAAAAGCAAGAAAAAAAAAAGAAAAAAAAAGAAAATATATATATATATATATATATATATATATATATATATATATATATATATATATATATATATATATATATATATATATATATATATATATATATATATATATATATATATATATATATATATATATATTTGAAAAAAAGAGAAAAAAATAATAATAATAAATAATATGAATAAGAGTTTTGTGTTTTTGTTGCTTTAATTATAATTGTGAGAAACTTGCTTTTCTCAAATTTAAATACGAAGTTGAACTAGAATTCATCAATTTTTTTATAAGAGTTTAGACGGTAATTGAGAATGTAGAAGTCAAAGGTCCCGTGAGCTCCAGTACTATTCTCGATGGTGTAAAAACCTAGCCTCCTAAGCTTTGCTAAAGGACAAGCTGAGAAGAAAGTCGTTACATGTGACACCCTAGAACCGAGGTCACTAACGTTACCCTAAATTACGCTAATTTTTGAAATTTTTAATAAATTTTAATTTCTATATTTATAAGTATTTTGGTTAAAGCCGATGTTCGAGGTTATAATTTTTACAATTGACGATTCAAGAAGGACGATGACGATTACGATCCCGAGGGATGCCCAATTTTATATAATTATTGACGATTTATCGATAATGTAATTTTTCGAGAATTTTATTTACGGTTCATGTTAAGTTGAGTCGGGTGAGTTTTATAGCCTTCCGAGTACATTTAAAGTATCCCAAAAATATTTTGGAGTGTTCGGGATGATTTCTGACTCCCGTAAAAATTTTCAAAATTGACTAGTGAGTCGAAACCGCAAAGTTTTGAGGACGTTTTTAACTTAAGGCCAAAAGAAATCAAAAATTACACTTTGGTCCCTTCCAATACACCAAAAAGCCACAAACACAAACACACAAACACATTTCACAAAAACAAATCAAACTCTCTCTCTCTTTTGTCCTTAGGTCGACGGCCAAACACAAACACCACCACAAATCCACCATTTTTCTTGAGTTTTCACAAAAACTAACTTAAGACCACCTCTTAGAATCCCTTGGTGAGTGTTAATCCGTGGTTTGATTACACATGCACTAACAAAAATTTTCCAAAAATTTTCAAGATGATCCAAATTCGTTTTTGAGGCTAATTGTTGTGATGCATGTTAAATTCATGCCTAGTGTGAGTATAATCACCAATAAAACCCACCAAAATTCATTTGGTTGTGGTGATTGGGTCACCCAAACCCCACGGCACAAGGGGTGTTTGGGGAGCCATGGTGGTTGATGGATTGTGAGCATTACCTTGTGTTTTGTTTAGTGTTTAGTGATGATTTAAATAGGTTTAAGTGATTGCATGTTTGATTTCTTCAATTTTAGATTATGAGATTGGTTGATCAATAGGGGTAGGACTGAAAACTTGTGTTTGGATGTGATTAAGGAAGCTTAGGATGATGCCTAGTGGTGATTATTAGGCTTGGAATCGAGTTTAAACATGGTTTTGGTATAGCCAAATTTAGGCAGAAACTTTGAGGTCATTTCATAAAATTTATTTTTCCTACAGGTCTTGAAAACTAAATGTAGTTGTAGAGGGTCTTTTTATCTTTAATTTGGTATAAGGTAGAGCCCGTGACTCAAAACGAGCTAAAAGTTATGAGGTTTTAAAGATCGAGTACCGGGAGACGAGAACTTTCATAATCCGAATTTATGTATAGTTTTAGTCAAATCCCGAGGACCACAAGTATGAATTGGTAAATGGTCAAGGGTCAAATTTTGGTCACAAACCTGTATAAATGAGTCTATAAGTTGACTTAGGAGTCAAAGAAGTCAAAGGTACATTTCATATAGGTCAAAGAAGTCAAAGTTGGTCGAAGTGCAAATTCAGCCCGTAAAATGTAGTTTTTGAAAAGCGTTGCGTAACGGGTCGTAAAAGTAAAAACTTTTATTGGGATTAAAAACATGTTATCTACAGGTCTTATAGGATTTTTGAGAATTTTGTCAAATTTTATAAGTATGGTTAAATATGGTAAAACAGCCCGTACTTTCGGTAAGTACCGACGAAAATGGATAAAAATGGATAACGTAAATAATAAGAACGAATGGTGTAAAATGAGTGATGCTTGTTGTTTTGTTTTGGCGTGAGTTATAATTGTCCTAAGTGACTAGTATCTATGTATTTTATACAGTACCGTAAGGTATTTAAAATGAGATTACTCATTACGCGTTATTTGTTGATAGGTGTTGATTTACCCGGGCATCCGTAACATCGTCAGTGATCATCTCTCGAACTACCGACTACTTAATATATAAGGTGTGAATTTATAGCCTCGCTTATATTTATTTCAAATTGTTTTACCCGCGAGGGAAATGCATGCTAGTTTTTAAAAGGAACGTATATCATGAATGATTGTTAGACCCGAAAGTTGCCTTAGAAATTGTGTTGAGTACCAAAGTTGCAAAAGACCCTAAATTCATGAACTATTAACTATTGTCCTGCCCTCGAGTAGGGGGAAATAGCCGCTTATACAATTTGTAGTACTACGGGGCTAACGACCCAATGCTAGCCGAGAAGCTGTACGTTAAGTAAGTTCTGCGGTAGATTATCTTGTATGAGAGATAAGGTATAATTGCAACTGATGCCTTTAGAAGGGGCACTGGTTTCATCTGAATCACGCCGGTATTTATTACGCGGGTGATTGAGTTAACGGATTAGTGTCATGAGCTTAAACACAATTGTCAGTATCCTGAATATAGATTGTTTGATCGACAAGTCTATAAATGATCACGAATGGTTTTTATTTTATATACGTTCAAATGGATTGTAAAACCTATGAATTCCACTCAACGTTTTCGTTGACCAAAATTTTGGCATGTGTTTCAGGTAACCGCTGAAGTGTAGAATGGAGCATGCATGGGATGGATGTTGTGTGTATGGCTTGGAGTCCGCTTGTTTTTCCTCCTTTTTCTACTTAAACATTTTAAATATTAATGTGATGTTGTTGTAAACTGAAATTCTTGGGTTGAGATTCATGGGGACCGAAAACGCTAAACTCTGTTGTACCAATTGGGGTTGGAAAAACCGTGGACATGTATCATCTAACAATTTTTAAATTCAAGTTTTAAGTTGACGTCTTTTTAGCGTCGTTTGATATATCTTGTGTGCAATGAATACTGTGTAGCACCCATTATTGTAGTTCCGCTGCACATAGAAATTGTGGGGGTGTTACAGATTGGTAATCAGAGCCATAAGTTATAGAGAACTAGGTCGTTTTTGAAAATCATAAACTATAACTTTTGGTGTCGTAAGAAATGGTCCAAGCACACACAACTATCCTGCATGGCTCCGGTAAGATTTATTGTTGTATTTATGGCATTTGACGTATACTTTTGAGTGAAGTATATATGTGGGTAATTATTACGTAAGTATGGAATTACTATATGTAGACGTTGAATTTTACGTGGAATATCCGACATCGTAATTTTTGTATTAATCATGCATGAGCATCATATTATTACATTTCGGGCATATGTACCACCTTTGCATTGCATTTGCATGCATGTATTTATAACTATTGTATAATTACTTATGTACCCTCCGAAATTCGCTGTTATTGCAGGAATGGCCGAGGTACCGCCTAATGATAATGGAAACGATTACGTCGTAGGTCACGAAGGGGGACCCTTTCCTCCGAACCCGCCGGACAATGATAATGGATGGATCGCTCCAGAAGAGGAAATAGGGCCGGAAAACGACAATGACGAAAGTGAGGTGGATAATTTTAGCATTAGTAGTGACGAGAGTGAGGATTCTGAGGAAGAGCCCGAGGAGCTAATGGATGACGGCATTCCCGAGAATGCTGTAGGCCAGACCGAACCTGATTTGTTTCAATCCCCGAATTCGCCGAAGGGTTATGAAGTACCACCGACCGGTCGATATGAGCAGCAACCCTTTAATCGCCCGATGGACAATTGTAAGGACTATTTGAGAACAGTGCCAGGATTTGTTCGAGTAAGTAATGGGAGCAGTGGAGAGTCCAGCAAATCATCCAAGTCGCCATCGATTCATGAGAATATTGCAAGGGTCTACTTTCCGAGACCAAGACACTACTGGGATCCCGCAGGTCGTTTGAGGAGGATGGAGAGGTTGATGTATGAGCGGTTTGTAGTTGAGACTAGGGTAATTAAGAGGTTTGATAAGAATGAAAGGGAACACCAAAGACTGTTGGAAAGGACTGCAAGAGTTGAGTATGATGGGAATGTGAATAAAAGTGACATCAACAGTTTAAGATCGATGGTTGCAAATTTAAGCGCTAGTCTTGACCGTGTTAGGGAGGATCAAGTGAGGTTGTCGAGGATGCAGAGTTGGGAGCATCGTGTGAGAGCATCATTGCCCCCGGATTGGAGATTCGTGGACGATTTGGAGATGGAGGCGAATGACTTCATGATTCAGCCGCCTACTAGAGGTGCTTGTATTACGGTGGGAAGTCAGGTAGCGATTGAGTGTGGATCCACATCAGGGACGAAAAAGGAGACGGAATGTGGGCCGGATGATAAAGGAAAGAGAAAAGTGGATGATGTGGATGAGGACGATAGTGATGAGGAACCCGAGGAAGACGATGACGAGCCGCCATCCAAAAGGCCGTGTGGATCACCACATGCCTAAGTTGCTTGTTTTGTATTTTTCTTTGATCATTGTAATAGAATTGTTTTAGACTTTTGTATGATGGTATTATGACGAGAAACTTAAGTACTTGAGATTTGTGGTGAACGATTGTAGTGGCAATACTTGTCACGATTTTGGTTAATTATCAATACAATCCATGTTACCTTTCATGATCTGTGATATGTCTTAAATTTGATCTTTTGTGATGTGAATTGATGAATATTAGTAACTCTATAGTGATGTGTCGTTGTATGTATATTATGTCTCGGAAACTTGATGTGTATACTTACATTGTTTTTCTATTTTCCCTGTCTTGCAGAAAGAGATATTCGATAACACCATGCCTCCAAAGTTGACCGCCGATCGTGTTAACACCATGATTCAGGAAGCTATAGCAAATGCGTTGGAAGCGGACCGAGCTGGGAGAAATCAGGACCAGGGAAGGAACGCGGGGAGACAGCAAGCCCCGAGAGTGTGTACCTATTCTAGTTTTATGAATTGCGGTCCCATGCAGTTTCGTGGAACGGGTGGAGCTTTAGAACTTCGACGATGGTTGGAAAAGGTTGAAAGTACGTTCGAAATCAGTGGTTGTGCAGAAGCGGACAAAGTGAAGTTTGCCGCTGCTACGTTTCTTGATGATGCGCTAAGTTGGTGGAATACCCAGGTAGCTACGGTTGGATTGGCTGTAGCGAATGCAAGGACGTGGAATGCGACAAAAGCTCTGTTGACTAAGAAGTTTTGCCCGGAAGAGGAATTGGGGCAATTGGAGGATGAGTTGAGGCACTTGACCTTGAAGAACAACGATATCGCCGCTTACACCAGGAGGTTCAATGAATTGAGCCTTTTGTGTCCAGATGTTTTTGCCAATGACGCCAAGAAGATGAAACAGTACATTAAGGGTTTATCCAGCAATATCAAAGGTGAAACAACTTCGTCGAAACCTGGATCGTTTGATGAAGCGGTCCAGATGGCTCACGCTCTGATGGACGTCAAGCTCCAGGACAAGCAGAACTCCATTGCTGAAGGCAACAAGAGGAAATGGGAAGCGGCACAAAGCAACCAATCCCAAGGCCAGAACCAAGGTGGGAATCGAAACAACCATGGTCCTAACCGAAATCAGCAGTTTAACCAGAGAAGGAATGAAGGGATGAGGGCAGTGACGAACCCTAGAGGAGTAAAAGTGAATCCCCATTGTGGTAAGTGCAATTTGTATCATGTTGGAAATTGCCCGCCTACATGCGGCAAATGTGGGAAGGCAGGTCATAGGACATCTGGTTGCCGAACGGGAGGAGTAGCCACAGGGGCGAATGCTATTAGGATGAGGGGATGTTATGGTTGTGGAGAGAGAGGTCATGTGCAAGTGAATTTCCCGAAGGCAGGAAACAAGCGGGGAGGTAATAATGCGGCTGCTGTGTATCAAGTGGGAACGGCTGATAAACCACAGGGTCCTAATGTGGTTACCGGTACGTTTTTGCTAGACGCTTGTTATGCTAGTATTTTGTTTGATTCTGGCTCCGACAAGAGTTTTGTAGATGTTAAATTTAGTCGTCATATCGATAGAAAACCGGTGTTGTTAGCGACTAGTTATAACGTCGAGTTAGCCGATGGAAAAATTGTTAGTACGAATTCTATACTGAAAGGGTGTACCTTGAAGTTAGGAAATTACGCTTTTAAAATCGACTTGATGCCTATAGAGCTAGGATCGTTTGACGTGATTGTGGGAATGGATTGGCTAATGGCGCATAGTGCTATGATCGTCTGTGGCGAGAGATTAGTTCAGATTCCGTTGAGGAATAAAGTTTTGACGGTAAAGGGAGACGAATGCACTTCTCGTTTGAGAGTGATTTCCTGTTTGAAAATAATGAAGTACGTAGAGAACGGATGCGATGTGTTTTTGGCACAAGTTTCGAGTGATGGTGATTTAGAGGCAAGGATTGAAGAGGTACCAGTTATCTGCGAATATCCGGAAGTTTTTCCAGACGAGTTGCCAGGTTTACCGCCTACCCGTGAGGTCGAGTTTCGAATTGATTTAGTGCCAGGAGCTGCGCCGGTTGCGCGTGCACCTTATCGCTTAGCACCATCCGAGTTAAAGGAATTATCGGATCAACTGAAGGAATTAATGGACAAAGGATTTATTAGGCCGAGCTCATCACCTTGGGGAGCGCCAGTGTTGTTTGTAAAGAAGAAAGATGGTTCATTTCGGATGTGTATTGACTATAGGGAACTCAATAAGCTGACGGTTAAGAATCGGTACCCATTGCCGAGGATTGACGATTTATTTGATCAATTGCAAGGTTCCAGTGTATACTCAAAGATCGATTTAAGATCAGGGTATCATCAACTGCGTGTAAGAGAGGAGGATATCCCTGTAACTGCCTTTCGTACGCGGTATGGACACTTTGAATTTCGAGTGATGCCGTTTGGGTTGACAAACGCGCCTGCTGTATTCATGGACCTCATGAATCGCGTGTGCAAGCCGTATCTAGATAAGTTTGTTATTGTTTTCATCGATGATATACTTATTTACTCTAAAAGTAAGGAGGAGCACGAGAAGCACCTAAGAAAGATTTTGGAGTTGTTAAAGAAGGAGAAGCTGTATGCAAAGTTCTCGAAGTGTGAGTTTTGGTTGGAATCAGTGCAGTTCTTAGGTCACGTGATTGATAGTAAGGGAATTCGTGTGGATCCTGCCAAGGTCGAAGCGATCAGGGAATGGTCAGCACCGACAACGCCGACCGAAGTTCGACAATTCCTTGGTTTAGCGGGGTATTATCGAAGGTTCATTGAAGGATTTTCGTTGATTGCAAAACCATTGACGAGGATTACCGAAAAGAATAGGGTGTATGAATGGGGAATTGAGGAAGAACTTGCTTTCAAAACGCTCAAGGATAAGTTATGTTCCGCACCGATATTGTCATTGCCTGAAGGAACCGAAGACTTCGTAGTGTATTGTGATGCGTCTCGTAAGGGTTATGGAGCGGTATTGATGCAACGTGAAAAGGTAATAGCTTACGCGTCGAGGCAACTGAGGAAGAATGAGGAGAACTACACGACGCACGATTTGGAATTAGGAGCTGTAGTTTTTGCGTTGAAGTTGTGGAGACACTATTTGTATGGGACGAAGTGTGTTGTATTCACTGACCACAAGAGTTTGCAGCACATTTTAGATCAAAAGGAGTTGAATATGCGACAGAGACGATGGGTTGAACTACTAAGTGATTACGACTGCGAAATTCGCTACCACCCTGGCAAGGCGAATGTTGTAGCGGATGCACTGAGTAGGAAGGAACGGGAGAAACCTTTGAGGGTTAGAGCTTTAGTAATGACTGAGAGCGTTGACTTAACCGAAACTATACTGAGAGCTCAAGAGAGGAGACTAATGAAAGGGAATGTTGAAGCTGAGAATTTGGGACGAATGTTGAAACCTCTTTTCGTGATTAGGTCAGATGGACTGAGATATTTTGAGAATCGGATTTGGTTACCATTGTGTTCATCTGAGGAAGGAAAGCCTGGAGTTCGAGAATTGGTTATGAATGAGTCGCATAAGTCGAAGTATTCGATACATCCTGGATCGGACAAAATGTACCACGACCTGAAGAAAGTTTACTGGTGGCCGAATATGAAGGCGGATATTGCTCGTTACGTTAGTAAGTGTTTGACTTGCGCAAAGGTTCAAGCAGAACATAAGAAACCATCTGGATTGTTGGTACAACCGGAGATCCCAGAATGGAAATGGGAGAAAATCGCTATGGATTTTGTGACGGGTTTACCTAGGACTCCTAGTGGATGTGATATGATATGGGTAATTGTGGATAGGTTAACGAAATCTGCTCATTTCTTACCTATGAAGAAGACGGACAGCATGGAAAAACTCGCCAGCGTGTACGTGAAGGAGATCGTCTGTAGACATGGAGTGCCGTTATCGATCATTTCGGATCGCGATAGTAGATTTACGTCGGAATTTTGGAAATCGCTTCAACGTGCGATGGGCACTGAATTAAGTTTAAGCACGGCTTATCACCCGGAAACTGACGGCCAGAGTGAACGAACTATTCAGACGATGGAGGACATGCTCCGAGCATGCGTGATTGATTTTGGAGGAAGTTGGGAACGCCACTTGCCTCTAGTGGAATTTTCGTATAATAATAGTTATCATGCGAGTATCAAGGCAGCACCGTTCGAAGCATTGTATGGAAGGAAGTGTAGATCGCCTGTGTGTTGGAGTGAAGTAGGAGAAAGTCAATTGACTGGACCCGAAATGGTTTTAGAAACGACAGAGAAGATTGTGCAAATCAAGAACCGACTACTTGCTGCGAGAAGCCGACAGAAGAGTTATGCCGATAACCGAAGGAAACCGTTGGAGTTTGAAGTTGGAGATATGGTTATGCTCAAGGTATCACCGTGGAAGGGTGTAATTCGTTTTGGGAAGAAAGGAAAGTTGAGTCCAAGGTATATTGGACCATTTAAGATCGTTGAACGAATTGGACCAGTAGCGTATAAGTTAGAATTGCCGACCGAACTTAGTGCTATTCACGACACGTTTCACGTATCGAACCTGAAGAAGAGTTTGGCGGATAAGGAATTGGTGATTCCTTTGGACGAGATTCGACTAGACGACAAAATGCATTTTGTGGAAGAACCTGTGGAAATTATGGACCGAGAGGTCAAGAGGCTGAAGCGTAGTAGAATTCCTATTGTGAAGGTCCGATGGAATTCTAAGCGTGGACCGGAATACACTTGGGAACGTGAGGACTTTTTCAAGGAAAGGTATCCTCATCTGTTCCAGTAGAACGAAATGTGAGTACAAGAAGAGGCGAGCGCCGGGACGTCGCTCTCTTTAAGGAGGGGTGGATGTGACACCCTAGAACCGAGGTCACTAACGTTACCCTAAATTACGCTAATTTTTGACATTTTTAATAAATTTTAATTTCTATATTTATAAGTATTTTGGTTAAAGCCGATGTTCGAGGTTATAATTTTTACAATTGACGATTCAAGAAGGACGATGACGATTACGATCCCGAGGGATGCCCAATTTTATATAATTATTGACGATTTATCGATAATGTAATTTTTCGAGAATTTTATTTACGGTTCATGTTAAGTTGAGTCGGGTGAGTTTTATAGCCTTCCGAGTACATTTAAAGTATCCCAAAAATATTTTGGAGTGTTCGGGATGATTTCCGACTCCCGTAAAAAATTTCAAAATTGACTAGTGAGTCGAAACCGCAAAGTTTTGAGGACGTTTTTAACTTAAGGCCAAAAGAAATCAAAAATTACACTTTGGTCCCTCCCAATACACCAAAAAGCCACAAACACAAACACACAAACACATTTCACAAAAACAAATCAAACTCTCTCTCTCTTTTGTCCTTAGGCCGACGGCCAAACACAAACACCACCACAAATCCACCATTTTTCTTGAGTTTTAACAAAAACTAACTTAAGACCACCTCTTAGAATCCCTTGGTGAGTGTTAATCCGTGGTTTGATTACACATGCACTAACAAAAATTTTCCAAAAATTTTCAAGATGATCAAATTCGTTTTTGAGGGTAATTGTTGTGATGCATGTTAAATTCATGCCTAGTGTGAGTATAATCACCAATAAAACCCACCAAAATTCATTTGGTTGTGGTGATTGAGTCACCCAAACCCCACGGCACAAGGGGTGTTTGGGGAGCCATGGTGGTTGATGGATTGTGAGCATTACCTTGTGTTTGGTTTAGTGTTTAGTGATGATTTAAATAGGTTTAAGTGATTGCATGTTTGATTTCTTCAATTTTAGATTATGAGATTGGTTGATCAATAGGGGTAGGACTGAAAACTTGTGTTTGGATGTGATTAAGGAAGCTTAGGATGATGCCTAGTGGTGATTATTAGGCTTGGAATCGAGTTTAAACATGGTTTTGGTATAGCCAAATTTAGGCAGAAACTTTGAGGTCATTTCATAAAATTTATTTTTCCTACAGGTCTTGAAAACTAAATGTAGTTGTAGAGGGTCTTTTTATCTTTAATTTGGTATAAGGTAGAGCCCGTGACTCAAAACGAGCTAAAAGTTATGAGGTTTTAAAGATCGAGTACCGGGAGACGAGAACTTTCATAATCCGAATTTATGTATAGTTTTAGTCAAATCCCGAGGACCACAAGTATGAATTGGTAAATGGTCAAGGGTCAAATTTTGGTCACAAACCTGTATAAATGAGTCTATAAGTTGACTTAGGAGTCAAAGAAGTCAAAGGTACATTTCATATAGGTCAAAGAAGTCAAAGTTGGTCGAAGTGCAAATTCAGCCCGTAAAATGTAGTTTTTGAAAAGCGTTGCGTAACGGGTCGTAAAAGTAAAAACTTTTATTGGGATTAAAAACATGTTATCTACAGGTCTTATAGGATTTTTGAGAATTTTGTCAAATTTTATAAGTATGGTTAAATATGGTAAAACAGCCCGTACTTTCGGTAAGTACCGACGAAAATGGATAAAAATGGATAACGTAAATAATAAGAACGAATGGTGTAAAATGAGTGATGCTTGTTGTTTTGTTTTGGCGTGAGTTATAATTGTCCTAAGTGACTAGTATCTATGTATTTTATACAGTACCGTAAGGTATTTAAAATGAGATTACTCATTACGCGTTATTTGTTGATAGGTGTTGATTTACCCGGGCATCCGTATCATCGTCAGTGATCATCTCTCGAACTACCGACTACTTAATATATAAGGTGTGAATTTATAGCCTCGCTTATATTTATTTCAAATTGTTTTACCCGCGAGGGAAATGCATGCTAGTTTTTAAAAGGAACGTATATCATGAATGATTGTTAGACCCGAAAGTTGCCTTAGAAATTGTGTTGAGTACCAAAGTTGCAAAAGACCCTAAATTCATGAACTATTAACTATTGTCCTGCCCTCGAGTAGGGGGAAATAGCTGCTTATACAATTTGTATTACTACGGGGCTAACGACCCAATGCTAGCCGAGAAGCTGTACGTTAAGTAAGTTCTGCGGTAGATTATCTTGTATGAGAGATAAGGTATAATTGCAACTGATGCCTTTAGAAGGGGCACTGGTTTCATCTGAATCACGCCGGTATTTATTACGCAGGTGATTGAGTTAACGGATTAGTGTCATGAGCTTAAACACAATTGTCAGTATCCTGAATATAGATTGTTTGATCGACAAGTCTATAAATGATCACGAATGGTTTTTATTTTATATACGTTCAAATGGATTGTAAAACCTATGAATTCCACTCAACGTTTTCGTTGACCAAAATTTTGGCATGTGTTTCAGGTAACCGCTGAAGTGTAGAATGGAGCATGCATGGGATGGATGTTGTGTGTATGGCTTGGAGTCCGCTTGTTTTTCCTCCTTTTTCTACTTAAACATTTTAAATATTAATGTGATGTTGTTGTAAACTGAAATTCTTGGGTTGAGATTCATGGGGACCGAAAACGCTAAACTCTGTTGTACCAATTGGGGTTGGAAAAACCGTGGACATGTATCATCTAACAATTTTTAAATTCAAGTTTTAAGTTGACGTCTTTTTAGCGTCGTTTGATATATCTTGTGTGCAATGAATACTGTGTAGCACCCATTATTGTAGTTCCGCTGCGCATAGCAATTGTGGGGGTGTTACATTACATGGAGTGATCTCTCCTTTGAATCTTCATTCTCTAATTACCGTCGTTGTTTTTCATCTAAGTGTCTTTTATTAGCTTAGCGGTGATTTCAAGATCTTTGATTTGAAAATCCCGCCGATCCCGGTACTATTCTCCGTGGGGTGTCAAAAGCCCGGGCACTTAACCGATGAGGTTGAGACGTTCCGAGAAGAAAGCCGCTACATGGGAAAGGCCATTTTTGAAACTTAAATCTCGTCATTTTCGATGAGTCTAATATTCCACTTAGATGATTAGCAACCATAACAAATGTCGATTTGAACGATCAAAACTTTGAAAATGAGCACACTTGCCTAGTCGTTATAATTATAGGAGTGAAAAGTTATATTTACATAGGTTATTAATATAAGTAGTGTTAGCATTTTAAAAAAACGTTTGCACAAGGAATCCTAGCTTAGTTGGGAGTAATAAAAAGAGGATGACGATATTTATTCCCTGGAGACACCCAGTTTGCGTGTTTCCCATTCTATGATCCTTATACCTTGAATAAAAAGTCGAGCATGGCGGGTCACTATGGATTTTTATTTTTTATTTTTATTTTATTTTAGCAATTTCAAATAAAGTAGTTTTAAATTGATTTTGGATTTAACGTTTATGATAATAGTTGCTTGGGGGCAAGCAACGTTTTAAGTGTAGGGGTGTGTTAAACACGGAATTAGTCATGATTTTAGTGTTAAATCCCTTCAATTTTGGTATAATAAATAGCAAAATGGGTATTTCTAGTGCATTTATCATTTATATGTGTTATTTATTATTGTAGGTACGAATAATAAAGAAAAGGAGCAAAACGAAGAAAAAGACCAAAAACAGGCACGAGAAATGGAAATAGCACGAAAAATCGAGTCCGATAGTGCCTTCATATTTTAGTGGGCCGGCCAGACACCATTTAAATAGGTCGAACCGACCCATTAATATATCAAACAGCCCACAGGCCCAACAGCAACCTTAAAATGACGCATCCCAACAGCTTTATAACTTTATCCCAAGCCCAGCAAGCAGCAATGACCCAAGTGGAAAATAAAAAGATCAGATGGGTGGTGGCTTCTAAGACACGCAGGGGAGACTTTGACTTTACTTTTAAAAAAAAGACCTGCGTACATATCAAGCTGGAGGGAAAAAAAGGCAACACACTTTTCTTTTATATTGGTAATCTGGCTTTTCTTTAGTAGCGTACGATTGGCAGTAGTTTTAGAATAGGAATAGATCTATTCTTCTTATTTCTTTGCCAATGATAGGTAGATTAGTTTAATTTAAATTTACTTTTATGTTAAAACAAAATGTAGCTTCTTTTTTTTCTTTATATTTGTTTCATGCTTTTGAATTTGTTGTTGATATTAATGAAAGTAAGTTTTGATATTGATTTGAAAGTGGGTTTGTATTCGGTAGATTTGATTTAGCTTTTGAAGTTTATGATTCGAATTTGTGTTTGTGGATTTTGAATCGGAGGTTGCTGATGATTTTAGATGAGTATAGTTTGCTTCGGTTGATGTAATAGATTTGAGTTGATGTTCGAGTTGTTGTTATATTTAGTTTAGATGGAATTTGGTTTTGTCGGAACTCTTAGGTATGCAGCTCGTGATGATTTTGGTTGTGAAAGTTTATGTTGAAGATATAAAACATGATAAAAAGCAGATAGGATCATAGACCTGCGGCCTTTGTCTTTGGACCAAGGGATATACCCAACGCCATCTTTACATTAACTGTTCTTTATGATTTCATTCACCTCAATTGATTAATAGTTTACATTAAATACTAGTTTGCATCAATAAATGTGCTTAATTTTGTTCCTACGTAAATCATGTTTCATTTTTCTTCATTCATTTCAATTTTATTAATGATGTAGCTTTTATTTTGTTTTAAAACTTTTATTAGTTTCATTCAACATTAGTTAATCTATTTTTTTAGAGTTAGTTTTAGATCATTTTCTTTCATACGTTTTTATATTATAAAGTTTTTTTTTAAATAAAATTTCAGATTATTATTAATATTTATAAAAAAAAGTTTAGTTATTAAAGTAATAATAGTTTTTGCGATTAGTTTAAAATATCGTTTAGCTTAATTGCCGTTAACCATTTGATGTCTTTATCTCGGCGTTTCTTCTACAACATTTTCGGTTCTTCGTTTCGTTTCGGTATCTACTTTCTTTCACTCTTACTCTTTTAGAAATACATTAATGTCATTTTTATTATTTTGGATCATTTTTATTTGCGTCGCTTATGCTTAAAAGCCGTTTGCTTGTCTCAGTAGTTTGATTAGAATTTCCCTTTGCTTACCTTTAGTATTATCCTTAGTTTTAATCATTTAGTTAGATATTAAAATCAAAACCTGTTTATTCGAGCATCAAACTTGAGACATGAACGCGGATTTCCATTCACACTTCGCCGAAACTACGATAACCTTTCGGGTGTACGAAAATGACTCTATCTCATGTACAATCCTCCTATTTTCTTTCATGTTGCCGTGAGTATGGAAGTCAAAAGGGACAAGGTAAGTTGCTAAATAGTGTCAAGTGTTGTGTAATATAGTGTAGGTTGAATATTGGCAACATAAATCATTTCCAAGATTATAAAGTAAGTTTATGTAACCATGTGTATTTATATTCGGATAGAATATATAGTTAGGGGAGGAATATTTTTTTATATTGAACAAGTCTTGGGTAAATGTACAAATGATTTGCGTCTAAAAATTAATTTACATAGTTTCTAGTCCGTCTTGGTATGTAATATTTTAGATTGTTGCTAGTAATTATTAATATAATTAATAATAGTTTATGCACATAAAATGTGTCTAAGGATACTAAAATAAATTTAAAAAGATAGTTCTATGGTTAAAATATCGAGTTTTTAAGTAATATAAGTAAATATATTCTATTTACTATATTATGATCTCGCTTGTAAAAGCGGCCGATAAAAATATTATAGGATGAGTGGTAATAAGAGTAAAACCATTGACGTGTTAAAAGCCCAAATTTTGGGGTTTTAAAAAGAATATTGTTTATCCACCTTTAATAAACAACTTTGTTTCTGAAGAATCTAAGACTAGTTCTGCTCCCAAGCAAGTAAAAACTCCTAGCAAGATATTGGAAAACAATATAAAACATAATAAAGTCAAAAGGGGTGGGCTAGGTTTTGAAAAAGTAAAATCAAAACAACCTTTTGGGTCTTCTTTAAAAAGAAAAGGATGTTATATTTGTGGTAGTCTAAATCATTTTATCAAAGACTGTACATTACATGAAGATAAAATTGTGAAACAAAAGGCTACACAAAGGGTCATGAAAAACAGTAATGGGAAAAATGCACAGGTTTATAGGAAACAGAAACTTAAAGATGACAAACCTAAGTTTTATCACACAAGGGTAGTTAGACAGGTTAAAAATAATCCTACCAAAAGTTTTGTTCCTAGGGCAGTACTTATGAAGCAAGGACTAGTATCTTTAAAGTCTGGTAAACCAAGTACCGGCAAGTCTAGACCTACAAGTACTGCCAGACAAAACTCAAGTACTGTTGGTTTAATGTCTGTAAAACCAATGTTCTCCAAGACTTCTAAGAAAGTTTTTGAAAATGTTAAAACACCTAGAAGTAAGGATAAGAACAAACCAGTGCAAATGTGGGTTCCTAAAAGAGATAAACCATGTGTTAAAGCAAGTACCGCTAAAGCAGTACTTAAGTCAAAGAAGTCAGAGCACATAGAGTCACCCTATGACTTTGACTACATAAATGAAACCATGAAGTATAAGAGTAAAAGTAGCATTACTGGGAATGCTTCAGTACAAACTCTTAAATGTGTAGGTCCCACAAGATCCGAGCCAAATTTGGCTTGGGTCCCTGTTAAAAACTAATGAGTTTTATTTGTGTGCAGGGGCATCTCATTGATGAATTAAAAGATAAAGGAATTGTAGATAGTGGATGCTCAATACACATGACAGGAAACAAAGATTTTCTTGCTGAATTCGAAGAATTCAGAAGAGGTCCAGTAGCCTTTGGGGGTAGCAAACGTAGAATCACTGGCAAAGGGAAAATCAACACATGAAAGTTGGAATTTGAAGATGTTTTCTTTGTAAAAGAATTGAATGAGTTCAATGTCTTTTATGTATCACAAATGTGTGATAAGAAGAACAAGGTGCTATTCATAGACAAAGACTGCTTGGTGTTTTCCAAAGACTTTGAGATGCCTAAGGAATCTCAAATACTGCTTAAAGTACCCAGGCAAGAAAATATGTACACCTTTAATCTTCATACTATTACTCCAACAGGTGGTATTACATGTTTGCTAGCTAAGGCTTCTTTAGATGAGTCAAATTTATGGCATAGAAGGTTAAGTCATGTAAATTTCAAGAATCTTAATAGATTGGTGAAAAGGAATTTGGTTAGAGGTCAACCTAATAAATCTTTTCAAAATGATTTCACATGTGCTTCTTGTCAAAAAGGTAAACAACATAGAGCTTCTTGTAAGACCAAGACTGTAAACACTGTGACAAAACCTTTGCAACTTTTGCATATGGATTTATTTGGTCTAGTTTCTATCAGAAGCATTAGTCATAAGACCTTTTGTCTAGTCATAACTGATGATTATACTAGATTTAGTTGGGTTTTCTTTTTAGCCCTTAAAAGTGAAACAAGTGAATTACTAAAGGATTTTATCACCTTAGTTGAAAAACAGTTCACTAAGCAGGTATTAATCATTAGGACTAATAATGAAACAGAATTTAAGAATGCTGATTTTGATGAATTCTGTAGGTCTAAAGGAATTAAGAGACAATTTAGTAATCCTAGAACTCCACAACAAAATGGAGTAGCTGAAAGGAAGAATAGGACATTAATTGAGGCTGTTAGAACTATGCTGGTTGATTCACTTTTTCCAAATACCTTTTGGGCAGAAGCAATCAATACTGCATGTTATGTGTTAAATAGAGTCCTGGTAACTAAGCCTCAAAACAAAACACCTTATGAACTCTTGACTAATGTAAAGCCTAACATAAGTCATTTAAGACCTTTTGGGTGTCATGTGTCTATACTAAATACTCTTGATTATTTGGGAAAGTTTGATGGAAAGTCTAATCAAGGATATCTTGTAGGATATTCTTTGCAAAGTAAAGCATAGAGGGTTTACAATTTGGCAACTAAGAAAGTTGAAGAAAATGCTCATGTCAATTTCTTAGAAAATAAACCCAATGTTCCAGGAATAGGTTATGCTTGGATGTTTGATTTAGATTATCTAACTAACTCCATGGATTACTATTCTTTGCAAAAGATTGTCAAACTAATAATGCAGGTAGTGAGTCAAGTGCAACTAATTCAGGTGCTCAAGAAGATGTTTCTTCATCAGATGATGATGTTCATGTCTATGTGCCCAACATGCCTACTGTTACTCCCATATCTACAACTCCCAAGAAGCAAACCATGCCATCAAATGATGATCAAGCCTCCCAAGAGCTTCAGAGGCTTCAAGATCAAGAAAAGAATGCTACATCTGCCAATAAGTATTCAAAAGAAGAGTATTTTGAGTCACAACACTCAACAGTACATACTATACCTAGCGGTACTTCATCTGGAAGTACTGATAACTCAAAATCTGCCAAATCTGTTGACTCGCTAGAAGAGATTTTGCAAGCATTGGACGATGAATACTTATATGCCAGTCCAGCTGAAGGAATCTTCTCTAAAGCTTCCTATGATGAGCAGGGTGCAGTAACTGATTTCAACAATTTGGAAACAGAAATTCCAGTCAGTTCTATTCCCACTCATAAAGTCAACAACAACCATCCTACTACACAGATTATTAGTGATCCAAAATCTGTTGTACAAACCAAAAGACAACTGCAAACCAATATTGAAACTCATGCACTAGTGAGTTATGTCAAACAACAGCAAAGAACAAATCATAAAGATACTCAGCATTGTTTGTTTGCCTGTTTCTTATCTCAAGTAGAGCCCAAAAACATCTCTCAGGCTCTTGATGAAGAAAGTTGGGTAGATGCCATGCAAGAAGAGTTAACACAATTTGAGCTACAAAAAGTTTGGATTCTCGTGGATCTTCCCTCAAGTAAAAGAGTAATTGGTACTAGATAGGTCTTCAGGAACAAGAAGGATGAAAGAGGGGTTGTTGTGAGGAACAAGGCAAGACTTGTTGCTCAAGGCTATAGACAGGAAGAAGGGATAGACTATGATGAGGTTTTTGCACCAGTCGCAAGGATAGAAGCCATTAGGTTATTTTTGGCCTTTGCATCATATATGGGATTTATAGTCTATCAAATGGATGTAAAAAGTGCCTTTCTATATGGTACTATTTCAGAGTAGGTATATGTCTCACAACCTCCAGGTTTTGTAGATCCTAAATTCCCCAATAGAGTCTACAAGGTTATCAAACCACTTTATGGTTTGCATCAAGCTCCAAGAGCCTGGTATGCAACCTTATCCAACTTTCTGCTAGAACATGGATATAGGAGAGGAACCATTGACAAAACTCTGTTCATCAATAAAAATACCAAGGACATCATTCTAGTTCAAGTTTATATTGATGACATCATTTTTGGTTCTACCAAGAAGACATGGTGTGAAGAGTTTGAAGCTTTGATGAAAGGAAGATTTCAAATGAGTTCTATGGGAGAACTAACTTTCTTTTTGGGATTGCAAGTCAAACAAAGGAAAGATAGAATATTTATCAGTCAAGATAAATATGTTGCTGAAATCTTAAAGAAATTTTCATGTATGGATACAAGGAGTACAAGCACACCTTTTGAAGCCAAGAAGTCTCTATCAAAAGATGAACATGGAGAAGATGTTGACATTCATCTATACAAGTCAATGATTGGTTCATTGATGTATCTTACTGCTTCAAGACTAGATATAATGTTTGTTGTGTGTGCCTGTTCAAGGTTCCAAGTTCATCCAAAGGTGTCACATCTACATGCTCTGAAGAAGATTTTTAAATATCTTAAAAGTCAACCCAATTTAGGATTATGGTATCCTAGAGATTCCACCTTTGAATTGGAAGCTTACTTAGATAGTGATTATGCTGGAGCAAATCATGATAGGAAATCCACAACAGGAGGTTGTCAATTCCTAGGCAGAAGACTCATATCATGGCAGTGTAAGAAGCAAACCATTGTTGCTACTTCCACTACTGAAGCTGAATATGTAGCTGTTGCTCATTGCTGTGGACAAGTACTTTGGATTCAAAATCAATTGTTGGACTATGGGTTTAACTTCATGAACACCAAGATTTACATTGATAATGAAAGTACTATATGCATTGTCAAGAATCCAGTATTTCACTCCAAGACTAAGCATATTGAAATAAGACATCACTTTATAAGAGATGCTTATGACAAAAAGCTTATTCAAGTCTTGAAGATTCATACAGACAACAATGTAGCTGATTTGTTGACCAAGGCATTTGATGCAAAGAGATTTGAATTCTTGGTGACACACATTGGTATGCTCAACCAATAATGTGCTGCATATGTTGAGGAGAGGTAATGGTTGTACAAATTTTTATAATTTTTATTGTATAGTCTATGTTTTGTGTTTTTGATGTTATTGCAAGTTTATAGAAAAAGATAAAAGAGGATACATTTTTAGTGGAAAGCATGAACTGGTCAAAATTGTGAGATACCGTTGTCACTCCATGTACCGCTAGCATAAAACCAAGTACCGCTTATGTTTCATGTACTGCTACATATCCGTTGTACCGTTAAGGGTCTCTTTTGTAAATTTGGCGGTTTCTTCGCGCTTGGGTTTGTTATTTACTTAAATACTTACCCCAATTACACAATTGATTCACCTAATCTTTTATTTTTGTCTCTTGATTCTATAACCTTCTCTCTAATCTTTCGATCAACAAAAATACTAATGGCTGCTTTACAAGTAATCTCTAAGCATAATTTGGTTGCGAATCTTGCTACGAATGATGACTCTCTTGGTTTCCATGAGATGCTTGGTTTCCTATCTCGAAGTCATGTTCGTTTCTCACTCACTGTAAGTCCAGTTTTCTCTATACCTATTGTTGAACAATTTTGGGATACTGTTGTATTAGGTACATGTTTTGGTCAACCTTGCATTAAGGCTAGGGTGAATCATTGAAATATATATGTCACTGAGGTACTGCTACGTGCAAGTTTGAGATTAAATGACAAAAATGGACTTGGTATGCTTAATAATACAGAGATTCATGATGGCCTTGCAGCCATGGGCAATGGAGGTGGTAGGGAAAGTCTTACTTTCTTTAAAGCTTTATTTTCACCTTAATGGAAATTGCTTTTTCATGCTCTTATTCACTGTTTAAGTTCAAAAAGTACATCTTTTGATCAAATACCTGCTGCATTGGCATCTGCTGGTATTTGTCTAGCAAATAACAGGGTTTTTAATTTTTCATAAATAATTTTTGAAGGCATGACTAGGAATTTGGAAGGGACTAAGAAGTTATTAATGTATCCTAGATTCATTCAGACTTTAGTTAGTGACCAAATACCTAACCTACCAGAGTTAACTGATACATGGGATGTTCCTTCATTCACAAAGAGAACTTTCTCTTTCTTGACCAAACAAGGCAATGCCTTTATAGGAACAGTAACACCATTGTTTGCTCATATGTTAGCCCAACCTGCCAATCAAGAAGGTGAGGAACCTAGCAATGCTAGTGCTTCTCAGCAAACTCCTTCTCACCAGAGTTCCCATTCCCTAGAAGATTCACAATCTTCTTCTCATAATGTTGGTGTTCCACCAAACACTGATGAGATGATCCACACACCTGCTGCTTCTATTGCTGCTAGTGGTTCACCACAAGCACAAGCACCAGAGGTGGTGGATGTTGCAAATTTAACTGCTTTGTGTACAAGTTTGTCCCAACAGGTACAGGTATTACAGAAAGAAAAGCTTGTTCAAGAAAAGAGAATTGTTGAATTGGAAGCTAGCCTAATCAAGTTAAGGAACAAAGTGTCACCTTGGATGAGGCAATATAGATTTGTTCAGAAATCTGTAATCAAGAAGCAAAGATTCAGGAACCACAAGAAAAGGCAACTGAATGCAACCAAACAGGGGAGGAATAATGAAGAACAACCACCTTCTTCTGATAATCAGACAAGGATCTCTGGAAATGACATCAATTTTGAATTGGATGAAGATGTCATGGGGACTTATAAAGATGGAACTGGTTTAGAGACTGGTGTGGATGGACCTTCAGATATAGAGATTCAACAGCAAGAACCACAACCTACTTCAGAGGAACCACAAGTTCAAGAAATGTTGGTGACTCAGCCAGAGGAACCACATGTTCAAGAAAAGTTGGTAAATCAGCTAGAGGAGCCACAAGTTGAAGAAACATTGGCAACTCAGCCAGAACTATCAACTCAATCACCACTTCAAGCTAATTGGAGTGCTTTCTATGAGAAGTTGGAGGAAATTACTATTCAGTTTCCTGTATATTCAACTCCATCACCACAAAGACAAGTATGGTTTCAAAGGAAACAGACTTTGCAAGTACTGTCTAGATCAAGAATGAGCAATGAATCAGACAAGACTGAAGAGGTGCAAGTTGATATGATGGCTTCTATGGAAGAAAGAGTATCTGGGGATACAAAAGTGATTGAAGAAACAAGTGTGTCTAATACTGGCGAAGTCAACATTGTTGAAGATCCAAGTACTGCTAAGCCAACTAAGTCGACTACAAGTACTGCTGACATTGTTGAAGACCCAAGTACTGCTAAGCCAACTAAGCCGATTACAAGTACCGCTGGTGATCATCCTTCACTAGAAAGTCAAACTTCTTTTGGAGAAAATGAGACTTTAGCCCAATTGCTTCTTGATTTTAAGAAGAATTTAGTTGAGAAGACTAAACAAGCAGAAGTAGAGAAAAAGACACAACAAGAAGTTCTTGCCAAAAAGGATCAAATTCAAGGTAAGAAAGTTCAAGCTTCACACCCTACTAAAGGTGTAGTCATTCAACAGCCAGCTAATGAAGAAACAGCTACCAAGCTAAAGAAGAAGCTACCTAAGATTAATCCAAAGGATAAGGGGAAGAAGCAATTATTATCAGAATCTGAAGATGAAAGTGATTCAGATGATGATATAAACAAAGTCATGTACAAATTTAATCAAATAGACCATGATGAGGAATTTGCTTATAGAATGCAAGAACAAATTCGTGAAAATGAATTACAGGAAGAACTTGTAGCAAAGTAGGATTTGCTAGAAGCTAAAAGAATACAGCAAGAATGAAACATACAAGAGTATGACTGGATTCAAGCTGAAATACATGCAAGTGAGCTTCTTGCAGACTCATTGATAGTTGAAGAGAGAGATGCATATGATGAAGAAGAGAAATCAAAATTGATTGAAGATCTGGTAAGGGAGCAACAAAGATTCTTTGCTGAAAAGAGAAGGAAAGAAAAGATTAAGCCCCCAACTACTATGCAGATTAGAAATCAGATGATGAACTTTCTAAAGAAAGTTAAAGGATTTACTCATATTCAGCTGGTTAAGAAGAATTTTGAAGAAATCAAGACTTTGTATGAGAAAAGTAAGAAGACTGAATTGAATTTTGTTGAGATTGGATATGAAGCAGATAGAAAAGCTGTTGAAGAATTTAAGAGACATCTGCAACAACAAAGACAATTTGGTAGTACTCCTAGAATTGAACCAAGTACTGTTGAACCTACAAATATATCTCCACCTATCAAGACCACTTATGTGAGGAAGAACAGAAAGGGTAAGGTAAGTTCAAGGGAGGAAGAGACTGCTCAAAGAATGAATGCAGGAGTTGAAACTCAAGATATTGCTCAGACTAAAAATGTACAAGCAGTACATACACAGTCAACAGTACATACAACAGTACATACTGAGGAGACGGTACATACAAACTTGGAAGAGGGTTCAACAGAACTTGAGGAAATTTCCAAGGGTGTTAAAAGGAAAAGGTCAACAAAGCTAAAGAAGAAAGCTAAGAAAGCTAAAACAACAGCAGAGGATAGTGATGATGATGAGAGCTTAAAGAAGTACTTGAAGATTGTGAAATTTGAAGATCAATGTATTGATACAGAGATTTTTGGAAAGAGAGCATCCATTGCTAAGTGGATTTAATCTATAGATCAAGGACTTGAAGCTCATGGAATTCAGAGAACTGATGGCGCAACAAGAGTATTCAGAATTTTGGAGGATATTCTTCACATTCTTGACAGACAAGATATTCAAGATCTTTTAAGGTTAGTTTAAGAAGCCAGTGCAGGTAAAACTGAAGTATCACTATTATATAGGGAATTTCTCTTTATGTATGAGCCATACAATTGTGATCAAGAAATGTTGAAGGTATTAGAGAATCAGGTTCCTAGTTACTGGAGATATTACATGTAATGTGGATTGCATATTTTGGATGTAGATGATGTTACATACTATATGCTGCAAGAGAAAACTTACCATTTCAAAAGAAAATTGTTGGAAAGGATGTTAGAACAACAATTAGAAGTTATAGAAGAATTTGCTGATGCTTTGGAGTTGATCAGAATGGTTAAACAACAAATCAAGGATTTGAAAGATGAGGAAGAAGCTGAGAAAGAATCTTAAGTGTTTGACTTTCAATCACACTTCACAAATGGTTCTCAGTTCACCATGTCTAACACACATAAGAACTGGCTAGTCCATAAGCAAACGGTTTGTGGTAAAGACTTATCAAATCCGTTGAAGGCTGATAGTTTTCTAAAAACTATATGGTTCTAACTCACCTTGTTTCGAGACAAAGAGTTGGCTAGTCCTAGACAAACGGTACTAGGTAAAGACTTCATCAAATCCGTTGATGGTTGACAATTTACCAAAAATTGTAAGGTTTTCATTACACCTTATTCTTTGTGAATAAAGTATTGGCTATTCTAGAGTGTACGGCTAACTGGTAAAGAATTTATCAAACCTGTTGATAGCTGGTGATTTGCTAAAAATCATGAAGCCAATACAGATTGGTGTTTGTTCTTAACTGTTTTATTTCAGGTATTAAGATTGCAGGCAAAGAAGTATTTAAAAAATAGTACTTAGAAGGTTTTGTTATCATCAAATCAAGACAAAGATTTATGATTAAGAGTTCAAGGACTAAACTCAAGAAGACAATAACTGATGCTGCAAAGATAAATGAATGTTTAGAAGACACAAGAAGATCATAGTTTAAAGACAAAGATGATACTCATGATGTTTCAAGATTGTCTTATTAGAAGAAGATCTACATTTGAAGTGTTTGGCTACATTCAGTTGGATACAAATACAAATTACCAAGTTCAATCCAAGGATGAAGGAAATACTGAAGACATGTATTTTTAATACATCCGGTACAAGAGAAACAAGAAGACAACAAGTTATCATTTCTTGTTTAGGGGAGGATTGTTGGGAATTATTTGTTAAGTGTCAAGTACCGTTAGTATATTCCAAGTACTGTTAGTATTATGTAAGTACCGTTAGTGTTACCGCGGTACATAGTAAGTACTGCTACTTATAAAGTAAGTACTATCATACTAATTCAAAGTGTCAATTACTTAGAAAATAAACCCAATATTCCAGGAATAGGTTATGCTTGGATGTTTGATTTAGATTATATAACTAACTCCATGGATTATTATTCTTTGCAAAAGGATTGTCAAACTAACAATGTAGGTAGTGAGTCAAGTGCAACTAATTCAGGTGCTCAAGAAGATGTTTCTTCATCAGATGATGATGTTCATGTCTATGTGCCTAACATGCCTACTGTTACTCCCATATCTGCAACTCCCAAGAAGCAAACCATGCCATCAAATAATGATCAAGCCTCCCAGGAGCTTCAGAGGCTTCAAGATCAAGAAAAGAATGCTACATCTGCCGATAAGCATTCAGGAGAAGAGTCTTTTGAGTCACAACACTCAGCAGTACATACTATACCTAGCGGTACTTCATCTACAAGTACTACTAAGTCAAAATCTGCCAAATCTGTTGACTCACTAGAAGAGATTTTGCAAGCATTGGACGATGAAGACTTATATGCCAGTCCAGCTGAAGGAATCTTCTCCAAAGCTTCCTATGATGAGCAGGGTGCAGTAACTGATTTCAACAATTTGGAAACAGAAATTCCAGTCAGTTCTATTCACACTCATAAAGTCAACAACAACCATCCTACTACACAGATTATTGGTGATCCAAAATCTGCTGTACAAACCAGAAGACAACTGCAAACCAATATTGAAACTCATGTACTAGTGAGTTATGTCAAACAACAGCAGAGAACAAATCATAAAGATACTCAGCATTGTTTGTTTGCCTGTTTCTTATCTCAAGTAGAGCCCAAAAACATCTCTCAAGCTCTTGATGAAGAAATTTAGGTAGATGTCATGCAAGAAGAATTAACACAATTTGAGCTACAAAAAGTTTGGATTCTTGTGGATCTTCCCTCAGGTAAAAGAGTAATTGGTACTAGATGGGTCTTCAGGAACAAGAAGGATGAAAGAGGGGTTGTTGTGAGGAACAAGGCAAGACTTGATGCTCAAGGCTATAGACAGGAAGAAGGGATAGACTATGATGAGGTTTTTGCACCAGTGGCAAGGATAGATGTAACACTCTCAAATTTTGTATCGGTACAGCGGAAGGGTCTTTTAGAGTGTTACGGGATAGCTCAATAACTCCAATCATAGACAACACATAAAAATGGTTGTACAAAGTTTAACATACATTCATTCGATAAAAAGTTTTAAAGTGTACAACAGGTCCCAAATTATACAGGTCATTAAGTTTACAAAACATAGATCGAATGAACATTTTTATTATTTTGTGGGCCATCAGAGTTGATCTCCATCCGGATTACCTTCAAGCACCTGAGATAAAAACATGCAAAAATCATATTAGTGAATGTCGAGTGAATTCATAGAGTTTAATAAAACTGTTATATAAAACAATCATTGAAATCAGAACACAAGTATAATATCAGAAGTAAGTCCTCGTATTGCTAGTCAGGAAATATATAAATCAAAGCATACATCTTAAACCGTCCATGAGACCATAGCCTCAATATTACCATTATAGGTAATATTATTATCGTTATTAGCATCGTATCATGTCAGATATTTAGATTACATTGGATTACATTTGGATTACTATTAGCCGCATGACATTGTTACCTTACTATCAAAACAACGGGCCGCAAACCCGACAAACAATTTTCCCATCTAAGTTAGTGTGTCGTCACAAAAATCACGCTATGTAAATCTTCTCATACATAAATTCGCTTACCAATCAATGTGGTACGACGGGGATCAACCTTCAAGGCGCAAACTGGGGTGATCGTCCCTAAATAGTACTATCATATGCATAAGCGTCTACCAAATCCCGGTAGTTCACAATTCATGCTAATGTGACTTTGAGTGACATAACCTAACTACTAATAATCCTTTTTATCTCTTTTATTGGGTCATCGCATCATTCGGGTCCATATCATTAAGCATACCATCGGGACTACTTGTGTTCAATTTTTATCAAAAACTAGCATGTTATCCCCCTCGCAGGTTTACAAATCATTTTATAAAACATTTAAAAGAGTGCGAGACTATGAGCTCACGTTGATAATGAAAGGCGGATTATCGGCTACGGGCGTGCTTCGGTCACGGAAACCTATATAAATAATAATCGGTCTTAGACTTTTGTCCAATGACTTTATCAAAATAACAAGTATACATATGATGATTTTATACATATGATGATGATCAAGTGGGTTTATATATTCTTATTTACTCATTTGAGTGTTTATGTATTGGTAACTTTTATACTAGTTTACTAGTTTTACCTATTTACATGTTTTAGGTCCAATAAGCCTATTATAAGTCTATTAACTTGTATTAATCTATTTTATACTTGTATTATCAGTATTATACTTTACATGTTGGGCCCAAGTGGGTTAAGCCCAATAAGTAAATTTATAAGTGTTTAGCCCATTTAGTTGGATTAATAGTCCAATAATGCTAACTTAGCTCGTTAATGTCCGTATGTCATATGGTTCGGGTTTTATCAGTTTTCACTTGTATTAGGTACTTATATAACAGTATATGACTTTTAAAAACTTTACATTAGACGGGTTCGATCGTCTAAGTTTTAATTGGCGAAAAACGTTAATTTTACGGTAATAGCCGAAAAGTCGTAAAAATCATGTTTATAGTTTTTATAACTTATAAATCTTATTCAACTACCATTTTTATAAAGTGTCCATTTATTTAACCTTATATATATTTATATAAATTAAATTTATAAGTTAGTGGGTTTTAATTCACATTTTATACTATATTATTTTGAGTGCTTATATAATACTATTAAACATTAATTTCTCAAAATCTGATTTTTAGTTTCATCTTCACCATTTTTATCATATCTTGAGTTCTATAAGGAGATAGAAGCTTATTTTTGGATGGCATAAACTTCATATTATGTGCTACAAATAAGTTAGTTATAGCTACTGCTCAATCCATGTGTAAGTATCCTTAACAGTCCTTACAAAACAGACTATTCAGATTGGCACACTAATCTTGTTTTGATCATATCTCACTCATTTTGATGATTCCATTGCATGGTCAACTCTCACATGTGTATGACATCTAACACTTACTTTAAATGTATTCCACCACGCAATTTTATCAGTTTATAACTTAGTTACTTACTGTTTTTATACAGCCAACATTTTAAACAAGATTTTAGCATTGTTACTTATGGTTTTTCATCTTTTTAATCATATCTATCAACACTTGATCCCCACACAACATTTTTATCATCATATACATATACAATAAGAAAGAAAATACATTTGATCTTTACAAAAATAACAAGAGAAATGGAAAGGATGATCTTCTTTACCAACCAAGATTATATCTTGTTTTTGGATGACATTAACTTGATGAACACCAAATATATCTCCAAGATCATCAACCACCAAGATTGTTTGTTGAGAAATTAGCCCTAGGACACAAGCAAATCACCTTATTTCTTGTTAATATGGCCACCAATCAATCAAGGCTTCAAGGTTTCTCCATAATATGAATAGATAACATAAGATTTGTGGCTAGAAATGATCAAATGGGGTGTTTGATGGTGGTTATGGGACGGAAATGGGGAGGAGGGTGAGAGTATGTGTGAGTTGTTTTGCATGTGAAATGGAAGCAAATGGTAAGGGTTAGTGGTTTTTGTGGTTTAGTGGAAACTTGTAGCTTACTTGTTAAGCTTATGCTTACAAGTGTAAGCTACTTGTTACAAGGGTGCCACATCAAGTGATGTGGTGTCTTCTTTGTCCGTCCCTTTTGTTAGTGGGGTGGGATAAACTTGTTTTGTCCCATCCCGCTAATTTACGGGTATTCCTCGATTCTAGTTTCCTCGATTTGCGTACCCTCGGGTCGTTTTACAAAAAACGTTTTTATAAATTATAAATCAACGGCACAAAACGAATCTAATAAAATTTGTCTCATCAAAAACGGAGTTCAAAAACGTAAATACGTAATCCTAAGGTTTCCGGTTTAGTCGTAAAGGACGCTAAATTATGCATGTAAGCCCAAATTTAAATCCGTAAATTGTGAGTTCATCAACCAACATAAAAATAAGTTTCAAAATATTATACGAGAAAATAATTCACTACCTGAAAATGTTAGATTGTCACAGTTTTTCCTCCTAAAAGGGATCAACGTCCTCGTGATCCATTTCATTTTGATGTCCGTTTCTTATTGAAATCAAAGCGGTACGGATATTTCTTCCACATTTCATCCTCTCGTTCCCAAGTAAATTCCGGTCCATGCTTTAAATTCCATCGGATCTTGACAATAGGTATCCGACTTTGTTTCAGTTGCTTTACCTCACGATCCATAACCTCTACGGGTTCTTCGATAAAATGCAACTTCCCATCTATTCGAACCTTATCCAACGAAATTTTCTCATCACTCACTGGTACACATTTCTTCATATTAGATACATGGAATGTGTTGTGAACACCATGAAGTAGTTGGGGTGACTCTAGTTTATAAGCCACCGGACCTACTCTAGATAAAATCTTAAAGGGTCCAATATAGCGGGGATTCAATTTCCCTCGTTTTCCAAATCTTATAACGCCTTTCCATGGCGATACTTTCAACATTACTCGGTCACCCACTTTAAACTCCATCGGCTTCCGCCGCACATCCGCGTAACTTTTCTGTCTACTACGGGCAGTCAACAACCTATTCTTAATCTGAACTATCATCTCCATAGTCTCCCGGATCAATTCCGGTCCCGTGAGCTGGGTATCCCCAACTTCACTCCAACATACAGGAGATCTACACTTCCTACCATACAAAGCTTCAAACGGTGCAGCCTTAATACTAGAATGGTAACTATTGTTATACGAAAACTCTGTTAACGGCAAATGTTTATCCCAATTCTTACCAAAATCTAACACACAAGCTCTCAACATATCTTCTAGTGTTTGTATCGTTCTTTCACTCTGCCCATCAGTCTGGGGGTGATAAGCAGTGCTCATGTCGAGATTCGTTCCCAAAGATCTTTGGAGAGATTTCCAAAAATTCGATGCGAATCTAGGATCTCGATCTGAAATGATCGATACAGGCACTCCATGCTTGCATACAACATTCTCAAGGTATATACGAGTCAACTTCTCCAGTGAGAATTGCTCTTTAACCGAAATGAAGTGTGCTGATTTGGTCAGTCTGTCGACAATAACCCAAATCGAGTTATTTCCAGATGATGTTCTAGGAAGCTTGGTGATAAAGTCCATCGTAATTCGCTCCCACTTCCATTCAGTAATCTTTGGCTGTTGAAGTAGTCCTGATGGCTTTTGATGTTCAGCTTTGACCCTAGCACAAGTCAAGCATTGAAGAACATACATAGCAATATCAGCTTTCATATTCGGCCACCAGTACAACTTCTTCAAATCATGGTACATCTTATCAGATCCCGGATGAATGGAATGCTTAGATTTATGGGATTCTAACATAATCAAATCTCTTAAGCCTCCAAACTTAGGTATCCACATACGACCTCTTAAGCATTTCACTCCATTAGCTCTAACCTCTAAAGGATCTCCTTCTCCTAGGAACCCTTCATTAACAAAATTTTCTTTCTTACAGGCTTCTATTTGCGCATTTCTAATTTGCTCAGGCAAATTATTGTGCACGGTCAAGACTAGAGAACGTACCCTGATAGGCTCTCTATCTTTCCTGCTTAATGCATCGGCAACAACATTGGCTTTTCCTGGGTGATATTTTATATCACAATCATAATCACTTAACAATTCTATCCATCTTCGTTGCCTCATGTTCAATTCCTTCTGATCGAGAATATACTGTAGGCTCTTGTGATCGGTGAATACCGTACACTTGGTGTCATACAGATAATGTCTCCACAACCTAAGAGCAAAGACTACAGCTCCTAACTCAAGATCATGGGTAGTATAATTCTCCTCATTCTTCCTTAATTGCCTAGAAGCATAAGTTATCACTTTTTCTTGTTTCATCAAAATAGCTCCATAACCTCTAAGAGATGCATCACAATACACTACAAAATCTTCACTCCCGTCGGGTAATGATAAAATTGGCGCACTACATAATTTTTGCTTCATTGTCTGAAATGCTCCATCTTCATCACTTCCCCAAACGAAATGTTTATTCTTCTGGGTAAGCTTATTCAAGGGTTTAGCTATTAAAGAAAATTCTTTAATGAATCGCCTATAATAGCCAGCCAATCCTAAGAACTGTCGCACTTCCGTTGGCGTTGTCGGTGCAGACCAATTCTTTATGCTTCAACCATCAACATGAATTCCATCCTTGTTAATCACATGACCAAGAAATTGCACGGAATCTAACCAAAAATCACATTTCTAAAACTTAGCAAACAACCTTTCATCCTTTAACAAATTCAAAATAATCCTTAAATGTTCTCTATGTTCATCTTCATTCTTGGAATAGATTAGAATATCGTCAATAAACACAATCACAAATTTATCCAAGTAGGGTTTGCACACTCGATTCATTAAATCCATGAAAACCACAGGTGCGTTCGTTAACCCAAATGGCATTACTTGAAATTCATAGTGTCCATAACGAGTTCTAAATGCAGTTATAGGAATATCTTCTTCACGGACGCGAAGTTGGTGATATCCAGACCGCAAATCTATCTTAGAATACACACTAGATCCTTGTAGTTGATCAAACAAATCATCAATCCTTGGTAAAGGATATCGATTTTTAATCGTCAACTTATTCAGTTCCCTATAATCAATGCACATACGGAAAGATCCGTCCTTCTTCTTAACGAACAAGACTGGAGCTCCCCAAGGCGACGAGCTCGATCGAATAAAACCTTTATCAGACAACTCCTTAAGTTGTTCAGATAACTCCTTTAATTCAGAAGGGGCTAATCGGTATGGCGCACGTGCCACCGGTGCAGCACCAGGAATTAAATTGATTCGAAACTCAACTTGCCTTATCGGTGGAAGTCCGGGTAAATCTTTAGGAAATACCTCAGGAAATTCACAAATAATAGGTAGATCTTCCAATCGTTTCTCCTTAAACTCATTCCCGGTCACTTGAGCTAAGAATAACTCGCACCCGTTCCTGATGTACTTTTGGACTTTAATACATGAAACGATTTTCAAACGGGATTCACCTCGATTACCATCAATTACTAACGTCCTATTCCTAAGAGGAATCTTAACCTTCTTCTCTCCACATAAAATAGTAGCATTATTCAACGACAACCAATCCATACCAATAATAATATCAAAACTACCTAATTCTATCAACATCAAATCAATCGAAAAGGAATAGTTCAAGAGATTTAGAGAGCATCCTTCTAATAGCTTATTAGTTTTCACTAATTTACCATCAGCCAATTCCACCTCGTAACTAGTATTTATCTCAACAGGTTCAATGTCAATAAGGGCACTAAATTTAGTGGATACAAAGCTCCTATCAACACCCGAATCAAATAAAGCAACATCATAATGATTGTTGAGTAAAAACATACCAGTAACAACATTCAGATCCTCTTTCTTCACCTCGACTGTTCCAAGTTGATAAACACCACCCTGGGGGTTTCTTCCAGGTACAATCGCTTTCAACTTAGGGCAATCCGATTTCCTATGACCTTCTTCATTACAGTTGAAGCAAATGGTTCCCTTATTACACCTTTCAACCTTGTGTCCAAGCTTTCCGCAATTTCGGCACTTCCAGCAGTCGCCAGCATGCCTCTTGTTGCCACACTTAGGACATCTATCATCGTTTCTCGGTGTGTTGTTGGTAAGAGCATTTGCATTCCCCTTTCTCTGGTTCTGACGGCGATTGAAATTCTTCCTATTATCACCTCTATCTACACGATCACCGTCACCCTTTCTTTTCTCACCAACACGGGCTTCATCTTCCCTATCCTGAATTATCTGTCCAATGAGTTGGTAAGCCATTCGAACTGCATCATCAATGGTCAGTGGTTTAGATGATGTCACGTCCCCCCGGATATTCTTGGTCAACCCTTTAATATATTGCTCAATTCGGATCTCTTCGGGTTCCACCAATCGAGGACACAGCAAGGCCAACTCATGGAATCGATTTGTGTAACTATCAATGTCCACACCTTTCATTCTCAAATGAATCAACTCTTGTTCTAACCTAATGATCACACTACGGGGATAGAACTCCAAAGTTATCCACGTCTTAATTTCAGCCCAAGAAGTAGCATTAGCAGCATCAATACCCATGAAAGCAATTCTCCCGTTCCACCAAGTCAACGCACGACCTTTAAGATTAGCCATAGCAAAAGTCACCTTATCTTCCTCCTTACACTTACTAATCCGAAATACCGACTCAATCTTCTCAATCCACTGGCTTCATCCTACAGCACCTTCAGTTCCATTAAAAGGTAGAGGTTCACACTTCATGAACGTCACATAAGTACAGCCACAAACTTCAGGTGCATTAGTTCCAAGTCCTCCTACATTTCCTCCAGCATTAGCATTCACATTATTAGCATTCACATTCACATTAGTACCACCAATTCCACTACCGCCAGCTTCACTACCGCCAGCTCCACTACCGCCAGCTCCACTACCGCCAGCTCCACTACCGCCAGCTTCATTTCTAGCATTTGCCATAAATTCAGTCATAGATGCGGTAACTTGCTCCGTAATAATCCTACGTACATCATCCTCAGTCACAGCTTTCTTGGGCAGCATAGTTCTATAATTTCACAATTTCAAAGTATTAAGCATTCACCCAACAAGGGATTCATATAATATGGATTGAACTCATAATCAAGATACAAATAAGGCACAATATGGAATTCAAGACAAGATACATATTTCATTGGATTTGAAACAAAAGCATTGTCTTAATTACATCCAATATCAAAGCTCTAGCACTATACATACTCAAAATTCGTGCCAGGTCTACTAACTAACAAGTCGGTTCAGTCAAAGTTACAAAGGTACAAAAGATACAAAGGTCACTACTTAAACACAGACTGGTCTACTGAGAACCGCCAGATGGTCCATCATCCATCGTCTTCTGTACCTTTGTCGGATGATCACTAGACACATCTTCAACTGGGTGCTTACGGATCACTCCTCTTTCAACCATGTTAGCATAAAATATACTATTCCAACCCACAGATATATTCAACTCTTTCTCAGCTTTCTCACGCATCGCACGAGCTACATTCAACTGAATCTCCATAGAATTCACCTTTTTCTTCATAGCAGCAAACTCACCACTTTCTAACACAGATAACCTCCTAAAAGCCTCATTCAAACCACGCTCTACATCAGTCAAATCTAAACTAATCAATTCCTGCTCTTTCTCACCAACCTTAGTCTTCGACTCCAAATAAGAAACATGAGTCTGAACAACACCTAATCTAATCTCTATCATACTAGTCTGAGCACGGGAAGCATCTAAATCACATCTCAAGGCCCAAGGTGCAAGACCATCAATATGAGTAGCCTCTCGAACACTAGACGACTCTCCTATCACACGTCTATGAGTAGCAATACCATCAGTACCGTCAGGTGCATCATCATCCTCATCCTCCTCTGATTCAGAATCAGATTCAGATGATTCAGACATTTCATCTCTAGGTAGCTCAACCTCAGAATCAGGCAAATAAACTGGTGGGGGTAAGGGCTCACCCTCCGGAACATCATAAGGGTAAATAAGCTCAGCTTCCTCATCATCATCAACCTCATCGTCTATACCTATATCCTCCTTCACATCCTCGTCGTCAATCTCATCATCTATATTATCTATCCCAATCTCATCATCATTCTCAATATCAACATTATCAATCTCATTCTCTACCATATCAACCTGAGGGGCAATCTGATCTCCTAGTCCTATCTCGGGCTCGGGATCCTCAAATGGTTCCTCCTCATCATCATCCATATCATAATCTACTAAGTCTAAATATGGGTCATCCTCTACATTAGGTTCGGGAATAGCATGGTTCTCTACAGGAATATTAGGGTCAGCCATGACAATCTGCATTTATATATATATATATCTCGTATTAGGATAACATACTTATTAAACAATTACATACTGAAACCATGATATATACATATATATAAATTAAATTATATATATCAAAATATATATCTTCTCAATAGGGCTTGTTGGTAACGTCAGAGATCTTTGGCACCGTTATAGTCAAAAGATTTTTCAAATATTTTCTCAAATGTTCATAGTTAAAAGGTTTTGAAAAGTTTTGTTCAAAACCTTGGTTTTTAAAATCTTTCGTTCTCTATAACGAGAGCTCTGGTACCAAACTGTAACACTCTCAAATTTCGTATCGGTACAGCGGAAGGGTCTTTTAGAGTGTTACGGGATAGCACAATAACTCCAATCATAGACAACACATAAAAATGGTTGTACAAAGTTTAACATACATTCATTCGATAAAAAGTTTTAAAGTGTACAACAGGTCCCAAATTATACAGGTCATTAAGTTTACAAAACATAGATCGAATGAACATTTTTATTATTTTGTGGGCCATCAGAGTCGATCTCCATCCGGATTACCTTCAAGCACCTGAGATAAAAACATGCAAAAATCATATCAGCGAATGCCGAGTGAATTCATAGAGTTTAATAAAACCGTTATAAAAACAATCATTGAAATCAGAACACAAGTATAATATCAGAAGTAAGTCCTCGTATTGCTAGTCAGGCAATATATAAATCAAAGCATACATCTTAAACCGTCCATGAGACCGTAGCCTCAATATTACCATTATAGGTAATACTATTATCGTTATTAGCATCGTATCATGTCAGATATTTAGATTACATTGGATTACATTTGGATTATTATTAGCCGCATGACATTGTGACCTTACTATCAAAACAACGGGCCGCGAACCCGACAAACAATTTTCCCATCTAAGTTAGCGTGTCATCACAAAAATCACGCTATGTAAAACTTCTCATACATAAATTCGCTTACCAATCAATGTGGTACGACGGGGATCAACCGTCAAGGCGCGAACTGGGGTGATCGTCCCCAAATAGTACTATCATATGCATAAGAGTCTACCAAATCCCGGTAGTTCACAATTCATGCTAATGGGACTTTGAGTGACATAACCTAACTACTAATAATCCTTTTTATCTCTTTTATTGGGTCATCGCATCATTCGGGTCCATATCATTAAGCATACCATCGGGACTACTTGTGTTCTATTTTTATCAAAAACTAGCATGTTATCCCCCTCGCGGGTTTACAAATCATTTTATAAAACATTTAAAAGAGTGTGAGGCTATGAACTCACGTTGATAATGAAAGGAGGATTATCAGCTACGGCCGTGCTTCGGTCACGGAAACCAATATAAATAATAATCGGTCTTAGAGTATACATATGATGATTTTATACATATGATGATGATCAAGTGGGTTTATATATTCTTATTTACTCATTTTAGTGTTTATGTATTGGTAACTTTTATACTAGTTTACTAGTTTTACCTATTTACATGTTTTAGGTCCAATAAGCCTATTATAAGTCCATTAACTTGTATTAATCCATTCTATACTTGTATTATCAGTATTATACTTTACATGTTGGGCCCAAGTGGGTTAAGCCCAATAAGTAAATTTATAAGTGTTTAGCCCTTTTAGTTGGATTAATAGTCCAATAATGCTAACTTAGCTCGTTAATGTCCGTATGTCATATAGTTCGGGTTTTATCGGTTTTTACTTGTATTAGGTACTTATATATCAGTATATGACTTTTAAAAACTTTACATTAGACGGGTTTGATCGTCTAAGTTTTAGTTGGCGAAAAACGTTAATTTTACGGTAATAGCCGAAAAGTCGTAAAAATCATGTTTATAGTTTTTATAACTTATAAATCTTATTCAACTACCATTTTTATAAAGTGTCCATTTATTTAACCTTATACATATTTATATAAATGAAATTTATAAGTTAGTGGGTTTTAATTCACATTTTATACTATATTATTTTGAGTGCTTATATAATACTATTAAACATTCATTTCTCAAAATCTGATTTTTAGTTTCATCTTCACCATTTTTATCATATCTTGAGTTATATAAGGAGATAGAAGCTTATTTTTGGACGGCATAAACTTCATATTATGTGCTACAAATAAGTTAGTTATAGCTACTGCTCAATCCATGTATAAGTATCCTTAACAGTCCCTATAAAATAGACTATTCAGATTGGCACACTAATCTTGTTTTGATCATATCTCACTCATTTTGATGATTTCATTGCATGGCCAACTCTCACATGTGTATGACATCTAACACTTACTGTTAATGGATTCCACCATGCAGTTTTATCAGTTTATAACTTAGTTACTTACTGATGAGATGGCATTTATACATGATCTCATCGTTCTTTTCGGGCTTTAAATGCATAAAAATGTCATAAAATACCATATATATATGCTTGTGTTTGTTTACTTGTGTATTTTAGGTATGGATATCATGAAAAATACAAAAGATCACAAGATACAAGGAAAAACGGACACGAGAAACGAAGCCGTATAAAGAACCGGGCCCTAATTCATGGAATATTCAACAAATACCCTTGAAGACTTGAAGACATACAAGATTGATCCTCATTAATTGAAGAAATGACACTTAAAACCCTTGTATATTCATAATTACAAGTTTGGTCCCTTAAGTTTGTCAAAATCACACAAATGGTCCTTCAACTTTGAAGAAATGGCAAGATTAGTCCCTCCACAATTCCAAATTGCCAACAATGGTCCCTCATGAAGTCAAAGATACATTGAAAACCTTTGAAGATCAAGAATGTCCAAGATCAGCCCTTGAAATATCTCAAAATGGCAAAAACAACCCTTTGAAACCTTTTTCCAAAGTTTTGTGCCAAAACTGCCAAGTCATGAAACTTATTAACAAAGGAAAAGTGTTTTGGTGACTGAATAACACGTTTTACCTATTTTCTGAAAACACAAGGGTTAAACATGGGCAATTGAAACATTCAAAAGATAATTGCGCCAAACACTTTTTCATTCCACCAAAAACGGATCAAACACTCAACTATTCACTTTTACCCACCCAGAATTACCTCACTTAAAACAAAGGGTAATTTTCAATTACCCTGGAACATGTGTGATTCACACATGCAGAAAACCATCCCAACCCTAAAATCCTTAATCCCACTCACAATGGACCCCACCCCCAAATACCCGTTCACCTATCATGTGACTATTTGCCCTCCAAGTCATCCTACGTGTCCAAATCAACAGCTAAGGATCCTTGCTTCATTCCAAAGCTAAATTGAACGTCTTGGATCATTTTGGTCAGCTCATCAATAACAAACTGCCTCAAGTGCTCAAGGGCATTTTATAGAAATCACTTCTAGGGTTTGTGAATAGTGTAGCCAGGCATTTGCCTATAAAAGGAGACCTCAACATGTGAGAGTCCCTTTGTTCCAGTTTTACCTTTTAAACTTGTAATTCCTTTTTGAAATTAATAAAAGTTGGTATTTTGAGAAAATTGTAATTCCTTTTTATGTTTTTGAAAGTTGGTATTGTTTAAAGGTGATTCTGAGTTCCATTTGTTGTTATAAGTGTGCTTGAATCATTTGGTTCAAGGACGTTTATGTTTGGTAAGTTTTTCAAGTTTGAAAAAGCTTGAAAAGTGTTTTCTGAATTTGCTTATTTTTTGTACTAATCCTTAACCATAAGCTATAAGCTCTTGCAAGCTTGTTGACACCAAGCTTGTGAAGGGATTAGGGCCTTTGGTTGGGCTGATTGTTCATTGTGTTGAAGAAATCAAGCCCTTGAGTTTCTGCTTTGAAACATCAACCAAGGCATTCATCATCTTTGTTATTGAAGTACCTTGGTCTTGTTCTAGTTGTTGAACAAGGTCCAAGGAGCATAGCTGGCTCTCCTAGGATGTTGTGGAGGGCAGGTATAATCCCTTGATTACATTTCCTCTAAAAATTTCATGTTACTGCTTGTTTTGTACTTTGGCATGTAATTTGTTGATTCTGTGTTTGTGCTTTGTGTTTTATGGTTGTAATCTGTTAGTTGTCACCTAGTGTAGCTATTTGAAGGATAAAATCAATAGGTTGTGTTTAAAAATCACAAGTTGCTTTGAAAAGTGGTTGATTAAGGACTGTTTGGGAATACTGGTTCATAAGGCCTTGTGGCCTTGAGCCCTTGGTTCTTAGGGTTTGGGAGGTCTAAACAAGTAATTTTGAACAAGTTTTAGTCATTGGTTTAGTTTCTGAAAGTTTCGAAAAGGGATTTGAAGTTTTGCAAAAATCTGATAAAAGTGTTGTTGAAATTGTTCAAACACATCAGATCCAATAACTTCTTTGTTTGTTGGATCTAAGGTCTGAAATCAGGTTTGGAAATAGTTTAGGTGATAAGCTATCTATTGGTTATCTGGTTGTTGAATTTGGTGGCTTATTGAGTGTGCTATAGCTTATCAAAGTTGGCTGAAGTGGTCATTTGCATCAGCAAAGTGACCATCTTATTTTGTGTCTGCATTTGTTATCCTATTGTATGCCTTGTGATTTTGCTGCTTGGAACTTGTTTAAGTGCTGCTTGTGAGTGGATTTTGCTATTTGGTGTGCTTTGTATCTGGCTTATAAGCTAACTGGCTTATTAAGCCCTTATTGCCAAAATTTGCCATCAAAAGGTCAACTGACCTCTTGATTCACAAGGCCTCCTCCTTGAGTCCTTCACAAAAATTGCTTATAACAAGCCCATATACCATTCCTGATCATTTGGTGAACTTTGGAGTACTTTGACTTTTGGTCAAATAAGCACAAATTGGCTTATTTTTTAGAACTGCTTATTGGCACATGCAACAACTTGGCTTTTGTAATAGAAATCATTTTTCTTAGCTTAATAACAAATCTGGAAGGTTACAAGTCTTTTGGTTAAGCTTTTGCTAGAAAACTAGCTTATTTGGCTTTTTCAGCCAGCTTATTGGTTCTTACAGCTTATTCTACTTGGCTTTTTGTGATTTTCTTGATTGATTATTCTTAGTTAAGCTATTTGTGAGCTTTTGCAACAAACTAGAGCTTCTGAGGTGCCCTAAATCTCAAACCCGACTATTTTGTCGTTTTGTGGATTTGAACTTTGCTTATTTCTAGCTTATTGAGTGTGCTTTTTCAAAATTTCTTTATACAGATCTCATAAGCATCCCAAAAGAAGGTTGTGTGTCAAATTAGAGCTTATGGCATTGGCTTATTGCTTAATGGGCTGAAAAGCCCAATAAGAATAAGCTGCTTGCTTATTAAGCTGTGATAAGCTCACATTCAGCTTTTGGGCCTTTAGAGTTTTGTGTTTAGAATCAAATTTTGAGTCAGATTGGGCTTTTCCAAGTCAATTGGGCCAAGTTTGACTTTTTGGGCCAAAAAGCCCATTAAGGTTGACTGTTTTTGGTTTTGGCCCATTTGAGGGCCCAATAGGGGTATTCTGGTCATTTTACTTTGATTTTCTGATTATTTAGGTTAAAATAAACTAGTTTGCAAGTTTTTAGAATTTTTTATAATTTTGGGATTTTTAATATTATTTTATTATTATTTTTCAAATTTCATATTTTTCAACTTTTTACATTTTTCTTAGCTTTAAAACATTAAAATAGGAATTTAGCAACTTTTAGAATAATTTTATCACTTTTAGATTAATTTTTATAATTATTTTAAGTTTTAATAGTTTTAAATCATTTTAAATAGTTTTTGTTAATTTTAAAACTTCTAAAAATAGTTTTTAATCTTTTTAGGTCATTTTAGAGGTTTACCAATTGAAAAATCTTTATTTAGGCTTTTTGATAATTTATTTGATTTTTAGGGCTTTAATTAGCATTTAGAAATTGAATATTTAATTATTTAAAAGGTTTAAAAAAGTTTTGATCATTGGTAAACTCTTAGTTTATTAATTTTGATTTTTGGTGAATTTTTTGTAATTTTTAGAATTAATTTTAATTTTTGTATTTTTTACGATTTTACGTTTGTCGTTGTAGTAGTAATTTTCACGTCTTCGTCATCTTCTTTTCTCATCCCCTTCTAAACCAATCATTAATCACAAACATTTAACAAGTTTTTCACACACATATACCTCCTTGGGAAACGAACTTCATAAGGGTCATTAACACTTGGTTTTTCCTAAAATCATTTGTTTAATACTTACCGCTTTTACGCTCCTTTTCCTAAAGGACGTATTTTTACCACAATCATTTTGGCGCCGCTGCCGGGGAAGTGTGTCGTGATTAATTTGCATTGTTGTTTTTAATATTAACCATAAATAGTATTTGTATTAGTAGAAATCTACTAATACGTATTATCGGTTTTCTTGGTTTTTCTTGTGAAAATATTATTACTATATTGTATTAAGTATCACAACAAATAAACAATATCTCCAAAAGTGTGAAAACACAACCTTAATTGGGATTTGATCTCCTAGTTATTGTATTCGAATCTCAAACAAAAAGAAAAAGGCAAAAATAGATAAATACTTTCGTGAAGCTCGATTTTGAAAAATACAAACTATAAGGTGGGTATAAGGCGGGTATTATAAAATATACCCTAAGGAAAAAGGCTCTTAAGTGCTTCGCGCCGCCTCGTTTCCCCGCTTGCTTGTGAGTATTTTGAGATTGAAGGCTAATCGAGGGTTTTGCCGCACAAAGTATTATTACGTATAATATATTTGCTTGGTTTCTTTGTGATTAAACCCTCTTGAACAATTTGGTTTTCACCAAAGTTCTAAAGTCATTCGAAGGCGTTCACTCCACGTGATCGTTTTCATTCCTTTGAGGCTTCTTTAATCAAGAGTTTGATTCGAGGAGAGATTTTGTAGATTGTTGTCTACGAAGATACACCAAAATCCAAAAAAATTAAAAACAATCAAAAACACAAAAAAAAAAATTGAAAAGTCACAAAACACCCAAAAAGAATCTTCTTTGCTCACCTTCCATTCTTCGTGAAGTTTATGATCACTCGTAATCAAGCCAAACGAGCTCGTAAACGTCTTAAAAAGCAAGCCAATCAAGAGACGTTGATTGAAGAACAACCTCCAATTGTTGAACCTATTGTAGAACAAGAAGTCGTCATGGCTAATCGTACTATGATGGAGTTGCTACAAGCACCCACCGAGGGTTTTGGAGAGGCCATTGTGATTCCCGCCATCCTTGCGGAGAATTTCGAGATTAAGACGGGTTTAATGTCGATGTTGCAAGCAAATAATTTTAGAGGTCATGAGAAAGACAACCCGCACTATCACATTAGGAATTTTAACCATCTCACCGCTACTAGCAAGTTTAAGGATGTTCCACATGACGCCATTAAGATGATGTTGTTTCCATACTCGTTAGATGGACCCGCAAAAATTTGGCTTGAGAAAGAACCGCCAAATTCGATTTTGACATGGGGTGATCTCGTTTCTAAGTTTGTGAACAAGTTTTTTCCACCATCTAAAACAACACATTTGAAAAATGAGATTTCACGATTTGTGTAAAGAAATAATGAAAGTTTTTCAATGGCATGGGAACGCTTTAAAGAAATGTTACATGAATGTCCACACCATGATTTTTCGGAATTGCATCAAATTGATACTTTTTATAATGGGCTTAATGATCATGAACGAGATTATTTGAATGCCGCCGCGGGTGGTAATTTTTTGTGCAAGACGACAAATGAGGCTTTGAAAATCATCGAGAATAGATCTAAGGTTTATATCCCTCGTAACACACCGAGTGTTGCCAATTTGGGTTCGCCATCATCGTCATCGTCTCGTAGCATTAATGCCTTACATGATGAAGCTAATGAGGAAAATCGGTTTTTTGATAGATTTGCTAATCTTATGTCCCATTGGAAAGCTCAAGAAGCTTCAAATTCCGCTTCGGTTAAAGCGGTTGCTAAGAGTTGTTTGTCTTGTGGTGGAGCTCATGATCTTTCCGAGTGCATTACCGCGGATGGTAACACTTCGAGTGCTTATGTAGCAACGGGAACTTACAACCAAAACGGTCAAGGTTCCCGCCCAAATCAAGCTCCACCAAATCAAAATGCTAATAATTATCGAAACAACAACCAAGGTGGTAATTACCAAGGCAATTCACGTAACTACAACAAAGGGAATTATCAAAGTGGGAATGGACAAGTCACTAATCAAAATCAAAACCGTGATTTTCAAAACACTACACAAGGTTTTCAAAATGCTCACACTAAAAATCTTCAAGGAGAATTTTTGGATTATGCTAAAGCAAATGATGCTAAATTTGATAACATGCAACGTGAGATGATTAGCTTAAGATCCGAGTTGAAAAACAAGCTAAAAAATGAACTTGCTAATGAACTTAAAACTCATGCAAATAAAATGGAAGGAAATGTCCAACGTCTTCAACAAAATCAACAAAAGATGGAATTAGGAAAACATGAGATTAAGCAAGAGTTATTAAAAGCGGATGCTAGGCAATCAAAATTTGAGAACCGAATGGCTAAGATGTTTGAAGCAATCATGTGTAAACCCTCTTCCTCGGGTGGTCTTCCTAGTGATACCATTGCAAACCCGAAGGGAGAAATGAAGGTTATTACTACACGAAGTGGTAAAACTTTCAAGGAACCGATCTCTCGTCCAAGTACTTCTACGGAGAAGGAAATCGAGAAAGAACCCGAGGTGATGGTCGAAAAGGAGCACATTACAATCCCACGAAGTACCGCTCAAACCACACCTACGGTTGAACCAATACCAATTGTGGAACCCGAGTTTCCAAGGACGTTGCCTAATGACCAACCCACGCCACCTTTACCCTACCCTTCGAGACGAAACAAAGAAAAATTGCAAGAACGTAACAAACAACAAATTGAGCTTTTTATAAAGATGTTTCAACAAGTGCATTTTGATGTGAGTTTAGCCTACGCGTTGTTGTATATGCCTCGTTTCGCTTCCACTTTTAAAAGTATGATGAGCGATAAGGAAAAGCTTTCAAAGCTTGCTAATTGTTCTTCGGTTTATGTTAACCGCATACCAGAAAAAGTTGGTGACCCCGGAAAGTTTCTCATTCCTTGTGACATACAAGATATGAAAGAATGCCTCGCCTTGGCCGATCTTGGTGCGAGCATTAATTTGATGCCATTTTCCATTTGGAAATCGCTTTCGCTTCCGGCTCTTATTCCTTCGAACATGTCTATCGAGATGGCCGATCATTCTACGATTTTAGCATGTGGAGTAGCCGAAGATGTTTTCGTGAAAGTGGGGAAGTTCTACTATCCCGTTGATTTTATAGTAGTTGACATCCCCGCGGATCCTCAAGTTCCTCTAATTTTAGGTTGTTCATTTTTAGACACTTCGAGATCGCTTATCGATGTACATGCAACAACTTGGCTTTTGTAATAGAAATCATTTTTCTTAGCTTAATAACAAATCTGGAAGGTTACAAGTCTTTTGGTTAAGCTTTTGCTAGAAAACTAGCTTATTTGCCTTTTTCAGCCAGCTTATTGGTTCTTACAACTTATTCTACTTGGCTTTTTGTGATTTTCTTGATTGATTATTCTTAGTTAAGCTATTTGTGAGCTTTTGCAACAAACTAGAGCTTCTGAGGTGCCCTAAATCTCAAACCCGACTATTTTGTCGTTTTATGGATTTGTACTTTGCTTATTTCTGGCTTATTGAGTGTGCTTTTTCAAAATTTCTTTTTACAGATCTCATAAGCATCCCAAAAGAAGGTTGTGTGTCAAATTAGAGCTTATGGCATTGGCTTATTGCTTAATGGGCTGAAAAGCCCAATAAGAATAAGCTGCTTGCTTATTAAGCTGTGATAAGCTCACATTCAGCTTTTAGGCCTTTAGAGTTTTGTGTTTAGAATCAAATTTTGAGTCAGATTGGGCTTTTCCAAGTCAATTGGGCCAAGTTTGACTTTTTGGGCCAAAAAGCCCATTAAGGTTGACTGTTTTTGGTTTTGGCCCATTTGAGGGCCCAATAGGGGTATTCTGGTCATTTCACTTTGATTTTCTGATTATTTAGGTTAAAATAAACTAGTTTGCAAGTTTTTAGAATTTTTTGTAATTTTTGGATTTTTAATATTATTTTATTATTATTTTATTATTATTTTTCATATTTTTCAACTTTTTACATTTTTCTTAGCTTTAATACATTAAAATAGGAATTTAGCAACTTTTAGAATAATTTTATCACTTTTAGATTAATTTTTATAATTATTTTAAGTTTTAATAGTTTTTAAATCATTTTAAAAAGTTTTTGTTAATTTTAAAATTTCTAAAAATAGTTTTTAATCTTTTTAGGTCATTTTAGAGGTTTACCAACTGAAAAATCTTTATTTGGGCTTTTTGATAATTTATTTGATTTTTAGGGCTTTAATTAGCATTTAAAAATTGAATATTTAATTATTTAAAAGGTTTAAAAAAGTTTTGATCATTGGTAAACTCTTAGTTTATTAATTTTGATTTTTGGTGAATTTTTGGTAATTTTTAGAATTAATTTTAATTTTTGTAGTTTTTACGATTTTACGTTTGTCGTTGTAGTAGTAATTTCACGTCTTCGTCATCTTCTTTTCTCATCCCCTTCTAAACCAATCATTAATCACAAACATTTAACAAGTTTTTCACACACATATACCTCCTCGGGAAACGAACTTCATAAGGGTCATTAACACTTGGTTTTTCCTAAAATCATTTGTTTAATACTTACCGCTTTTACGCTCCTTTTCCTAAAGGACGTATTTTTACCACAATCACTTACTGTTTTTATAAAGCTAACATTTTAAGCAAGATTTTAGCATTGTTACTTATGGTTTTTCATCTTTTTAATCATATCTATCAACACTTGATCCCCACACAACATTTTTATCATCATATATTCATCATATACATATACAATAAGAAAGAAAATACATTTGATCTTTACAAAAATAACCAGAGAAATGGAAAGGATGATCTTCTTTACCAACCAAGATTATATCTTGTTTTTGGATGACAATAACTTGATGAACACCAAATATATCTCCAAGATCATCAACCACCAAGATTATTTGTTGAGAAATTAGCCCTAGGACACAAGCAAATCACCTTCTTTGTTGTTAATATGGCCACCAATCAATCAAGGCTTCAAGGTTTCTCCATAATATGAATAGATAACATAAGATTTGTGGCTAGAAATGATCAAATGGGGTGTTTGATGGTGGTTATGGGACGGAAATGGGGAGGAGGGTGAGAGTATGTGTGAGTTGTTTTGCATGTGAAATGGAAGCAAATGGTAAGGGTTAGTGGTTTCTGTGGTTTAGTGGAAACTTGTAGCTTACTTGTTAAGCTTTTGCTTACAAGTGTAAGCTACTTGTTACAAGGGTGCCACATCAAGTGATGTGGTGTCCTCTTTGGCCGTCCCTTTTGTTAGTGGGGTGGGATAAACTTGTTTTGTCCCATCCCGCTAATTTACGGGTATTCCTCGATTCTAGTTTCCTCGATCTGCGTGCCCTCGGGTCGTTTTATGAAAAACGTTTTTATAAATTATAAATCAACAGCACAAAACGAATCTAATAAAAATTGTCTCATCAAAAATGGAGTTCAAAAACATAAATACGTAATCCCTAGTAATAGTTGATGACTATTCTAGATTCACTTGGACTAGATTTTTGGCATCTAAGAATGAAGCTTTCGATCACTTCGAAATCTTTAGTCGAAGAATTCAAAATCAACTAGGATGTTCAATTGTTTCTATTAGGACGGATCATGGTAGGGAATTTGATAATGAAGTGCAATTTGGTGCCTTTTGTGAAGCTCATGGTATTACCCATAACTTCTCAGCTCCTCGCACTCCACAATCAAATGGGGTAGTTGAAAGGAAGAATAGGACTCTCCAAGAGATGAGTAGGACGATGTTAAACGAGCAATCTTTGCCTCAAAAGTTTTGGTGCAATGTCGTGGACACATCGACTTATATTCTCAACCGAATTCTTATTCGACCTTTCCTAGGAAAGACCCCCTGTGAGATTCTTAAAGGTAAGAAACCCTCATTAGAATACTTTAGGGTGTTTGGAAGCAAGTGCTTTTTCCTCAACACCAAAGACTACCTTACCAAGTTTGACCCAAAGTCTTACGAAAGTATCCTTTTAGGTTATTCCCAAACTAGTAAAGCCTACATAGTCCTAAATAGAACCACAGGGGTTATTGAAGAATCACTCAACGTAACCTTTGATGAAACCCCTCCCTCACCCAAGACACCACCATTGGTTGATGATGACTTGGATGAATTAGAAGTAGTTAAAGCCAAAGAGGTTAGAAAAATAGGAGTTGAAGACCTTAGTGTTGAAAAGGAAGTAAACATTAAGGAGTCTAGGGATCATACTCTCAATAATGTCATTGGTGACTTAAATCAAAGGACCCTAAGATCTCAAGTCCAAAACCAAAGCAACTTATTTTGTTTTGTCTCCTTGATTGAACCAAAGAATGTTAAAGAAGCTTTGACGGATGAGAGTTGGGTCATTGCGATGCAAGAAGAATTAAATCAATTCATTGCCAATGATGTTTGGGAACTTGTTTCTCCACCTAGAATTTCTACCATTATAGGAACCAAATGGGTATTTAGGAATAAGCTAGATGAGAATGGTGTTGTGTCTCGTAACAAGGCTAGACTTGTAGCTCAAGGCTATAATCAACAAGAAGGGATTGATTATGACGAGACATATGCACCGGTAGCTAGATTAGAATCAATTAGAATCCTTTTAGCCTACGCTTGTGCCTTAGATATTAAGCTCCAACAAATGGATGTAAAGAGTGCATTTCTTAACGGTTTGATCAATGAGGAGGTATATGTGGCTCAACCTCCCGGCTTCATTGATTTTGAGAAACCGGACCATGTTTACAAGCTTAAGAAAGCACTTTATGGACTCAAACAAGCACCCAAAGCTTGGTATGATAGACTTAAAGCGTTTCTTGTTAAACATGAGTATACCATGGGAATGGTAGACAATACACTCTTTACAAAGAAGAAAGGTCCTCACCTCATAATCGTACAAATATATGTTGATGACATTATATTTGGCTCAACTTGTCAAGAATTGTGTGATGACTTTGCCAAAATCATGCATGATGAGTTTGAAATGAGTATGATGGGAGAACTTAAATTCTTTTTAGGACTCCAAATTAAACAAATGGACGATGGTATTTTCTTTAGTCAATCTAAGTACGCTAAAGAAATGCTAAAGAAATTTGGATTAGAAGAATCTAGACCAATGAAGACCCCTATGGCCTCGGATACTAAACTCACCGTAGATGATGATTGTGAGTCGATAGACAACACCAAATATAGAGGTATGATTGGTAGTTTGTTGTACCTAACGGCAAGTCGACCGGATATCATGTTTAGTGTTTGCCTTTGTGCTCGCTTCCAAGAGGCTCCCAAAACCTCTCACCTTGAAGCGGTTAAGCGTATCTTCCGATACATTAAAGGCACTATACATTTAGGATTATGGTATCCTAAAGGGACCGGCGTAGAAACCATTGTCTACGCGGACTCGGATCATGCGGGAGACTATGTAGACCGGAAAAGCACTAGTGGAGTTTGTACCTTCATGGGTTATTGTTTAACTTCTTGGTTCTCCAAGAAACAAACCGCTCTTGCGATATCCACCACGGAAGCCGAGTATGTGAGTGTCAGAAAAGCATGCCAACAAGCTCTATGGATGAAGCAAGCGCTTGTTGATTACGGGATTTCTCTTGATGATGTTCCCATCATGTGCGATAATAAATGCGCTATAGACCTAAGCAAGAATCCCGTGCAACATTCGCGAACCAAACACATAGAAATTAGACACCATTTCCTTAGGGATAATGTTCAAAAGGGGAACATTACTATTGAAAAGGTGCCCTCCGAGGACAACTTAGCCGATATCTTCACTAAGCCACTTAAGAGGGAACCTTTTAATTACTTGCGTCTAGGTCTAGGATTAATGGAACATCTTCCTTAAATTCTTTTCTTCTTGTGTGTTTTCTTTTACCACTTTGAGTCCTTGAGTCTTTTAAACTCCTTTTGAAAAATCTTCTCCTCTCCTTTTGAAAACTCTCAAAGTCTCGTTCGAAAATGGTTGAGAAATTCGTTTGACATTGTTAATTCAATCTAAAAACGATTTTTCATAGATTCTCGCTATTAATCTAGAACTTACATAATTCATATGTATGATTCTCTCAAACATAGCAAGAACAAGATTGAATCATGGAGGATCATTGTGTCATGACTTAAGGTCTTGTCTTACACACCTCCTACATTGATTTTTTAATCCATGTATTTTGGTCAAATCTCTATTTGGTAAGTTTGCATATGTTTTCTTTGTTTATCTTTGCTTTTAAGCATATCCCTATGATAAGTTAGACTAGAAAAATAAGATTTGCTGAAAAATCTTCCTCCAAACACCAAACCCTGCTTCTGCAGGCGGTTCCATATGTGAACCGCGGTACCTTATTGATAAGGTACCGCCACCCTAGATAAGGAACCGCCTACAGTGGCCTTCCTTTTTCAGGTTTTTGTCTGAAACTCCAGATTTGCTCCAACATTTCTGAGAATCTTTGTTTCAAACCCTTTGACCACCCCAAAAATACCCTAAGCCTTCCTTATTTAAACCATAATCATTTTGCATTACTTCACATCCAAAATGTCTTATTCTCCCAATGAAAGCCTTGAATCTCCTCCATTTTCTCCAATTGCTTTCAATCCAAACCCACCCAAGAACACTCTTAATCACATTTCTCCTACCAAGAATGTTGATTGTGGAACATCTTTTCTTCCACCACCACCCTTTAGTGTTCTTCCTCCTTCTCATGATAATGTCATGCACCATGGAACATATTGTCATTGTTGTCAATATCAACATCTTGCTATGGCACACATCTATGAGGAGTTGAGCTACATCAAGAGTCTCTTAATCAAGCCTCCTCTTCACTTTGATTATAAGATCTCCAACAAGCCACCACCACCACCCTCCGCTATTACCTTGTCTTTCATATAAGCATTGATTGCTTATCCACAAGACACCAAATTCAAGCAAATCTTAGAATTCTAGAATAACTAGGATTAGATTTATGCTTTTGGCTTGTTTCTTTTTCCATACTTCTTTGTATGATGTTCTTTTAGTAACCTATCTTGGATCTTTGTCTTTGTGTTTTCTTCTCTTTTAATTTTTTTTATGTGACCTATTGTTATATATTGTTGGTTGTTTCTTTTGTTCAACTAACCCTTCTATGTAGCTTGTCACCATATCTCGATTCCTCGGTGCCCCAAGCTAGGGGGAGTAAGCACCAAGGGGGAGTCTTTGCAAAGTCCGTTTCTTCAACACCGGCTTACGTAACCTTTTTGCTTCGACAAAGTGGGAGAAATGAATAAACTCCTCTTCGAAAATCTTGTTTTTGTGTGATTGAGTTTATGTATTGTCGGAATCAAAAAGGGGGAGATTGTTAATGAAATAATGACTAAAAACGTTACTTGCATTTTTCGGTCTCGCTTAGTTTTGATTACGACAATATGTAAAAACAAGCATTTACGAAAACAACGAAAAAAGAATTCTTGAGTTCAAGTATTTTTCGTTTTACCCATTTTCACTTAAGGTATGGATAAACAAGTACTAACCTTAATCATGTGATCAAGTGATTTAATCTTTTCTTAAAACTCACTTTTTATTAAAAGTGACAAGTTTTTATTAAACTTTATTTTTACGAAAATGTTTTATTAAATTAATTATTTGAAATTTGAAAATGGCATATTCTTATTTGGTTAAGAATATCCTTTCAGGATATTTTTTATACCCAGATAAGACCTCCACCACTAAAGGACAAAAAGGAGCGGAGTCTAGTCCGGCGGTACCTTAGCGCCTAGGCGGTACCTTATCGATAAGGTACCGCGGGCTATGATAAGGTACCGCGGGCAGATATAGCCGTTGGCTCCTTTGTCCTTTAAATAGTGGACCATTCTCGGCTTTTCACCTCACCTCTTTTACACATTTATTTCCAGATTCAAACCCCTTCTTTAATCACTCAAATCTTTGATCATCTGTTTGATTATTACTTGTTTAAGAAGTGAATCTTGTTCTTCCATCCCTTCCTCTCCAAGTGCAAAGAGAAGAACACTATCCTAGTGAAGTGTTGAGTCCACCACCAAAGATCCATTGAAGATCTAATTTTATACACTTGTAGTTGTGTCATAGTTGTGAAGATCCAAGTAGTTGTGTGATATTAACATTTTGCTATGGGTTCAAAATAATTCTCGGAATCCCCTCGAATTGATCTCAGCTCTAAGTGGAATGATTTGTTCTTGGTTATAAAAAGGAGTTGTTTTGTTTGTCTATTATTAAACTAATAACACTTAAATGTAAATGGCGTTGAGTAAATTAAAGCTTTGAAAGATTAAACTAAATTAACAAGGAAGACTTAAATGTTTGAAAACGTAAAGATAAAATTAGATGAAAACTTTGAAAACTTAAATGAATTAATGCTTAAAAACTTGTTCTATCGGAATACACTAAAATTATTTCTATCGGAATGTAAGAAAATCAAAAGCATCGGAATGTAATCATAACTACCATCGGAATGTCCATGTTTGGTACTATCGGAATGTTCAAAAACCAAGCTGTCGCAATGACTGCCTATCGGAATGTGGAGAACAAAAATTGGCCAGAGTTTCGACTAGGAAAGGGACCTAAACCCCGTCGGAATGTGCGATCGCAATACGCGATCGCAATCCCAGATCGGAATAGGGGGAACTACCACCAGATCGCAAAGTAAAACCCTCTTGAGTTATTGCGATCTAAACCAGTGAAGCTATCGGAATATGTTTGAAACCCTTGTATTGCGATGGAAGGAAGGCGGTTCCGAAATTGGTGGTAACTAAAATTTCAACAAGCATACACAATAAGCCACCTTAACCGAAACTTTAAACAACTCAAAAAGCTTAAATTTGACAACTTTTGAAAACGTAAACCATGAGCTTAATGAAAAGAACTTTTGAAAGACTAAAACTTATATGAAATCCGAAAATAATAAGCTTGAACAAGGAATAGGTCAATAAGCATGGAGAGCTTATAACCTATTCGCGAGAGAGCTTAAAAGGAAACAAGAAAGATCAAACTTTTAACACGAGCTCATTCACCAAATACAAACCGTATGAAGTGATACAATCGGATCAAAGGTTTTGACAAATCAAGAAAAGTAGAAGAAAATTAAAGAACTTGAAAGCTTAACTAGAATAAGATAGATGAAATCCCAAATACAAAGATTGAAGGAAGCTTGAATTAAAAGATGAAAAACAAAGAAAAAGTTTAGTGAGAGAAAGTATGGAACTTTTCTCTCTCTAAAACTAGAGGAATGAAAAACTAAAAACTAGCTAAGCTAAGTGTGTGAAAATTTGTGAGGTAAGGCCTTTATATAGGCGTGTGTGTATGGGCTTGTGTATGGGCTTTGGTATCGGGCTTCTTTTCTTCTTTCTTCCTTGGTCTTCACGCTTCTTTTAAATAACCGTTTTCGACTTTGGACTTTTTAGAAGTGTCGGTGAATAATTCCAACTCGTCTTATAATCTTTTGTTTAATAGACTCGAGTTCTTCGACATATATGAATTTTCCATCTTTGGCTCTATTCTTCGATAAATCTTCAAATAGGCAAAATGACTTCAAATCTTTTTGCATCTCTTGGACAATAGACTTCGTCTTGAGTCTTTTTCTTCGATAAAACCCGTGCAATCCCATGTTCTCTTCAATATTCATCCGGTTGACTCTGAAAACACCATAATCACAAAAACCACGCATAATTCCAAACAAATGATATTAAATACGTGTTTTGGTCTTGTTTTATCCAGAAATAAGTGGTAAAAGGATGGGTGTTTTCACACCTATCAAATCCCCTACACTTAACCATTGCCATGCCCTCATGCAATGCTTAGTGATAAAGCAATTTTACACTTTTCTCATAATTAATCAACCTTGGCCTTATCTAAATTCTACTAAACAAAAATTAAAATACTAATAGAAATTAAAACTTTAAAGTAAACAAAAGGATGGAAACAACTTGCAAAGAAATCAAAGACTTACATTAGGGCTTTGGTGCTGCGAAGATTCATCACCCTCAAGTTTCACGTTCCCCAAACTAAGCTTAAAAACGAGATCATTGTTATTATAAGTTAGCAATTCAAACACTTACACACATGGTTTAATTAAATGCTTAGACTCCCTTATTCCTAGGTGTATCTCTTATATTTTATTTTTGTCTTAGAATGATCATGAAGATGCATTTTTGGACTTATTTCGATAGTTTATTTAGGCTGAAAGCAAAGTAGGACGATTTGATCAATAGTTATCTAAAGGAAAAAATCTCTTAAAACTGCTTCTCGGGATATCAAAAAGTTCATATCTTGGCATAACTCGGTTCACGATTTGAGACCTTTCTCGGGCCGATATTTGGCATGTACTTCATACTTCATATCTTGAGAGACGTGCTTGAGATAATGGTCTTCTCATCGTTCATAGAGTTTCTTCACTTGGAGACTTTTGAGGGGTACTCCAATTTTGTTGACCACGACTTCATGATTATTTCTTCAATCTCTATTTGGGATTTTGAGATACAACGATCCGCCTCCTTTTCGGAATTGGATCTATTTATCCTCATACCTTGTTAGGGTCTTTTCGGATAGACTTCTCCATGATCTTTATGGGAGTTGATTGCCTTTCGTCGTGAGTCTTGATCCTTTATATTGACTTTGGGAATAATGCTTTTCACATCACTTTGGATCTTTAGCAATAAAATGGAATCCTCATGCCTTGTTAGGGCCTTTTCGGACTCGCCAATCTTCGCGCCCCGCTTCATAAGTTATGCCTTGGCTATGAACTCTTATCATTACCGAGCAACTTTTAAACGATCTTGGGCTAGAAGCTAAGTAACCTTTCAAATCGTACGACCTTACTTATTGCAGATAAATTACTAGCAAGTGATGGGAGAATAGGCAAATAATTACACCAAGTGAGCTTGTGCAAGAATACCGACTTATAATTGACTCTATCATTTCTCGTTCTCCACAATTTAAAATCTCAAGTAATGAGACTCGTGGACACTTAGCCTAATAAACCAATTAAGGTTTACATGGTTAAGGATACTAGCTAGAATAAACTTAGATAAGTCTATTCGGGTTGAGTCAAAATAAACGCAACGGGCCTAATATGTCAAAGACTTCTAAACTAGCTACACCACTTTATTAATATATATTATTTTTTTTTTATTTTTTTTTTTGACTTTATTGCGGGATATATATACATATGAAAGCAACGATAAAAATTTAAAAATTACGACTACATGGCCAAAGTTAATAAAAAATTTGAAAAATGTTGAAAAATAAGATTTTCCGGTTAAATGAAGGCATTTTCATGGAAAAGTCCACTTAAAACTTCGATAGAATTCCCCCCTACACTTAAGATAAACATTGTCCTCAATGTTTAAGCATGTGGGAAAAGTCTCCCCTACACTTATGACATTGTGCACGTTGGTTAACTCAAGTCTAGGTTATCGAGAGGCTCGGACTCTTGATAAGACGTGGATCGAGTGCGCATACACCTGCAAAAGAACGAACAAAGAAAAACAAAGCAAAAATATTTTTGGTTTTTATGTTTTTTAATTTTTTTTTTGTATTTTTGAAAATTTTATATTTTTTAGTATTTTTGAAGATTTTTATGAAAAAGTAACGTTCACGGGGAACGGATCCCAAAATCCAAGTTCTCACAAAAAACTTTTGATCTTAACGAGAAGAGCCGGCAGCGGCGCCATTTGATACTAAGATTTTTCTAAGGTCAATTATGTTCTCTCGATCCCCTCGAATTGATCTCAGCTCTAAGTGGAATGATTTGTTCTTGGTTATAAAAAGGAGTTGTTTTGTTTGTCTATTATTAAACTAATAACACTTAAATGTAAATGGCGTTGAGTAAATTAAAGCTTTGAAAGATTAAACTAAATTGACAAGGAAGACTTAAATGTTTGAAAACGTAAAGATAAAATTAGATGAAAACTTTGAAAACTTAAATGAATTAATGCTTAAAAACTTGTTCTATCGGAATACACTAAAATTATTTCTATCGGAATGTAAGAAAATCAAAAGCATCGGAATGTAATCATAACTACCATCGGAATGTCCATGTTTGGTACTATCGGAATGTTCAAAAACCAAGTTGTCGCAATGACTGCCTATCGGAATGTGGAGAACAAAAATTGGCCAGAGTTTCGACTAGGAAAGGGACCTAAACCCCGTCGGAATGTGCGATCGCAATACGCGATCGCAATCCCAGATCGGAATAGGGGGAACTACCACCAGATCGCAAAGTAAAACCCTCTTGGGTTATTGCGATCTAAACCAGTGAAGCTGTCGGAATATGTTTGAAACCCTTGTATTGCGATGGAAGGAAGGCAGTTCTGAAATTGGCGGTAACTAAAATTTCAACAAGCATACACAATAAGCCACCTTAACCGGAACTTTAAACAACTCAAAAAGCTTAAATTTGACAACTTTTGAAAACGTAAACCATGAGCTTAATGAAAAGAACTTTTGAAAGACTAAAACTTATATGAAATCCGAAAATAATAAGGAACAAGGAATAGGTCAATAAGCATGGAGAGCTTATAACCTATTCGTGAGAGAGCTTAAAGGGAAACAAGAAAGATCAAACTTTTAACACGAGCTCATTCACCAAATACAAACCGTATGAAGTGATACAATCGGATCAAAGGTTTTGACAAATCAAGAAAAGTAGAAGAAAATTAAAGAACTTGAAAGCTTAACTAGAATAAGATAGATGAAATCCCAAATACAAAGATTGAAGGAAGCTTGAATTAAAAGATGAAAAACAAAGAAAAAGTTTAGTGAGAGAAAGTATGGAACTTTTCTCTCTCTAAAACTAGAGGAATGAAAAACTAAAAACTAGCTAAGCTAAGTGTGTGAAAATTTGTGAGGTAAGGCCTTTATATAGGCGTGTGTGTATGGGCTTGTGTATGGGCTTTGGTATCGGGCTTCTTTTCTTCTTTCTTCCTTGGTCTTCACGCTTCTTTTAAATAACCGTTTTCGACTTCGGACTTTTTAGAAGTGTCGGTGAATAATTCCAACTCGTCTTATAATCTTTTGTTTAATAGACTCGAGTTCTTCGACATATATGAATTTTCCATCTTTGGCTCTATTCTTCGATAAATCTTCAAATAGGCAAAATGACTTCAAATCTTTTTGCATCTCTTGGACAATAGACTTCGTCTTGAGTCTTTTTCTTCGATAAAACCCGTGCAATCCCATGTTCTCTTTAATATTCATCCGGTTGACTTTGAAAACACCATAATCACAAAAACCACGCATAATTCCAAACAAATGATATTAAATACGTGTTTTGGTCTTGTTTTAGCCAGAAATAAGTGGTAAAAGGATGGGTGTTTTCACACCTATCATTGTGTCTATTTGGAAGTTGTGTATGTACTAAGTATAGTTGTGTAGATTGGTCCTAGCTACGATTAGGGCTCGACTTTTAGCTTAGAGTCGGAAATTGGTTAAGCGACATGTACGGTTTTCTCCACCATAAGGAGCTTGTTGTGTAGTGAACTCTCGAGTAAGGAGTACTCGAGGAGTGGAGTAGGAACGAGGAGTGAGCTTCGTTGCCGAACCACTATAAATCCTTGGTGTTCGGTTTGATCTTTCTTTACCCTTAACTCTTTACATTCTTTATTCTTTATGCATATACATGTGTTAGTACTAGATTAGTTAAACTATCATTCTTTATTCTTTGTGGATATATTTTTGTTATTATTAGTTTAACTACACTACCATTGTTCATATTGTGCATAAGAAGATTTCACATATTTCCTCAAGCCTAAGTTTTTGAAAAAGGATTTTTGGAAACCATATTTTAACAAGTAAATATAAGAAACTATTCAACCCCCCCCCCCTTCTAGTTTCTACATGGCGGTTTCTTCGTGCTTGGGTTTGTTATTTACTTAAATACTTACCCCAATTACACAATTGATTCACCTAATCTTTTATTTTTATCTCTTGATTCTATAACCTTCTCTCTAATCTTTCGATCATCAAAAATACTAATGGCTGCTTTACAAGTAATCTCTAAGCATAATTTGGTTGCGAATCTTGCTACGAATGATAACTCTCTTGGTTTCCATGAGATGCTTGGTTTCCTATCTCGAAGTCATGTTCGCTTCGCACTCACTGTAAGTCCAGTTGTCTCTATGCCCATTGTTGAACAATTTTGGGATACTGTTGTATTAGGTACTCGTTTTGGTCAACCTTGCATTAAGGCTAGGGTGAATCATAGAAATATATATGTCACTGAGGTACTGCTACGAGCAAGTTTGAGATTAAATGACGAAAATGGACTTAGTATGCTTAATAATATAGAGATTCATGATGGCCTTGCAGCCATGGGCTATGGAGGTGGTAGGGAAAGTCTTACTTTCTTTAAATCTTTATTTTCACCTCAATGGAAATTGCTTTTTCATGCTATTATTCACTGTTTAAGTTCAAAAAGTACATCTTTTGATCAAATACCTGCTGCATTGGCATCTGTTGGTATTTGTCTAGCAAATAACAGGGTTTTTAATTTTTCAAAATTAATTTTGAAGGCATGACTAGGAATTTGGAAGGGACTAAGAAGATCTTAATGTATCCTAGATTCATTCAGACTTTAGTTAGTGACCAAATACCTAACCTACCAGAGATAACTGATACATGGGATGTTCCTTCATTCACAAAGAGAACTTTCTCTTTCTTGACCAAACAAGGCAATGCCTTTACAGGAACAGTAACACCATTGTTTGCTCGTATGTTAGCCAACCTGTCACTCAAGAAGGTGAGGAACCTAGCAATGCTAGTGCTTCTCAGCAAACTCCTTCTCACCAGAGTTCCCATTCCCTAGAAGATTCACAATCTTCTTCTCACAATGTTGGTGTTCCACCAAACACTGATGAAATGATCCACACACCTGTTGCTTCTATTGCTGCTAGTGGTTCACCACAAGCACAAGCACCAGAGGTGGTGGATGTTGCAAATTTAACTTCTTTGTGTACAAGTTTGTCCCAACAGGTACAGGTATTGCAGAAAGTAAAGCTTGTTCAATACAAGAGAATTGCTGAATTGGAAGCTAGCCTACTCAAGTTAAGGAACAAAGTGTCACCTTGGATGAGGCAAAATAGATCTGTTCAAAAATCTGCAATCAAGAAGCAAAGATTCATGAACCACAAGAAAAGGCAACTGAATGCAACCAAACAGGAGAGGAATAATGAAGAACAACCACTAATAAGTGTGTAAACACTTATCCTTTTGCCACTAAAATCAAGAAAAAACAAGACCTAATCATGTGTTTAATATCGTAAAAGTCGGAATACCTCGTGGTTTTGTGGTTTTGTGTTAAATAGGTACAAAAGATCAAAAGGAAAGAAAACACGGGATTTCTGCATAACTTATTTAGTATTAGTAGGAGGTGCTCAAAGTGTTTTAGTTTGATTACAAACTATTATACTAATTCTTAACAGAATATAGATCCAGCCAAAGGGATCAACAAGTTAGTCTTGGGTTACGGATAAAAGCTTGCTTTGCATAACCCGGGTTAGGTGGAAGGTCATGTAGACACGATAAGTTAAATTCATTAAAAGATGAATCAAACAAATGTACTAAGTGTGAAGCGGAGTATTGTTTCAAAATCAAATTATCAATCTTTTTAATTTGATTAGACGCATTAATTTCCGTTTCATCCTTTTTAGACTCGAGTATTTCGAAATCCATTTTAAGTTTTTGAAAATTAGTGACGACTGACTCTTTCTCTTTAATTTCTTTTGAAAGATTTGCTCTTAAATGTTCAATCTCAAGTAAATGATCCATTTGAACTTTTCTAAACCCATCAAATTCAGGATTAGTTAAGGTATTGGTCGAGGGAGTTAATTCCAAGGTTTGAACCTTTTCCTTGTACAAGGAAAGCTCGGCAGATAAGGTCTGATTAACACTTAGGGTTTCAAGGACTGCAGTATTCATTTGGCCAAGCATAGTTGCCAAAATTATTACCAAATCTTGTTGAGGAGGAAAATTCGTATTCGTAATAGCTCCCGGTTGTATTTCACTCAAAGTCTGGTACTTGCATTGATATTTCTATCATTGTTTGTCTCCTCGTTTGATTACTAACCACGGGAGGCTCTTCCGGATACTGAGACTCTTGCCCAACTTGATATGGTATAATACTAGTATCAATGGTAGTACTTGGTACCTCATAGATTTGGTCAGACCCATAAAGCTAGAGATTTGCCATAAGAGCTGCCTTGGCGGTGTTGAAGTCATCACAGTCTGAGTCATATGCATCGAGATCATCTGCTTGATACGCTGCATTTTGAGTGAAAGTCGCTGCGAGTCCCTCATTGTCCGCAACTCCTGGATCCACAAGAAACGATAACTCCTCTTCATCTAACTCACGGCCATTTGCTTGAGCTTTGACCAACATCACCTTCTCCTCAAACCATGAAGCATCTCTTCTCCTTTTGGGTTGCTTACACTCCCTAGCCATATGTCCCTCCCCCTTGCAGTTGTAGCATATTATCATCTTTACCTTGCCAGTAGTATTTCCCCTTGGAGCAATGTTATATGTGCGTGCACCGGTATTTGATGAAATTGGTCTCCCTTGAAGAGGTTGAACCATGACCCTACCTTCTTGAATTATAGCTTGTTGGCGAGAGTTAGAAGAGGTTCTCAACTGATTATTTGTTGGGGATGGTCCTATGTAACCTTGTTTATTCAACGTTTGAGTGATATAGACAGACATGGCAGCTAGCACGTCAGTAGGCTTATCACCTTGTTTGAATTCGAGAAGTGGAACGTCATCATCACAGTACAGAACTGGTGCTAGTGGAGCTTCATAAATACTTGAGGGAGTACTGACATGTTGTGAATAGTTGGGTTAAAGAACTTCAGTTTGCTGGTATGTGATAGCAGGAGTTGTAGGTGGTTGGTAAGAAGAGTATAGTTGTTGAGCCTAAGGTGATAGATGTGAGTCTCTTTATGATAGTGCTGGTAGCTGATATTGTTGACGTGATGTAGGTGGTTGTGGTAACATTGAGTACTGTGGATAACTTGGGGTTTGATACGGGGGCTGATAAGAAGAGTGTTGTCCCATAGCATGAGAGGTGTTATTATATGACAACATTGGATGATTTGTCATTAAATCCAATGGTTCGGGATAAGATCCTTGAGACATACGTTTCATGAGCACATGTTTCTCGTGTTGTTGCAAGAAAACATAAAGTTGATCTAGATTTGACTTGTGCAAATCCCTTACCAATTTAACATCAGTGACATAGTAGCTCCACTCTAGAGGCAAAGTATTCAGAAACTTGGTATTGATCTGAAATTGAGCAATCATTAGATTGTAAGTGTTCAAATCGTTCATCAATGTAGTGAATCTCCAATAGTAGTCATGAAGATATTCCCCTAGAGTGTATGTGAACCTATCAAACAAATCATATAGTTGACACTCTCTTTCCTGCTTAGATAGTGAAGTCCCTTGTAGTAAAACCATCAAACGATCCCATAGTTCCTTTGATAAATATCGGGTGGAAGAGCTTGAAGAATAGTCTGAACAACCTTTTCATCCGCATCGGCAATTAGTTGGTTGGCTTGCGTTAACTCATGAAATTCCCTTGGCCGAGTCACATTATCTGTAGTAATTGTGCCCCAATCAAGTGATCCTTTCTCAATGGATTTGATCATAAGCCTTCCACTGGGTCGACCAATAATATATGACTTCATGCGACCCTGACATGCTTCAAACAGCTCTTTGATAAGCAACAGTGGACGGGTATCGGTACCCGATGTGATAGATAGATCAGTAAGCGATGTCATTGTAGGCATGAATGAATGAGGATTCATTTTTGATCACTTGAAAAGAGATTACCAAATCATCGAGCAATGAAATCAAGGTAAAGTGTTTGTGGTTGTTGAAACAATATGTTATTATCCTTTGGTTGTGTGTTGTTGTGAAAGTCTTCAAATAGATGCAAAGTCTAAAATCCTTGAAGTTGTGAAAAATTAGAAAAGATTTCATAATATTTGACTATGACAGATTTCGCAATACCAAGCTTCAAATATTTCGCAATAACCTCAAAAAGGCAGATTTCGCAATAACAGATATTGAATTCTTCGCAATAATGAAATTAGAATCTTCGCAATAACGGAAACTTCAATCTTCGCAATAACAGAAAAACTCAAATCTTCGCAATAATAGAAAACTTCGATCTTCGCAATAATGGAAAACTCAACTCTTCGCAATAATGGAAAACTTCAATCTTCGCAATAATGGAAAAATAACGGATTTCGCAATAAAATCTACACTTTCCGCAATAACCTAGATAAACCTTAGATATTGCAAAAAAATGGTGGTGAAGATTTCACAATAAACTGGCTGTTTCGTAATATTTGAAGAATAATAAGATTTTTTCTTAGAAATTCGTGATTTTAACCAATCCAAAGTAACCAAATCCCTACCACAACTATGTAGGAGATATGTAGATCACTTGGAACAACAAAAACACGAAAAAAAATTCAAACCTTGCGAAAAAATGTTGTAACCTTCACGAATCCAAGAAGATAATCAAGAACAACACAAAGCACACCTCTATTTCATCCCATGGCTCTTGATACCAATTGTAGAATATTGGTAATATATGATCTAACAAGTGAGGTTGATGTTTCTAGTGAGAGAAAGTAGAGAGAGAAAGATGAGAGAAAATGTGTGAAAATATATTAAAAAGTGCAACAACAACACCCCTTTCCATGAAGGAAAGGGGTTTCTATACCCAAGTCCATAAATGGACTTGGGCCTCCGGCCCATGAACATGCTCATAGGTCGAGCTTACTTAAAATGTTACTAACATACTACAAGCCATTAACTATATTGTTGGAGTGACCGAGACTTTCTAACTATAAAAACATATTCCCAACATCACATGTCATATGTGAAATCGCAATAATATCATATGTGATTTAACTGTAATATCACATGTGATTTTATTAGTTCAAGTTAATGTATAATCAAATGTGATTTCTCATGAAAGTTTCAATAACAAAAAAAGACGAAAAACTTATTAAAAGGTGAAAAAGACATAAAAAATATATGTCGATAGTTAATCAAAGTGCATATCTATAAAAAGATAATAAATGTTCGTCATGGTATTTTTTTCGCTTAACGATTAATGGTTTAAAAGATATTAATATTTGAAAAAAACATAGATTTTTGATTTAATCTCATCCATCAGATAAAGATGGATACGGGTTGTGGAGATTAATCATTTAATATCCAATTAAAGTTTGGTATATATATGAACTTATTTTTTTGGGTAAAAGAGACTGTCCCTGATAAAAGATATATCTAAATTGGTATCTAAATGAACTTAAATCGCCACAAAATTGGTTTTAACTGATAATGCCTTTTTCGTTTAATAATACGAGTGATTTTGATTTGTAAAAATATAATTTGGTTTGTATGTAACAAAATGGATCTTCAAACCGATGTAGAAGAAAAAAAGTGAAGTTAAATCGCCACAAGTGTGTTATTCACACGTTATTGTCAAAAATGATGTAGAAGAAAAAAAAGTGAAGTTACTGAATATTTAAATTCCAACAATCACTAGGAACTAAATAAGTATACATTCATAATAAAATAAACTAACGTGGACGTCACTATTACATATGGATAAGAGGGAAGTGCAAAAATACCTGTGTTATGTCGAAAAATCGAATTACATTTCTCGTTAGTTTTTTGGACAACAGCCATCCTTTCGTTAGTGCGCGGGGCATAATTCATCCCTCATGGACTAACGATATAAATATTTTTCTCGTTAAGAATTAACAACGTTTAAAGATAGGGCATATTTGTCTTTTCTTTTTCAGGGATATATGATTAACTTTATCATAACTTGTTTCAAAAAAAAATTATTTTTGAAAAAAAAAATTATTTTCGAAAAAAAAGTTTTATTTTCGAAAAAAAGTTTTATTTTCAAAAAAAATATTATTTTCAAAAAAAAATTATTTTCAAAAAAAAAGTTTTATTTTGAAAATAAAACTTTTTTTCAAAAAAAAAAAAATTATTTTCAAAAAATAATTTTATTTTATTTTCTAAAAAAAAAATTTAGAAAAAAAACTTATTTTAAAAAAAAATTATTTTCGAAAAAAATTTATTTTCGAAAAAAAAAATTTATTTTATTTTCGAAAAATTTTTATTTCGAATTAAAACTTTATTTTAAAAAAAATATTTAAAAAAAAAATTATTTTCGAAAAAAAGGTTTTATTTAAAAAAAATATTTTCGAAAAAAAAAGTATAATTTTCAAAAAAACTTTTTTTTTCGAAAATAAAACTTTTTTTTTTCAAAAATTAGACTTTTTTTTGTCGAAGATTAAACTTTTATATGAAAATAAACTTTTTTTCCGAAAATAAATTTCTTTTGAAAATTAATTTTTTTTTCCAAAATAATTTTTTTTTTTGAAAATAATTTTTTTTCGAAACATGTTATATTAAAGTTCACTATACATCCCTAGAAAAAGAAAAAGACAAGGATAATATCTCTTTAAACCTTGTTAATTTTTTTAAAAAAAACATTTGCATCGTTAGTCCACGAGGGATGTATTGTGCCTCGCGCACTTACGGAGGAATGGCTGTTGTCCAAAAAACTAACGAAGGATGTAATTCGATTATTCGATATACCACATGGATGATTTTTGCACTTCCCTCTATGGATAATCTAGAGATATGATGAAGCACAATCTCGCTGAATGATCTGTAACAACCGTAGTCGGATGATATTTTATATTGAAGATCAATGCTAAATTACAACAGAAGTCGATAGCAGACCTTTAATTGATTTGAGGGGTTTTATGATGGTGGCGGCTGACGACGGTGACATGAAGGAATCTGTTGGTGACGCGTCAGAATCTACTAGTGGTATCGTTGAAACATTGGATATGTTGTGGAATTGTATTTTACGTTTTGCACAATTTTAGAGTTAATTCATACAATCATTTGATCTGATAACAATTCTTTATTTAAAAGCACAAGTTTTTATGTTTTTATTTTTAGTATTTGGGGAAGAAGATAAGGTAGATGAACTTTTAAATATAGTGAAATAAAAGAATGAAGAAGATAAAGTGTTTTTGTAACCTTTTCCTATTATTGTGGGCTTGAAAAGGACAGTAGAGTAAGACAAGTGTTAACGCAAAAGTAGGTAGAGCACATGTGTGATAGAACATTACCATAACAGGAAAAGAAGTGATATTTGGCTACAAAACGTCTACACATGAGAGGAAGTGGCTAAAACATTAATTAGCTCTCTTACAAAAACACTCCCTTCCCTCGCCACACAGTCCGACACTCTTTTTTATCAATTTATGTTTTGATTTTTTTGTTAGTTTATGGTTTTTAACATGTCAAAAACTTTATATTTTTTATTTCATACTTCTTCATAACTTTATAAAAAAAACAAAATTACAAGAGAAGAAAAAGGCTAACAAGTAGTGAAATATTTCAAGGAGTGTATGAATAACCACCCCCTATTGGTATTTTGTGCGGAAAAAGAGTACTAGTTATTAGTGTTAAAGTTACATGATGTAGCGCACGAATAACATGTTTGTTATTACATATAATAAACATTTGAAACTTTTTATAAAGAAACTTAAAATTATCAACACAAAAACATCACTGTATAACAATTAAAAAATATTTAGTCAATACTTATTATCGTCCCATTATCACATCCGGTTTTTTATCTAATACATGGTCAAACGTATAAGTTATAGCAGCTTATTGTTTGTAACCCCATTACATGTCTTTAAAGTCCTAAATTGTAACACCAGCCCATTAAAGTTAATTTTGTTGTACATTCACTTTGTATATACTTAGTACGTACTATCATTAGTTTGATCTGAACTATTTGTCATTATAGAGCGAAAAAGCATGCCATATAAAATGTATTTCGAACAAGGTTTTTGTCAAAAAATATAAACACAAGGATACCGCTCTGCATCGCGCGGACACCCGGAGTTTTATCCAAAAAGGCTATTAGGGGAATCAAATTATGGTCGATCTCCCAAAATGCCCACTGCATGCATACAAGATACAACACTGAGACCTAAAACCAGTACAGATACCATTTGAAAGGCCACAGATTGCCAAAGATGCTAGTTCACGCAAGCAATGCATAAGTTTCACATTTCATCCACAAAAGACAAATCATAAAGCAAACGCAAGCCAAGACTTGTTTCTGATAACGCCAAAAAACTCGAATAACTCTCAGCTAAACAAAAGACCAATGGAGTCTAATTCGTCTTGAATCAGTTCCTCTCTTGACAGCAATAGCATTCTAGTCTATTTTCCCAGTGGACATTTTATGTCAACTAAAAAGGTCAGGATAATAAGTCATACCAGGAACAAGCAACTTTGATGACAAGAATATGAGTTCTTGGAACAACACAAAACAAAAGAACACTCTACTGTATGAGTAAAATTTGTGAATGACAAATAAGATGATTACACAAATTACATCTCCTTGAGTAAGTACCTGCTGCTACTTCAGTGATGCCCCTTCTTGAAACCTGAGAAAAATCCGCTAATTGATTTGTCCTTTTGCCCCTCTCCCGCATTCCCAACCTATTTACATCATTACGATACATAAGAGAATCATTAGATTCTTCAACAATACACATACTTTAATAGTGAAATGCTGCTTCAGTCCTAGAAGGAAATCAAAAAGGAATAAAAACCATGTTGAAGATAGATAAGAATTGGACACTTAGCAGAATATTTATAAGCCAATGTAGTTTGGTTTTCAAGACATACCTCTTTTGCCAAATGCTTAAGTTTGTCTAGAATTTCGGTAAAATTGGGTCTTAAAGTTGGGTTCTGTTGCCAGCAACTCTCGAGCAACTCTGTGAGCTTTGGATGGGTCTGTTTAGGGATTGTAGGCCGTAACCCCTGGTAAACAAAATTAAGCCAATTCATGAATTATAACTGTTCTGTTATAAATAACAGTGGTAGCACGATGGGTGTAGTTAGCCGTTGGTTAAGCAATCAGAGCAGATTGAGCTTAAAACGGGTCATTCTTTTAGCACGGATCCAAATAGGTCAGGTCAGAGTGGGTTGCTCAGTTCCCAGCCTAGTTTATTACTCCGTAAGAAACAATATACAAGGTTATCGTTGAATAAGACAATTGACAAGGTTGATGCATTTTAAAATACAGTCTGAGCAAATTTCAACCGACTAATTGGATCCTTTCCTCTTTTACAGTAGTTTTTTTGTTAGTATTAAACCAACATTTCAGGTAAAACACCACTTAAAAGTAACATTTTCTAAGTGAACAAGATTCTCCCTATAATTGCAGGCTTTCTTTTTCAAAGCTGAATGATTTCAAGAGAATAAAAGGGAAAATTACCTGTTGTACTACACCAACCGCTGCTTGTAATGGGGTTAAGTATGAGTACGGAACCTGTGAAAAGAAACAAATAAGAAAAATAATTTTAAAAAAAAAAGTGTATCAACCCTCTTGCTTTACGTAAACAATTACTTACTTCACCGGTTAGAAGCTCCCATAACACAATCGCGAAACTGAAGACATCAGCCTTATGATCATACGGTTTGTGCTCAATAACCTTCAATTCATAATGACTGTTACTAAGACAAAGCCCACAACCGTGGAATAAAAAGTGTAAGAATTGATAGAAGAAACAAACTGGCAGCTTTTTGCCAGTGTCAATGGATCGAGCATATGATGAGTGTTTAAAATTATCTTGCATCTCGATCGTATGAGTTATTACTACTGTAATACATATGTAATACTATTGTAGTCTCATTACTTCTCCATGACTTGTGTAAATAGAATAACGAGAACCATAGAAGTATAGATATAGTTTCTGTCACGGCTTTTATTAACAAAGCTCAATCTTAAATTCAGTTGCTCAAAATCTAATTTTACACTGAGCGGAGTATCGTAATCTCACGTCACCATTGACATTATTATAATTACCAAGTTATAAATATTAGAGAAGCTTTGATGGAAATATAATGAAATCTTTTTCCACCTTGTTATAAAATCCATACCCAAGATGATTCAAGACAACAAACAAAAGACCAGCTTTAAAACCCTATTTAAATTACTGTTCATTAATTATCTCCCAGAGCTAAAAGTTCAAATTCAATTCAATTAACGAAGTATTAAGCCTCATTTTCGAGAGCAATGTTTTAATGGTTGAGTCTTAAATGGAACAACTAATTTTTGACATTTTATACTCTAAAAATGCACACGGAATTGGCATCAACTAGATGAGTAAAATGATAAGTGGCCTGGGAGATTAAGCAAATAGTAACAGATGGTTTTTTTTTCTTGTCAGAAAAAAAGATAAAAGAAACACACTAACATAGTAATTGCCCCATGTAACTCATAAGAAACCCTACTTATAATGTCTAGGAACTAAAACATAGCCATACCTCTGGTGCCATCCAACGGTATGTTCCAGTTTCTGCAGTCATTACTCCAGATTGAGTTTGCACCCTGGCCACTCCAAAATCAGCAACCTTCACAACCTACCAATGAAAATCGTCTTTGGATGACATAAAGCAATAAAAAATTTATTACTATGTGTCATGGCACGGACAATGACAATAGAGCCAACTGAGGGGGTGTTTGTTTAGCTTATTTGATAGGCTGATTAGCTTATTGAAACTTTTAAAAGCCAACAGGCTCAACTTTAATGGCTTGTGAACTTATCAACTTGAGCTTATGAGCTTATAAAAGCTATAAGCATTGATAAGATTACAAGCCACTAACATTGAGCCTATTGCCACTTTAAATTTGCAATTAGCTGATAAACCCATGTAATAAGCTAAAACATACACCCCCGGAATGTTCAAAGACATCATATTGCATTATGTATGTGAAAAATACATTAATTCACAAACATGTTACATCTACAAATCACAATAAAAAGAAATGGTTTTACTGTAGCGAGAAAGAATAAACCCAGGCCAACAAGTAAAATATGTTTTATATAAAAATAATGAACATAGTAAATATTAGGTGAGAAAAAATGGTCTCACTCTCTTACAACGTGGTCCAAGTCGATCTCATAAAAGTTACCTCTAACAAGAAGACAGCAAATAAAGGGCTTAGTTCAACAAAGTGCTTAAATCTGCTCCATAGATGTCCTTGTTCGATTTAATCAAAAAGTAGGAAATATTAAACTAGAGTAAAACTTTAGCTTTATCAGTAAGTACAGATATCCTTTTTTTATTACTATTGAGGTCATCCATAGGTGACTAGAACATACAGACGGCCAAACATTATTTGAACTAATGCAAATACAAATAAGCTACATACAACAGTCTATATCAATAATAAACAGAACATATAGCATAGATTTAGAGGTAACTCTTACTTCGTGTTCATCCATAAGAAGATTTGCAGTTTTTAAGTCCCTGTGGATAATATTATTTTGGTGCAGATAGCTCATGCCCTTTGATATATCAATCGCTATTTTCAGTAGCAAAGGAAGCTTGAATGAACCATTCTGCTTGTGCAAAAAGTTATATATGCTTCCACGTGCCATGAACTCTGAGAGAAAAGAACATTAACATTAAATTGATTCTTAATCTTAACATAAAGCCTCAAATCCACATGCTAACCAACAGTAACCTTGTGCCAATATATATTAAAAGATGTGCAATTATTTTCTAAGCTTATGCAACTATAATTCTCTTTAAAGTTGTGTATATGGTCGTATAGTGTGTACATTTGGGGATGGCAAGGGAAGGGTAGAAAACGGTCCAGGGATTAACCCAGTGAGGCCGCGTAAATCTGAGTCAAAAAGGCTTGACCTCCCTGGGTAACCTAAGCAGAAAAAACCTCATTTGTTTACCCATTTATGTGTATTTATCAGATATGCAGACACTCGTATAATTTAATGGATAATGACCTTTCACTTTATTGATGCCAAAATTCAAGTAATCAAAATCAAGTCACATTCAGTTTTGTGTACTTATGTGCTACACTAACATCTTTCAATGGTCAATGTACAACATGCTATAAAATTAAGAATAAAACCAAACATAACTCAACACATAATTCTTTGAGTAATCAATTTACCAGTTACAATGCACAGTTTGCTAGGTTCCGTACATGCTCCAATGAATTGAACAACATTCTTGTGTCTAATTTTCCTGCCAAGAAACGGAAAATAGAGGAAATCATATTAACCGTCAAAGAACTGAAGATAAAACTTAAAAAAAGCTAGTACTCAGACTACTTTTATTCCACCCAAAAGGGAATGTGAGAGAACAAGGCGAAGGGTTATATGAAAAGAGAATGATAGGTATGATTTATTGAAGAACAATGCAGAATCTGGACAAAGAAACTTCAATGAAATCAACTAGTCCTTAGAGAGAGGACAAGACTCATTATACATCAAAGAGTAGTAAATTATTTGATGCCTTACTCTTAGGCCTACTGCCCAATTTATAGATACTTAGAAGTAACTAAAGATAGTAACAAAATCACATATGCTGAAATTGGGGAATCAATCTCTGAAGATAAGGGGAAATCAAATTGCTGTAAATCAGGGATTCATTTATTGTCCAGATTTATCTCCTTAATCTTTCCAGCTTTCTTTAAGTACCCATATTCTTGTCAGTACTTCCCCCTGGAAACTTGCCTTGTCCTCAAGGCAAAAGTCCGCAAGCAAGTCATAATCCTCCCAAGTCGCTTCTTCTAGTGGTTGATGCTTTTCTGGACCCACGGCTACCCTATCTTTTGACACAACATGCCCTAAAAACTGAATTTTCCGGTCACCAGAAGCACATTTCTTTGCATTGGCAAAGAATTTATTGCTGCGTAAAAGATCTAAACCATGTGCTTTGATCTTTGGTATCACATGTGTTGGTGGTGATTCTGAAGTGGCAGCAGGAAGTGTTGAATAAGATTGAAGAGACACGTCTTGTTCAGCAGCGACTGATGGTAATCCTTGCAATTTGAATTTCTTCCCGTTCACATCAAAAATTATGAACATCTCGTTCCAATTGGCTTGTATCGTGTTCAGCGATGCTAGCCATTTGAATCCCAAATCAAGATCAGCTCCTCCAATCGAAAATGGGAAGTAGTCTTGTGTAATTTTCAACCCCGGTAACACTACAGAAAGGTCACGACAAATTCGATTGCATTGAATTATTTGTCCGTTCGCAATCTGAACTCCGAAGGAATCGTACTCGCCTTCAATCCCAATTGTTTCACTATTGATGCTGAGATGAAGTTGTGAGTCGAGCCACTATCGATGAGTATCAATACTTTCTTGTTCTCAAGCGTACCCTCAACCTTCATAGTCGTACCCGATGTCTTTCCAAGAATGGCATGAAAAGATATTTCAGTCATGTCTTGCTGATTCATATCCTAGGTTGCACCGAAACGGGAACGGAACGGGAATACGGGAGCGATACGGGTACGGGAATCGGCAAAAATAAAAAAATCAAGATACGGGATCGGCATGAATACGGCAATAAAAATATATTAAAAAAATAAATATATTATAAAAAAATCCCACAATGGAGGTTGTTCATCATCAGTTGAAGATGATGCTTGTGTTTGTTGTCTTGTATTCTGGGAAGAGGAAGACATAATGGTGGCTATTAAATGATGACTCGTTGATGATAAATAATGGATAATAATAAGATGTATCGTTCGTTGCAGAGACGGAGCCAGAAATAACTAATAGGGGGGGCTCAAAAAAATTTCGTCTAATAAGAAGTACAAACTTAAAATTTCTTGTGTTATAAATTAGATACTAGTGTATAATTCAAGCTGTCATAGTAATACATGGTGACATTGTGACTTAAATAGTCAAATTAACTAAAGTGAGTAATATTAAAAAAAAATATCTAGTGTATTTACATTTTCATTCACGTGGGTACAAGTGAGTATTTAATGCTTGTAACTTTATCTTTTTATATTCCCTATATCTTTCTCTTTCTTTCAATTACTATCTTCTTCCTTGAGCTCTATCTTCCATTGTTCCTCATGTTTTCTTTCCTAAAAAGTAACATACGGGCCATGAAACTAGGCTTAATAATACGAATCGTTGCCAGAGTCGGTCAACAAACGCTCCCTTCGATTTGGAATCGGTCAAGATTCGATCCTGAGCCGAATCGCTGGCGATCCCGATCCTGACCCGCTCCCAAACGGATACGCCACCTTTCTGGGCGATCCCGTGCATCATAGTTCATATCTCCATCATACTTATTCCTATTATCATCCGCTTCTCTAGTGGTTCACTATCATTTGCAATTTCCAGCAACAAGAAAGTCGGTGTTTTGCACCTATGCCCTGGTACGAATTTCTCATCGCACCTAAAACATAGTCCCTTATCGCGACGATTTTGTCGTGGCGGTATCCCAATCCTTAGATTGCACTAAGGATGATGTATTTTGGGATGTAGCATGTGAATCGCGCTGGTCACGCGCAGAAGTTAAGAAAGAATTCAGTGAGTTGGGTCCTGTTGGGTTGCTAGTGGGTCGAGACTTAGCTTCAAACTCTAGTGCCAAACTCACCGCCTTGAAAACAGTTCTGGGTTTGTGAATTCGAACATCGACTTTCAATTCTTCCTTGAGACCACTAATAAAGACTCCCAAAAGACAATGATCGGGCCAGTCATGAACTCGTGCAACTCTTTTTGCAAATTCTTGTATATTCTTGAACCGTGCCCGTTGTTTGATGTTGCAAATTCCTGCACGGCCGTAATTTTCATGTAAAATTTTCACCAATTCTTCCCAATAAAGATGATCATTCTCAGCGCTGATCCATGCAAAGAGATCGAGTGCATCCCCCTCTATGTACATGGAAGCAATTAGGGGTGTCGAAAAAGTTGACCCGACCCGAACCCGAACAATCCTATTCGGCTCGGGTTATTCGGGTTCAAAAGCATATTCGGGTCAATTCGGGTTGACCCGAATTGACCCGAGTTCTAATTAGGTTCGGGTTCGGGTTTATATTTTTTAGCCTTGACCCGAATTGACCCCGACCCGACTTGACCCAAACCCGACCAATCCGACTTGACCCGAGGTTTTTAACACATTTTACCTTGTAAATATACTTAAATAAGCTAATTTTTAAATTTTTTACCTATACCCGGGTTGACCCGAACCCGAGTTGACCCGACCCGAATTGACCTGAACCCAAATGACCCGAGTTCTAATTAGGCTCGGGTTCGGGTATGATTTTTTTGAGTCTTGACCCGACCCGAATTGACCCGAACCCGGTTGACCCGACCCGATTCCACCCCTAGAAGCAATCTCCACCTTCGATTCATCAGGGGTCTGATAATAGCGAAAATATTTTTCCGCCTTTAAGATCCAACCGCGAGGGTCACCCCTTCGAATTTAGGAAATTCCAAATCTTGGTGAATGGTCTCCTTGTCGATTTATGGTACCAGCCTGAACTTTCGGAATCATCGTCCCCATGACGAGATCCAAAGGTGGCTTCTTTTGACTTACCCATATTGGGCCTGTTAGGGTTCGTTTGTGCCTTAAGAGCTACATCAGCAGCAAGGGCATCAAGAGCATTGAGTTTGGAAGCAATGGAAGACAATTGGTGTGCGAGGTTTTCGGGGTTTTGTGAAGGTGAAGATGTGTCGTTATGGTTTGGCTCAACGTCACAGGAAACGCTGACTCGGTCACGTTTCGCGTTTTGGATCGTGCGTACCCAAACGCGGTACAATCGCGACTCGAAATGCTCGGGAACGCGTTCTGGTTCGCTATATCTTGCGTTTCCAAACAACATCAATCAGCGTACCGAAGTGAAGCGATACGTCGGACCAATATGGTTCGGTACGCTGTACCAATGTCAAGCGGTACGTCGTACCAAAATGAATAGGTAGATTAAACTAATTTTATCTAAAAGTACAATTATTTTAAACAATCTTTTGATTATTAATATATTGTATGGATATTATGGCTAATATGTATGCTAATTTAGAAATATATTTTGATTATTAATCTGGTACACCGTATGGAATCGGGTTCATCGTACCAAATTTTATGGTATACCGAACCAAAGCGAACCGGAGCGTACCCAAATGAGTCTACCCCGTGCGTACCGAATTTTAAGGACCCTGCGAACCGTGTACCCGTTTCCCGTTCCCGTACCAAAGCGTACCGCGTTCCGTGTGACTTTGGTTTGGCTGTTCATTGAGGGAGGTAGAGTTTCTGGTGGTCACCATTCTGGATCACTGCTCTGATACCAAATGATAGAACAAGGCTAAGGGTTATATGAAAAGAGAATGATAGGTATGATTTATTGAAGAACAATGCAGAATCTGGACAAAGAAACTTCAATGAAATCAACTAGTCCTTAGAGAGAGGACAAGACTCATTATACATCAAAGAGTAGTAAATTATTTGATGCCTTACTCTTAGGCCTACTGCCCAATTTATGAAGTAACTAAAGATAGTAAGAAATCACATATGCTGAAATTGGGGAATCAATCTCTGAAGATAAGGGGAAATCAAATTGCTGTAAATCATGGATTCATTTATTTTCCAGATTTATCTCCTTAATCTTTCCAGCTTTCTTTTTGAGTAAGTACCCATATTCTTATCACTAGTGTTGTAAATATCGGTCATGGCGGCCGATATATCGGTGATATATCGCTTGGCGGTGGTCCACCGCCACGCCATGGAGCATATCGGCCAACTTCGCGTTTTGGTCAAATATCGGTCAAATATCGGTCATATCGGTAAAAAATCGGTTGACTTTTGGTATTTTGATTGTTTTTTATTGTGTTTTTAATTTTTAATGTAAATTTTACAAGATATATAACTAAAACTAATGAATACATTAATAAAATTATAAAAATATATAAGAATTTCAAATTTATATTAAATAAAATTTAAAAATATATAAAATAATGATAAATTTATAGTACCCGCCGAAAATCCAATATATCGCCGCCAACACTATATATCGCTTGGCGGTGGTCGACCGCCGAGACCCCGCCGAGCGATATTTACAACCTTAATGTAAGCAAACAAAATCAAAATATTCTCACCATTATATAGAATATACCTATGGTAACAAATGGACTACAAGAAAGGTGAACAAACCCCAAAAAAAAAAACTGAAATTAGAAAGAGAGTAATACAGACCTCATGATAAAAACTTCCTGAGAAAATTCTTTTAGCATATCTGCATCGATGCGTTCTGGCTTAAGAACTTTGATCCCCACTTCCTGACTACAATATGTGCCTTTATATCTGAGGATATCACAGATGTTAAATCCAAGATGTTTACCAATTAGATTCAAGATGTTTGGGATTATGAAGAAAGTATAGGGTTAAGCACTTACAGATCACCGAAAGTACCAGATGCAACCTTATTTTCAAATTTGAGCAGACTGGCATCAATTTCCCACACATCAGTTCCATCGGTAGGTATTTTTACATGATCGCTTGAAGGAGTGGGATTGCTTGGTGATGGAACAGATTTGCTATTAATGGACAAAGAATATGTTTCAACATGAGATTGCCCCTGCAAAAAATTTATAGACTATCACATATACATATAACCCCAAATTTTATACTCTACTTAATCTGTGAGAACAAAAGAACACCAATCACAAATACCTTAGCCTTCATTATCTCCTTTGCTATTGCATTTCTGAGCTGTTCAGTTTCCTAGAAATTGCCAAAACCAATCGGTGCAAATAAGTTATAATGTTGTGGCATAAAAAAGCCAGTGTCACAAAGAGACATATGAGGATATGAAAGGAATGGAATTACATATAGTTTGCTACTTGATTTAGTTTGTATAGTAGTCCAGATATAAATTTAACACCATCACTATAGTGTTAATTTGAAGTTGAAAAAGAGCTTTATATCAATATTAAGAGACTAAGAAATATAATGAAAAATGGAGTTACGAAAAGAGCTGGCAATCAATCACAAAAAACACAATATGAAAACATAGAAGAGAGGTTCCAGATCTAATAGCTCGTAACAGAGGCCCGAGACTGTTCTTGAACAAGTTTTTATTCATGAACGCAAACCCACAAATGTTTTCCTAGATTATAATAAATTCCAAAACTAATAGTAGCATCTTTAGCATAACTTGACCAAAATGTTATATACTCAGCAATTTAGTTAGTTTGAAGCACCCGTATCTCTCATCCTCCCCATATCCCTGGCTTGGGTCTCATTATGGGCAACAAATATAGTGTAGGTGACTAAAAGAGAGTGTAGGGGAGATACATGCCACAACAATGAGAAGATTCACTATTGATGAATACAACGTTATGTCTTATTAATATTTAACTCGTACATCTAGAGACATTACGATCATACCTCATTAGGCCATCCATCAACTACAAAGACATCCAAAGAAAAGCCATCAGTTGTGGAGAAAGCATGTGCCTCTTGAATGTTTAATCCCGCTTCAGAAAGTAAGGAAGTCAACTGCAGAATTAAAGAATGTGAGATTAATCTAAATCTCTTGGTAGAATCGAAAATCAGAAAAGACTGGCCCAGAAATTTTATGGAAGTAGTCACGTAATTAAAATGTTTTATCCGTTTGATCTACATAATTGATATCTCTAACAAGTAATTCTGACCGAGCAGTCAGTCTCTAAAGACATAAAACAAAAGATTGCCAAATTTTTGGTATGTGGAACTCAAACCTCTAAAAGCTTATATTTGATATAGTCAACTTTTTTAGTTTAATCCACTACATGGAGTCATGGAGTCATGGACTCATGCACACAAAATAGTGATATTGCAGTACGGGGGTTCTGTAAGATCATCTTTGCTTATCTTATGCAGTTTCAGAGAGAAGAATTAGCTCAGTATGCAGGGGTAAAAAGAGGGATGCTTGATACCTGACTCAGAAGCTTCGGTCTGTCTATTGTGGAAAATGTGATCTCATGCATTGGCCTGCACAAACCCGGTTTAGAAAGTAGAATACTAGTCAATATTCAGAACTTGAAAGACTCCTTATAATATTTGTACAAAAACTGACAATCAGTTAAAAAACACAATTATGTTTTTGGGAAAAATTTGAATACAGATTAGTATGAACGGCAGGAAGGAGAAATTTTCTATCACATGGAAGGTCATGTGGGAGTGCACGTATGTATGTCATAACTATAAGAAAAATGACAATAACTGAATAAGAAAAACGATAATCGCGTTCAACTTAGGTTTTTTCTATCACATGGAGGGTCATGTAAGGTTGTTAAACGTCACAATTCTTAATTTACTTAAGCCTGTTTAACCTTTACCATATGTTCCAGAAGAGTTAGATGTATTACCAGTCATAAACATTTCCCAAAATTGCTTTATCTATGGATTTAAAGCCGTTCAAGATAACAGAACATGAATTTAATAACTTTTTTTGACTTTAAAGTAGAGAATGAGCTAAGCTACTATGTATCATATAGTTAAGTCTAATAAACGGCAGATATGAAAGACACCAAATCTTGCAGGCTATCTTAAAGTTATGTACATTATAAGCAATCAGATTATACGATGTTACAAGCTTTCTTGACTGCTGCATTCAGCGTTAACAAATTATAGATGTTTTTAGGTTAAGACAGATTACCTAGAAGATACTGAAGTTGAATTCACATCATTGTCGCCATAACTGTCAAGATGTCTATTGGCTTTAAGTGCAAGCGCTTCAAGATTTTGTGCTGAACCAAAAGAAGGTGGGGGATGCAATCTAAAGAGAGCAGAAATGGAGAGATGGAGAATACAACAATAAGTTAGAAAACAACGGAAATCGAGTTAGTATAAAATGACAATACAATTAGTACACGTTTAACAGAGAAAAAAAACACCCTCGTTTTCTTCATAAAAATTTTATAAAAAACAAGCAAAACGGAAAATCGAGTTCAACTTAGGTTTTTCCGAAAATTCTCCATAAAACTGAAAATTCACATTTTCAACATATTACTAAACACATTTTAATGTTTTCTTAGTTCCTTTGTTGCATAAAAGCCCCCTTCCCTTCTTCAAAAGTTAATATACAAAATCAACTAGACGCGTTTTCTAAATTTTCAAGAATTTCTCATAGATAGAAAACTAGATAAGAATTTCCCCAACTAAACGCACCCCCATTATGTTTCCAGACATTCAAACATCATCAGTAAGAAAAGTAACAAATATAGAAATGACTGCTAAGCATGCAAAAAAAATCACAAAGTAACACAGATAATCATACTATGTCAATACCCGTTTCTGCTGCTGTAAGTTGAAGGACTCTGAGCATCTTCTTTCAATGAAAATTCCATGTTATCCAAATCAGATGGGTTCCCGTCTGAGGTAGAATGAACCTATATATAAAAATTGCATAAGACATAAGTACCACCAACAGATAATCAAGAAAGCTACATGTAAACTTCCAAGAAATGTGCACTCTCTGTCCCTTCAACGAATTCATATCCACGGTGAGTTAAGGAAATGGTATTGTTTAAATTGTGGATCTATAAGGTGCTAATTTTTCAAGAAATAGTACATATAACATAGCACAACCCGAAAGTTAAAAAGACAGATTCACAAAGACTACGTCGTGCCCCAACATTCTTCACTTGTTACCGAATATAATTAACATAATGCGTACAAGCATATATGTCTGCCATTTGTTCTATTCGAGAAAAAGGATAATAGTACACATAACAATGAAAGTTAAAAAGACAGATTCACAAGGACTACAATATGTGTCGTGCCCCACATTCTTCACTTGTTAACGAGAATATAATTAACATACTGACCTAGTGACATCACATGCCTACAAGCATACATGTGTGTCGTTGGTTTAATTAGATACTCATAATTGACTGTCAAAGTCTCTATTTATGAATGACTTAACTTAGTTTCCATATTTGCATTCTATCATATTTTTGAGTGTTCAACATAGAAGCTTTGATCACATTAGAACTAATATAAATCGACACGGCATACAGATTATCAAAGTAGATTGCTGAGAACCCTTTCAGCAAAACTTGACCATCATTTAATCAGTCAGTAGAAAACAAGAAACACACTGCAAGACTTTGATACAATTTAAAGTTTGTGCAGAAGCTGAAAGGGGTGAACTTTGAAGTTTGAACCAATGTTTTTAAAACCGAACTGAAGATGGAACCGGCTTACTAATCAGTTCACTGGCCCGACCAGTTGAAATGGTTTTAAGAACCGTGATACGATCCTGCGGTCTCTTAGTAATATTAATTATATAATTAGTTTATTTACTTACCTTTTATTGCATTATCTTAAAGACCAAGATAAGTTTAGGGTGTCTTTTATTATAAATAGATTATGAAGTCTGTAATTCTGATTATGATGTTTAATGATAATGGAATATTGGTTTTATTAATCAATTGGGGAGTCGGTTTATCTCACTAATATAAGCCATTGGGGGGTCGGGTTATCCCATTAATATAATCTATCTATCCTTTTATCTCTATAATCGATCCGGTTCGTATCAATTGGTATCAGAGCTGTTTCGATTCTAGGGTTTCAACAAAAAAAAAAAAAAAAAAAAAAAAAATAGTGTTCACCCGACACTATTCATCCGAATCACTGTTCACGTCCAGAAATTACTGTTCTCGCTACTGTTCACCGACTACTGTTCATCCGGGCACAAGAAGATGGTTAACAGCATGTGTTCATTCGGAAGAGATTTAAAGATGTCTATCTTTGAAGGAGGTGATGTTTTTGGGTGGATTTACCGCATGGAACGATATTTTCATATCGAGAGGATTGAGGCTAAGGATCAATTAACGGCTGCGGAGTTATGTTTAGAGGGACAAGCTCTTTCTTGGTTTTGTTGGAGTGATATTCGAACTCCGTTTAGATCTTGGGAGGATTTTAAAAGGCGAATATTTAACAGATTCCAACAATCTCGTGAGGGTAGTTTGTATGAGCAATATTCGGCGATTAGAGCTTACGAAGAGAATAAGAGGCGTGAAGAATGGAATCAAATGATTGAAGAGGATAAGAGGCGTGAAGCGTGGAATCAAAAGATTGAAAAGATGATAAATCTAATTGATTCTTTCCGGAATCCCATATCGCCACCAGTAACAACCAAGGTACCCGCAAAACCGATTCAAAATACCCTACGTTTTGATGAAAATAGCGGGCAAAGTTATACAAGTGGTGAGGAGGTGAAAGAAGAGTTGAAAGGCAACGTTGTTAAAGGTGTTCATGTCATAGATTCAAAAGAAGATGCTGATGTATATGGTGGGGAAAACCTACCACAAACAGAAAATGCACTTCCGGATTTGGATACAAAAGACATTGGCACATGCACCATGGTTCCAGAAAAAGCAAATAACCAAGACAACACGAACATGACAAAGGATCAGCCACGTGTAGGAGAGAAGGATGTACCTTCGCATGGGCTGAGAGAACAACAAATGGTTGGACAGATTTTGGGTGCAGAGCTGGAAAAACTTACTATTGGGTTTGATTTAAGGGCTTCCGAGGGGCTTCATTGTGACATAAGGAAGGAAGAAAGGATAACTTGGAATCCAGGGATCGATCTTCATCCATCAGAAAGAAAATGGAATTTTGGCCTGAATGTTTTTACAAAATCGATTATCAAATCATGTGTTTCAAATTTTTAGGCCTAATGATGACCAACATGAGAGGAGGGGGGTTCAAAGAAGAGTTTGGGATCCCGGGATTACTCTTATTATATTAATTAGATAATTAGTTTATTTACTTTCCTTTTATTGTTTTATCTTAGGGACCAAGTTAAGTCTAGGGCAACTTTCATTATATATAGAGGATTAAAGGCTGTAAGATGATTATGTTTTATGATAATGAAGTATTGGTTTTATTAATCAATTGGGGAGTCGGTTTATCTCACTAATATAAGCCATTGGGGGGTCGGTTTATCCCATTAATATAATCTATCTATCCTTTTATCTCTATTATCGATCCGGTTCGTATCAATTGGGACCCAAAGGGGGTGCCAACCGTGACCAACATAGCCGTGACCAACGAGCTCGGAGTGGTGGCCTATGGAGTGGTGGCTTGGACCCAAAGGGGGTGCCAACCGTGACCAACATAGCCGTGACCAACGAGGACGTTGGTTCTTCAAAGGGTGGGGTAATGTTATGATCCCACATCCGCCATGTATGGGAATGGTTGGTGGTTTATAATGTCCAGGTGTCCCCTCCTCAAACAAGCTAGCTTTTTGAGTGAGTTCTACACTTGGGACTTATGAACCAATTACGAGCCTAGTATGGGATAGGTTCGTATCAAACCGGTCAACTGCAATGCTACCCACTGGAATTATAGACTAAAACTTCAACAAAATATTAACACCACACACAAAAGGTGATAGTACAACACACTGACATGTTAAGGCTTTCATTAATCTTCTTTTCATGCTTTCACAGTCAACGGCAATATACACCACACATTTAATTAAACACACAACACACGCCCGGGTTCTTGTTTTCTTCTTTATTTCTTCCTGTCACACGCCACACATACAAAAGTATACAACAGACAACAATCTTTGAAGTTCAAACGACTCAAAAATGGCAGGAAATAAGCTTTCTGCTTCATTATAAACGAAAAACGGAGGAGACAGATCATGGTTTTCTTGCCAATTTTTGACCATTTTTTACCTGATTTTTGGCTCGGTCGCGGTTCAGCCGAACATAAAAAAACGGCCTCAACCTCGTTCCCGGTTGAACCGGCTGGTCTGGTTTCCAAAACCATGCTTTTTGAACCATGTATGTCATGCATTTTCAATTGTGAAATGTAAACTAGACGCAGTTACATGCTCGGAGTTATGAAAAAGATTATCTAAATATACAGATTTACAGAACATTAGGTGAAACCGTGTGTCTTCCAAGGACAAAATAATTGAAGTCAGCAAAATTAAGAGCCGCCATTAGTGATGCAAGCTCAATTATAGAAACTAAGAAAACGGGAACCAGAAAAAGAAGGGTTGGAAATATATTTGAATTTCACAACCAAATGAGGGAAATATAACAAATACAAGGCAATATTAACTGATTTAGTGTAAAAAAGAGTAAGCATGTGCCATGTCATTTATAATTGTTAGAAGACAACTGGAAGCTGATGTGATACAATTCTGGCAGAGACAAGGCATAGACAACTATTATTATTTATTTTATTAGCTTATTTACTTTCCTTTTATTATTTCGTAATGAATAAGTTTATCTTCTATTATAAATAGAGATTAGGGCTGTAATATGATTTAGGCAGAAAAATATATGATAGTAATGGTTTATTATGTTTTCTTAGTTTCTTGTTAATCGGGAGAGCTTATTCGACCTCTCGAACGTCGATTAATCTATCTTTATTATCCTAATCGATACGGTTCATATCAATTGGTATCAGAGCCTGTTTCGAATCTAGGGTTTCAAAAAAAAAAAAAAAAAGAGTCCTGTTCATCCGAACCACTATTCACCAGCAGAAAATACTATTCATTGCCGGAGTTACTGTTCATCCAGAAACACCACATTAATGGAGGCGAATCTGAAACAATACAAGTTCGATCAGCAGTTGGTTGACTTATGAATGCTATCAAAACCCTACAGCCGTCGACCATCACACAGCCGCCACTCTTAACCGCCATGACGCTGCAGTCGTACACCCAACCGCTGCAGTCATGCATCACCATGCCGCTACAGTCGTACACCACCATGTCGACAATCACCACACCACTGGCCACCCTACAGCCGCCTCTCCACACCCAACCGCTGCAATCATACACCACCATGCCGCTGCACTCGTACACCACCATGCCGCTACAACACCCCTATACCACCACTACATCGAAGCCGCCAACCTTTGCCCTCACCATTTCACCTACCACTAAGGTACCCACAACAACTCAATGTGCACCAGTGAATGATGCTACGGGCAGCATCTGATCTTGTTGAGTGCAAGACTGTAACGAAAAAGAAAGATATTGAATCTCTCATCGAGGAAGAGGCCAAAATAACAGTTAAAACGCCTCAACCATAATAACCACTGTATATATTATTCTAGATATATAGTTTCTGTAATTACCTATCAATCACAGCTGTAGGTATTATCATGTAATATGTCATTAGCTGTAGGTCTTATCATAAGTTGTATTAGAGGGCTCAAGCCCATAACCCTTGTACTATATATATCTGTCGATTGTGAAGATGGTAAAATAGTATGCCCTGAGGGGTTATGACAACAATAGATGTATTAACGCGTTTATTAAGAATGGTTGTGAGTATACCTGTGTTCGATCCTAGATGTGATGTTGCACCGGTGTCAAAGTACCAGCCCGAGTCCTCATTGTTGTCGGCGTAGCGAAGTGTTGTGGCGTTGAATGCTCGAGGAAGAGTAGTAGGCTGATCTCTATATTCCCAGTACCCATGGGGGGCATGCGGGCGTGGTCCATATGGGCCATAGGAAGATGATGTGGCCTGGTTAGGCGCTGGACCGAGAATGGAACCAGTCGGGCCAAAAGCATGTCCATTGTTAGGCTGAAATCGAGGAGGGCCAGCCCACTGTTGGTATTGAGGTCTTGGTGTGGTAACTTGTCCACGAACATGTACCTGTGGATAATGGACTTGTGGAACAACATGTGCATTATTGTTACCACTGCTTTTACCATGCAGAAACTTACAGCGAGCACCGAATCGACAATTCCCACGTTGGAAATTCCTACATAATTCCTTTTTGCCATTACCTTTGCTACCACTACCTGCTGTTGTTGCTGCCACGAGGACCGTTGAAGAGGACGGTGTGTCAAGAGCATGACCATGGTTTTGTTTCCTGTTCAAACGAGACTCCTCGAGAAGGAGCATTGAGCGAGTCTCGAGTAAGCTCAGCGGGCTCTTGCTATGGCGAATAATACTTCCCACATGTTCGTATTTGTCCCCCAAACCATTAACCGCATACATTACGAGATTCTTATCGTCAATAGGAGAATCAATATTCGAAAGAAGATCAGATATTACCTTGATGCGTTTGAAATACTCAGCCATGGAGAGGCTGCCAAGTTCCAAGGATCTGAGTTCTTCTTGAAGTTCCATAGCACGAGCGTCCTTATTGTTATGGAAGAGATCCTCAAGACTCTTCCACACATCCTGAGCCGTGACATTCTTTTTCAAGACCGTCTGTAACAAAGATGTAGTAATGGTACCATAGATCCAACACTTGACTAAGGAGTCAAGTTTCTTCCATTCTATTGCATTAGTGCTCGTGCACTCATATGAACCGTCTAAGAGACCTTGAACTCCAAAACTCACGCAGTGAGTCGTGAAAAGTTCAGACCAGGCGTCATAATTAAGTTGTTCCAGATCAAGGGTAAGAGGGACATGAGCTTTGATGTTTGAAATACCGAAAGGTTTTTCCATGTTAATAGGTGATGATGTGATGTCTTCAACAGCCATATGTAGAGGAATGAAGATGGCGGCTGGTTAGGGTTGAGGAGGGATGAAGGTGAGAGGAATAAGGAGGAGATGTCGGAAGGATTGATATTAGGCTCTGATACCATGAAAGTGTTTAATGTTTGCTTGCCTTCCTTTGTCACAATCGACAGATATATATAGTACAAGGGTTATGGGCTTGAGCCCTCTAATACAACTTATGATAAGACCTACAGCTAATGACATATTACATGATAATACCTACAGCTGTGATTGATAGGTAATTACAGAAACTATATATCTAGAATAATATATACATCGACCTTTATACCTTCAGAATGTTCTCATAACCCCTCACATAATTAAAAACTTAATATCCGTTCGCCAGTTTACCCGTGACAATAAATGTAGCATTGAATTTGACGAATTTGGTTTTTCTGTGAAGGATTTTCGGACCCGACAGGTACTCCTCCGATGTAATAGCACCGGAGATCTATATCCATTTCACACATCCTCTACAAGTAACCCTATCGCTCTCTTGACGTCCAACCGTTCAACGTGGCACCAAAGACTTGGGCATCCCAATGATGAAGTGCTACGTTTCCTAGCTTTGAATAAATTTATTTCGTGTAATAATCCAAAGTCTACAACTTTGTGTCATGCGTGCCAACTTGGTAAGCATGTAAAGCTTCCCTTTTCGCATTCTTCTACTTTTGTTGCAAACACTTTTGACATTATCCATTCGGATGTGTGGACTTCACCCTTACTGAGTGTTAGTGGTTTTAAGTATTATGTCATCTTTATTGATCATTTCTCTCATTTTTTGTGGGTTTATCCTCTTAAAAAGAAAAGTGACGCCTTTACCAAATTTCTTCATTTTCGTGCATACGTGAAAACTCAATTTAATAAAGAAATCAAAGCGTTTCAGTGTGACCACGGGGGCGAGTTTGACAACACACGACAACATGAACTTTTTAGAGAAAATGGCATCCAATTTCGTTTCTCTTGCCCTAAAACATCCCAACAAAATGGGAAATCCGAAAGGATGCTAAGAACAATTAACAACCTTATACGAACTTTACTCTTCCAAGCACACTTACCACCTCAATATTGGACTGAAGCACTTTTTATGGCGACCCATCTACTCAACATCTTACCCTCCACTTCCATAAAAAACGCCATTCCATTCACCAAACTCTTTAACAAACCACCATCTTATACACATCTACGTATTTTTGGATGCTTGTGTTATCCACATATACATACTTCTCACAAACTTCAACCTAGATCTACCCCATGTATTTTTCTCGGCTACCCTACCAACCACCGCGGCTATCGTTGCCTTAGCCTTGACACAAATAAGGTCATAATCTCTCGTCATGTTAACTTTGAAGAATCCATATTCCCTTTTAAATCAATGACCCCTTTTTCACCACCCTCATACCAATTCTTAGAACAAAATATTGATCCCTCACCAACACAATTAAAACTACTCTCCACCCCTGATACTTCACAAACACACGAAACAACTTCACCAAACCATTCGAACACCATTGACACACCAACCCAACATATAGATATCTTACAACAACCTACATCACCACCACCAGACCCATCATCTCCTATACAAACCAATTCTCATGATATAACACAAACAACCCAACAAAATCACCAAGCTCAACCAACCGTACAACAATCCACTACCACTCGCCTAACCCCCAACATGCCCACTCGTCACCCTATGGTCACACGGTCTCAAGATGGCACAACAAAACCCGTACATCGTCTAAATCTTCATGCTACTACTCTCGCACCAGTCCCAAAATCACACGTTCAAGCTTCTCACCGACCCACATTGGAAAAATGCTATGCAAGATGAATTTAACGCGTTAATTAAAAATGGCACGTGGGTTCTTGTCCCGCGTCCACCTAATGTGAATGTTGTTCGTTCTATGTGGCTTTTTAAACATAAGTTTCATGCCGATGGATCTCTTAGCAGGTACAAAGCCCGATTGGTTGCAAATGGGAAAAGTCAACAACAAGGCATCGATTGTGATGAAACATTCAGTCCTGTAGTTAAACCCGCTACTATCCGAACTGTGCTTAGTCTTGCTGTATCCAGACAGTGGCATATTCACCAGCTCGACGTAAAGAATGCTTTTCTTCATGGAGACTTGACTGAGACAGTCTATATGCATCAACCACCGGGCTTTACTGATTATTCTCACCCAGATTATGTCTGTCTTTTGCAGAAGTCTTTATATGGTCTAAAACAGGCACCCCGGGCATGGTTTCAGCGATTTGCCAGTTATGCTGTACGAGTTGGTTTTCAGCACAGTAAAACTGACTCGTCCTTATTTATCTATCACCATGGTGTGGATACGGCTTACTTACTTCTATATGTGGATGACATTATCCTCACAGCTTCTTCCTCAGGTTTATTACAACGTATTATTTCCTCCTTGAAGGGAGAGTTTGCTATGACAGATCTTGGCCCACTCAACTATTTTCTTGGAATATCTGCTACACGTACCTCATCTGGCATCTTCTTATCACAGACTAAATATGCCACAGAGTTGCTTGAACGGGCCCACATGCTTAACTGTAACCCTTGCAGGACTCCAGTTGATACAGAGAAGAAACTAGGCCCTGAAGGAACTCCAATTGATGATCCCACCTTATATCGAAGCCTTGCTGGGGGTCTTCAATACCTCACCTTCACTAGACCTGATATATCATATGCCGTTCAGCAGTTGTGTCTCTATATGCATGATCCTCGGGAGCCTCATTTAAACGCTATGAAGCGTGTTCTTCGCTATGTCCGTGGCACTACTGATCTTGGACTTCAGTTATACCACTCAAGCACATCGCAGCTTACTGCATACTCCGATGCTGATTGGGCTGGTTGTCCCGTTACCCGCAGGTCTACATCCGGCTATTGTGTATTTTTAGGGGACAACCTCCTTGCGTGGTCTTCCAAACGGCAAGAGACATTGTCCCGATCAAGTGCCGAGGCTGAATACCGGGGTGTGGCCAACTCTGTAGCAGAGACAGCATGGCTTCGCAATCTTCTCCTTGAGCTTCATACTCCTCTTTACACGGCTACTATGGTCTTTTGTGACAATGTAAGTGCCGTCTACATGTCAGCTAATCCCGTGCAACATCAGCGCACAAAACACATCGAGATAGACATTCATTTTGTTCGGGAGAAGGTTGCAACCGGTCACGTGCGTGTCCTTCATGTACCTTCTCGGTTTCAGTATGCAGATATCTTTACTAAGGGTCTTCCTTACACTTTATTTGCTGATTTTCGATCCAGTTTGAGCGTCCGCAAGCCTCCCGCTCATACTGCGGGGGAGTAATAACCACTGTATATATTATTCTAGATATATAGTTTCTGTAATTACCTATCAATCACAGCTGTAGGTATTATCATGTAATATGTCATTAGCTGTAGGTCTTATCATAAGTTGTATTAGAGGGCTCAAGCCCATAACCCTTGTACTATATATATCTGTCGATTGTGACAAAGGAAGGCAAGCAAACATTAAACACTTTCAAACCAGTGACACCCAAGGTACCTGCAGTAATGACCACGGGGCCGGCAAGACCGATTCAAAATTCTTCCTATTACGATAATTTGACATCTGATCGAAACAAAAAGACTACGGGAAAAGGAGTCGGTAACGAGGGGTTTGATTGTGCCTTGAATAAGAGTAAGGGTCTCATTTGGGTCTCCAACAGAAAGAGAAAGAAAAGGAAAGGGCCTCTCGTGTGGACGAAATCAAAGTCTAGTGTTGTCATCAAGGTTGGACAAACTGAAGCTATCGAAGGCAAGCTGAATTGTGATAATAGATTAGAAATTATGAACAGCCATGCCAACACTTTTTGATGTTTGATGATGCCCCGCAAGAGGGAGAATTACAAGTCAAGACTTGGGATCCCGGAATCACGTGAGGCAAAATTTTGGAACAACACCTTGAGGACAAGGTGTTTTTGCCGGGCGGAGTAATGATACGATTCTGGCAGAGACAACTATTATTATTTATTTTATTAGCTTATTTACTTTCCTTTTATTATTTCGTAATGAATAAGTTTATCTTCTATTATAAATAGAGATTAGGGCTGTAATATGATTTAGGCAGAAAAATATATCATAGTAATGGTTTATTATGTTTTCTTAGTTTCTTGTTAATTGGGAGAGCTTATTCGACCTCTCGAACGTCGATTTATCTTTATTATCCTAATTGATACGGTTCATATCATAATGTGCCAAAGAATACCCTAAGACCAAACAAAGTTGACATACAAAACCCTCAAATCAGCAAAATTAACCTAATAACTATCACAGTAAAAAAACTATTGCTTAAAAGATCTCTCAATGCCAATTTTAAGTTTAACAAACTGCATATTCCGGTATAAAAGAGGTAAGTAAGGACTAAAAGACTCTAAAAAGGTAGCAAAGCTATGTAAGTTCAGTACATGTGAATATGATATTAAGAATCATGCAGACATGTGATTGTGATATGCAATAAACTGCTTGTTTTGTAGCATTTTTTATCAACGTAAACTTTACAAACCATGTCCATGAAAGTAATGGAGAGAAGAAAGTAGATGAAGAAGAACAATAAGGGGACAATTATCATTAAAAAAGCACACCACAAGGATAAGATTTATGCAAAAGTTATCAGCTCTCTGATAGCTCTTGAACAATTGGGCAATAACCTTGGGTCCACTCTTAACATCGTTGGCCTTGAACAATTGGGCAATAACCTTGGGTCCACTCTTAACATCGTTGGCTTGTTATATGCTCACTAATTTGTTAGCTTGTGGATGCTCATAAAGAGCAAAGACTATAACATTCTTATAACACTAAACCAAAAAACAGTCACTTCAGTTTGTATATATTTTACTTTCAAAAAAACAAATAACAAAAAGAGGTTGATAACACTCGTTATGAGCATAGTGGGCGACATATGGCGCAAGTGGTGGTGTCGTACGGCGGAGCCATAGCCACTCCAACCAAGGCATTTCCTAATCCTTATAAACTTTTAGCAAAAAAAAACAAATATGATCGTTTGGGGATGTTAAGCTTCTATTCATTTCTCAAAAAAACTCATCCTAATTCATCCGTTTCCATAACATAAAAACCCAGTATCACTAAGAAATTCCACCAACAGACATTCAAATCATAATCTTAATCTTAACATTCAAATCATAATCTTAATCTTAACATAATCACTAACTTTAACATCCTGCATCAGAACAAGACAAACCAGAACTAAATGTTTGGCGTAGAGCATTTTATAGTGTGTTTGGCAACAAGAGACAATCAAAATCCTAACGCTGATAAAAGAAGCATTAAAGCTTTTACTCTTTTTTTTTGAACGGCGAGTTAGTAGTTAGTGATTCTAGCTTACAGTGACATCCAATTAGGCAGTATGCAAGCCTAAACGCTTCTATTTAATTCGGGCCCCTGAAGGTTCTTGGTGAGACTCGAACTCGAGACCTCTCCAAGATTACCTCAAAGCTTTTACTTGATGTTAAACATTACTAATTTAATTAAAGCTACCATTCCAAAACACTTGTATAAAACAAACAACAATGGGTGAAATGGAAAAAAACCTGAACTAAACGAACTTCAAATGCAGGTCTATTAGCAGGATCCTCGGCCATTTGCAAAACTCGCTTATGAGTAATGACATCTTCAGCTCTCTCAACATTCACATCCAAGGCATACCTAATTCATCAAAATTCAATCATTTCAAAATTAAAAATAAATAAAAGAATAATAACAGAAAGGCCTACGTACCTAGGAGGAAGACGGTTAAAGTGAATCCACAACTGATCTTCGAAATCAGGAAGAGAAGTATCTGGATGATTCATATCGTATAAACGAGTCAATACATCGTTATATACTTCGAGCTTTTGGCGCCGTTGTCGGCTTTTCTTGGGTGATTCAGCGGCTCGGCTACCACAGCTTTCGTTGTCCTCCATCGCCATTAACCGATCTCTCTTTCTCTCTCTTTCTATGTGTATGTGTGTGTGGGGGGGATATGACGGACGGAAAGAGGGAAGGAGGGAGGTTTGGGTTTTGTTTGTTGTTTATGTATGTGGTGGGGTGGCCCCCTTTGCTGATGCGGATTCCTACCTGTTACTTGTGGAATGAATGACTAGTACTAGTTTCTTTAATGCTTATCTACACTCGTACTCTACCAATCAGTTTATATGTTTGGTTGTCCGGGCCCGCTCTTATTTGTTGCTCGCACAATTTTTTAAACGTCACATCAAAATAAGACCTACAAGGGTGTTTGGAATTTCCTTATTAAAAATATTAGAAAAAATTTCATGTTTGGTCCTTATCGTTTACACCAAAAATTAATTTTGGTCTCTATTTCAAACTAAGTGCACAGATCATCCTATCGTTTACATTTTGGATCAAAAATAGTCCCTATCTTAGATGGAGGTTAGTTTTGGCTGTTAAGTCTATTTGTTAGAGGGGCAATTTCGTCTTTTACTTGTTTGTCTACATATACTTCAAATACACTCACTTAATTTTTTTCTTCTAATTTTTTTTCATACTTATCTTTTTATCTCTCTCTCTCTCACATCTCTCAGCCCCTCTCTCTCCTGCAACACCCTCCTCTTCCATCTAAGATCTAAAATCTGAAAAACAAAGCTAACTACCAAAACAATTCACCACGTATAAATCAAAACCATCACCAACAAACAAACATTATTATCGAACTATATTTTGACTATTCTCAATCGTCACATTCGCAAATTAAAGTCTGTTCATCATCATCACTTCGTTCATTCGCAGTAGACTTGGATATAGATGAAGAGTTAAAGGAAGATGTCATCCAGGAGATGATTTGGGTTTGATTTGCATGGGTTTGGGTTTGTATTTGGATCTGCTTTGGTTTGTATTTGGATATGGCTTGATCTGCACGGTTGTTGTTTCTCATCATCTGCATATTTTGATTTTAACTTGGTCATACAAAAGTACACATGTCGCAAGTCTTGTCGGAATCCACTAGATATGACGGTCGATGTGGTGGTTTAATTGACGGTTATCGTCGTGGCGGTTAAGGTGGACTGGTTTTGTTAACATTGGTGGCGGTTTGGTTGTTGATGGTGGCTGGTGATGGTGGTTCGTGCGGTGTTTGTGACCGGATCTTATCTGGCCGGAATGTGTGATTGTAATCTTAACACATATATACAAGCTGTGCAATGGATGGTAGATTTTTACAATATATAAGAAAGAAAGAGATTTGAAGATGACTTTAAATGAATTAATAACACCTCATGGGAGAGAGGTGGAAGATGAATGGGGTCCACGTGGCGTTGGTGAGGAGGGATGTAGTTGGAGTAACGAGGGGGTTTAGCTGTGACTTGGGAGTAGGAAGAAGGTGGTGGTTGGGATTGGAATAAGTTGGAAAATGTGTGTGTGTTTTTTTGAGTGTATGGTTAGGTGAAAATGTGAAAGGTTGAAGATGATGGGTGGGTATATGAAGAAGGTTAGAATCAAGGATGAATCAGTAGAGACTAACGAGCACATCAGTTTGCCAAATGTTAATGAGATGTTCGATGTGGAGGAGCTACTTGAAATGATAAATAATACAGGAAATGGAATGGATCAAAACGGGTTTGATGAGCCTCTTGTGTCTCAGAGTTGGATAAAAATTAAGCCACAAAGTGAAAATCAGCAAGATACTTATTGGACAGAAGGTCGTTTTGGGTTTGGTTTTTCGATGCCAAAGTAGTCTGCGATGGATCAGGAGCTCGGTGACATGGGTTCGTCCGATCCGGAACCAATGAACCCAGATACTAGACCCAAGTGGGATGATAATTGGGATGTTGGTGATCTTTTGATGCCTGGACGACCTGAAGATGGTAACTTCACATCACAAGAGCTGGGGTTCGATTTTAGAGCTGATTTTGGCGTGTGAGGTGACGATAATGAGCTTGTTACTTTTATTTGCAGAAGCTGAGAGCCTGAGATTGCTGGTCCTTGTTCAATACAGGATTGTAAAACGCCAATTTTTAAATCTTGTTGGCGATCTAGTGGTAGTTGCATGTTTTTTTGTTCTTTTTTCGACTAGTCATTTTAGACCACATTAAAGTTAGGCTATCTACTTTTAAGTACTCAGTTTAATATCAAGAGGGTTTTGGTATAGGATGTTTAACTTGTTTAAATGGTTTTGATGCATATATTCTTGGAGCAAGAATTGCCATCTTTGTTAATTTATATTTTGGATCTTGTTTAATTTTTGGATCTTTAATTTCTGGGTTTATTTTGATGAAGAATTTATTTATGGGATGAAAAGGGTGTATGTTTGATCCTGTGGGATGAAAATGGTGGGTGTTTGTATTAAATGAAGTCAAAATAAGTAAAAGACCAAAATGCCCCTCCTCTCTCAAGACTTAACGGAGAAAACTAACACCCATCCAAGATAGGGACCATTTTTGATCCAAAGTGTAAACGATAGGGACGATCTGTGCACTTAGTTTGAGATAAGGACCATACTTGATGTTTGGAGTAAACGATAGGGACCAAACATGAAATTTTTTCAAAATATTATTCACTTATATAGAGGAAATCACGGTTCTTAATGAATAGTGGTTCTCCTCACATTCTTAATTTAAAAAGAAAAAATCCCTCTCACACGTCTGCTCTTCCATCACAAATCTTACACATGTTGGGATTTTGAAACTAGTTAAACCATTAACTACGAGTACGCAACGGAATAGATCTAGTACAAACAATCATGATTAACGCATAATAAAAACAATATTAAAACCAACCTTAAATTAATTGAATAAGAGGGTGTTTGGGATTGCTTATTGAAAATAGATTATTCGTTTTGAAAATGAATAATCAGATAATCAGCTGTTAGAGAACGTGGTTTTAAAATAGAGTGTTCGGATTTGATTGTAGGGATAATATGGCAATTCAAATTAAAGTGGGTAGTTGAAATGTAAAATGACTATCATGGACAAAACAAATAAACATGAATGCATATCATCTAACAATAATGTGAGGGTGTTTCTGTAATTTGGCAAAGGATACACTTGCGTTTTCCAAAAAGTAAAGGTGGACCTGCTGCCACAAAACTCCGGTTTAGAAGTGATAAAACGCAGATAAGCAATTGTTTTAGTTTTCTATCCAAACACTAATTACCAACTTATTGCGTTTGTAAATCTCAATAATCAGATAAGGAGCTTCATATCGCAATAACAAACACCCCCTAAATCAACTAATCATCTTGATCTTGAAGCTATAACGGTAAAATAACCGCCCTCTAACGATTGCTCACACGACACATCAAATGAATACACCATGATGCTAGTGGTAACTTCACTTTAATAGATCTTGCAACTAAAAACCCTATATCCGAAACCCTAAGTGGGATTACGTAAGGATCGGTTTTGTAGACGTTACAAGACTCTTGGAAAAAATCACCGAAAACCCTAATTGGGGTTTATAACTAGTCGAACCACAAGGGGAGACTAAAACCTAGATCTAGAGATCTAGAGTTTAATAATAAAGCTTAAGACTTTATAAGAAAACCACCAAAGATGATAGATCTTATACAGGTTAAACATTTTATGTGATTTCAGGTTAACGGAAAATTTTGTATGGTTTTGGTGTTGTGTGTGGGTCGATCAGACGCAAGGCACAAAGAGGGAGAGACAAAAATTATGAGAGGTATGGGATTGTATTTATACTAATCTCACCTCCTCAAAATTCCTTGGTCCCTACTCCAAGAAAACCAATTAAGGAAAAGATTTCCTTAATCAAATATTCTTGAATATTTACATACCAAAAACCATAACCAAAAATCTTCTAGAACCCCCTTGTGGGTATAATCGGCCGATTAGGCCTAGGGGTGTTCTAGAAGTCGTTTTCCTTCCAAATTTAAATAACACACTCGTATCAAATTAATTAAATCCCGTTAATTAATTTAACCACCGTTAATTAAATAAAACGTGAAGTTTTTATTAAACGTTTAATAAATAAATAATAAACGTGTGTTCTCTGTATTGAGTGTGTGCCCCCGATAGGCTCACACATTTACCGATGGCTAAACGATCGCATATCTCAACAGCTCCCACTTGTGAGAGTTTAGACATACAACGTCCATAATAAAGTATCTAGCAACACTTCATTATAACTGGCAAATGTTGAGTTAGATAGTTTCAAGAATAAGATCTTAAAAGCTAGTAATGGTGTATGATTATTTGAGCTTGCTGGTAATCATCCCTTCGTTTCAATGTACCGGTTAAACCATGGATATGGATCCTATTGGGTCAGTATTTACTGACCCTTAAGCAACTCTAGGATTTGAATATAAAACTCCCCTAAGTGTTTCATGCTCAGCAGTAAGGCCAGTCTGCTGAAGGATGATCAGAGGAACAAAGTTCCTACTGAAGACTTTATAGCTGAAGAAAGTTCAGCAATCCCCTTCCAGTGAACTTAGAAGACAAAGGAGTCTTCGCTTCAAATACTAGGGGGTCTAGTTGCTGAAGAACAAGGACTGGAGAAGGGCTTCCAGTTCAGTTTGGTTTGACAATACCAAACTAAATGATGTCGATCTCCTCTAGGATACTAAAGACTCTTCAGTATTCTGATGGTTTGCATTAGGCGGGAAAAGATAACTTTAGGTCAAAGTAGGTTGCTTGTATACTTAGATATAAGTACAACCTTTATCTTTTCTAGAATAGTTTAATATGTACTTTGTACTGTTTATCCAGCATGGACATCAACCACCTACTGGATAAACCCATGCATTGAAACATGCAAAATGCAAACCCTAGTTTACACTACCTATATAAGGAGTGTACATTGGGAGAGAAAGAGTTAACCAATACAAGAGATTAAACTCTGAAAAACCTTTCTCTCTCGATACCAACTAAACCATAAAGCCAAGATGCTTATGAATGTTTAGATTGTGTGAGACCTCCAGAATCTGACATGGATCAACTAGGCAACGAGGGGGTAACACGTCCTGGTACAAGAAACAGTGAATTACAGTTGACACAAAGTTGACGTAATAAAAATATATATATTACATCATAAATGATCATAGTTTTAAACATAGGTCCCAGAGTTTTATATGCGGAAAGATATATTATTTCATCATGATTTATAACATAAAGTTGCCCAAAAGATATAATAATTTTTTGACAGTTTATACTAAAACCAAACTTTTAAAAGCATCACAGAAATCTCCAAGGTGCGATAATATTCTGCGGGCTCCCATCCAAGCAAAGCTAAGTAATAATACTTGAGATGAAACATATAAAATCGTCAACATGAAGTTGAGTGATATTCATAGGTTTAGCAGTAAAGGTGTGGAACACAAGCATTCATTTGTAAAACAAGTAGTATGGAGTATGGTTATATACGTCAACCATAGTCCGAAACGTTATGATTATTATTGTTGCTTAGTTCATGAACCGAAGCTTAACTTACGTAAGTATTCAGCCTAAATACTCAGGTATAAACAAATATTAGTGCGTCATGGTTAAACAACCGCAACATGGAACGGGGATAGTCAATCCCGATGGATCCACCCACAACATTTGCGCTTCACGCAATGCACACAGGACAATTAACAGTTCATGATCGGAGAGATGAAACTCAAGGCTAGTCTAAAAAGCAATAATAATATCGAAAATCTGGAAAGCATACACGTTCTGGATAGCATACAAGTTCTGGATAGCATATAGTTTTTAAATGGTTGTGTTCCACCATGTAAAATCTCACCCCGTGTTTAGAAACCATGTATAAGTAAAAAGGGGCTATGAACTCACCTTAGCCACGAGGTAAGTCAATCACGGTACTCAGCAACTGAGTAGAAATAATGGTAGTGAGACGATCACCGACGATATGGATGCCCAGGGAAACACGAAAACCGCAACCTATCACAATAAGGCGCGCGTTAAGACTCGAACTCAAATATCGATATACACCAAATATAATATGACTCAAATGTTTTCAAAGTATTCATGTTTCAAAACCATTGACACGAACCAGATGAATTCATACTAACCCATTTATCCAACACTACACGATTAAACACTTGTGCACTTGAAATTGACCCGTTATACGACGCCAAGTCAACGCAAGTCAAACTATTCCTTAACCTTATTCGGACCAGTAGCTAAGTCATTTATATAATGACTAAGCACTTGAGTAAGTCACCATGTCCAATAGTAAATACTCATACTCACGCAACACAAGCATTGAACTACGTGTCCAAAATAAAATCAGCAAGTACACCCCGAATGTACACACCGATCTACCCTATCTAGACTTGTCCGTTTTAGATGAAACTTGGTGTCAAGGTCACTTATAACCTGTATAAGACCTCACCAAAGTTTAAGCCAAAGTTCATACTTTAAAATTCATCAGCTCGACACTTTACTCGACTCCAAATTTGGGACAGATTGTATACTTGTTTTATAAAACCGTTCATACCGCTTTAAAATTACTAACTTGACAATCCGCCCTTTAAAACCACTACTAGACTCATCAAATTAAGTTTATAAACTTTGAAAATCAGTAGTATCCATAATCTAACCAAGCCTAAAGTCCCCGAGAGTCGACCCAAAATCAGCCACAATTTCGGATTGTGCCGATTTGCGTCTCCCGGTACACGAATACTAAAACTAGCATAACTTTTGAGTCGTAAAGAGTTAGAAGCTCTATCTTATATCAAAACGAGTGTCTCGGAAAACTCTACAACAAAATCAAATAATATCAGCCTATCTCAAACCTTAAACCCACGAAAAATCTGTTCTACATCTGTTGTCCTAAAATATACTTTTAGAAATCATGACAAATCAATTTTCCCACAAAAAATAATCATTCCCATATCTCTACTATCACTCTACCATCATACCCATTAACCAAACACTCCTAAAAACACTTGCATGATAAATTTAACAAAAACCCAAGATCAAAAATGTAGCTTTTAACATGAAAACATGATGATCCTACCTAGATCATCACATGCATGATGGTTTAAACACAATCCAGCCATGAAATCATAAAAATTAGAAAACTTGATGCATGTGTATAATTTTTGGATCATTAAAATCATCATACAATTTTAGGAGGTGGTCTAAAATTAGTTTTAGCTAGATCAAAGTAAAAATGATGATCTAGGGGTGTTTGTGGGTTGAGATTGACGGCAAGGAAGGGTAGGGTGGAAGAGAGTTGGAGTTTGATCTTTTTACATTTGTATGTATGTGTTTCTAGTGGAAGGAAAGTGAATTTATATATGTGGTAGTGGAGGGACCAATATTGCCAACTTTGAAACTTGTGGACTTAAAAACAATTCACTAGTTTAAAGGGTAGAAAATGGTTATTGGTAAATATTGAAAATATTTACGGGGCTCGGGTTTCGTAAAAATACTTTTCAAAAGTTACAATGCATCATAAAAATGATTATATGATTTCCCGACACGACTTAATACATAATTAAAACGAAATCGTCAAAATATTAATTATCTAAACAATCGATAATAAAATGTAAAATTTTTGGCATCCATCGTATCGCGATCACTAGAAATTCTCGTTGTACATTGATTTTGAATAAACTTATTGTAAAACGCACGCGGGTGATTTTAAATCAAAAACTTTGATTTAAATTAAATATGGAAAAATAAAATAAAAATTTTATAATTCCATATAAAGTATTTATCAATGATCAAAAAATACTTGAAAAATATAATTTATTAAAATATTAAGAATCTCAGGATTTGCATATAAGAACACAAGAAAACGTAATACGTTGGAAAATTCAAGAAGTACGAATAAAAGAATAAAATGATGTTGGGAAAGTACGGGTTCTTACAAATTGGAGCTTAGACTTTAACTTTGGTTAAATGTTTAAGTAGAGGAGATCACAACCCATTGTCATTCAACCACTTTGTTATTCCGCAAACAAAGTGGGTTATAGATTCTTTATTTGATTCTAATAAAAGCCTATACGTTGAAAAGTTATTGGTATTGTTGTTTTAATTGTTCATAGTTCTTTTCTATTGTTAAAACAACACACTTGAGTCGTAGTATATAGTTATTACTTAAGGTTGATAAGTAATAACTATTTACAAGGGACCAACCAGATCCTAACTCATTCCATATAGTTTAACTTTAATTCCTCGTTATCAAATTAATTTAGATAGTCCAAATAGTAACAAGAATCATCTTGATTACACTTTGGGTACGGCCATACAATTACCTAATTAATTCTGGAGGGGATCCAGGGTACTTCACTACACTATATCAGAGTGGAGGAACGAGTTCTATATTGACTGCAAGTGTCTGTGGATGTTGCTTCACAACACTTCCAATTAGAGTCGTTATAGCTAGATCTGGCGAACTAGCGTTGGACATAGAATCAAGAAGCGATATTCACACATGCACAACTTGTTTGCATCTCAAGTCTAAGGATGACCTAATCCTCACCATTTATATATTCGAATTTAATCATGACAACAGATCTAAAATTAAACATTCGAAAGTTCGGGGTGTCCAATATTCATATCAATGAATAACATATGAGTTTGGTTGGAACCGTCCACCATATATACTAGTATATTACCAACACTCATATTTGCCTTAATGTAGACAATATTCCCATATTGTTTAACCGACAATGGACATGTTTAGAATAATTAAATATTCAAGGATTTAAACATACAAACATAGGGCAACAATAATTATATGAAGATAAAAAACATCAAATATCTTTATTCATCAGAAAGTAATAATTGTCTTACAATCCCAATTATCCAAATACTAAGATAACACAGATTACATGAGATTATTAGCTGAAAGCAAACCAATTCCATTAGTTAACATGGAATGCCTTTTGAGGTCTAACGCCTTTGTGAATGGGTCAGCTAAATTGTCGTATGTATGAACTTTCTCCAGACTAACACCACCCAGTTCAATCACTTCTCTGAGGTAGTGAACTTTGGAACGATAATGTTTCGCACCTTTAGTGATTCTTGGTTCATTAGTTATAGTAATGGCTCCGGTATTATCACAATACATCGTCATAGGTTCATTATTTGTGGGAACAACACCAAGCCCATAAATAAACTTACTAATCTAAACTACCTCTTTAGCAGCCTCTAAAGCAGCTATATACTCAGCCTCTGTAGATGAGTTTCCATGGATGGTCTGCTTTGCACTTTTCCAGCTAACAACACCTCCATTCAACATGAAAACATATCTCGTCTGAGACTTCGTGTCATCAGCATCCGTAAGATATCCAACATCAGTGTAGCAAGCAACTCTGAGCTCTTTTTCATATCTCCTCCATAAACAAGAAACATGTCTTTGGTATGACTAAGATACCTCAGAATGTTCTTAACAACAGTCCAGTGAGTTTCACCAGGATTTTGCAGAAATTAGCTTGTCATGTTCTGAGAGAACGCAACATCTAGTCTCGTACATCTAACAGCATACATGATTGATATTATTGTCGAAACATAAGGAACTCTTTGCATGCGTCTCACCTCATTATGTTTAGATGCTCCTTGAGTCTTAGATAATTTTGATTTAGTTTGCATGGGAATAAAGCCATGTTGGGAATTATCCATGTTATACTTCTTCAAAATCTTATCTATGTAAGCACTTTGACATTAACCAATTAACCGTCTAGGTCTATCACGTATGATCTTGATTCCAAGGATATACGCAGCATCTCCTAAATCCTTCATGGAAAAACACCTTCCAAGGTAAGCTTTTACACTTTGCAACATTGGAATGTCTTTTCCCATCAACAATATGTCATCAACATACAGGACAAGAAACACTACGTTACTCCCACTAGCTTTGATATATACACATGGCTCATCGGGATTTTGATTGAAACCAAAATTCTTGATTTCATCATCAAACCTCTTGTTCCAATGCCGTGATGCTTGCTTAAGTCCATAAATGGATCTTTGAAGCTTGCATACACGGGTTGGATACTTTGGATTGACAAAACCTTTAGGTTGCTTCATATAGACTTCTTCGTAAAGCAGTCCATTGAGGAAAGCAGTTTTAACATCCATTTGCCAAATCTCATAGTCATAGAACGCGGCTATGGCTAAGAGAATCCTTATAGCTTTGATATCTGCAACAGGAGAGAAGGTCTCTTCATAATCAACCCCGAAGGTTTGAGTGAAGCCCCTCGCTACATATCGAGCTTTAAAGGTGTGTACATTACCATCCATGTCGGTCTTCTTCTTGTATAACCATTTACCACTAACGGTTCTAGCGTTTGGAGGTAGGTCAACTAAGATCCAAACATCATTGTCTTTCATGGATTGTGTAACACCCCACTTGGATAAATGACCGTTACGTGTATTTATGGCGTTTCATCAAAGCATGCAAGGCAATGTATTAAACATTAACTGACCATACGGAAATACCCGAATCAAACATTGGTAGTCCAAACATAAGCTCAAAATATAAAGATTTAAATACTGAAAGAAAAGGACGAAATAGTGTCCAAACAACCAAAGTAATGTAATGTGTGCATAAAATAAAGGAGTCTGGATAGCTCCCATCCAATGCACGTACTCTCTTAGAAGTCCTAAGATCGTCCCTGTGTACCTGCCGTCTGGAAACATGAAAGTGTAGAAACTAGAAGGGGGGGTTGAATAGTTTCTCTTCGATTGGTGACCAAATTAAAATTACTTTCAATTTGGTTTGTATCAAAACTATCTTTTACTTGAGGCTAAGTTGCATAATGATTAGGTTCAATTGAAATGCACTAGCTAAGATAATAGGCAAGTATAATGATAATGAAATAAGTAAAGAGTAAGGAAGGAGACAACCTAGTGGGAAGACACCAAGATTTATAGTGGTTCGACAACGAGGCTCTATCCTCGTTTCTACTCCACTCCTAGAGTACACCTACTCGAGATTTCCACTATATCCACAAGCTCCCTTCTCGGCGGAGAAAATCTTACATCGTTGCTTACATTATTTTCCGACACTAAGCTAAATGTCGAGACCTAATCTTTAGCCAGGACCAATCTACACGACGTTGCCTACTTCACAATTTAACGACACAAGGCTAGATGTCGAGTTCTAATCTTAAGGTAGAACCAATCTTCACGACGTTGCCTACTTCACCATTTTACGACACAAGGCTAGATGTCGAGTTCTAATCGAAAGCTAGAACCAATCTTCACGACTCTTCACTTTGAAGCTAAGTGAGAACTTCACACAACACAACTACTAATCACTTTTAAGTTTAGTGAGAACTCACAAGACACAACCATATCACTTATAGTTTAGTGAGAACTCCTAATCAAATCTATTACAACTCAACTAGACTTATCCAAGTACACACATGTAGCTTGGATTTACACAACACAAATCCAAGCAAACACATATGCAATGGATGTACACAACAAATCCAAGTGTCCACAAATAACTGGATGAACACAACTAGTCCAAGTATTCATAAATACATTGGATTGACCTAAAACAAAAAGGGTATCATGATGAATATGACCTAGCTCATAGATTCATCTTTATCACAACACTAGTGAGTGAGTGATCTTCTCATTGGACAAGGTAAAGGAGGGGATCAAGAGGATAATCATATGTAAACATCCCTTAACAATTTAAGTGATCATTTACTAATGATTATGCTATAGAAAATAGAAAGAGGCCTGAGAAAAACGTCCAAGAGGCTTACTGGAAAATGAGATTTTGACCCACTATTTAAAGGAGACAAAGTATATACGGATCTATAACGGCTACTGTGCGCTGGTACCTTATCTCACCCCGCGGTACCATATCGCTAAGGTACCGCGTAGGTACTTAAGGTACCGCCACTAGACTCCGCTCCGTTTTTTGTCTTTTAGTGGGGTGGGAATATCTGAGGTATTTGAACCCTTCAAAGGATATTCTAACAACATTTGGAATATGCCCTTCAAATTTTCATTTTCCATTTTAATAAAACATTTTCTAAAAAGAAAGTTTATTAAAAAGTCTTTTGTCATATTAACAAAAGTGAGTTTTAAGGATAATCATTTTGATGATCACTAAGTATGATTAAGAAAGGTTAGTGATATGATTATTACCTTGATGATAGTGTTAGTTAAATAATTCATTTTATGTTTTACACTAAATGTGTTGTATGTTTGTTGTGATCAAAAACTAAGAAAGATTAGTTAACACTAATAATGTTTTTAGGCATCACTTGCAATTAACAATCTCCCCCTTTTTGATTACGACAAACGATAAATTCATTTACGTAGAAACACAAAATATGGAATTATTAACTAGTTTATCAATATCATTTTCTCCCCTTTTGTCGTAGCAAAAAGGTTAGCACAAGTCCTTTGAAGAAACATCGAACTTTGCTAGTAGCTCCCCCTTGGTGGTTGCTTCCCCTTGCTTGGGGCACCAAGTTTGTGAGCTAAGGTGACATGCTACACAAAGGTTAGTAGAAAGGAAAGAAAACACCAATGTATATATGATCACTACCTACTAAGTAACTTGAGAGGGAGAAAGAGAAGAACTCTCAAATTAGAAGCAAGTATTTTGCTAAGTATGTCCAAAGAGGTAATTGACAAAATCAAACTTCAATCCAATAAAGATGACAAGCTTGTCAATGGGTTAAAGCTTTAGAATTGATGGAATCACCCATAAGCAATTGTAAAAAATTAACCAAGATCAAAATAGAACTAATGAAATAGCACACAAATAACACAAAGGTTACATAAAAAAATACAACAAAGAAGATAGTCATACACACAATATGAGTATCTAAAAGCAATAAATATGAAAAATAAACCACTAAGCATAAGCTAGTCTAATAGTGATATTTTCCAAGATTGCTAAAAAAAAAACTAAAAAGACGACGATGCATCATTCGAAGTTTTGTCCACCGGAACGAAAACTTGAATAGGAGGTCGAGTGAGGAGGAATTCAAGAAAATTTAACTTCTCATACACATGAGCAAGTTCAATTGTTGAAATCGGCAACAATCACACGAGGATCCATGATGCAACACAAAATCGTTTGATGGGGGTATGACATCAAACTTAGGGTTTGGTGGTGGTGGGGTAATGGGTTTGGGAGTGTTTTCACAATGCCTTTGTGAGGTTTGGGAAGGTTGAAAGGTCAATTGAGTTGAGGGGTATTGAAGGATTGTGGTGGTGGGGGAACATTTTCTTTTGCTCCGGTGATGGGGTTTATGGTATAAGGTCTCATTCCAATACTTGATTGGAGAGAAGGTAGGGTTTTTGGGTGGTTTGGACGAAGATGGTTCATTCTTCTTAACCCAAATAGGTCGAACCGAGATTTTCGGTTTCTTTGAAAGCTTGGATGAGGAAGCTTTGGGTGAGTGGGGTTGTGACAAAGAAATGTCAAGGTTAGGAATGTAGGAGTTAGGCATTGTGAGAGTGTGAGAGTGATATCTCAAGGTTATGTGAGAATGAATTCTCAAGGTTGGGAAGGTGTGAGAATAAAATCTCAAGGTTGAGGTATAAGTAAAATGTAATCAAGGTAAGAATTTAAATACAAAATGTGTAGTGTCAAGGAATGTTTAGTCAATTTGAGTAAACAAGGAATCTTGACAGGGAATAGGGTTTTAAAAGTTTTGACCAAAAATTCGTCAAAAGCCACTTACTGTCCGCGGTAACTTATAGGGACCGGCGGTTCCTTATCGCTAAGGAACCGCGGGACTTTAAGGAACCGCGTCCAGTGGACTTTAAACCATGTTTTTCATGGGTTTTGGGAAAAACTAAGACTTTTTCAAAAAGTTTCAAATCTTGTAATTTTACCTCTATTAGCACCAAAATATGCTAGGGTTGCATAAAGCAACACATTCACAAAGAATGTCTTGACAAAGGGTGACAAAATAATTTAGATATCATTTTGAACAAATTTTAGTCAAGTTTAGGGGTTGTGATAGACTTAGGTTCAATTTTAATTTCAAATTAAAGTTGATTAGTGTGCAAAAAAGGATAGAAACACACAAAGCTAAATCCATAAGTCAACAACAAGAAACATTTATTAATGAGGCAAGTACAAAGACAAATAAAAACTAACTAATACATAGCTAGCTTAACATAAAATCTAGATAAGTAGTTTTATTAGGCTTGGTTTTGTTGAAAACTCTTATTAAGACAACTCCATCATTCATCTCCTAGGAGGAGGCATGGAGAACAAGGCAAGCAAGAACTCTTGCAACCTCCTATGTAGTCCATACATATCCATCCTTAGGTTATGGATGATGTAGTGGTTGTAGAGACAACATAGACAACTTGGAGCATGAGTTTGTTGAAACCCATTGATAGTTGTAAAATTAGTTACTTGCTTTAGGAGAAACAAGCAACTAAAATATAGGGCAAGCGTGCACGACGATTTAGGAAAACCGTGTGTGAATGACCCTAAGAGTGAGTTCGTTCTCGAGGAGGCACGTGTGTTGTGTAATGAGTTGATTTTGATTGATGATTTTATTAAGAAGAAAAGAGAATAGAAATGAGAAAGGAAGGAAAAGACGGTTACGAAGACGGATTAAACTAAGTCGGAAAAGGCGAACACGTAAAGCCGTAAAAACTACAAAAATTAAAATTTTAACCTAAAAATTACTAAAAATCCCCAATAATATTCTAAGAGTTTACAAAAAATCCAAACTTGCTAAAACCTTTTAATTAATTAGATAATGACTTTTTAATGCTAATTAACGCCCTAAAAATCACAATTAATTATTAAAAAGCCCTAAACAAGATTTTCAAGTTTGTAAACCTCAAAAATGACCTAATTAAGCTAAAAACTATTTTTAAAATTTTAAAACCAAATTAAACTATTTTTAAACACTTAAAAACTATTAAAATCTATTAAAACTTAAATTAATTCTAGAAATTAAATGAAAAGTCCTAAAAAGATTTGGAAAGTTACAAAGTTCCTAATTACGTGTCCTTAACCTAGGAAAAATGAAAAAAATAGAAAAAACCAACTTTCTATTTTTAGCAATAAAATAATATTAAAATAATCCAAAAAAATGAAAAGTTTATAAAATAAATCTAAAAAATTACCAAAAATCTAGAATATTATAACTAAGATAAAAATGCAAATTAAATTTCCTAAAACCTTTTTAATAATTTTATATTAGATTTTAAAGTTAATAAAAAACCCTAAAATCAAATAAAATTAAAAATAAAACTTTTTGAAAACTTTTTGGAATGTAAACCTCAAATTACTTAAATAAAACCTAAAAACTATTTTTTGGATTTTTAAAATACTTTTTGCTATTTTTAATCTACTTATCTAAAAAACGGCTAATTAAAAATTAATAAAAAATGAATAAAGAAAGGGAAAAATTGATACTTGGTGTAGAAAAATCCTAAACTATATAACTTTCCTAGGAAAAATGAAAATGAGCCAATAAGCTTAACCAATAAGCTAAAATAAGCTAAAACAGTCACGGCTTATTTATGAAAAGCCAAAACCAAACCTCCTTAAATACAATTCAAAAGCAACCCTAGCAGTCAAAGACCCTAGGGCGCAATGGTAACGTGTGTGTGTGTTGAGAGGAGTAGCGTAGGTTCGAGTCCTGGCCACGTCCTTTTTGGTTTTTATTTTTTTTTTCTTTTAAGCTCTTAAAAACACAATCCAGTAACCTTGTTAAGCTTAAAAACACAACTCAAATCCAAATTCAACCAAGATTAAGTCAATAGAAAACCAAAAACGGGTTTAGTTATGCCTTTTTTGATGAACACAAGAAAAGCTTTCTTCACTTGTGAAGGCAGAGACAAGAGGAGCTTGTCAGTGTGATTGGTGGTGTTTTGCTGGGCAATCAGGCACCCTTGTACTCTGTTGAGTACAAGGAGTCAAGTCAAACAGAAAACAATGCAAATTACACACAAGTTCACACACAAAATGGTCAAAGTAGGTTTCTGATTATGGCATACACAAATCTGATGGCTTCTTGCTGAATCAATTAGCACACAAATGGATTTCAAAGCTCAACAACTTGCACAATACTCAACCAATCAGCATACTAGCAATACACAAACCTAAATCAACCCTACTCCAACAGATTATCCAAATATTGATGCACAAACTTCACAAAACTGGCAGCAAAAAGGGCTTAACAGATTTATGCTATCTTGACCATTTTTTTAGCATGCAAATGGGTTATAATCAACACCAAACTAACATACAACCTAATGCTACCCTATGGAGTTAATTAAACCAACTTAAACTCCAACAATCTCTCAACAGCCTAAGCTAACATGCAAATCCAAACACCCCTTTAAATTTTGAAATGCAAATTTTTACAAAGCAAACCACATCAATTCTATACCAATCTGATTTAGCAACTCCTAAACATGCATAACACACCAAATAAAGCAATATCAAGCAGATAAATCCACTCTTAAACAGCTTTCAAGCAAAATCACATAAACATCAATATTTTTCAGAAAACTAAAAAAATGAAATGGAAAATAGAAACTACCTTAAGGGTCCTACATCCAGGACCCTTAGTGGTTGAAAAACCACCTCCCTATAGGCTGGGGCCTATGCTGGACCTTTAACAGCAATCAAACTCAAACCTGCTAAGAAAAAAAATAAGAACAATACAACAATACAACTTCTGATTTTTTTTTGATTCTTTCTGAAACCTTTTAAAACCTTGTTAAATTCTTTCCCAATGTTTATCTTCCAAAACATGAACAATATCATATGATCCAAGAATTCATTCCACTTTCACTTCACAAATTCTTGGATTTCTGAAAATTGAAAAACTTTTTGAAAAACCTTTTGAGAACTCAAATAAACACCAAGTGTTTATCAAATGTAAAGTGGAACTCAGAATATAGCTATCCAATACCAAACTTTTAAAAAGAGATAAAAGGAATTACAATTTTAATAAAAATACCAAACTTTAAATTTCTTAAAAAGGCATTACAATGGCTTAGCTAAAAACTAGAACAAGTGAAATAGAGACACATGCGTCTCTATTTATACAACTAAAGAACTATCTAGAACTACTAAACCCTAGTAGCTGGAATTCCTAAAAAAGCCCTTGGTCTTTGTCTTCAAAATCAGTCAAATGCGCCCATGTGATCTTGTTGTTGTAGCCAGCTATTTCAAAGTGATCTTGGCCGTATATTTGTTCTTGGGGACAAAGGAATATGTGTGAAACGTTGGATGTGTCGGGTCTAGGGTTTGGGGGAAAACGATGGGTGCAGGGGAGGGTCCCACAAGACACATGGGTGTGTCTTGTGGTGATGTGGAATGTGGGTTTTGGTGAGAAAAGGTTCAATCAAGGATCTGGACAAAAAGGGGCAAAACCCCTTTGATTTGAGGCTAATTGATACTGGGGTAATTAGGGTTTATAAGGGGATTAGGGGTGGTTTTAATATACTTTGGGTGAAAAGTTTTTTAAATTAAGTGTTAGGAGGGAAAGTGGGAAAGGTTGACTGGGGGTTTGACCTCGTTTAATAAATTAAACCGGGTTGGTGGGTTTGGTGGTGGGTAGGGTATGGGTAAATGGGTTTTTGGGTGGGTATTGTGACGTGTCAAGGTGTGACTGGATGGGTGAGATTGGTTGGTTGGCAGTTTAGGTCCCCAAGTTTCTCTCTTTTGTTCAAGTTGTAAATAATAGCTATCAACGCCTAGTTTCCCTTTGACAACTTTGGACAGCTTGTCATTTTTGGCACTAAAGGTTTCCAAACTTTTATCAAGGACCTTTAATGCATTTTCTTCATTTTCCAAGGGCTGATCTTGTATAGTCTTCAAACTTTAGGGACCCTATTCATAATGTTGAATATTTGAGGGGTATAAAGTGTAAATCTTCAAAAGTTGAGGGACCAATCTTGACAATCTTCAATTCTTCAAGGGCATTTTTATAAAATCCAAACTTGGGCCCGGTTCATTGTGCGGCTTCGTTTCCCGTGTTCGTTTTTGAATGATTCTTGTGATCTTTTGCCATTTCCTCAATATCCGTACCTAAAAATACACAAGTAACAAACACAAGCATACATTTGGCAGTTTTAATGATATTTTATGCATTTTAAGCCCGATTTGGACGATGAGACCATGTATAAAAGCAGTCTCATCACTCCCCCATACTAAACCATTGCCGTGCCCTCACGCAATGCTAGAATAAAGTATCATAGCATCTCCAAAATTTAATTTTATTTACTTTATTGAAATGATAAACTAGCTACACTACTACTATTACTACTACTTGCGTTTTAGACATAATGTACGATTTTCATCGCAAAATGGGACGTTTAGGTTCATAGAATAAGAACACGTGAATGCTTCGTTAGAAATAATTTCATCGTCCTCGATTTTCACTTGATTCCATGCCAAGCGTGCAACGAGATCATTGTCATTATAAGTTAGTAATGCTAACACTACTCATATGCCCTAATCACGTACTTATTCTCCCATTATTCCTAAGTTGTATCTCTTATATTTTATTTTGTCTTAATGATCACGAGGATACATTGTTGACTTATGCGATAATAGAGATTTAGGTCTAAAAATAGAGTCCTAACGGTGTAACTAAGACCATCAAATCAATAACCCCTCCTAATAGACAACGATGTCAAAAAATTAAGTTGACAAGAAGAATCGATAAACACGGTTTTATAACGGTTTTGAACATGAGACTTATTACCAAGACCTTTATACGCCCCCTAACGGAAGGGCCTTATTATCTTTGATTTACCTCCATCTTTTATTCAACTTCGCCATGAAGCTTTTATTATGACTTCGGTCTTGCCTTGCCTTTTATTATCCGCCTCATCGGTGGTTTTATTAGCCAAAGACGTATATCCTCACGCTAAAGCGAATTTTGGATCTTTAAAGCTTCGAAGATTAAGGCTTTATTCACTTTCAATTTTTTCATAGATTTTTCGGCCTTGTGGGGCTTCAAATTGTTTGCTAGATTTAGGTGAGCACTTGAAATCTTATTATTGGGTGAAGCTTTTGATTATTCGGGTGCCAATACTTCAAAACCGTGACGCTGGCGATACCTTAATGTCTTCCCAATTTAATTACACGGAAGCTATTAGAAAAGACTAGAAACCCAACAATCCTAACTAAACCGCTAAGTCAATATTTATTAAGCAAAAAATATTTACATGCGAAGGGAGAATAAGCAAACAACGAGAACACATGAGTTTTTGAAAGAATACGAGTACTCTACGTTTAGCATAGTAACTTATAATTAACTCTATCATTTCTCGTCCTCATTTAAGAGACTTAGCCTAATGTGTAGTTAAGGAATCAAAGCTAAGTGCTCAACACGCACGGTCGAGTCAAAAATTACTCTTATTCTCGCCATCGGAAAATCTACATTCCTGTCTTCAAACACTTATAAAACATGAGAAAATTTTTAAAATTGGCACATTTTTAGCCTTATTTTGCAACAAAAACGATAAACAAAACGATAAACTTTGGAAAGCGTGAAGGTTTGGCAAGGCAAGTATCTATTCACCCCCCATACTAAAGTTAAACATTGTCCTCAATGTTTCGAGTCTAGGGGTGCAAACACCCCCATACTAGAGACGTAGTCGAATGCCTAATCTAGCATGGAAAGGGTGTAACCAATAAATTAATAGCCGTTTATGAAGTGTGCTATAAACCTAAGGTTAGAACATCAAAAGGATATATCATTTGGATATTGGGAAAGGCCTCCAAAGCAAACGATCGAGTGCTCCCATAAAACGAACACGAGAGGCTCCAATCGTGAAGATCATGATCTAAAAACCACAATTCACAAACAACCACAGAACAAAGGTTGGAAGGGCACAAATCCCCTCACATTAAACTAATTAGAAAGCAATAATATGTACATGGATAAGCATGGGTCTCCCCCACGAGGCACCTTGTTTTTGATAACTGAGTCAAAAGCTCGACTCGAATCCCCATAAATGTGATCATTTAGGGATATCATGGTATGGTCAATTTTTGGTGGGGCTTACATGATAAACAAGGCCCAAAAACAACCGTGTATAAAGGCAAAACCTTTGATGGTGCAAAATACCGGGATCGAAGATGGCGTTCTCGTTTTCATTGGAAAAACAAATCAACGCCACTTCATCAGTGGTCAACAAAAACTCAAAGAGTTTCAATAAAATAGGAGAGAAGAAATAGAAGGGTGGGACAATGGGTAAGTCTCTAAAAACATGAGCTACTCGAGGTAGACTCGCACCAATCAAATGAAAAGATTTTCTATTTGTTGCATCGGTGGAAGACCGAGATTTCTCTTTACATGCAAGTCCAGGATCAAATATCTCGTCCTCGGTGGAGAAAGGGGAGGGAACATAAGGGGATTCCCCCACACTAAGTCCACAGAAAGCATCGTCAAAAGGAGAAGACGAGCTTGTAGTACTCAATACACGCGGTGATGACGGAGTTAGAGTTGTAGAAAAATCTTTTAAATTCAATTCAAAATCTTTTCCTTTTTCATCTTTTACACTCTCCTTGTGAAAACCCGATTTAATTATGTCAAAAATATTTGGTGTATCTAAATAAATGTTAGTCACACTAAAAATTCTCACATTTTGAAATCTTTTCGGTTTAGGTGGTGGTAAGTTTTCAAATCTTTTGTCAACAAAGAAAACCTCCCCATCGGGATCAACGCTTCATCATCCGAAGAATCACTCGAGATTGGAATCGTAGGCTTAACACTCTTAACCTCCACCGGCGGAGGGGACGGAACTTCATTTTTATCAACAACTCCTAAAACTCTATTTGAAATCTTTTTGCAAATGCTTTTGATGGGATTGACATTGTACAAAGATGTGATAGAATACACATGAGAAAGAGTGGAGTTTTGGGTTGCATTAATGACGAGTTCTTCCTCATTGAAACGAAGAGTGATTTTTCTTGCATGCACATCGATAAGTGCTCTCGAGGTATCCAAAAAAGATCGACCTAGAATTAACGGAACTTTAGGATCGATAGGAATGTCAACAACAATAAAGTCTACAGGATAGTAGAACTTTCTAACTTTTACAAAGACGTCCTCGGCAACTCCACAAGCTAGAATCATAGAATGATCGGCCATCTCGATTGACATTTTTGAAGGAGTGAGATTTGGAAGATTGAGCGATTTAAAAATCTCAAGAGGCATCAAATTAATACTAGCACCAAGATCGGCCAAGGCGTAGCATTCTTCCATGTCTTGGATAGCACATGGGATTAAAAACTTTCCAGGATCACCGACTTTTTGAGGTATGCGGCTTAGAAAAACCGATGAACAACTAGACGATTTTTGCAATTTTTCTTTGTTATTCAACATACTTTTGAAGTTCGCGGCAAATCGAGGCATCATGACTAAGGCGTCGGCAAAACTTATATTAAAATGCAAGTCACGAAACATTTTCATAAAGAGTTCAAATTGATAATTATTTCGTTCTTGTGCCTTTTCCTTGTCTCGTCTTGAAGGGTAGGGTAAAGGTGGTGTGGGTTGGGGCATAGTAGGCATAGGCATCAGCCTTGGAATCTCGGGTTCCATGATTGGTGTGGGTTCAACCGTAGGTGTGGTTTGAGCGGTACTTCGTGGGCTTGTAATTTGCTCCTTTTCAACCACAACCTCGGGTTCTTTCTCTTTTTCCTTCTCCATAGAAGTACTTGGACGAGAAATGGGTTCTTTGAAAGTTTTACCACTGCGAGTGGTAATAACCTTCAATTCTCCTTTCGGGTTCACGATGGTATCACTAGGAAGACCACCCGAAGAAGAGGGCTTACACATGATAGCTTCAAACATTTTAGCCATTCGGTCTTCAAACTTAGATTTGCCTAGAATCCGCTTTTAACAACTCTTGCTTAATCTCATGTTGTCCTTGCTCCATTTTTTGTTGATTTTGTTGGAGACGTGTGACAATTCCTTCCATTTTATTAGCATGAGTTTTAAGTTCATTAGCAAGTTCGTTTTTAAGCTCGTTTTTCAACTCGGACCTTAAGCTAACCATTTCACGTTGCATATTGTCAAACTTAGCATCATTAGCCTTAGCATAATTCAAAAATTCTCCTTGAAGATTTTTGGTGTGATCATTTTGAAAACCTTAAGTAGAAGTTTGAAAATCACGGTTTTGGTTTTGATTTGAAATTTGCCCATTTCCATTTTGATAATTACCCTTGTTATAATTCCTTTGATTTCCTTGGTAATTTCCACCTTGGTTGTTGTTGCGATAGTTATTAGCATTTTGATTTGGTGGAGCTTGATTTTGGCGGGAACTGATAGGTGTGTAAACACCCATCCTTTTACCACTTAATTCGGGCTAAAACGAGACCAAAACACGTATTTAATATCATTTGTTTGGAATTATGCGTGGTTTTTGTGTTTATTGTGTTTTCAGAGCCAACCGGATAAATATTGAAGAAAACATGGGATTGCACGGGTTTTACTGAAGAAAAAGACTCAAGATAAAGTCTATTGTCCAAGAGATGCAAAAGATTTGAAGTCGCTGGGCCTATTCGAAGATTTATCGAAGAAAAGGACCAAAGATGGAAGATTTATATAAGTCGAAGAAACTCAAGTCCATTAAACGAAGAAATTAAAAGACGAGTTGAATTTAATCGACAACAAATCCCGAATCAGAATCGAAAACGGAAACTTTTCTGAAAAGACGAAAAGACACAAAGAACGGGAGAAAGCCCACTCACCAACCAAAGGACAAGACTATAAATAGCCTTTCCCTCACACATTTTAGACTAGTTAATTTTCTTTCTTCCTCCCCACTCTTTCTCCTGGTTCGTAGAACACCATCACCACTAGGGTGATTGGTGATTTTTATTTTTAGTTCTTTAATCTTGTAATTTTAATCTTTGTTTCATCTTGTCAAAACATCAATCATTCAATACTAAGTTCTTGTTTTAATCTTTCATTTCATCTTGTTCATCATCATCTTTATCTTCAAGTTTTTAAGTTTTTATTTTCTTGATTTGATCTTCAAAAGTTGATAGGATTTGTGTTTTTATTAGTGGGATTCGTTGCTTATGATGTCTAAATGATTTGTGTTTAATTTGGTAAATTCTTTTTAAGTATTTGATTTGATTTTGATTTAAACCCTTGTTCCGTGTTCTTCGCTTTTCTGCTACTGTAACTGGGTTTCAGAACTTCCGAATCAAGACAAAAAGTTCCGAATGAAGTAGTCATTCGGAAGGTTCCGAATCAGTCTTTAAGTTCCGCATCAAGTCACTTTCATTCGGAAGTTTCAAACTTCCGAATCAAGGAGAGGTTCCGAATCAACCTTTTCATTCGGAAAGTTCCGAATCAATCCGAAGGTTCCGAATCAGCAACTTCCGATCCAGCAAGTTCCGAATGAACATTCATTCGGAAAGTCCCGAATCAGCCATTAAGTTCCGGATGAGTAAGTTCCGAATGAGCAAGTTCCGGATGAGTGAATAGTATCTTCCGAATCAGTTAGTTCCGAATCAAGGTTTAAAGTTCTGAATTTTGGGTATTTTAAAGTTACTGATTTATTGTTGTTGTTTTACTATTTCTCTACTCATATTTCACAATTTACATGTTAACTTTAATTTTAATTTGCACTTTAAATTTTCAACCAAGTTTTTGTTAATCATAATTAAAGTAACTGCCTTTGATTTAAACTTTCATTTCCATATTTTATTAGACTAGAAAACCCAACCCCTTTATTTAGTAACCAAGAACAATCATTCCACTTAAGACCTAGATCAATTCGAGAGGATATCGAGAACTTTAATCTGAACCCATTGAAAATCTGTGTATCAAATGGCGCCGCTGCCGGGTCTTCTCGTTAAGATCAAAAGTTTTTTGTGAGAACTTGGATTTTGGGATCCGTTCCCCGTGAACGTTCTTTTTCATCAAAAACAACTAAAAAATATAAAATTCTCAAAAATCCTAAAAATTAAAAAACAATAAAAACCAAAAATATTTGTGCTTTGCTTTTCTTTGTTCGATCTTTTGCAGGTGTATGCGCACTCGATCCACGTCTTATCAAGAGCCCGAGCCTCTCGATAACTTAGACATGGCTGGTGTACAAAACAACAATAACATACCACCTCCGAACAACAATAATAACAACAACAATCCGCCTTTCAACAACATGAACAATAACAACAACAATGAGCACCTTACGGATAATCGCCCAATGATTGAATTGCTGCAAGCTCATGTTGATGGCAACACGGATCCAATTGTCATCCCTCCAATTGCCGCCAACAATTTCGAGCTCAAGTCAGGGTTTATCCAGATGGTCTCAGCTCAACCGTTCTTGGGACGAACCATTGATGATCCACACGACCACATCAAGAGATTTCTACAACTCACCAACACGGTCAAGTTCAATGGCGTTTCACAAGAAGTGATAAGGTTACAACTTTTTCCCTTTTCTTTAGAGGGACAAGCCCGGCATTGGCTTGCTAAGGAACCGCCACAGAGTATTCTCTCGTGGACGGATTTGGAAACAAAGTTTATCAACTACTTTTTTCCACCCTCTCGTACTACCGCTTTGCGGAATGAAATCATAAATTTCGAACAAAAGTACGATGAGTCATTCAGTGAATCTTGGGATCGTTTCAAAGATCTTTTAAGAAAATGCCCACAACATGGTTTTACCAAAGTTCATCAAATAAATACTTTTTACAATGGTTTAAGCATGAGTGACCAAGATTCACTGAATAGTGCCTCAGGGGGTAATTTATTGGCTAAGACTTCCAATGCTGCTTGGGATATCATTGAGAACAAATCTCGTGTGCAAACCAAGAGTGTTAGGACCAATGTTGCTAGTGCTAGCACTAATGACAGCGACAAGCGATTAGACAAAATCACCACGCTTCTTGAATCGCTTGTCACCCACACCGTCAGCAACAACAACAGCAACAACGCCAAAAATGCACAAGTGAACGCTGTCAGCCAACCTTGTGAGATATGCGGTGGTCCCCATTCCTACACAACTTGTACCGCCACCCAAGATTACCCTGCTGAGAATGTGAATGCGGCATATGGCACCTACCAACAACCTGCTTATCAAGCTAGACCTCAAGGTGACCGTAACTTGCTTAGCTATCGATCAAACAACTATCTTTCACCACCTGGCTTTCCACCAACCAACACAAACCAACAACAAAACCTTAACCGCCCTTCTCAACAACAACAACAACCTCGACAACCATACATCCCACCTCACAAGCAACAACAACAACCTCAACGTAACAATCAAATCTACCAACAACCTGCTTACCAACCACCTGCATACAATGCTCCTCCCAACCAAACCACCACCGCATTACACCAAGAAGTCGCCACCTATATGAGGACCAATGATGTGATAGTGGGAAATCTCCAAGAGGAAGTGCGCAACTTGAAGGCAGATTTGGTCAAGCAAGGAAATGATTTGCGAGCTGACATGAGAAATACGTTGGATAGCCAGACTAATGATCTGAGGAACATGATGGCTAGTTTTTTCCAAAGTAGTCAACCCTCTTCTTCGGGTACTCTTCCGAGTAACACCGTTGCTAACCCAAGAGGGGAGATGAAAGCAATCACTACTCGAAGTGGTAAAGGTACCAAGGAACCCGAGCTTCCTATACCTCCACCGGTGGTTGTGACTAAGGAAAACGAGTCGCCTGCTCCCATTCCTCATCCTTCTCCTTCCCCAATTTCTCCACCTCTTCTTTCTACCCCTCCTCCACCCGTGGTTGTGAGTGATCTTATACTCCCAAAGCCTTCCTCTTCTTCCAATATACCTTATCCTTCTAGGTTGAGGAAAGAGAAGCAAAAGAGCAAGGATGATATTCAGGTTTCTAACTTTCTTAAAATGTTTAAACAACTGAATTTCAATATCTCCTTCGCTGAGGCTCTCGCTCACATGCCCAAATACGCCAAAATGTTTAAAGACCTTCTGAGCGACAAGGAAAAGCTCCTCGACATTGCCAACACCCAACTTAATGAGAACTGCTCTGCAGTGCTCTTAAGGAAATTGCCAACTAAGCTTGGTGATCCGGGTCGTTTTCTTATCCCTTGCAATTTCCCGGGAGTAGAGAATTGCATGGCCCTAGCCGATCTAGGTGCCAGTATTAATCTCATGCCTCTAAGTGTTTGGAAGCAATTATCTCTCCCAGAGCTAGTCCCCACTAAAATGACTTTGGAATTGGCCAACCGTACGGTTGCTTATCCAGTGGGGATAGCCGAAGATGTTATTGTAGGAGTCGACAAATTCACCTTCCCTGCTGATTTTGTTGTCGTCGACTACGAGATGGACCCCCGTGTGCCACTTATTGTTGGTCGTCCATTCTTGAGGACCGGTCGCACTCTTATTGATGTTGAAGCCGGAGAGCTTATCATGAGAGTGGGTGACGACAAAGTAGTCTTCAACATGGGAAAGTTGTCCAAACAGCCTTATTCGTATGAGAGCGTTAATTGTATTGACGTTCTTGATGAGGCTTGTGAAGAACACTTTAATGATGCTTGCAAAAGTATTCCTACCTCTCTTCCCACTGTTGAGACCGTGTCCTCCATTGATTCATCGTTGTCTCTATTTGGAGATAGTGATTTATTCTGGAACAATCTTGAAGATGCCATGGGAGATGCGAATTTAGCTACTAATGATTCTCCCACCGAGGGGGATGAAGATATGAGTTTCTTTGACAATCTTCTCACCGAAGACATTCCTTCGCCTCCATCTCCCACGGTTATTTCTATCAATGCCACGACTTTGAAAACGCCTCCCGTCAAAAATCCTCCGGATTTGGAACTTAAGGAGTTGCCGCCTCATCTCGAGTACGTGTTCCTTGACGACAACAAGAAGTCGCCCGTCATTATTGCAAAGGATCTGAAAGATGAAGAGAAGACTCGCCTCGTTGCTGTGTTGAAAGCTCACAAGAAGGCTATTGCGTGGAAAATCTCGGATATTCGTGGAATTGATCCTCACTTCTGCACGCACAAAATTCTCATGGAGGACGACTATAAGCCCACTATTCAAAGCCAACGAAGGGTGAATCCAAAAATACATGAAGTCATCAAAACAGAGGTTATCAAACTTCTTGATGCGGGTATGATTTACCCTATTTCGGATTCACCGTGGGTTAGTCCAATCCATTGTGTGCCCAAGAAGGGCGGAATAACCGTTGTTCCCAATGAACACAACGAGTTGATTCCCACTCGTCTCGTTACTGGGTGGAGAGTTTGTATAGACTACCGCAAACTCAATGATGCCACGAGAAAGGATCATTTCCCCTACCTTTCATGGACCAAATGCTTGAACGATTAGCCGGTAATGAATATTACTGCTTTTTGGATGGTTTCTCGGGTTATTTTCAAATACCCATCGATCCCCAAGATCAAGAGAAGACTACATTCACTTGTCCCTACGGCACTTTCGCTTACAAAAGAATGCCTTTTGGCTTATGTAATGCGCCCGGGACTTTCCAAAGGTGCATGTTAGCTATCTTCCATGACATGGTTGAACAAACCATGGAAGTCTTCATGGATGATTTCTCGGTTTTCGGGGATTCCTTCTCTGCTTGCCTTGCCAATTTAGAACGTATGCTAAAGCGGTGCGAAGACACTCGCCTTGTTCTAAATTGGGAAAAATGCCATTTTATGGTAAAAGAAGGCGTCGTGCTTGGCCATAAGATTTCAAAAGCCGGTCTTGAAGTAGACCGTGCTAAAGTTGATGTTATAGCAAAGTTGCCTCCACCTTCAACTGTGAAGGGTGTGAGAAGTTTCTTGGGTCATGCGGGCTTTTACCGTCGTTTCATCAAAGATTTTTCGCAAATCGCTCGCCCGATGACCCACCTCTTAGAGAAAGATACTCCTTTTATCTTCTCCAAAGAGTGTCTTGAAGCCTTCAACTCGCTTAAGGATAAGCTAACTAAGGCACCCGTCTTGGTTACCCCTAATTGGGAGCTTCCTTTTGAGTTGATGTGCGATGCTAGCGATTTTGCTATTGGAGCGGTTCTTGGACAAAGAGTGAATAAACACTTCCAACCAATCCATTACGCTAGCAAGACAATGACTGGGGCACAATTGCATTATACGACAACCGAAAAAGAGCTTTTAGCCATTGTCTATGCTTTTGAAAAATTCCGCCCCTATCTTGTCCTTTCCACCACCATTGTGTACACCGATCATTCCGCGTTGAAGTACTTGTTGACAAAGCAAGATTCCAAACCAAGACTTCTTCGCTGGGTTTTACTGCTCCAGGAATTTAAAATCGACATCCGCGATAAAAAAGGAGCAGAAAACTTAGCCGCGGACCATCTTAGTAGACTTGAGGATCCATACCAAGGGGATCATCCGACCAAAGAAATCAATGATTCTTTTCCCTTGGAGACCTTAATGTCTATAAACTCGAAGCCGAATGAAACCTCGTGGTTTGCGGACTTTGCAAACTACTTGGCGGGTGGAATTCTCAAGGAAGGGTTGACGTCCCAGCAAAAGAAGAAGTTCTTTACCGACATCAAGACTTACTTTTGGGACGACCCTTACCTATTCAAACAATGTGCTGATCTGATAATTCGCCGATGTGTTGATGGACCGGCAGCGTCGGACATCCTTGATGCTTGCCACAAAGGACCCACCGGTGGTCACTTTGGTCCCAACTACACCGCTAAAAAAGTGTTTGATTCGGGATTTTATTGGCCCTCCATATACCGTGATGCTCACGATATGGTCAAACGATGTGATGTTTGCCAAAAGCAAGGCAAAATCACACATAAAGACGAGATGCCTCAGAATTTCATTCAAGAGTGTGAAATTTTTGATGTTTGGGGCATCGACTTTATGGGGCCATTCCCTTCGTCTAAAGGAAACAAATACATCCTTGTAGCCGTTGACTACGTTTCAAAGTGGGTTGAAGCCAAAGCTTTGCCTACTAATGACGCAAGGGTGGTTTGTAACTTTTTGAAAGCTCTATTCGCTAGATTCGGTGTGCCTCGCGCCATTATTAGTGATCGTGGGACTCATTTCTGCAATGACCAATTTGCTCGAGTCATGGCTAAGTACGGTGTAAATCATCGTCTTTCCACAGCCTACCACCCACAAACTAATGGCCAGGCTGAAATATCCAACCGAGGGCTGAAGCGAATTCTTGAAAGGACTGTGGGAGAGCATCGTGCCTCATGGGCTGATAAACTGGATGATGCTTTGTGGGCTTTCCGTACTGCTTACAAGACCCCGATCGGCTGTACGCCTTATCGTCTTGTGTACGGGAAAGCGTGCCACCTCCCCATTGAGTTGGAGCACAAGGCTTATTGGGCCTTGAAGTGGGCTAATTTTGATATAAACAAAGCCGGTGACCTACGCAAGATCCAACTCAATGAGCTCAATGAACTTCGGAATGAGGCTTATGAAAATTCTTTGATCTATAAGGAAAGAACTAAGCTCATTCACGACTCTAAGATCAAAAACCGAGAGTTCCATGTTGGAGACAAAGTCTTACTTTTTAACTCTCGGTTGAAAATCTTTTCGGGAAAGCTCAAATCTCGTTGGTCCGGCCCATTCACCATTACCCAAATTTTTCCATATGGTACTCTCGAGCTCGCTCAACCTGATGGACCAAATTTTAAGGTGAATGGCCAACGAGTGAAGTTGTACTTTGGTGAGGACACCTCTAAGGAGGTGATTCCATCCCTCACCACGTTCCCCATGAACTAATTTTGGGTCGAGTCAGGCTCGTGACTCGGTTATCAAAAACAAGCGCTCCTCGGGAGGCAACCCGAGTATCTATCCTTGTATGTTTTAATCCCCTAAGTGTAGGGGGGGACTTCTATATGTGTTTGCCTTTTTGTGGTGATGTGATTACAGGGATAAGTGCACTCTTGGAATCTTTGAAGAACCGTGCTCCCGTGTTTATCCGAAATCCGGTTCTATCTCTCAACTATCGTGATTCAATTTTCTTCATATTCACCTTTGAAATTGATCACTTTAGTCGTCTCTTCCTTAACTTGCGTTAACCAACGTGCACAATGTCATAAGTGTAGGGGAACTTTCTCCCACATGCTTAAACATTGAGGACAATGTTTATCTTAAGTGTAGGGGGGACTTCTATCGAAGTTTTAAGTGGACTTTTCCATGAAAATGCCTTCAATTAACCGGAAAATCCTATTTTTCAACATTCTTCAAATTTTTTATTAACTTTGGCCATTTAGTCGTAATTTTTAAATTTTTATCGTTGCTTTCATATGTATATATCCCGCAATAAAGTCAAAAATATTAATAAAGTGGTGTAGCTAGTTTAGGAATCTTTGACATATTAGGCCCGTTGCGTTTATTTTGACTCAACCCGAATAGACTTATCCAAGTTTAGTCTAGCTAGTATCCTTAACCATATAGACCTTAATTGGTTTATTAGGCTAAGTGTCCACGAGTCTCATTACTTGAGATTTTAAATTGTGGAGGACGAGAAATGATAGAGTCAATTATAAGTCGGTATTCTTGCGCAAGCTCACTTGGTGTAATTATTTGCCTATTCTCCCATCACTTGCTAATAATTTATCTGCAATAAGTAAGGTCTTACGATTTGAAAAGTTACTTAGCTTCTAGCCCAAGATCGTTTAAAAGTTGCTCGGTAATGATAAGAGTTCATAGCCAAGGCATAACTTATGAAGCGGGGCGCGAAGATTGGCGAGTCCAAAAAGGCCCTAACAAGGCATGAGGATTCAATTTTATTGCTGAAGATCCAAAGTGATGTGAAAAGCATTATTCCTAAAGTCAATATGAAGGATCAAGACTCACGACGAAAAGCAATCAACTCCCATAAAGATCATGGAGAAGTCTATCCGAAAAGACCCTAACAAGGTATGAGGATAAATAGATCCAAGTCCGAAAAGGAGGCGGATCGTTGTATCTCAAAATCCCAATTAGAGATTGAAGAAATAATCATGAAGTCGTGGTCAACAAAGATTGGAGAACCCCTCAAAAGTCTCCAAATGAAGAAACTCTATGAGAAGACCATTATCTCAAGAACGTCTCTCGAAGATATGAAGTATGAAGTACATGCCAAATATCGGCCCGAGAAAGGTCTCAAATCGTGAACCAAGTTATGCCAAGATATGAACTTTTTGATATCCCGAGAAGCAGTTTTAAGAGATTTTGTCCTTTAGCTAACTATTGATCAAATCGTCCTACTTTGCTTTCAGCCCTAATAAACTATCGAAATAAGTCCAAAAAAAAATGCATCTTCATGATCATTCTAAGACAAAAATAAAATATAAGAGATACACATAGGAATAAGGGAGTTTAAGCATTTAATTAAGCCATGTGTGTAAGTGTTTGAATTGCTAACTTATAATAACAATGATCTCGTTTTTAAGCTTAGTTTGGGGAACGTGAAACTTGAGGGTGATAAATCTTCGCAGCACCAAAGCCCTAATGTAAGTCATCGATTTCTCTACAAGTTATTTCCATGTAGCTATTTTCAAGTGAAAATGGTTTTCTAACCCTTTGTTACCTTTGAAGTTTCATTTCATTAAATTTTTGTTTAGTAGAATTTAAATAAGGCCAAGGTTGATTAATTATGAGAAAAGTGTAAGCTTGCTTTATCACTAAGCATTGCATGAGGGCATGGCAATGGTTAAGTGTAGGGGATTTGATAGGTGTGTAAACACCCATCCTTTTACCACTTAATTCGGGCTAAAACGAGACCAAAACACGTATTTAATATCATTTGTTTGGAATTATGCGTGGTTTTTGTGTTTATTGTGTTTTCAGAGCCAACCGGATAAATATTGAAGAAAACATGGGATTGCACGGGTTTTACTGAAGAAAAAGACTCAAGATAAAGTCTATTGTCCAAGAGATGCAAAAGATTTGAAGTCGCTGGGCCTATTCGAAGATTTATCGAAGAAAAGGACCAAAGATGGAAGATTTATATAAGTCGAAGAAACTCAAGTCCATTAAACGAAGAAATTAAAAGACGAGTTGAATTTAATCGACAACAAATCCCGAATCAGAATCGAAAACGGAAACTTTTCTGAAAAGACGAAAAGACACAAAGAACGGGAGAAAGCCCACTCACCAACCAAAGGACAAGACTATAAATAGCCTTTCCCTCACACATTTTAGACTAGTTAATTTTCTTTCTTCCTCCCCACTCTTTCTCCTGGTTCGTAGAACACCATCACCACTAGGGTGATTGGTGATTTTTATTTTTAGTTCTTTAATCTTGTAATTTTAATCTTTGTTTCATCTTGTCAAAACATCAATCATTCAATACTAAGTTCTTGTTTTAATCTTTCATTTCATCTTGTTCATCATCATCTTTATCTTCAAGTTTTTAAGTTTTTATTTTCTTGATTTGATCTTCAAAAGTTGATGGGATTTGTGTTTTTATTAGTGGGATTCGTTGCTTATGATGTCTAAATGATTTGTGTTTAATTTGGTAAATTCTTTTTAAGTATTTGATTTGATTTTGATTTAAACCCTTGTTCCGTGTTCTTCGCTTTTCTGCTACTGTAACTGGGTTTCAGAACTTCCGAATCAAGACAAAAAGTTCCGAATGAAGTAGTCATTCGGAAGGTTCCGAATCAGTCTTTAAGTTCCGCATCAAGTCACTTTCATTCGGAAGTTTCAAACTTCCGAATCAAGGAGAGGTTCCGAATCAACCTTTTCATTCGGAAAGTTCCGAATCAATCCGAAGGTTCCGAATCAGCAACTTCCGATCCAGCAAGTTCCGAATGAACATTCATTCGGAAAGTCCCGAATCAGCCATTAAGTTCCGGATGAGTAAGTTCCGAATGAGCAAGTTCCGGATGAGTGAATAGTATCTTCCGAATCAAGGTTTAAAGTTCTGAATTTTGGGTATTTTAAAGTTACTGATTTATTGTTGTTGTTTTACTATTTCTCTACTCATATTTCACAATTTACATGTTAACTTTAATTTTAATTTGCACTTTAAATTTTCAACCAAGTTTTTGTTAATCATAATTAAAGTAACTGCCTTTGATTTAAACTTTCATTTCCATATTTTATTAGACTAGAAAACCCAACCCCTTTATTTAGTAACCAAGAACAATCATTCCACTTAAGACCTAGATCAATTCAAGAGGATATCGAGAACTTTAATCTGAACCCATTGAAAATCTGTGTATCAGGAACCTTGACCGATTTGGTTATAAGTTCCCGTGGCTACATAAGCACTCGAAGTGTTACCATCCGCGGTAATGCAATCGGAAAGATCATGAGCTCCACCACACGACAAACAACTTTTGGAAACCGCTTTAACCGAAGCGGAATTCGAAGCTTCTTGAGCTTTCCAATGGGACATAAGGCTAGCAAATCTATCAAAAAATCGATTTTCTTCATTTGCCTCATCATGTAAAGCATTAATGCTACGAGACGATGATGACGAGCCCAATTTGGCAACACTCGATGTGTTACGAGGGCTATAAACCTTAGACCTATTCTCAGTTATGACCAAAGCTTCTTCAACCGTTTTACACAAAAAATTACCACCCGCGGCGGCATTCAAATAATCTCTTTCATGATCGTTGAGTCCATTGTAAAACGTGTCGATTTGATGTAAGTCGGAAAAACCGTGATGAGGACATTCATGTAACATCTCCTTAAACCTATTCCAAGCCGTAGAAAAACTTTCATTTGATTCTTGTGAAAATTTAGAAATCTCATTTTTCAAATGCGTAGTCTTAGAGGGCGGAAAAAATTGGTTCACAAATTTCGAAACGAGATCCTTCCACGTCAATATAGAATTGGGTGGCTCTTTCTCTAACCAAATTTTAGCGGGCCCTGCTAAGGAATACGGAAAAAGCATCATCTTAATCGAGTCATTCGAGACATCCTTAAATTTGCACGTGGCGGTAAGACGATTGAATTGGCGGATATGGTTGTGGGGATTGTCCTTCTCATCACCACGGAATTTGTTGTTTTGGATCATCGACAACAAACCCGTTTTCACCTCAAAATTCTCCGCAAGGATAGCGGGAATCACAATAGCTTCTCCATAACCCTCGGTGGGTGCTTGAAGTAACTCCATCATAGTTCGATTCGCCATGGTAGGTGTTTCTCGTACAATGGGTTCGTCAATAGGAGACTCCTCACTAGAATGAGTTGGAGTGGGAGTTTTGTTCTTTCGTCTACGTGCACGTTTTGCTTGATTACGAGTTAGCATAAACGTCACGTACAACGAGGAGACGAGCAAAGAAGATTCTTTTTGGCATTTTGTATTTTTCAATTTTTTTGTGGTTTTTGATGGTATTAACTTTTTTGGAAATTGGTGAATGTATTAAGTAGACAATAATCTACAAATCTCCTCCTTAATCAAATCTCTCGATTAAAGAAGCCTCAAGGAATGAAAACGATCACGTGAAGTGAATGCCTTCGATGACTTTAGAACGATGGTGGAACACCAAATCGTTCAAGAGGGTTTAATCAATAGAAACCAAGAAAATATATATGATATGTAATAATACTTTGGGCGGCAAAACCCTCGATTCACTCTCAAAATCAAATACGCACAAGCAAGCGGAGGAAACGAGGCGGCGCGAAGCACTTAAGAGCCTTTTTCCTTTAGGTCGTGAAATACAACCGCCTTATACCTACCTTATAGTTTGTATTATCAAGATTAAGCTTCACGAAAGTATTTATCTATTTTTGCCTTTTTTCTTTGGTTTGAGATTCGAATACAATGATTGGGTAATGACCTCCCAAGTCAAGGTTGTGATTGCTCACGTATTTGGAGTACTTGTATTTTTATTGTTCTACGTATACAATATAGTAATAATATTCACACAAAAACCGAAAAACGATAATACGTATTAGTAGAGTGCTACTAATACAAATACTATTTATGGCTAATATAAAAACAACAATGGTTCAATCAAAACACAACACGCCTCCCCGGCAGCGGCGCCAAAATGATAGTTGTAAAATTAGATACTTGCTTTAGGAAAAACAAGCAACTAAAATATAGGGCAAGCGTGCACGACGATTTAGTAAAACCGTGTGTGAATGACCCTAAGAGTGAGTTCGTTCTCGAGGAGGCACGTGTGTTGTGTAATGAGTTGATTTTGATTGATGATTTTATTAAGAAGAAAAGAGAATAGAAATGAGAAAGGAAGGAAAAGACGGTTACGAAGACGGATTAAACTAAGTCGAAAAAGGCGAACACGTAAAGCCGTAAAACTACAAAAATTAAAATTTTAACCTAAAAATTCCTAAAAATTACTAAAAATCCCCAATAATATTCTAAGAGTTTACAAAAAATCCAAACTTGCTAAAACCTTTTAATTAATTAGATAATGACTTTTTAATGCTAATTAAAGCCCTAAAAATCACAATTAATTATTAAAAAGCCCTAAACAAGATTTTCAAGTTTGTAAACCTCAAAAATGACCTAATTAAGCTAAAAACTATTTTTAAAATTTTAAAACCAAATTAAACTATTTTTAAACACTTAAAAACTATTAAAATCTATTAAAACTTAAAATAATTCTAGAAATTAAATGAAAAGTCCTAAAAAGATTTGGAAAGTTACAAAGTTCCTAATTATGTGTCCTTAACCTAGGAAAAATGAAAAAAGTAGAAAAAACCAACTTTCTAATTTTAGCAATAAAATAATATTAAAATAATCCAAAAAAATGAAAAGTTTATAAAATAAATATTAAATTACCAAAAATCTAGAATATTATAACTAAGATAAAAATGCAAATTAAATTTCCTAAAACCTTTTTAATAATTTTATATTAAATTTTAAAGTTAATAAAAAACCCTAAAATCAAATAAAATTAAAAATAAAACTTTTTGAAAACTTTTTAGAATGTAAACCTCAAATTACTTAAATAAAACCTAAAAACTATTTTTTTGGATTTTTAAAATACTTTTTGCTATTTTTAATCTACTTATCTAAAAACGGCTAATTAAAAATTAATAAAAAATGAATAAAGAAAGGGAAAATTTGAGACTTGGTGTAGAAAAATCCTAAACTATATAACTTTCCTAGGAAAAATGAAAATGAGCCAATAAGCTTAACCAATAAGCTAAAACAGTCACGGCTTATTTATGAAAAGCCAAAACCAAACCTCCTTAAATACAATTCAAAAGCAACCCTAGCAGTCAAAGACCCTAGGGCGCAATGGTAACGTGTGTGTGTGTTGAGAGGAGTGGCGCAGGTTCGAGTCCTGGCCACGTCCTTTTTGGTTTTTATTTTTTTTCTTTTAAGCTCTTAAAAACACAATCCAGTAACCTTGTTAAGCTTAAAAACACAACTCAAATCCAAATTCAACCAAGATTAAGTCAATAGAAAACCAAAAACGGGTTCAGTTATGCCTTTTTTGATGAACACAAGAAAAGCTTTCTTCACTTGTGAAGGCAGAGACAAGAGGAGCTTGTCAGTGTGATTGGTGGTGTTTTGCTGGGCAATCAGGCACCCTTGTACTCTGTTGAGTACAAGGAGTCAAGTCAAATAGAAAACAATGCAAATTACACACAAGTTCACACACAAAATGGTCAAAGTAGGTTTCTGATTATGGCATACACAAATCTGATGGCTTCTTGCTGAATCAATTAGCACACAAATGGATTTCAAAGCTCAACAACTTGCACAATACTCAACCAATCAGCATACTAGCAATACACAAACCTAAATCAACCCTACTCTAACAGATTATCCAAATATTGATGCACAAACTTCACAAAACTAGCAGCAAAAAGGGCTTAACAGATTTATGCTATCTTGACCATTTTTTTAGCATGCAAATGGGTTATAACCAACACCAAACTAACATACAACCTAATGCTACCCTATGGAGTTAATTAAACCAACTTAAACTCCAACAATCTCTCAACAACCTAAGCTAACATGCAAATCCAAACACCCTTTAAATTTTGAAATGCAAATTTTTACAAAGCAAACCACATCAATTCTATACCAATCTGATTTAGCAACTCCTAAACATGCATAACACACCAAATAAAGCAATATCAAGCAGATAAATCCACTCTTAAACAGCTTTCAAGCAAAATCACATAAACATCAATATTTTTCAGAAAACTAAAAAAATGAAATGGAAAATAGAAACTACCTTAAGGGTCCTACATCCAGGACCCTTAGTGGTTGAAAAACCACCTCCCTATAGGCTGGGGCCTATGCTGGACCTTTAACAGCAATCAAACTCAAACCTGCTAAGAAAAAAATAAGAACAATACAACAATACAACTTCTGATTTTTTTTTGATTCTTTCTGAAACCTTTTAAAACCTTGTTAAATTCTTTCCCAATGTTTATCTTTCAAAACAGGAACAATATCATATGATCCAAGAATTCATTCCACTTTCACTTCACAAATTCTTGGATTTCTGAAAATTGAAAAACTTTTTGAAAAACCTTTTGAGAACTCAAATAAACACCAAGTGTTTATCAAATGTAAAGTGGAACTCAGAATATAGCTATCCAATACCAAACTTTTAAAAAGAGATAAAAGGAATTACAATTTTAATAAAAATACCAAACTTTAAATTTCTTAAAAAGGCATTACAATGGCTTAGCTAAAAACTGGAACAAGTGAAATAGAGACACATGCGTCTCTATTTATACAACTAAAGAACTATCTAGAATTACTAAACCCTAGTAGCTGGAATTCCTAAAAAAGCCCTTGGTCTTTGTCTTCAAAATCAGTCAAATGCGCCCATGTGATCTTGTTGTTGTAGCCAGCTATTTCAAAGTGATCTTGGCCGTATATTTGTTCTTGGGGACAAAGGAATATGTGTGAAACGTTGGATGTGTCGGGTCTAGGGTTTGGGGGAAAACGATGGGTGTAGGGGAGGGTCCCACAAGACACATGGGTGTGTCTTGTGGTGATGTGGAATGTGGGTTTTGGTGAGAAAAGGTTCAATCAAGGATCTGGACAAAAAGGGGCAAAACCCCTTTGATTTGAGGCTAATTGATACTAGGGTAATTAGGGTTTATAAGGGGATTAGGGGTGGTTTTAATCTATTTTGGGTGAAAAGTTTTTTAAATTAAGTGTTAGGAGGGAAAGTGGGAAAGGTTGACTGGGGGTTTGACCTCGTTTAATAAATTAAACCGGGTTGGTGGGTTTGGTGGTGGGTAGGGTATGGGTAAATGGGTTTTTGGGTGGGTATTGTGACGTGTCAAGGTGTGACTTGATGGGTGAGATTGGTTGGTTGGCAGTTTAGGTCCCCAAGTTTCTCTCTTTTGTTCAAGTTGTAAATAATAGCTATCAACGCCTAGTTTCCCTTTGACAACTTTGGACAGCTTGTCATTTTTGGCACTAAAGGTTTCCAAACTTTTATCAAGGACCTTTAATGCATTTTCTTCATTTTCCAAGGGCTGATCTTGTATAGTCTTCAAACTTTAGGGACCCTATTCATAATGTTGAATATTTGAGGGGTATAAAGTGTAAATCTTCAAAAGTTGAGGGACCAATCTTGACAATCTTCAATTCTTCAAGGGCATTTTTATAAAATCCAAACTTGGGCCCGGTTCATTGTGCGGCTTCGTTTCCCGTGTTCGTTTTTGAATGATTCTTGTGATCTTTTGCCATTTCCTCAATATCCGTACCTAAAAATACACAAGTAACAAACACAAGCATACATTTGGCAGTTTTAATGATATTTTATGCATTTTAAGCCCGATTTGGACGATGAGACCATGTATAAAAGCAGTCTCATCACCCATAGTAAGGATCACCCAAAAGGAGGGAAAGTGGAACACCCAAAATTGGGATGTTTGAGTTGGGTGGAGGTGGAGGAGGCAAGTTCTCCAAGGGTGATGTGGGTGAAAGTGGAGGCATGTTCCCTAGAGGGGAAATGGGTGAGTGTGAAGGTAAATTCTCCAAGGTTGGTGAAATGGGTGAGTTGTGAGGGGTAAATGGTGAAGTCACCAAAGTGTCATCAAAGTCATTCTCAAAAGGAATGCTTTGGATTGGTTGGGGTTGTGTGGTCACTTCCAAGGGTGCACTTGGAGTAAAGGGAGAAGAGAGCTCATTCATTCTTGAGTTGAATGAAGAGGAGGTAGAACCAATGGAGTGGTTAGTACCATGGGTGGAAGAAGTCTTGCATGGTGCAAGAGGTGGGGAAGGTGATGAAGAAATGAGAATAGGAGCCATCTCATTCTTAGGTGTGTGGAAAGGTGAGGAGTTAGGCTTAGCTACCTTAACCCTTATTTTGAGTGTTTTCCTTGGGGTGGAGGTCTTGGAAGTGTTTGAGGTTTTGGTACACACCATGGTTGATTAAGGTGGTTTAAGGTTTAGGGAAGTATGTTTGATGTGTGAAGAACATGGCAAACAAGGTGGGTTTAAATGGGTGAGGGGATGATCCAAACTAGTAATGGGTTAAAATCATTTTAGGTGAATAATGAATTTAGGTAACCTAGTTTAGGAAATGTGCAGTTTATTACTGAAAATCATGCAAGGTTTACACAAATTTAAGAAAACAGTGTAAAGCAAAGATGCTGTCGTGCACAGTGACCGGCGGTTCCTTATCTAGGACCGGCGGTACCTTATCGATAAGGAACCGCGGGTCGATATGGAACCGCGACCAGTGGGTTTACAAAAATTTCCCATCCCAGATTTTGATAAGCCCAGATTTTTCCCAAAAATTTCACAGGCCAAAGTTAACTACAGATCATAATCTAATAAGCTAACTATCATAAGGCATGCACAAAGCTATGTAAAACACAAACATTATGATGGCATAATAAACATTAAGGATCAAGATAAATGATAATACAAACATGCAATCATAAGTTAATACATATCCAAGATAAAATAAAATTGTTCAACATTACATGTTTACCAACATGTATTCTTTGAAAAGCTTCAAAGCTTTCACCTTCTCTTTTTCCCCAATCCCTTGATCATATTCCCCAAGAAATTGAAACCTTTTCTTGATTCAACCCGGTGTTCGTGCACTTCCCCTCGAGTTCTAAGGTTTTCACGGTAAAGATGCTCCATATTGAGATCTTCCGGTACTTCACTAGAATGATGAGGAGGAGGAGCTAAGTCTTCAAATTCATCCTCGAATGGGTTTGAGGATGGATGGGAATTACTCGAAGAGTGGAAATGAGAACTAGTACCTATGCCATCACCATCACTTGTTGGCATGTCCATGTCCTCATCATCCATCTCTTGATGAACAGATTTTCTCGATCCTCGATCACTTCTTGTCTTTCTTGCATATGCCTCTTGAATAGGCAACATAACCCGATGAACCGGGTAGAAGCGAGAAAGATCAAGGTGGGGAAAATCATGAGCAACCCTTTTGAAAAGGCGAGTTAGAAGCATAGCGTAGGGAAGGTTTGTCTTGGGCTTCGAAAGGGCATAATTGATTCGTTGAGCGATATAGAATGCCAAGTTGTACTTGGTGGATGTAAAGATGCAACTCAACATATCTACCATACACGCCGGGATGTGATCTCGGTTTCCACCAAGACAAAAGACATTCTCCCTAAGGATATTGGCCCATTGGACCATAAAATCCTTAAGGTCGCTAGAGAACACTTCATATCGATTCACATTTCGTACATTTGAATGAAGGCTTCTCACAACGTTTCCATCACGCTCTTTCGAGATGATGTCAAGGATGAACTCTAGATCAATTTCGGTGAGGTCATTTGGAGGTTTATCAAAGGATTCCGAGAGAGCATCAAGTCTCCATTTATCCGTAAACCGACAAGTGCCTTCATATGGCACACCGAGAATTTGACCAAAGTTTTCGAGGGAGTATTGAATCAATTGATCATTCAACACGAAATGAATGAAGATTTCTCCATTGTATTCAAACATGGAGTAGGTGCCAAAGAATTCAAGAAGGAATAGGGGTAAATATCTTCTTCTATTTTGAGCAAGCAATCAAACCCCGAAAGCTCAAACATAGATTGGATATAGTCATAACCCGTTATTTCCTTGTCAACGACTCTACCCTCATGGAAACAACGAGTGGAAAGGGATGGAAAAGCGTTTTGGAGTTGGGGGGAAGCATAGGTTTGAGAGATGTCAGGCATATAATCTCTAGTGAATTGATGATCTTTTTGATATTGAGAAGGCATGATTAAGTACCTAAATACAAACACAAGACAATATTTCTCCAATCACTCATATGAAAAATAAAAAATAAAGATAAAAAATATAAGAATGTGTTATATCAATTTCTTGACAAACATAGGATTGAATCCATGTCATTCTCATGTTCACAATGTGTCTATTCCATCATTAACCAAGAACACATGATCTATGCTAGATCAATAATGGATTAGAACATTGGTTTTTCAAAACAAGGTTTTTAGGTAAGCATTAACAATGTCATTACCTACTTGTTCATGGGTTCATCTCAAATCCATCATTCAACCAAAATCATTTAGCCTAAATTCGGATTTGTTCTACAAGTGGGTTTTAGTGAAATCTTAATGAATATCAACCTAAGGAATCATAGTAAAATAACCATGTCAACCCACATTCCTATTAAGGTTTTAATTCAATTTCAATTTTAAAAATCCCCAATTATGAAAGGATGAACCCTAGAACAAAATAGATGAAATTGAAAGAAAATACTTACAATTAATTGATGTTAGATGAAGGATGAGTGAAACCACAACTTGGAATCAATTAATTTGAGTGATTGAATGTTTTGGAAGCTTCAACAATGGTGGAAAAGGTAAAACCCGTCGGCTATGTGTTTTTGGGAGAGAGAGAGTTTGGTTTGAAAAAGAATAAAAAACTCAAACTGGCGCTCTAACAAAAGTTACTGCCCGCGGTACCTTATCGATAAGGAACCGCGGGTTTGAGCCGCAGAGATAAGGAACCGCCTACAGAGGCAGGTTTTTATCTATGAAAAACGCCAAATTTTGAAAACCAAGTTTTTCTAAAATACTTAAAATTAAATCATGAGCCTTTTAGAATATCATTGGATCATCATAACACTAAGCAATATGCCTTAATGAAGGATTACGAGTTAAATCAAGATCGAAAAGAACCGAAACGGACAAACGACTACTCGTAGCAAAACGATTAAGTGGAGAGAAGTCAAGGGAAGTGAATCAAGACTAGGATCAATTCTCAAGGGATAAATGACAATCTTCGAAGAGTTGTAGCGAAGAGCTTGTGTCATATATAGTGGTTTAAGATGTGCCTTTCCGGCGAAACGTTAAACGGCTTTGGTAATGAATAAGCACAAAGCAATTATTCAAGTATAGACTAAGATCACTTTCAATAATAGTCTTAGTCTAAACCAAAATATGAGCAAGGTATTAATTCACTTTCTCTCCCACAAAGGGCCTACTAACCGTATGGGTGCAAACCATGGAAATCATGCTTGATACTTTAAGCTTCTACTAACTCACTCTACATCACCATAGTGAGTCAAGTATCCAAGCAATGAAGGTTTGAGAGGATGAAAAAAAAGAAACACAAACCACAAATAAATGTCAAGGCAAGGATGCCGAGAATAAGCACATAGTCAAGTAATGATCAAAAGAATGATCAAAGGGCGTGTGGAAGAACGAAAGCGTACCTTGGCCACAAAGAGCAATCCATGAAGGAATAAGTGCTATGCCCAATAAATGACTATGACGAGTACTAAATCTTCAAAGACTAGTATCATTCCTAATCATCTTGGTATCATCATTCAAAGATGTTAAAGATCAATGAAGATGATTCTTCTACAAGTGCAAGTAACTCAATCCACAACCAATTAAGTGATTGATCTTCATGAGTACCTACACAAAGCAAGGTGCAAACTAGTAGATACATTTCAAGAGTATATCTAAGATGCATAAAGGCTACTAATCTTAAGTGGGATGCAATATTATCAATTAAAAGACCTATTTTCAAAGAAAACATAGTTTTGACCAAAGAAAACTTTAGTACAACTAGACCTTCTAATTTGAGGAGACAATGGATCGATCCAAGTTTCAAAGATCTTGAGTGGCCATCGCTCTGATATCAATTGTAGAAACTAGAAGGGGGGGTTGAATATTTTCTCTTCGATTGGTGACCAAATTAAAATTACTTTCAATTTGGTTTGTATCAAAACTATCTTTTACTTGAGGCTAAGTTGCATAATGATTAGGTTCAATTGAAATGCACTAGCTAAGATAATAGGCAAGTATAATGATAATGAAATAAGTAAAGAGTAAGGAAGGAGACAACCTAGTGGGAAGACACCAAGATTTATAGTGGTTCGACAACGAGGCTCTATCCTCGTTTCTACTCCACTCCTCGAGTACACCTACTCGAGATTTCCACTATATCCACAAGCTCCCTTCTCGGCAGAGAAAACCTTACATCGTTGCTTACATTATTTTCCGACACTAAGCTAAATGTCGAGACCTAATCTTTAGCTAGGACCAATCTACACGACGTTGCCTACTTCACAATTTAACGACACAAGGCTAGATGTCGAGTTCTAAACTTAAGGTAGAACCAATCTTCACGACGTTGCCTACTTCACTATTTTACGACAAAAGGCTAGATGTCGAGTTCTAATCGAAAGCTAGAACCAATCTTCACGACTCTTCACTTTGAAGCTAAGTGAGAACTTCACACAACACAACTACTAATCACTTTTAAGTTTAGTGAGAACTCACAAGACACAACCACATCACTTTATAGTTTAGTGAGAACTCCTAATCAAATCTATTACAACTCAACTAGACTTATCCAAGTACACACATGTAGCTTGGATTTACACAACACAAATCCAAGAAAACACATATGCAATGGATGTACACAACAAATCCAAGTATCTACAAATAACTTGGACGAACACAACTAGTCCAAGTATTCATAAATACATTGGATTGACCTAAAACAAAAAGGGTATCATGATGAATATGACTAGCTCATAGATTCATCTTTATCACAACACTAGTGAGTGAGTGATCTTCTCATTGGACAAGGTAAAGGAGGGGATCAAGAGGATAATCATATGTAAACATCCTTAACAATTTAAGTGATCATTTACTAATGATTATGCTATATAAAATAGAAAGAGGGCTGAGAAAAACGTCCAAGAGGCTTACTGGAAAATGAGATTTAACCCACTATTTAAAGGAGACAAAGTATAACGGATCTATAACGGCTACTGTGCGCGGTACCTTATCTCACCCCGCGGTACCATATCGCTAAGGTACCGCGTAGGTACTTAAGGTACCGCCACTAGACTCCGCTCCGTTTTTTGTCTTTTAGTGGGGTGGGAATATCTGAGGTATTTGAACCCTTCAAAGGATATTCTAACAGCATTTGGAATATGCCATTTTCAAATTTTCATTTTCCATTTTAATAAAACATTTTCTAAAAAAGAAAGTTTATTAAAAAGTCTTTTGTCATATTAACAAAAGTGAGTTTTAAGGATAATCATTTTGATGATCACTAAGTATGATTAAGAAAGGTTAGTGATATGATTATTACCTTGATGATAGTGTTAGTTAAATAATTCATTTTGTGTTTTACACTAAATGTGTTGTATGGTTTGTTGTGATCAAAACTAAGAAAGATTAGTTAACACTAATAATGTTTTTAGGCATCACTTGCTGTTAGAAATACGTTTTTACGTATTTATGAAGGATCGGTCGCTCCAACGATAATTATGTAACGGGCTCGTGATCTATTTACTTTATGTATAGTCCATATAGCCCACATGTAGGGTGGGCTATATATAACCCCTCCTAGCATGTTAGGAGGGGGTTGTTGATTCTATTTTACACTTTAATCATTATTCATCTTTTCTTTCTCTCTCTACATTTCCCCTTTTCTCTCCTTTCTCTCTCTAATCCCTCATCTCATTCCTTCATTTCTTCATTAATTATCAATCAATCAACCACATAAATCCACCAAATCCATGATATAGAATAGGCCATTAATCACGTAGACCTTCAATTGGTATCAGAGCCATGGTTAGTTTGGTTTATTCTTATTTTATTTCTTTTTGATTTTGGTGGGTTTTGATTTAATCATGCTTAAACTTTAAAAAGTTTGTATTTTTTATAAAAAGTTTGTGTTTTTATGTGTTAAATCATATCAAATCTTCAAATTTATTTACTTTTTAGATAAAAAATCACAAATTTTTATATAAAAATCAAATTTTTCTTATATAAAACCTTAAAAAGTTTGTGTTTATAAAAAAAGTTGGTGTTTTTTTTTATAAAAGTTTTTGTTTCTCTCTTTTTAATTTTGTAGTTTTTTATAAAAAGTTTGTATCAATTTTATCAATTTTATAAATCTCTAAATTTTTATCAAGTTTATCAATTTCTAATTTTTTTTAGCTTTATCAATTTTATTTTTATTTTATTTTATTTTTTTTTTATTTTTTTTTTTAATCAGTTTTTTATTTAAATATTTTTTTTTACTCAGTTGCGTACTGTTATTTCCTTTTCGTTTATCCGTTTTTTTTTAATCAAGTTATCAGTTATTACTTTAATCACCTTCTATTTTTTATAAACAGTTTATATAAGTTTTTTTAATCAATATTGTTATAATCAGTTTTTTTTTCCTTATTTTTAATCTATTGGGTCTCAGTCCTTCAGTCCTGCTGTCCAAAATCAAGTTTTTTGTCCAAAATCAGTCCTGCTGTCCAAAATCAAGGTTTTTGTCCAAAATCATTCTGCTATTGTCCAGTTCCGGGTGAAGATTTTTTTTTTCGAGTAAACTAAAAGTTCCGAATCAATATTTAAGTTCCGAATCAAACTGAAAACTTCCGAACCAAGAACTTCCGGATCAAACCAGAAGTTCCGGATCAAGAAGTTCCGGATCAAGAACTTCCGAACCAAGAACTTCCGGATCAAGCCGAAAGTTCCGGATCAAGAAGTTCCGGATCAAGAACTTCCGAACCAAGAACTTCCGGATCAAGAAAAAGTTCTGATTCGGAACTCTTTCGAATGAAGCCCATTTCAAACATAACGGACAACTTGGGCAAATCCTCGTCTTTCAAAAAGACTCATTCCCTCGAAAACCTTCTCAAAAACTCCCTCTCTCGACTCAACAGAACCCATCCTATTTGACCACACCCTCACACATCCTCTCCACACCCTCTCGGACACCAGACTCAAAGTTACTCACAAAAACAATTTTACACTCGACACAACAAAAGCTAGCCAAGACACACTTTTGGAATCCACTCTCGAACCGATTGACTCAAACATAAACACCCTCGTATCTCGACCATACATCACTCGACTCATTGACCCACCCTCACCACTTCACCCAAAAACAACCAAACTCTCGACATCTCTCGATTGTTACAAAATCCCACAACTCACACCCTCGACTTCCTCACTCGTCACAACCCCAAACAGACTCAGACCCACATCGACCCAAACACACCCGACTCTAACCCCGACACCCTCACACCCAAACCGACTCTAACCCAAACCGACTCTAACCCAAACCGACTCTAACCCCGACACCCTCACACCCATCATACCCACAACCACCAACCCTCGACACACCCTTACACACCTCTCGCATCCCATCAAAACCCAAAAACCCTCACAACACAAAACAAACCCCTCACTCTCACCTCAAAACCACTCACTCTCGACTCATTGCAAACCACAACAGAAAGACACAACAGTAGAAGAGAGAGACTCAAACAAACATTAAAATAAACCTTACCCGAGACCCAACAATGGATCTTGAAGCATCAGATTCTTCAGAATATTAAAAGATGCATGGGATATTTTCGTTTTGGTTAATTGATTAATAGATAAATATTGATTTGATTGAGATTGTTTAGTTTTTGGTTGAGAGGATTTAAAGGAGGCGGAGGTTACAAGAGTTTTGGTGAGACTTGAGATTTGAGAGAAATAAACACTGGTTCATACGTTTTGAGATTTGAGAGAGTTTTGTGAGATTAGGTTGGAGGAACCGAGAGAGAGAGATTAGATATAAGAGTCAAAGACGTGTGTTAAATTAAATCTCAGTGGGCGGATACAACAAGAAGTAATATTTTTTTTTGGGGCCACGTGTTGATTGGACGGAGAAAACAAGGCGTGTGTATCAGATTTTTTTTTTTTTTTTATTTTATTTTAATCTTACCTTATTTTATTTGTTTTCAAGAAAACGTTTTTGGTAACTTTGTTTTTTTGTGGGACACAATATTGACTTGTTCAATATTTATAAATATCAGATTTTTCAAATCAACAATATCAGATTTTTTTTAATATTAGTAATTTTAAACAAATCAGTTTTTCTATTTTTCTTTTTATATATTTTAGAAAGTTTTCAAGTCGAGTAAATTTCCGTTTTTCTTAAAAAATAATACCTTACGTTTTTGTAGTTTTTTAAAAGTAAGACGTTTTTTTTATTATTATTATCTTTTATTCACAAATATTATCTTACAAAAATATTTTTACTAGAAATTTTTTTATTATCTTTTATTATCTTACAAAAATATTTTTGATAGAAATTTTTTTTAATCAAAATTTTCTTTTTTAAATTAAGTTAATTTTTTGGCAAATCGTGAAAAAATATTTGTCGGGATAAACGTTATTGTGGCCGGATTTCAAGAAACACGTGACGAGCCAAAGTGACGAGCTTCATTTATATCATCCATCGAGGAATTTTAAGTATTATTTACGGGTCTTTCGTTTTAATCGATCTTTAATGGATTCGTTCGATTCGACATGTCAAAAGGGAGAGTTGTATTTAAGGCAAAACGAAGTTAAGAAAAGTGGCATCACCTCCTTTCAACTACTCCAGTCTCATCTTGTCACTCTTTCGGGGATTCAAGGAGGGAGCGAATTTGTGACAATCTTTGGACAAGATCGTCATATATTCATCGACTCCATTTTTACCGCTTTGACCCAACTCGCCGAGCAACTCAACCATGGAAACTTTAATCACTCTGCATCGGTACTTGCATATAAGGCTCTTGTGACACACCTCACGCCTTTCCTCCAATTTAATATCATCAAGCCTGAAAGTTCAATGATTTGCCAATCGTTTCTTCGAGATACACATACCGAGCTTCGAGTTTTCCGTGATACGATTTTGAAACTCATGTCATCGGTCTCGTCTTCGATATATCAAAGATCACAACTTCAGCAAGTGTATGTTAATGGAGTGCAAGAATCAATGACGCAGATGCAAGAGGATAATGGTCATACGGTTGACAACTTGGAGCCTAACGATGGCACGAGCACAGAATCAGGAGGACAACATGATGCCAGTGGCACGTCAGGGAATGTTCACGAGATTTCTCTTGATGACACCTTACCCATTTATGACGCAGAGCCTGCAAACATTGTACAATGTAATGTGGTTTATGATGTATATGCTGATGATATGCCGCATATTGAGGATTCTGAACCTAATTATGACAAACATGGGATGGAAACGAGTGATAGCAATACCACTTCTGATTCATCCGATGTAAGTCATAATGGGGGAGAGATTGTTCAGAATGCTAAACATCATAATAATTATCCTATAACTGATTCATTGACTGCTTCTGATTCCAAGATTAAAGAGCTCGAAACAATCGTAGCTCGGCAATCAAAAGATCTTGAGGATGCCAAACTTGAATTTTCTAAGAAAACGGACAAATTTGAAACATACTTTGAAAAACTTGAAAAGTCAAACGTTGTTCTTGAAAGAAAATTGGATCAAACTGTTCTAGATTCTAAAGCTGAAAAGGATAATTTTTTGAAACAAATTCAACTGCTTGAATCTAAATTGGCATCCCAAGATAACATGCTCAAAGAAAATGAAACATTAAAGGCTCAAGTACAGGAAAAGGTCTTTGCTATAGCCGCGTTGAAAAACGAGTTAAGGAAAAGTAAAGGACCTAGTGTGGACACTAAGCTTGAAAAACCATCAATCTTGGGGAAACCGCCTACAAATCAGTTCGTCAGACAACCGATTGTCAGACAACCTACTGCATTTAGATCCGAGCGACCACAATCCTCGAGACCGCGGTTTGCCTCCCAAGTTGATTTGGTTCATCTTATTAGACCAGTCACTCCAGCAACTAGGCCCAATGTGATCACTCCAGCTTTAGCAAGACCAAATCATATGATTGCCTCTAGTTTCCCTAAAAATACCAAGACCACGTCTAGAACTAGTTCAAATGACGTTTGCCATGAATCTGATCTTAGGGAAGCTAAGCAAAAGACACATGTAAGAGATAGGAATTCCAAACCTAGTCAGATGCCTTCTAGCTTACCCAACACTGCTAACCGTAGCATGTCCAATCCTAGGAGCATCAATCAATCGTCTAGGGTTTCTAGATCTTACTCGGACATTAAATATGCTACTTGTAAAACATGTAGAAAATGTGTCTTTACGGCAAATCATGATGCTTGTATCAAAAAATTGCTTAATGAGGTGAACTCCCGTGCTAGACTTAAATCCCAGTGGGTCGCTAAAATCAAACCCTTTGGTAAAGTTTGGCGCCCCACTGGTAGAAATTTCACTCTTGTAGGAAACGAGTGCCCTTTAACTAGGATAGTCTCTGATTCTACGAAGACTACTAGGGAGGAAATTGCAAAGGATGATACATCACTTAAGCCTGAACTTAAGGTTTTCTATAAAAGGAAACGTTTGCCAACTAAGACAAGTGAATCATCCCCTCAGGCCACCTCTGACACAAGAAAAGAAAACCGTGAACCCCCACGTGCTTCTAAAATTGATATCTCTAACCCATGCAAAAGTATACAAACTCCTAATGAGAATGCAGGTACCAAAGTTGATGTTCCAAAAGAACGAAGCGGTCCAATCGTTGTATACCGTTCAACTAAGGACACTCTCAGAGTTTGGTTGCTGAAGAAGCAGATATCAGAGACACTAGTATCTCAGGGGATTCATGGTTAAGCTTGCACAAGGACTTACAGTCACATAACAGACTGTAACTCGATCTCTAAAGACAGGAAAGTTCATCCCGATGATGACTTATCCTAAAAACGAGAAATTCATTTTTCTCGGGCATGAGCTTATATTAAAAACATTCCAAGTTTTTAAGCTCATGCATTATGGTTTATCATTAAATATCAGATGGTAACCCGTGCTTCAAATAAAGGAAAGTTTATCGCCGATGATAAACTTATCCTTACAACGAGAAATTAAATTTTCTCGGACACGAGCTTACATTAAAACCATTCAAAGGTTTTAAGCTCGTGTATATGACTTACAGTTAAATGTCAGACTGTAACTCGAATTTAAAATAAAGGAAAGATTATCTTTTATGATAACTTATCCTCTTAACGAGAAATTCACCTTTCTCGGTCATGAGCTTGTATTAAAACATTCGAAGTTTTAAGCTCAGAAAGGAAAGTGTATCTTTTAAATAAGAGAACTTTTTCTTCATAACGAGAAATTAACCTTTCTCGGTCATGAGCTTTCCGTTAAAACAGTCAAAGTTTTCAAGCTCATGAAAAACGACTTCTAAGTAAATGCCAGCTTAGGACTCGTCCTTCAGATAAAAGGAAAGTTTATCGCCGATGGTAACTTATCCTTAACAACGGGAAGTTCACAACTTCTCGGACTTGAGCTCGCTTTTAAGATATTCAACATCTTAAGCTCAAGTAATTGTTTTTCAAAACTTTGAACACAATTTTTCGAGAATTTCTCAAAAGGTTTTTCTAAATCTTTCAAAATTGTGTGTTCAAAAACGTTTTGATAAAACGAGCATGTCTTCTGGAATCGATAATATTTACGAACCTAGAAATGTCATTCAATAATGACACGGGGTTGTAAATAAAGTTCGAGCAGAAGTTCAAATGATTTTAAAACATGCTCTAAATGGTTTGCTATTATTTCAGATAGCAACCCGCTTTTCATAATCAAGTCAAGCATTTCACCGGAAAGCTTTGACTCAACAACGGGAATTAATTTTCTCGGGAACGTGACGAGGAGACCAGCATTCGTGAACAAGAACCATGTGAATCTCTCATATGATGTTCTCCATCATTCAGGTCCAACCTCGTAAATTGCTAATCTTGTGAATTCATTATCATATATGATCTTTGCACGTAATAAATACCTTACACTTGTGTTTAAAAGATATTTAATTTACGTTTCAGCACACCCTCATTAATTTGAGGGGGAGCTTGTGTAACTCATGAAGATAATTGGATTTGCATTTTTCTTCCCAAATTTTCTTAAAATGATATTAAATCAATTGATATTAAAAACATCGATTGGGTTAATATTTTTAATATGGGGGAGAAAATGTGATTTAATATGGGATATGATCAATCATAAATGGTTTGACTTAACGTGTTAGCTCATCCCGACATGTGCGAAATGTTTTCGAATATCGTAGCATATGTTAAGGGGGAGCAAAATGGATTTGCACTTCAAAATGGATTTCATGGTGACATACACTTACCCAAAACATCTCTATTCACGACGGTGAAGATTGTGGTGACATAAGGATGGTAGGATAGGTTAAAGTCCAATGATTTCTCTAGAACCGGAGGAATCTTCCCAAGGACATTTCATAGCTAGAAATAGTAGTCCTTAGGAAAGATGGAGAAAGATTGTGAACGTAGCTGAATGCCGACCAAGTACTTAAGTTAGCACTGGAACAATCACAACAAGGTGCTAGTGATGACGTATTGGTAAGCATTGAAGGGGTTGAAGAATAAAAAAGAATTGTAAAGTTAAAGGGTGTAAAGAAAGAAGCCCTCCTTACAACTTTAGGCAGAAACCGGGTCAATACATATGCTATTGAGATCATTTTTGTTAATGATTCTCGATATTGAAGAAAGACGTCATGGACCCAGTGATGCAATGCACAACCCTTCCCAGCTAACTCAAATATCTCTCAAAAGGTATTTGTTTTAATCACACGGAGATCAACACATTATCTATTGATTTATTCACTCCGAATAAATTGGTATTGAAAAGGTGGCACTCCTCTCCAGCCTCCGATCACTAAAATCCAAAATGCACGATCGAGTCTAGAGCCATTTGAGATCATCAAATATCTCATTAGGACACACTTTCATTATTCCTTGCTTCTTCACACAATGTGAAAAGTAAGAAAGATCTTAAGAGTCCTACGCAAAATCTTCATGATCTTGCCTGAACATCCGAGTAATACGAAAGTATTTACAATGAAGATGGAAATCCTTCTTGAGCGAATATCAAAAAGCTCATGGTAGGTGACTTGTGCGGTTCTTTATGAATCAAACTTGTGATAACTGGAAAGCAACAGTGGTTTAATTCTTAAATGAATTTAAACACGTTCCAGACCTCTACGCATTATCATATGATCTTGCCAGAACACTCAGAGTGACTCTTTATTGATCACAGTGACGAGTGGAAATCCTTCTAGTGTTAACATCAAACAGCACTTGGTAGGTAACTTGCAAGATTCTATATGAATCAAGATAGTGACAACTGGAAAGCAACGATGGTGCGGTTCTTAATTGAACTTCACTTGTTCCAGGAACATGAATTGACGGCTTCAAATCATGCGGATAATATTATCCAAATGATCCACTCTTTACGTTCGCAGTCAGCTTTGGACGGCCGAGTAAAGAGAACGGGTTTACCCGCGAAATCTTGTCAAGGAGGTTCTTTATTGAAACTACCTGCCACAAGTACGATATTTAATATCGTCCAACGGTCTTCACCGACCGGAGGTAAAATGCTACCGAATTAGAATGAAATGTTCAAGGCCATTTCATCCGTGTATATTGTTTTGTTGCTAACTGTCTTATGCAGCGTAACAAGAAGGTGGCATTGCGGTGTACAATCCAGAAGAAGTCGTCACCACATGCTTATACTACATACAATTAGTACTTCAACAAATTCAAGAAAGCCTGAAGGTCAAGTCTTCCGCTGTATCAAACTCTGAAGCTTTCAAGAATTTAAAAGTATAAGTATGTGGAACATGAAGTCACAAAGAGGCAAATATCACAAGTGACGAATGCACAAGGTCAAGGCAAGGAAACATGCTCAAGACTAAAGTCAAAGATCACATCAAGCATATTCACAAGAACAAGATCGAAGACTCAAGCATAGATGCTAGGTTTAAGATTTTGTAAAAAGATGTGACCTCCCTTAGGGGGAGATTGTTGGAAATACATTTTTCCCAATAAAGTCTCGGTCACATCTTAGTTAGCATAGATCACGAGTTATAGACTATTTAGAACTTTGTTTCTTGGAGCGACCTCCCTTAGGGGGAGATTGTTAGAAATACGTTTTTACGTATTTATGAAGGATCGGTCGCTCCAACGATAATTATGTAACGGGCTCGTGATCTATTTACTTTATGTATAGTCCATATAGCCCACATGTAGGGTGGGCTATATATAACCCCTCCTAGCATGTTAGGAGGGGGTTGTTGATTCCATTTTACACTTTAATCATTATTCATCTTTTCTTTCTCTCTCTACATTTCCCCTTTTCTCTCCTTTCTCTCTCTAATCCCTCATCTCATTCCTTCATTTCTTCATTAATTATCAATCAATCAACCACATAAATCCACCAAATCCATGATATAGAATAGGCCATTAATCACGTAGACCTTCACTTGCATTAACAGAAAGGAAACTACGGCTGAGCATAACGCTCAGTGAACGGATATAAAGCATGATAAGAATGTACTGAAAGAAATGGAATAAATGACAAACAATGAAGCTATGAGACTGATATGTAACATGTAGTAGTACCCTGTATAAAATCTGAGAAACCTGGTTTATAAATACTGAAACTGAATTATTAACTATTAAATCTGAAAACATGCATTTATTGTATTTTAATTGCCAGAGCTTATATAGCTCACGTGCTGTAACATCCGTGCATGAATAACTAGAGGGGTGACCTCGTCATGCTGTAGAGGGGTGACCTCTAAATAACTGTAGAGGGGTGACCTCTAAATACTGTGCTGGGTGGAGGGATCAGCTCCAATGTGAAGGATGTAGAGCACACACCACATTCACCCTGATAACTTGTAAACTGATAAGCCTAGGATGCATCCATACGCCCCACCAAACATACTGATAAAATGGCCAAACTGAACCTGAGTGGGACGATGCAGGATATCACTCTCATGCATGTGAGTCACGACACCGGTGCCTCTAGTGTCGTGGTTACGGTACCTCCGTAACTAGTACATAAACTGGTCGTGCTTGTATATAATGCTCAGGCAACTTAGTTTTTAACATTATTATGGATAAGCTTAAACACATACGGGGGAAAATATTTGGCTGCAGACGGGGAATCCTAATCATGCATAGAAAGGAAGTCCTTACTGAAAGCACGGAAAATCCGTACCTCGTGTCTAGTAACCGACCGAGATCAACTGACGGAAAGTCTACTCTGATTTCACGCGAGCTACATGAATAAGGGACGTGAATAAGTAAACTGATGTTTGTTTATTTAATTTACGGATCTTATTGGCTTTTTCAATTATTTATTTTATTTCTAGAAGTCTGTACGTATATTAGCTGATGACTCTGAATTTATATTAATCCTCTTAATATATATAACGACTCACTAATAATTATGATACAATGTGTTCTGACGTTATGTTAAGACTAAAATAAATTAACTCGTTAAAACATAAGATTTCTAAATTAGAAGTTTTAAAATATTATAATTCATAAAATTATACCCTTTGTAAATATTAAACTATTTTAATTTAACTCATTTAAAATACAATTTAAGACATTTATAAAACAATTAATAAAAAGGTATAATATATAAATCCTCGTTTTATATGTTTAAACTATATCCCGAGCCTACCGAGATACCCCCATCTCGGTCACACTAAACAAATCAACAAACTATAATTAAATCTGCCTATATGAATTTGCGACAGAATCTGAGTCACTAAAATTGTCGCTAAAAGCTGCCCTTTTGAAACTGCATATATATAACAATTCTGCGACAGAAAAACTGTCGCAAAACTGTCGCTAATGTTATTTAATATTTCCTGTTTTTCTGTCCCATTTCTTCCCACTGATTAAGCACTTAGTTCCCACTGCTAGGTTACTATTTTCCCACTGTTTCAATAAACCAAACGCACCCTTATTTCTAGAACAGCCCGTTTGGGCTTGTTTCAAATGTTTTGACCGATCACAGCCCGAGCCGCCCATGTGTGGGTCACGACTGGGCAGAAAGATGAGGCCAACAAGACCTTATGGTCTCGGTTCAATAAGCCAACACCCCTTGACCATCATATGCTAAACGAACACACCCCTTTTTGGGGCTTCTGCCTTTGGTCGACCACCGCAGCCACCACCACGAGACTGTGATGTCTCGTTTGGACAGATCCAACCCAAACGACCCCCTTTTTCTTTTCCTTTTTTTTAATTTCATAAATTCATGATAAAGAAAGTAAAAGAAACGAAAACATTGATTTACGTTATGATGGTTATAGATGAGAAAGTGACTGAGATGATGGTATGAACAATCGCAGCTTTCTTTTTTTTAATAAAAAACCCGGCGGCCAAGAACCCTAATCACCCTTTTTTTTCTTTTTTTGTACGACTGTTATGGGAGAAGGGGTTAACCCCCGTTTCTTTTATGCAAGGGATGGGCTTAGGCCCAATTTTCATTCTTTTTTTTTATAAACCAACCCGGCCTAAACTTGTTTTTAATTTTTTTATAAACTTGTATATATAATTTCCCGCGTTTGTTTTCGTCAATAATTAATACGTAAATAGTTTAAATAATTAAACCGCGTATTTACATTTTCTGATTTAAATACGGGTTTTACAATTCTTCCCCTCTAAAAAGAATAATTCGTCCCCGAATTAAGGATACGACTGTACTGGGTTTTACAATTCTTCCCCTCTAAAAAGAATTCGTCCCCGAATTATAAGGTATTTAAGCTGACTGGGGGAAAAGCCGAAAATGCTAATAAGCTGGAAGACATAAAAGCTGAAAAGACATACCCGAATCAAAACTGAAAGTGAGGATAAGAAGTCCGTATAGACTCCTCTGTTTCCCAAGTGGCCTCCCGCTCGGTATGGTTCCTCCACATGATTTTGACGAAAGGAATAGTCTTCCTTCTCATAACTCGATCATGGCGATCCAAAACTGCTTCGGGTTCCTCAGTATAAGATAGATCCTCCCGAATCTGATCGAGTGGATAATTCACTTTGTGAAGCTCATGATAGTTGTACCCTCTGAGTAATGATACATGAAACACATTGTGGACGTGTGAAAGCTGAGGTGGTAACGCCAACCGATATGATACTTCACCGACACGTTCAAGGATTTCGAACGGTCCGATGTAACGAGGGCTGAGTTTGCCTTTGAGGCCAAAACGTCTGACGCCGGGTGCGGGTGATACTTTGAGGAACACACGATCCCCAGTCTGAAATGATAGATCTTTGTGATGTTTGTCGGCATAACTTTTTTTGCGAGTACGCGCTTCTTGCAGTTTTGCCCTAGCAATGGCGATCTTTTCATTGGTCAGTTATATTAATTCTGGTCCTTCAATCAAACGTTCTCCAACCTGATCCCAACAAATAGGAGCACGACATTTCCTGCCGTATAACATCTCGAATGGAGCACGTTTGATACTAGAATGCCAACTGTTGTTGTAGGCAAACTCAACCAAGCAAGTATAGTCATCCCAGTGCCCCGTCCATTCTAATGCACAGGCGCGTAGCATGTCCTCCAACGTCTGGATGGTACGCTCTGACTGACCGCCCGTCTGCGGATGGCAAGTTGTGCTGAGCTTGAGCCTAGTTCCCCAAGCTTTATGCAAACCTTCCCAGAAAATGAGAAGTGAAACGTGGGTCCCTATCTGATATAATTTTTGAAGGTGTACCGTGTAACCGTACAATTTCCTTGGTGAATAGTTCTGCTAATTTACTGACTACAAAATCTTTACGGATAGGAATGAAATGTGCCGACTTGGTCAAACGATCGACAACAACCCAGATCGCATCATGTCTCCACTGAGTTTTTGGTAGTCCAGTGACAAAATCCATGGAGATTGTTAATGCAATAATGACTAAAAACGTTACTTGCATTTTTCGGTTTAGCTTAGTTTTGATTACGACAATATGTAAAAACAAGCATTTACGAAAACAACGAAAAACGAATTCTTGAGTTCAAGTATTTTTCATTTTACCCATTTTCACTTAAGGTATGGATAAACAAGTACTAACCTTAATCAAGTGATCAAGTGATTTAATCTTTTCTTAAAACTCACTTTTTATTAAATGTGACAAGTTTTTATTAAACTTTATTTTTAAGAAAATGTTTTATTAAATTAATTATTTGAAATTTGAAAATGGCATATTCTTATTTGGTTAAGAATATCCTTTCAGGATATTTTTTATACCCAGATAAGACCTCCACCACTAAAGGACAAAAAGGAGCGGAGTCTAGTCTGGCGGTACCTTAGCACCTAGGCGGTACCTTATCGATAAGGTACCGCGGGCTTAGATAAGGTACCGCGGGCAGATATAGTCGTTGGCTCCTTTGTCCTTTAAATAGTGGACCATTCTCAGCTTTTCACCTCACCTCTTTTGCACATTTATTTCCTGATTCAAACCCCTTCTTTAATCACTCAAATCCTTGATCATTTGTTTGATTATTACTTGTTTAAGAAGTGAATCTTGTTCTTCCATCCCTTCCTCTCCAAGTGCAAAGAGAAGAACACTGATACAATGGTTTTCATTGGGTTCAATATTTGTTCTCGGTATCTCCTCGAATTGATTCACAGCTCAAAGTGGAATGATTTGTTCTTTGTTAATAAAAAGGTGTTTGGTTAAATGACGTTGAGTGAAAATAGTTTTAAAGATTAAATTAAAAAGACGAGTTTAAAAATACATGTTTGAAGACTAAAAGACAAGATTAGGAAAATACTTGAAAACTTAATAAATCTTCAACTTGGAAACTTCGTAAAAACTAGAAATTAAATAATTGGAAAACAGCCAAATCGGAATATCTAAAGTGCATCAATCGGAATGTATGAAAAGGAATCAGATCGGAATGTTACAAAACACCCTAATCGGAATAATCATAAATCCTACCGTCGGAATGAGGCTGATCGGAATACGGGATTATAGCTCTGATCGGAATGTGCTAAGACCCACAATCGGAATATCTTAAGATGAGTCAAATCAGAATACATAAAAACCAAACCAATCGGAATAATGGAAATATGCCCACAATCGGAATAACCCAAAAATGTTCAGATCGGAATACACTAAAATGAGCCAGATCGGAATGAACCAAAATCACCTCAATCGGAATCCACTAAAACCCTTTTCCGATTTGATGATCGGAAAGAGGGGGATGGGGTGCTGATCGGAAAGAGCTGATCGGAAAATCGTTTACACCTTTTCCGATTTAAGAGGGATTCGAAAATAAGCCAAAGCAATAAGCTAATAATAAGCTAATCACCAAAACTAGCACGAATCTAAAGTGTAAAAGATTAAATAAGCACAAACAACAACTTTTTAAACTTAAAATAAGCAAACTTTTAAATCAAACCATAAAAATATGAACTTTTTAAGAAAACTTTTAAAAAGTAAATAAGATAAACTTACAAATAAGCCAATAAGCACAAAGATCTTAAAGCTTATTCGTATGAAAACTCAAATAAACATAAAAAGATTAACTTTTTAAGCACGAAAACATTAATGAACAACACGGATCATATGAAATTCGTACCAAAATCAATCTAAAAATCTAAGAAAGGTAGAAAGAGATTAAAGATTAAAAGCTTGAATTTAAACTTGATTAATGAAAGAAACAATACAAAGGTTTAATCTTGAAAGATTAAAAGAAAAAGAGATGAAAATTTAGTGAGAGAAAGTTGAGAACTTTCTCTCTCTAAAACTAGAGAAAATGAAAAACTAAAAACTAACTAGTCCCAAAATTGTGAAGTGGAATCCTATATATAGGCGTCTCTTGTGGGCTTTGTGAATGGGCTTTGTTTTTGGGCTTCTTTTCTTCTTTCTTCTTTAGTCATTTCGTTTCTTTAAATAAACGTTTCCGACTTTGGATTTTGAGAAGTGTCGGTGAATAATTCCAACTCATCTTATAATCTTTTGTTTAATAGACTCGAGTTCTTCGACATATATGAATCTTCCATCTTTGGCCCTTTTCTTCGATAAATCTTCAAATAGGCACAATGACTTCAAATCTTTTGCATCTCTTGGACAATAGACTTTGTCTCGATTCTTTTTCTTCGATAAAACCCGTGCAATCCCATGTTTTCTTCAATACTCATCCGGTTGACTATGAAAACACAATAAACACAAAAACCACACATAATTCTAAACAAATGATATTAAATACGTGTTTTGGTCTTGTTTTAGCCAAAAATAAGTGGTAAAAGGATGGGTGTTTTCACACCTATCAAATCCCCTACACTTAACCATTGCCATGCCCTCATGCAATGCTTAGTGACAAAGCAAATTTACACTTTTCTCATAATCAATCAACCTTGGCCTTATTAACGTACTAAACAAAAATTAAAGTACTACGAGAGATTAAAACTTTAAAGTAAACAAAAGGATAGAAAATAGCTACGTGGAAATAACTTGCAAAGAGATCTAAGACTTACATTAGGGCTTCGGTGCTGCGACGATTCATCACCCTCAAGTTTCACGTTCCCCAAACTAAGCTTAAAAACGAGATCATTGTTATTATAAGTTAGCAAATCCAACACTTACACACATGGCTTAATTATATGCTTAACTCCCTTATTCCTAGGTGTATCTCTTATATTTTATTTTTGTCTTAGAATGATCATGAAGATGCATTTTTAGACTTATTTCGATAGTTTATTTAGGCAGAAAGCAAAGTAGGACGATTTGATCAATAGTTAGCTAAAGGACAAAATCTCTTAAAACTGCTTCTCGAGATATCAAAAAGTTCATATCTTGGCATAACTTGGTTCACGATTTGAGACCTTTCTCGGGCCGATATTTGGCATGTACTTCATACTTCATATCTTCGAGAGACGTTCTTGAGATAATGGTCTTCTCTTCGTTATAGAGTTTCTTCACTTGGAGACTTTTGAGGGGCACTCCAACTTTGTTGACCACGACTTCATGATTATTTCTTCAATCTCTAATTGGGATTTTGAGATACAACGATCCGCCTCCTTTTCGGACTTGGATCTATTTATCCTCATACCTTGTTAGGGTCTTTTCGGATAGACTTCTCCATGATCTTTATGGGAGTTGATTGCTTTTCGTCGTGAGTCTTGATCCTTCATATTGATTTTGGGAATAATGCTTTTCACATCACTTTGGATCTTCAGCAATAAAATTGAATCCTCATGCCTTGTTAGGGCCTTTTCGGACTCGCCAATCTTCGCGCCACGCTTCATAAGTTATGCCTTGGCTATGAACTCTTATCATTACCGAGCAACTTTTAAACGATCTTGGGCTAGAAGCTAAGTAACTTTTCAAATCGTACGACCTTACTTATTGCAGATAAATTATTAGCAAGTGATGGGAGAATAGGTAAATAATTACACCAAGTGAGCTTGTGCAAGAATACCGACTTATAATTGACTCTATCATTTCTCGTTCTCCACAATTTAGAATCTCAAGTAATGAGACTCGTGGATGCTTAGCCTAATAAACCAATTAAGGTCTACATGGTTAAGGATACTAGCTAGAATAAACTTGGATAAGTCTATTCGGGTTGAGTCAAAATAATCGCAACGGGCCTAATATGTCAAAGATTTCAAAACTAGCTACACCACTTTATTAATATTTTTGACTTATTACGGGATATATACATATGAAAGCAACGATAAAAATTTAAAATTCACGACTAAATGGCCAAAGTTAATTAAAAATTTTAAAAATGTTGAAAAAGATGATTTTCCGGTTAAATGAAGGCATTTTCATGGAAAAGTCCACTTAAAACTTCGATAGAAGTCCCCCCTACACTTAAGATAAACATTGTCCTCAATGTTTAAGCATGTGGGAAAAGTTTCCCCTACACTTATGACATTGTGCACGTTGGTTAAATCAAGCTAAGGAAGAGACGACTAAAGTGATCAATTTCAAATGTGAGTATGAAGAAATGTAAATCACGATAGTTGAGAGATAGAACCGGATTTCGGATAACACGGGAGCACGGTTCTTCAAAGATTCCAAAAGTGCATTCATCCCTGTAATCACATCACCACACAAACGCAAGAAACCTATAGAGGCCCCCCTACACTTAGGAGGTTAAAACGGAAAAGGATAGATACTCGGGCTGCCTCCCGAGGAGCGCTTGTTTTTGATAACCGAGTCATGAGCCTGACTCGACCCAAAACTAGTTCATGGGGAACGTGGTGAGGGATGGAATCATCTCATGAGAGATGTCCTCACCAAAGTACAACTTCACTCGTTGACCATTCACCTTAAAATTAGGTCCATTAGGTTGAGCGAGCTCGAGAGTACCATATGGAAAAATTTGGGCAATGGTGAATGGGCCGGACCAACGAGATTTCAGCTTGCCCGAAAAGATTTTCAATCGAGAGTTAAAGAGTAAAACTTTGTCTCCAACTTGGAACTCTCGGTTCTTAATCTTAGAGTCGTGAATGAGCTTAGTCTTTTCCTTATAGATCAAAGAATTTTCATAAGCCTCATTACGGAGTTCATTGAGCTCATTGAGTTGGATCTTGCGTAGGTCACCGGCTTTGTTGATATCAAAATTAGCCCACTTCAAGGCCCAGTAAGCCTTGTGCTCCAACTCAATGGGGATGTGACACGCTTTCCCGTACACGAGACGATATGGTGTACAACCAATCGGAGTCTTGTAAGCGGTACGAAAAGCCCACAAAGCATCATCAAGTTTATCAGCGCATGAGGCACGATGCTCTCCCACGGTTCTTTCAAGAATTTGCTTTAATCCTCGGTTGGAGATTTCAGCCTGGCCATTAGTTTGTGGGTGGTATGCGGTGGAAAGACGATGATTGACACCATACTTAGCCATGACTCTTGCGAATTGGTCATTGCAAAAATGAGTCCCGCGATCACTAATAATGGCACGAGGCACAACGAATCTAGCGAATAGCGACTTCAAAAAGTTACAAACCACCCTTGCGTCATTAGTGGGTAAAGCTTTGGCTTCAACCCATTTGGAGACGTAGTCAACGGCTACAAGGATGTATTTGTTTCCTTTAGAGGAAGGGAATGGCCCCATAAAGTCGATACCCCAAACATCAAAGATTTCACATTCTTGTATGAAATTTTGAGGCATCTCATCTTTATGTGTGATCTTGCCTTGTTTTTGGCAAGCATCACATCGTTTAACCATCTCGTGAGCATCACGGTAAATGGTGGGCCAATAAAATCCCGAGTCAAACACTTTTTTGGCGGTGTAGTTGGGACCAAAGTGACCACCGGTGGGTCCTTTGTGGCAAGCGTCAAGGATTTCTAGAGCTGCCGGTCCATCAACACATCGGCGAATAAGCAAATCAGCACATTGTGAATAGATACGGGTCATCCCAAAAGTAAGTCTTAATGTCTTTGAAGAACTTCTTCTTTTGTTGGGATGTTAACCCGTCAACGAGAATTCCACCCGCCAAATAGTTTGCAATGTCCGCAAACCACGGGGTTTCATCAGAAGTCGAGTTGATAGACATTAAGGTCTCCAGGGGAAACGAGTCATTGATCTCTTTGGTCGGATGATCCCCTTGGTAAGGATCCTCAAGTCTACTGAGATGATCCGCGGCTAGGTTTTTAGCTCCTTTCTTATCGCGAATTTCGATTTTAAATTCTTAGAGTAGCAAAACCCAGCAAAGAAGTCTTGGTTTGGAATCTTGTTTAGTTAACAAGTACTTCAACGCGGAATGATCGGTGTAAATGATTGTGGTGGAAAGGACAAGATAGGGGCGAAACTTTTCAAAGGCATAGACAACAGCTAAAAGCTCTTTTTCAGTTGTCGTGTAATGCAATTGAGCCCCCGTCATTGTCTTGCTAGCGTAATGGATCGGTTGGAAGTGTTTGTTCACTCTTTGGCCCAGAACCGCTCCAATAGCAAAGTCGCTAGCATCGCACATCAACTCGAAAGGCAGCTCCCAATTAGGGGTAACCAAGACGGGTGCCTTAGTTAGCTTATCCTTAAGCAAGTTGAAGGCTTCAATACACTCTTTGGAAAAGATAAAAGGAGTATCTTTTTCTAAGAGGTGGGTCATCGGGCGAGCGATTTTAGAAAAATCTTTGATAAAGCGACGGTAGAAGCCCGCATGACCCAGGAAACTTCTCACACCCTTCACGGTTGAAGGTGGAGGCAACTTAGAAATAACATCGACTTTAGCACGGTCCACTTCAAGACTGGCTTTGGAAATTTTGTGTCCTAGCACGATGCCCTCTTTTACCATGAAATGGCATTTTTCCCAATTAAGAACAAGGCGAGTGTCTTCACACCGCTTAAGCATACGTTCTAAATTGGCAAGGCAAGCAGAGAAAGAATCGCCATAAACCGAGAAATCATCCATGAATACTTCCATAGTGTCTTCCACCATGTCATGGAAGATAGCCATCATACACCTTTAGAACGTCCCAGGAGCATTACATAAACCAAAAGGCATGCGTTTGTAAGCAAATGTTCCGTAGGGACAAGTGAATGTGGTCTTTTCTTGGTCCTTGGGATCGATGGGAATTTGAAAATACCCGGAGAAGCCGTCTAAAAAGCAGTAATAGTCATTACCAGCTAGACGCTCGAGCATTTGATCCATGAAAGGAAGAGGAAAGTGATCTTTTCTCGTGGCATCATTGAGCTTGCGATAGTCAATACAAACTCTCCACCCAGTAACGAGACGAGTGGGAATCAACTCGTTGTGTTCATTGGGAACAACGGTTATTCCGCCCTTCTTGGGCACACAATGGACGGGACTTACCCACGACGAATTCGAAATAGGGTAAATCAAGCCGGCATCTAGAAGTTTGATAACCTCTTGTTTGATGACGTCATGAATACGAGGATTAACCCTTCTTTGGCTCTGGATTGCGGGTTTAAAGTCATCTTCCATGAGAATCTTGTGAGTACAAAAGTTCGGATCAATTCCGCGGATATCGGAAATTTTCCAAGCAATTGTCTTCTTATGATCTTTAAGCACGACGATGAGGCGAGATTTTTCTTCTTCTTTCAAGTCTTTCCCGATGATGACAGGCGAATTCTTGTTTTCTTCAAGGAACACGTACTCGAGATGGGGCGGCAACTCCTTAAGGTCTAAATCCGGAGGATTTTCGATGGGAGGCGTTTTTAAAGTCGGAGCATCGATAGCTATGACCGTGGGAGATGGTGGGGAAATATTGTCTTCTTTAAGAAGGTTCTCAATGAGACGAAGATCTTCATCCCAATCGGTGGAAGAATCGTCTTGTTCTAAGTTCACATCTCCCATGGTGGCTTCCAAATCTTTCCAAAGGAAATCACTTTCTCCAAATAGAGATAGTGATGAATCAATAGAGGAAACGGTCTCAACATTCGGAAGAGAGGTAGGAATACTTTTACAAGCATCTTTGAAGTGTTCTTCACAAGCCTCATCAAGAACGTCAATACAATTAACACTCTCGTTAAAATAAGGCTGTTTAGAAAGCTTTCCCATGTTGAAGACAATTTTATCGTCACCCACTCTCATGATAAGCTCACCGGCTTCAACATCGATGAGAGTGCGACCGGTCCTCAAGAATGGACGACCAATAATTAATGGCACACGAGGGTCCATATCGTAGTCAACAACGACGAAATCGGCAGGAAAAGTGAATTTGTCGACTCCTACAAAGACGTCTTCGGCTATCCCCACTGGATAAGCAACCGTACGGTTAGCTAATTCCAGAGTCATTTTGGTGGGGACTAGCTCGAGGAGAGATAATTGCTTCCAAACGCTTAGAGGTATTAGATTAATACTGGCACCTAGATCGGCTAGGGCCATGCAATTCTCTACTCTCGGGAAGTTGCAAGGGATTAAGAAACGACCCGGATCACCAAGCTTGGTTGGCAATTTCCTTAAGAGCACTGCAGAGCAATTCTCATTAAGTTGGGTGTTAGCAATATCAAGAAGCTTCTCCTTGTCGCTAAGAAGATCTTTGAACATTTTCGCATACTTAGGTATGTGAGCGAGAGCCTCAGCAAAGGAGATGTTGAAATTCAATTGTTTAAACATTTTGAGAAAGTTCGAAACCTGAATATCGTTCTTTCTTTTGAGCTTCTCTTTCCTCAACCTTGATGGATAAGGTATATCGGAAGAAGAGGAAGTCTTTGGGATCGAAGGATCACTCACATCCTTGGGTGGAGGAGGGGTAGAAGTAAGAGGTGGAGAAATTGGGGAAGTAGAAGGATGAGGAATAGGAGCAGGTGACTCGTTTTCCTTAGTCACAATCACCGGTGGAGGTATAGGAAGCTCGGGTTCCTTGGTACCTTTGCCACTGCGAGTGGTGATTGCTTTCATCTCCCCTCTTGGATTCGCAACAGTGTTACTCGGAAGAGTACCCGAAGAAGAGGGTTGATTACTTTGGAAGAAACTAGCCATCATGTTCCTTAAGTCATTCGTTTGACTTGCCAAAGTGTTTCTCATATCAGCTCGCAGATCGTTCCCTTGTTTCACCATGTCTGCTTTCAGGTTTAGCACTTCCGGTTGGAGATTGTCCACGATCACATCATTAGTCCTCATGTAGGTTCCAATATCTTGAGGTAATGCGGTGGGTTGGTTGGGTGGATCATTGTAGGCGGGTGGTTGATAAGCAGGTTGTTGGTAAACTTGGTTGTTTCTTTGAGATGGATATGGTTGTTTGTGAGGTGGTATGTATGGTGCACGAGGTTGTTGTTGTTGTTGAGGAGGGTGATTGAGGTTTTGTTGTTGGTTTGGGTTGTTAGGAGGAAAACCGGGTGGGGAAAGAAAGTTGTTTGAGCGGTAGCTAAGCAAGTTGCGGTCACCTTGAGGACGAGCTTGATAAGCGGCCGGAGGATAGGTACCGTATGCTGCATTCACATTCTCAGAAAGGTAGTCTTGGGTGGCGGTACAAGTGGTGTAAGAGTGAGGACCCCCGCATATTTCACATGGTTGGCTTACAGCATTGACTTGAGCGTTTTTAGCATTGATGCTGTTGGTGTTGCTAGCGGTTTGGGTAGCAAGCGATTCAAGAAGCGCAGTGATTTTGTCAATTCGCTTGTCGCTGTCACTAGTACTAGCACTAGCGGCATTGGTCCGCACACTCTTGGTTTGCACACGAGACTTATTCTCAATGATATCCCAAGCGGCATTGGAAGTCTTAACCAAAATATTACCCCCCGAGGCACTGTTTAGTGAATCTTGGTCATTCATGCTTAAACCATTATAAAAAGTATTAATTTGGTGCACTTTGGTAAAACCATGTTGTGAGCACTTTCTTAAAAGATCTTTAAAACGGTCCCAAGATTCACTAAAAGACTCATCGTACTTTTGTTCAAAATTGATAATTTCATTCCGCAAAGCGGTAGTACGAGAGGGTGGGAAAAAGTAGTTGATAAATTTGGTCTCCAAATCCGTCCACGTCAGAATACTTTGTGGCGGTTCCTTTGCAAGACAATGTCGGGCTTGTCCCTCTAGGGAGAAAGGAAAAAGTTGCAAACGGATTAACTCTTGTGGAACACCATTGAATTTGACCGTATTCGTGAGTTGCAGGAATCTCTTGATGTGGTCATGTGGATCATCAATGGTACGCCCCAAGAACGGTTGAGCAGAGACCATCTGAATAAAACCAGATTTGAGCTCAAAGTTGTTGGCTGCAATCGCGGGTATGACAATTGGATCATTGTTGCCCTCCACATGTGCTTGTAACAGTTCAATCATCGGGCGATTTTCCGGTAGAGGTTAATTGTTGTTGTTCTTGTTGTTATTATTGTTTAGAGGTGGATTGTTATTGTTTTGAGGTGGATTGTTGTTGTTGTTTTGTACACTGGCCATGTTTAAGTCTTCGAGAGGCTCGGGCTCTTGATAAGACGTTGATCGTGTACGCATGCACCTGCAAAAGAACTAACAAAGCAAGCAAGAAATATTTTTGGTTTTTATGGTTTTTTTAATTTTTTTGTATTTATGAAAATTTTATATTTTTTAGGGTTTTTTGAAAATTTTATGAAAAAAGTAACGTTCACGGTGAACGGATCCCAAAATCCAAGTTCTCACAAAAAGCTGTTGATCTTAACGAGAAGAGCCGGCAGCGGCGCCATTTGATACAATGGTTTTCATTGGGTTCAATATTTGTTCTCGGTATCTCCTCGAATTGATTCACAGCTTAAAGTGGAATGATTTTTTCTTGGTTGATAAAAAGGTGTTTGGTTAAATGACGTTGAGTGAAAATAGTTTTAAAGATTAAATTAAAAAGACGAGTTTAAAAATACATGTTTGAAGACTAAATGACAAGATTAGGAAAATACTTGAAAACTTAATAAATCTTCAACTTGGAAACTTCGTAAAAACTAGAAATTAAATAATTGGAAAACAGCCAAATCAGAATATCTAAAGTGCATCAATCGGAATGTATGAAAAGGAATCAGATCGGAATGTTACAAAACACCCTAATAGGAATAATCATAAATCCTACCGTCGGAATGAGGCTGATCGGAATACGGGATTATAGCTCTGATCGGAATGTGCTAAGACCCACAATCGGAATATCTTAAGATGAGTCAAATCGGAATACATAAAAACCAAACCAATCGGAATAATGGAACTATGCCCACAATCGGAATAACCCAAAAATGTTCAGATCGGAATACACTAAAATGAGCCAGATCGGAATGAACCAAAATCACCTCAATCGGAATCCGCTAAAACCCTTTTTCGATTTGATGATCGGAAAGAGGGGGATGAGGTGCTGATCGGAAAGAGCTGATCGGAAAAGGGTTTACACCTTTTCCGATTTAAGAGGGATTCGAAAATAAGCCAAAGCAATAAGCTAATAATAAGCTAATCACCAAAACTAGCACGAATCTAAAGTGTAAAAGATTAAATAAGCACAAACAACAACTTTTTAAACTTAAAATAAGCAAACTTTTAAATCAAACCATAAAAATATGAACTTTTTAAGAAAACTTTTAAAAAGTAAATAAGATAAACTTACAAATAAGCCAATAAGCACAAAGATCTTAAAGCTTATTCATATGAAAACTCAAATAAACATAAAAAGATTAACTTTTTAAGCACGAAAACATTAATGAACAACACGGATTGATAGGTGTGAAAACACCCATCCTTTTACCACTTAATTACAATAATAACCAAGCCAAAACGTGTATTTTATGTCGTAAATGTCAGAATTATGCGTGGTTTGTGTTTTGTTGTGATTTAGGACCAAAACGTGAAAAAGGGAGGAAAACACGGGCTTTCACGGGCTTTTATCGAAGAAAAAGACAAAAGACGAAGTCAAAAGATCAAGAGTGCAAAAAGAACGGAAGTCCAAGGCCTATTCTGAAGATTTATCGAAGAACAAGTCTAAAGACGGAAGTTTAATTAAGCCGAAGAACTCAAGTCTAATAAATGAAGAAATTATAAGACGAGTTTAAATTAATCCCGAGACAAAGTCGAAAAAGTCGAAGAACTTAAAAGACGAAAAGACGTGAAGAAAGAAAGAAAGAAAAGAGCAACACAAGCATCCCCTCCTTTCCTATAAATACCCTTCATTTCACCACATGAAAGGGTGTTAGTCATTTAGGAGTAGATTAGTTTTAGGAGTAGGAGTAGATTACTTTCTCTCTCTAGATTTCTTTCATGTTCTTAAGCTTTTCTTTCAAGTTTTCTTAATCTTAATCTTTAATCTTGTACTTTTGAATCTTTAATCTTAATCTTATTTCAAGCTTTTTACAATAATTCTCATTCTACCTTTCTAGATTTTATTTACCTTTGATTCGATATAATCTTTGATCTTGTTTAGTTTTGATGTTTGATTGATTAAAAAGTTTTTCCTTTTATTCATCTATAAGTTTTAATACAAATGAGTTTTGAGCTTGACATGCTTATTGGCTTGTTTTGTGTTTAGCTTATTTGTTTTTTTCTAGTTTTTCTTAAAAGTTTATCTTTTCAAAGTTTATTTTATAAAGTTGTTTATTTTGTGTTTTTAAAAGCCTTTAAATTCTAGCTTATTAGTTTTTCTTAAACGTGTTTTGATTAGGTTTTTAGGCGTGTGCTTATTTGATTAATAGCTTATTAGATTTAGCTTATTTTATACATTCCGTTTACATCTCGGTCATCTTGATTGGAAAAGGGTTTTACATTCCTTTTATACATTCCTTTTACATTCCGATCATCTTGATTGGAAAAGGGTTTTACATTCCTTTGAGCATTCCTTTTTACATTCCTATCAGCATTCCTTTTAGCATTCCTATCAGCATTCCTATCAGCATTCCTTTTACATTCCTATCAGCATTCCTTTTAGCATTCCTATCAGCATTCCTTTTAGCATTCCTATCAGCATTCCTTTTAGCATTCCTATCAGCATTCCTTTTACATTCCTATCAGCATTCCTTTTTACATTCCTATCAGCATTCCTTTTAGCATTCCTATCAGCATTCCTTTTACATTCCTATCAGCATTCCTTTTTACATTCCTATCAGCATTCCTTTTAGCATTCCTTTTAGCATTCCTATTAGCATTCCTTTTTAAATTCCTATCAGCATTCCTTTTAGCATTCCTATCAGCATTCCTTTTAGCATTCCTATCAGCATTCCTTTTACATTCCTATCAGCATTCCTTTTAGCATTCCTATCAGCATTCCTTTTAGCATTCCTATCAGCATTCCTTTTAGCATTCCTTTCAGCATTCCTTTTACATTCCTTTCGTATTCCTTTTGCATTCCTTTTACTTATCGCAATTTACATTTTCATTTTACTTAGTAATAGATAACCAAACCATTTTCATTTCCACCAAGAACAATTGAGTCGCACTTTGAACCGGAAACCAATTCGATTAGACACCGAGAAAACGAACTTTTTCAACTAGCAAAACCTTACATTAAAATGGCGCCGCTGCCGGCTATTTTCGTGAGGATCTACGGTTTTTTGTGAGAGACGCGTTGGCTTTTGGGATCCGTTCACTTGTGAACGTTATTTTTTAGAGACAAAAATTTTCAAAAAAAAAAAAAATCCAAAAACAATTGAAAAATCTTGAAAAGCATTTCTTTTTCAAAGTTTTGCACCAAAAATATTCTTCTTGCTCATCTATTTTTCTTAATGGATTCTTATGTCTATTGCGTCGGGTGTGGGAGACGATTGTACGGGAACGACTCATGTCAATGGTGTACATGTGAGCGGTGCGGTAACGATATCAACAATACACAATTCATATACGGATTTTGTCCTTTGTGCAACTCGACTAATTCGTCCTTTTTGAACCCACCCACTCTTTCCCCGTGCATCTATTGTGGAAGCGATTCTCATTGGCATGTTTCGTGCCCGGTTCGATACCCGTATGATCACGGGCAAGAACCGGGGTACAATTATGACAATGATAATAGCTATCCACAAGACGCACCCACTCTTTCTCCTTACCCATTTTGCAACAACTGTGGGGGTCCTCACGATACCTATTATTGTCAACCAATGAATTATTATGAGCAAAATCCGTGTCCTCAGTTTTCTTCACCAATGGATTATTATGAACCAAACCCGGTTTCTAATTCTTCTCAACCGATGAACTACTATGAGCCACAACCATGCTATAATTCAGGTTTTCAACATTTTGAACCCCCACAACACCCCATCGATCATCAACCCTCCTTCGAACATTTGAGCCCCCACGAACAATGGGACACTCTTGTTAAGCAAAGTCAACAAATTCAAGAAGCTTGCAACAAGATCATCGAGAAATGTCAAGAGGATCAACGACAGGGGCAAATATCGAATATCGAGACTTATACTCCTCCCCCGGTGTATCCATACTATTATGATGATGATGACGATGAGCCTACTATTTCTTGGAATGATCTTACTGCTTAATGTCCTAGTGCTATTGTCATCCCTCCTCTCAATATCCCAAACGTGTCCAAGGATTGTGATACATTGAGTAAGCTTAGTGATGTTGGTCTTGATAAAGTGTTTGATGATGAGGTTTGTGACATACCAGATGCTATGGATCTTGAGGACGACGTTGCTCTTACGGAAGAGGTCGATCCTTATGATGACGATTTTTCTCCAAGCTATGAGAATTTCACTTTTGAAATTTCTCAATCTCCACCGGGAGATGACGATTTATTCTCTCCGGTTTACGAGAAGTTCACCGATGAACATGATCCTGTGGATGAGGTGGAAGACGTGCTTCTTCACGATAGATTACGGAAAGTGCACCTTCTTATTGCTCAAATCGAAGCGTTGACTTCTCCTCCTCTTTCCGAGTCTTTGCCTCCACCTATTCCTTCCGTTGAAGATAATGACCCATTGCTGGAAGAAATCGACATTCACTCCATGCCTCCAGGTATTGATGATAATGATATGGAGGGGGACATTATTTATGATAATTTGCTGCAGGAAGATATTGTCCCAAGTCCCCCTCTCGAGCACCTTTCATCCTCCCCTTTAGCCACTATCACGGAGGATGAGTGCTTTGACCCGGGAGGTGACATTGATTATGCTATGATTGATAACAATACGGCTTTGCCGCTTGCTCAACCTCCATTGTCTTTGGGGGAGGACAATGTGCTTACTTTACCCACCCCACCTCCCGTGGATCTTGAATTCACATACTTCTCGTATGTTGAAAGGACCTTTCTCCCATTCAAGACTTATCCCCCCGCCTCTCCTTTGTTGATGTCAACCGGGAACGAGGACAAGGTCTTTGATCCCGGTATTACATTCGAGGCTTCCCCATGGACTATTTAATTCGGGGACGAGTCAGGCTCGTGACTTGGTTAACAAAAATAAGCGCTTTTTGGGAGGCAACCCAATTATCTATCTATTTTCACCATAAGTGTAGGGGGGAGCCCCGTGGTGTTTCTTGCTTTCTTTCTTATCATGTGCAGGGATTAGAGCTTCAAAGACACACTCTTGATGACTTTTGACGAACCGTGACTCCGTGTTCCCTTCTTCCCGGTTCTATCCTAAACTCTTCTCGATTCACTATTTTATATTTCTCAATATTAAAATAGGAATCTCTTTAGTTGTCTCTTTCTTAGCGAGATTTAAACAACGTGCACAATGTCCTAAGTGTAGGGGAGTTTACTTCCACATGCTTAAACATTGAGGACAATGTTTATCTTAAGTGTAGGGGGGACTTCTATCAAAGTTAAGTGGCCTTTTCCTTGTATTTGTCCTCATTTTAACCGGAAAATTTGATTTTTCGACATTTTTCAAAATTTTTGATCTATTTTGGCCTATTAGTTTTTACTTTTGTATAGTTATTTTCTTTCCATATTAGAATAAATTTTAATAAAGTGGTTTTAATTTTCAAAAGTCGTGAATATTTTGACTCGACCCGAGTTTACTTATCTAAGTTTACTCTAGCTAGTATCCTTAACGTGTTTAAGTCAAGTTTTGCTAGGCTTTTATATAGGGGGCTATAAAACGCGAAAGTCTTAACCCTCACGGATTAAGAACAAGAACTTTTCGCAAGTTCCTATAACTGATCCTAGAGAGTCGTTTATCAAGGGAACTTTAAAACGCAAATTCTAAACTTGGAAGAGTTTAAGAAGATGCAAGATCCTATAGGCGACTCGAAAACCCAAAACTTTGATTTAACTGGCTAAGCATCCACGAGTCTCATTCCTTGAGATTTTAAATAGTGGAGAACGAGAGATGATAGAGTCAATTATAAGTTTGGTATTCTTTCGTGAATTTATGTGAGTTAATTATAAGCCTATTCTCCCATCGCTTGCTAATAAGTTTATCTGCAATAAATAAGGTTGTACGATTTGAAAAGTTACTTAGCTTCTAGCCCAAGATCGTTTAAAAGTTGCTCGGTATTAATTAGAGTTCATAGCCAAGGCATAACTTATTGAAGCGGGATGCGAAGATTGGCGAGTCCGAAAAGACCCTAACAAGGCATGAGGGCTATATTTTGTTGCTAAAGATCCAAAAGTGATGTGAAGAATCATTTATCGAAAATCTATATGAAGGATCGAGACACACGACGAAAAGCAAGTACTCCCAAAAGATCATGGAGAAGTCTATCCAAAAAGGCCCTAACAAGGTATGAGGATAAATAGATCCAAGTCCTAAAAGGAGGCGGATCGTTGTATATCAAAGTCCAAAATAAAGATTGGAGAAAAATGAAGAAGTCGTGGTCCATATATGAAGAATCTCTCAAAATTTCAAGTGAAGAAATTCCTATTATGAAGAGAAGACCATTATTTCATGAACGTCTCTCAAGATTTGAAGTATGAAGTCGCTGCCAAATATCGGTCCGAGAAAGGTCTCAAATCGCGAAGCGAGTTATGCCAAGATATGAACTTTTTGAGGTCCCGAGAAGCAGTTTTAAAAGATTTTGTCTTTTAGCTAACTATTGATTAAATCGTTCACTTTATTTTCAGCCTAAATAACTATCGAAATAAGTCAACAATGCATCCTCGTGATCATTCAAGACAAAAATAAAATATAAGAGATACACCTAGGAATAAGGGAGTCTAAGTAAATAATTGGCCCACATGAGTTTGTGTTAGTTTGCTAACTTATAATAACAATGATCTTGTTTTTAAGCTTGGTTTGGGGAACATGAAACTTGAGGGTTATAATCATTCATGACATTTCCAAAACCCTAAGGTAAGTTTTTGATCTCTTTACTTGTTTTCTTATTTTTGAAATTTTCTATCATTTTAATAAAGGCCAATGTGGATTGATTATGATGGAAAATGTAAAACTTGCTTTGTAACTAATGCATTGCATGAGGACATTGCAATGGTTAAGTGTAGGGGATTTGATAGGTGTGAAAACACCCATCCTTTTACCACTTAATTACAATATTAACCAAGCCAAAACATGTATTTTATGTCGTAAATGTCAGAATTATGCGTGGTTTGTGTTTTTGTTGTGATTTAGGACCAAAACGTGAAAAAAGGGAGGAAAACACGGGCTTTCACGGGCTTTTATCGAAGAAAAAGACAAAAGACGAAGTCAAAAGATCAAGAGTGCAAAAAGAACGGAAGTCCAAGGCCTATTCTGAAGATTTATCGAAGAACAAGTCTAAAGACGGAAGTTTAATTAAGCCGAAGAACTCAAGTCTAGTAAATGAAGAAATTATAAGACGAGTTTAAATTAATCCCGAGACAAAGTCGAAGAACTTAAAAGACGAAAAGACGTGAAGAAAGAAAGAAAGAAAAGAGCAACACAAGCATCCCCTCCTTTCCTATAAATACCCTTCATTTCACCACATGAAAGGGTGTTAGTCATTTAGGAGTAGATTAGTTTTAGGAGTAGGAGTAGATTACTTTCTCTCTCTAGATTTCTTTCATGTTCTTAAGCTTTTCTTTCAAGTTTTCTTAATCTTAATCTTTAATATTGTACTTTTAAATCTTTAATCTTAATCTTATTTCAAGCTTTTTTACAATCATTCTCATTCTACCTTTCTTGATTTTATTTACCTTTGATTCGATATAATCTTTGATCTTGTTTAGTTTTGATGTTTGATTGATTAAAAAGTTTATCTTTTTATTCATCTATAAGTTTTAATACAAATGAGTTTTGAGCTTGACATGCTTATTGGCTTGTTTTGTGTTTAGCTTATTTGTTTTTTTCTAGTTTTTCTTAAAAGTTTATCTTTTCAAAGTTTATTTTATAAAGTTGTTTATTTTGTGTTTTTAAAAGCCTTTAAATTCTAGCTTATTAGTTTTTCTTAAACGTGTTTTGATTAGGTTTTTAGGCGTGTGCTTATTTGATTAATAGCTTATTAGATTTAGCTTATTTTATACATTCCTTTTACATCCCGGTCATCTTGTGTGACAATCTAACATTTTCAGGTAGTAAAATATTTTCTCGTATAATATTTTGAAACTTATTTTTGTGTTGGTTGACGAACTCACAATTTACGGATTTAAATTTGGGCTTACGTGCATAATTTGGCGTCTTTTACGACTAAACCGGAAACCTTAGGATTACGTATTTACGTTTTTGAACTCCGCTTTTTATGAGACAATTTTTATGGGATTCGTTTTGTGACGGTGATTCATAATTTATAAAAACGTTTTTCGTAAAACGACCCGAGGGCACGCAAATCGAGAAAACTAGAATCGAGAAATACCCGTAAACTAGTGAGATGGGACAAAACACTTTGTCCCACCCCACTAGCTATATGGGACGGCTACACTTGACACCACAACACTAATGTGGCATCAAGTTAAGCAACTTACACCAAGTGTAAGCCTTAGCTTACACCTTAAGCTTTACCATACCACTAACACACCAAAACTAGCTACTTGTTTCATTTCCATCATTCTTACATGCAATCAACACCAAAAACTCTCTCAACTTCACTCCCTTTGCCGTCCCAAATAAGCCAACAAACACCCTCTTTGATCTTTTCTAACCATAAACCACATGTTTACTAGTTCTATTAAGGTGTTCTCTTGAAGCCTTGATCATTTGGTGGCCATATTAACATCTTTGGAGGTGATTTGCTTGTGTCCTAGGGCTGATTTTCCAACCTATGTTCTTGATATTTGATGGTCTTGGAGATACTTGTTGTGTTCATCAAGTTCTTGTCTTCCTAAAACAAGAAATCCACTTGGATTGGTAAATAAGATCATCCTCTCCATTTTTCTCTTGTTATTTTGTAAAGAACAAATGTATTTTCTTTCATTTTGTATATGTATATGATGTATATATGATGATAAAAATGTTGTGTGGGGATCAAGTGTTGATAAATATGCTTAAAAATGATGATAACTATAAGAAATGAAGCTAAAATCTTGACTATTTAGTTGGCTGTATAAAAACAGTAGATAACTAAAAGATGAATTGATAAAATTGCATGGTTTGATCCATTTACAGTAAGTAGATGATGTTATACACATTTGAGAGTTGGCCATGCAATGGAATCAAAATAATGAGTGAGATATGATCAAAACAAGTTAGGTGGTGTAATCTGAATAAGCAGTTTTGTAGGGACTGTTAAGGCAAGTTAAACTCAAAATGGGCAGTAGCTATAACTAAGTTATATGTAGCACATATTATGAAGAACATGTCATCCAAAAATGAGCTTCTAATTCATTATAGAACTCTAGATATGTTAAAAATGGTGAACATGAAGTTAAAAATCAAATTTTGGAAATAATGTTTATTATTATTATATAAGCACTCACATTATAATGTATAAAATGTAAAAATATAAACCCACTAACTTATAAAACTTATTTATATAAATGTATAAAAGGTTAATTAAATGGGTAAATTATATAAATGGTGGTAAAATAATATTTATAAGTAATAAAAACTATAAACTTGATTTTTACGACTTTTTCAGCTATCGCCGTAAAATTAACGTTTTTCGCCAAATAAAACTTAGACGACCAAACCCGTCTAATGTAAAGTTTATAAAAGTCATATACTGATGTATAGATAACTAAGACAAGTAAAAACCGATAAAACCCGAACTATAAGAATTATGGACATTTACGAACTAACTAAACATATTGGACTAATAATTGGCCTTAATAAGATAAAAACTTGTAAAAAGAACTTATTGGGCTTAACCCATTTGGGCCCAACATGAAAAGTATATATACTGATAATATAGGTATAAAATGGATAAAAATAATTTAAAGAACTTATAAAAGACTTAATGGACTTAAAATAGGTAAAATCGGTAAAACTAGCAAACTAGTAAAACGTTACCAAAACGTAAACACTAAAATGAGTAAACAAGGATGTATAAACCCACTTGATCATCATCATATGTACAAAATCATCATATGTATATTGTTATTTTGATAAAAGTCATTGGACCGAGTCTAAGACCGATTATTATTTATATAGGTTTCCGTGACCGAAGCACGCCCGTAGCCGATAATCCGCCTTTCATTAACAACGTGAGTTCATAGCCTCGCACTCTTTTAAATATTTTATAAAATGATTTGTAAACCCGCGAGGGAGATAACATGCTAGATTTTATAAAAATAGAACACCAGTAGTCCCGATTGTATGCTTAATGATATGGACCCGAATGATGCTATGACCCTATATTCGAGACTAAAAGGATTATTAGTAGTTAGGTTATGTCACTTAAAGTCCCATTAGCATGAATTGTGAACTACCGGGATTTGGTAGACGCTTATGCATTTGATAGTACTATTTGGGGACGATCACCCCAGTTCTCGCCTTGACGGTTGATCCCCGTCGTACCACATTGATTGGTAAGCGAATTTATGTATGAGAAGATTCCATAGCGTGATTTTTGTGACGACACGCTAACTTAGATGGGCAAATTGTTTGTCGGGTTCGCGGCCCGCTGTTTTCATAGTAAGGTAACAATGTCATGCGGCTAATAATAATCCTACCTAATCTAAATAAAAATGTATCCTATATATGATAACGACGCTATTACGATGAATATATTACCTATCATGGTAATATAGAGACTACGGTCTCATGGACGGTTTCAGATGTATGCTTGATATATATTGCCTGACTAGCAATATGAGGACTTACTTCCGATAGTATACTTGTGTTCTGATTTTAAATGATTGTTTTATATAACGGTTTTTATTAAACTCTATGAATTCACTCGGCATTCGTTGATATGATTTTTGCATGTTTTTATCTCAGGTGCTTGAAGGTAATCCGGATGGAGATCGACTCTGATGGCCCACATAATATTAAAAATGTTCATTCGATCTATGTTTTGTAAACTAAATGACCTGTATAATTTGGGACCTGTTGTACGCTTTTGAAACTTTTTATCGAATGAATGTTTGTTAAACCTTGTACAACCATTTTTATGTGTTGTCTATGATTGGAGTTATTGTGCTATCCCGTAACACTCTGAAAGACCCTTCCGCTGTACCGATATGAAAAATGAGAGTGTTACAGTTTGGTACCAGAGCTCTCGTTATAGAGAACAAAAGATTTTAAAAACCAAGGTTTTGAACAAAACTTTTCAAAATCTTTTGACGATGAACATTTGAGAAAATATTTGAAAAATCTTTTGACTATAACGGTGCCAGAGATCTCCGACGTTACCAACAAGCCCTATTGAGAAGATATATATTTTGATATATATAATTTAATTTATATATATGTATATATCGTGATTTCATTATGTAATTGTTTAACTAGTATGTTATCTTAATACGAGATATATATATAAATGCAGATTGTCATGGCTGACCCTAATATTCCTGTAGAAAACCATGCTATTCCCGAACCTAATATAGAAGATGATCCTTATTTAGACTTAGTAGATTATGATATAGATGATGAGGAGGAACCATTTGAGGATCCCGAGCCCGAGTTAGGACTAGGAGATCAGATTGCCCCTCAGGTTGACTTGGTAGAGAATGAGATTGAGAATGTGGATATTGAGAATGTGGATATTGAGAATGATGATGAGATTGGATTAGATAATTTAGATGATGAGATTGACGACGAGGATGTCGAGGAGGATGTAGGTATAGATGTTGAGGTTGATGACGATGAGGAAGCTGAGCTTATTTATCCGTATGATGTTCAAGAGGGCGAGCCTTTGCCCCCACCAGTTTGTTTGTCTGATTCTGAAGATGAGTTACCTAGGGATGAAATGTCTGAATCATCTGAATCTGATTCTGAATCAGAGGAGGATGAGGATGACGATGCACCTGACGGTACTGATGGTATTGGTACTCGTAGACGTGAGATAGGAGAGTCGTCTAGTACTCGAGAGGCTACTCATATTGATGGTCTTGCACCATGGGCCTTGAGACATGATCTAGATGCTTCCCGTGTTAAGAGTTGTGTGACAGAGGTTGGATTAGGTGTTGTTCAGACTCAGGTTGCTTATTTGGAGTCGAAGACAAAGGTTGGCGAGAAAGAGCGAGAATTGCTTAGTTTGGATTTGAGTGATGTAGAGCGTGGATTGAATGAGGCTTTTAGGAGGTTATCGGTATTGGAAAGTGGTGAGTATGCTGCTATGAAGAGAAAGGTGAATTCTATGGAGATTTAGTTGAGTGTGGCTCGTGCGATGCGTGAGAAAGCCGAAAAGGAGTTGAATATATCCGTGGGATGGAACAGTAGATTTTATGCCGACATGGTTGAAAGAGGAGTAATCCGTAAGCGCCCAGCTGAAGATGTGTCTAGTGATCGTCCGACGAAGATCCAGAAGACGATGGATGATGGACCATCTGGCGGTTCTCAGTAGACCAGTCTGTATTTAGTAGTGACCTTTATATCTTTTGTGCTTTTGTAGCTTTGACTGAACCGACTTGTCACGAATTTTGAGTGTATATAGTGCTAGAACTTTGATATGGGATGTACTAAGACAATACTTTTGTTTCAGATCGAATGAAATATGTATCTTGTCTTGAATTCCATATTGTGCCTTATTTGTATCTTGGTTATGAATTCGATCTATATTATATGAATCCTTTGTTGGATGAATGCTTAATACTTTGAAATTGTGAAATTATAGAACTATGCCGCCCAAGAAGGCTGTGACTGAGGATGATGTACATAGGATTATTACGGAGCAAGTTACCGCATCTATGACTGAATTTATGGCAAATGCTAGAAAAGAAGCTGGCGGTAGTGGAGCTGGCGGTAGTGGAGCTGGCGGTAGTGGAGCTGGCGGTAGTGGAGCTGGCGGTAGTGGAGCTGGCGGTAGTGGAGCTGGCGGTAGTGGAATTGGCGGTACTAATGTGAATGTGAATGCTAATAATGTGAATGCTAATGCTGGAGGAAATGTAGGAGGACTTGGAGCTAATGCACCAGAAGTTGGTGGCTGTACTTATGTGACGTTCATGAAGTGTGAACCTCTACCTTTTAATGGAACTGAAGGTGCTGTAGGATTAAGCCAGTGGATTGAGAAGATTGAATCGGTGTTTAGGATTAGTAAGTGTAAGGAGGAAGATAAGGTGACTTTTGCTATGGCTACTCTTAAAGGTCGTGCGTTGACTTGGTGGAACGGGAGAATTGCTTTCATAGGTCTTGATGCTGCTAATGCTACTCCTTGGGCTGAAGTTAAGAAGTGGATGACTTTGGAGTTTTGTCCTCGTAGTGTGATTATTAGGTTAGAGCAAGAGTTGATTCATTTGAGAATGAAAGGTATGGACATTGATAGTTACACGAACCGATTCCATGAGTTGGCCTTGCTATGTCCTCGATTGGTTGAACCTTAAGAGATCCGAATTGAGCAATATGTTAAAGGGTTGACCAGGAATATCCGGGGGGACGTGACATCATCTAAACCACTGACCATTGATGATGCTGTTCGAATGGCTTACCGACTCATTGGACAGATAATTCAGGATAAGGAAGATGAAGCCCGTGTAGGTGAGAAAAGAAAGGGAGACGGTGATCGTGTAGATAGAGGTGATTATAGGAAGAATTTCAATCGCCGTCAGAACCAGAGAAAGGGGAATGCAAATGCTCTTACCTACAATGCACCGCGCAACGATGATAGATGTCCTAAGTGTGGCAACAAGAGGCATGATGGCGACTGCTGGAAGTGCCGAAATTGCGGAAAGCTTGGACACAAGGTTGAAAGGTGTAAGAAGGGAACCATTTGCTTCAACTGTAATGAGGAAGGTCATAGGAAATCGGAATGCCCCTAGTTGAAAGCGATTGTACCTGGAAGAAACCCCCAGGGTGGTATCTACCAACTTGGAACAATTGAGGTGAAGAAAGAGGATCCGAATGTCGTTACCGGTACGTTTTTACTCAACAATCATTATGCTATTGCTTTATTCGATTCGGGTGCCGATAGGAGCTTTGTATCCACTAAATTTAGTGCCCTTATTGATATTGAACCTGTTGAGGTAAGTACCAGTTACGAGGTGGAATTGGCTGATGGTAAATTAGTGAAAACTAATAAGCTATTAGAAGGATGCTCTCTAAATCTCTTGAACCATTCCTTTCCGATTGATCTGATGATGATAGAATTAGGTAGTTTTGATATTATTATTGGTATGGATTGGTTGTCGTTGAATAATGCTACTATTTTATGTGGAGAAAAGAAGGTTAAGATTCCTCTTAGGAATAGGACGTTAGTAATTGATGGTAGTCGAGGTGAATCCCGTTTGAAAATCGTTTCATGTATTAAAGTCCAGAAGTACATCAGGAACGGTTGTGAGTTTTTCTTAGCTCAAGTGACCGGGAATGAGTCTAGGGAGAAACGATTGGAAGATGTACCTATTATTTGTGAATTTCCTGAGGTATTTCCTAAAGATTTACCCAGACTTCCACCGATAAGGCAAGTAGAGTTTCGAATCGATTTAATTCCTGGTGCTGCACCGGTGGCACGTGCGCCTTACCGATTAGCCCCTTCTGAATTAAAGGAGTTATCTGAGCAACTTAAGGAGTTGTCTGATAAAGGTTTTATTCGACCGAGCTCGTCGCCTTGGGGAGCTCCAGTCTTGTTCGTTAAGAAGAAGGATGGATCTTTTCGTATGTGCATTGATTATAGGGAACTGAATAAGTTGACAATTAAGAATCGATATCCTTTACCTAGGATTGATGATTTGTTTGATCAACTGCAAGGATCTAGTGTGTATTCTAAGATAGATTTGCGGTCAGGATATCACCAACTTCGCGTCCGTGAAGAAGATATTTCTATAACTGCATTAGAACTCGTTATGGACACTATGAATTTCAAGTAATGCCATTTGGGTTAACAAACGCACCTGCGGTTTTCATGGATTTAATGAATCGAGTGTGCAAGCCCTACTTGGATAAATTTGTGATTGTGTTTATTGACGATATTCTAATCTATTCTAAGAATGAAGATGAACATAGAGAACATTTGAGGATTGTTTTGAAGTTGTTGAAGGATGAAAGGTCGTATGCTAAGTTTTCGAAGTGTGATTTCTGGTTAGATTCTGTACAATTTCTTGGTCATGTGATTAACAGAGATGGAATTCATGTTGATCCTGCAGAGGTTGAAGCTATTAAGAATTGGTCTGCACCGACAACGCCAACGGAAGTGCGACAGTTCTTAGGATTGGCTGGCTATTATAGGCGATTCATTAAAGAATTTTCTTTGATAGCTAAACCCTTGACTAAGCTTACTCAGAAGAATAAACCTTTCGTTTGGGGAAGTGATGAAGATGGAGCATTTCAGACATTGAAGCAAAAATTATGTAGTGCGCCAATCTTATCTTACCCGACGGGAGTGAAGATTTTGTAGTGTATTGTGATGCATCTCTTAGAGGTTATGGAGCTGTTTTGATGTAGAGAGAGAAAGTGACAGCTTATGCTTCTAGGCAATTAAGGAAGAATGAGGAAATTATACTACTCATGATCTTGAGTTAGGAGCTGTAGTCTTTGCTCTTAGGTTGTGGAGACATTATCTGTATGGCACCAAGTGTACGGTATTCACCGATCACAAAAGCCTACAGTATATTCTCGACCAGAAGGAATTGAACATGAGGCAACGAAGATGGATAGAGTTGTTAAGCGATTATGATTGTGATATAAAATATCACCCAGGAAAAGCCAATGTTGTTGCTGATGCGTTGAGTAGGAAAGATAGAGAGCCTATCAGGGTGCGTTCTCTAGTCTTGACCGTGCACAATAATTTGCCTGAGCAAATTAGAAATGCGCAAATAGAAGCTTGTAAGAAGGAGAATTTTGTTAATGAAGGGTTCCAAGGAGAAGGAGATCCTTTAGAGGTTAGAGCTGATGAAGTGAAATGCTTAAGAGGTCGTATGTGGATACCTAAGTTTGGAGGCTTAAGAGATTTGATTATGTTAGAATCCCATAAATCTAAGTATTCCATTCATCCGGGATCTGATAAGATGTACCATGATTTGAAGAAGTTGTACTGGTGGCCGAATATGAAAGCTGACATAGCTATGTATGTTCTTCAATGCTTGACTTGTGCTAGAGTTAAAGCCGAACATCAAAAGCCATCAGGACTACTTCAACAGCCTAAGATTCCTGAATGGAAGTGGGAGCGAATTACGATGGACTTTATCACCAAGCTTCCTAGAACATCATCTGGAAACAATTTGATTTGGGTTATTGTCGACAGACTGAACAAATCAGCACACTTCATTCCGGTTAAGGAGCAGTTCTCACTGGAGAAGCTGACTCGAATATACCTTGATAATGTTGTATGCAAGCATGGAGTGCCTGTATCGTTCATTTCAGATCGAGACCCTAGATTCGCATCGAATTTTTGGAAATCTCTCCAAAGATCTTTGGGAACGAATCTCGATATGAGCACTGCTTATCACCCCCAGACTGCTGGGCAGAATGAAAGGACGATACAAACACTGGAAGATATGTTGAGAGCTTGTGTGTTAGACTTTGGTAAGAATTGGGATAAACATTTGTCGTTAGCAGAGTTTTCGTATAACAATAGTTACCATTCTAGTATTAAGGCTGCACCGTTTGAAGCTTTGTATGGTAGGAAGTGTAGATCTCTTGTATGTTGGAGTGAAGTTGGGGATACCCAGCTCACGGGACCGGAATTGATCCGGGAGACTACGGAGATGATAGTTCAGATTAAGAATAGGTTGTTGACTGCCCGTAGTAGACAGAAAAGTTACGCGGATGTGCGGCAGAAGCCAATGGAGTTTGAAGTGGGTGACCGAGTAATGTTGAAAGTATCGCCATGGAAAGGCGTTATCAGATTTGGAAAGCGAGGAAAATTGAATCCCCGTTATATTGGACCCTTCAAGATTTTATCTAGAGTAGGTCCGGTGGCTTACAAACTAGAGTTAACCCCAGAACTTCATGGTGTTCACAACACATTCCATGTATCTAATATGAAGAAATGTCTAGCAGTGAGTGATGAGAAAATTCCGTTAGGTAAGGTTCGAATAGATGGGAAGTTGCATTTTATCGAAGAGCCCGTAGAAGTTATGGACCGTGAGGTAAAGCAACTGAAACAAAGTCGGATACCTATTGTCAAAATCCGATGGAATTCAAAGCATGGACCGGAGTATACTTGGGAACGAGAGGATGAAATGTGGAAGAAATATCCGCACCTCTTCGATTTCAATAAGAAACGGACATCCAAATGAAATGGATCACGAGGACGTTGATCCCTTTTAGGAGGAAAAGCTGTGACAATCTAACATTTTCAGGTAGTAAAATATTTTCTCGTATAATATTTTGAAACTTATTTTTGTGTTGGTTGACGAACTCACAATTTACGGATTTAAATTTGGGCTTACGTGCATAATTTGGCGTCTTTTACGACTAAACCGGAAACCTTAGGATTACGTATTTACGTTTTTGAACTCCATTTTTGATGAGACAATTTTTATTGGATTCGTTTTGTGACGGTGATTCATAATTTATAAAAACATTTTTCGTAAAACGACCCGAGGGCACGCAAATCGAGAAAACTAGAATCGAGAAATACCCGTAAACTAGTGAGATGGGACAAAACACTTTGTCCCACCCCACTAGCTATATGGGACGGCTACACTTGACACCACAACACTAATGTGGCATCAAGTTAAGCAACTTACACCAAGTGTAAGCCTTAGCTTACACCTTAAGCTTTACCATACCACTAACACACCAAAACTAGCTACTTGTTTCATTTCCATCATTCTTACATGCAATCAACACCAAAAACTCTCTCAACTTCACTCCCTTTGCCGTCCCAAATAAGCCAACAAACACCATCTTTGATCTTTTCTAACCATAAACCACATGTTTACTAGTTCTATTAAGGTGTTCTCTTGAAGCCTTGATCATTTGGTGGCCGTATTAACATCTTTGGAGGTGATTTGCTTGTGTCCTAGGGCTGATTTTCCAACCTATGTTCTTGATATTTGATGGTCGTGGAGATACTTGTTGTGTTCATCAAGTTCTTGTCTTCCTAAAACAAGAAATCCACTTGGATTGGTAAAGAAGATCATCCTCTCCATTTTTCTCTTGTTATTTTGTAAAGAACAAATGTATTTTCTTTCATTTTGTATATGTATATGATGTATATATGATGATAAAAATGTTGTGTGGGGATCAAGTGTTGATAAATATGCTTAAAAATGATGATAACTATAAGAAATGAAGCTAAAATCTTGACTATTTAGTTGGCTGTATAAAAACAGTAGATAACTAAAAGATGAATTGATAAAATTGCATGGTTGATCCATTTACAGTAAGTAGATGATGTTATACACATTTGAGAGTTGTCCATGCAATGGAATCAAAATAATGAGTGAGATATGATCAAAACAAGTTAGGTGGTGTAATCTGAATAAGCAGTTTTGTAGGGACTGTTAAGGCAAGTTAAACTCAAAATGGGCAGTAGCTATAACTAAGTTATATGTAGCACATATTATGAAGAACATGTCATCCAAAAATGAGCTTCTAATTCATTATAGAACTCTAGATCTGTTAAAAATGGTGAACATGAAGTTAAAAATCAGATTTTGGAAATAATGTTTATTATTATTATATAAGCACTCACATTATAATGTATAAAATGTAAAAATATAAACCCACTAACTTATAAAACTTATTTATATAAATGTATAAAAGGTTAATTAAATGGGTAAATTATATAAATGGTGGTAAAATAATATTTATAAGTAATAAAAACTATAAACTTGATTTTTACGACTTTTTCGGCTATCGCCGTAAAATTAACGTTTTTCGCCAAATAAAACTTAGACGACCAAACCCGTCTAATGTAAAGTTTATAAAAGTCATATACTGATGTATAGATAACTAAGACAAGTAAAAACCGATAAAACCCGAACTATAAGAATTACGGACATTTACAAACTAACTAAACATATTGGACTAATAATTTGACTTAATAAGATAAAAACTTGTAAAAAGAACTTATTGGGCTTAACCCATTTGGGCCCAACATGGAAAGTATATATACTGATAATATAGGTATAAAATGGATAAAAACAAGTTAAAGAACTTATAAAAGACTTAATGGACTTAAAAAAGGTAAAATCGGTAAAACTAGCAAACTAGTAAAACGTTACAAAAACGTAAACACTAAAATGAGTAAACAAGGATGTATAAACCCACTTGATCATCATCATATGTACAAAATCATCATATGTATATTGTTATTTTGATAAAACTCATTGGACCGATTCTAAGACCGATTATTATTTATATAGGTTTCCGTGACCGAAGCACGCCCGTAGCCGATAATCTGCCTTTCATTAACAACGTGAGTTCATAGCCTCGCACTCTTTTAAATGTTTTATAAAATGATTTGTAAACCCGCGAGGGAGATAACATGCTAGATTTTATAAAAATAGAACACAAGTAGTCCCGATTGTATGCTTAATGATATGGACCCGAATGATGCTATGACCCTATATTCGAAACTAAAAGGATTATTAGTAGTTAGGTTATGTCACTTAAAGTCCCATTAGCATGAATTGTGAACTACCGGGATTTGGTAGACGCTTATGCATTTGATAGTACTATTTGGGGACGATCACCCCAGTTCGCGCCTTGACGGTTGATCCCCGTCGTACCCCATTGATTGGTAAGCGAATTTATGTATGAGAAGATTCCATAGCGTGATTTTTGTGACGACACGCTAACTTAGATGGGCAAATTGTTTGTCGGGTTCACGGCCCGCTGTTTTCATAGTAAGGTAACAATGTCATGCGACTAATAATAATCCTACCTAATCTAAATAAAAATGTATCCTATATATGATAACGACGCTATTACGATGAATATATTACCTATCATGGTAATATAGAGACTACGGTCTCATGGACGGTTTTAGATGTATGCTTGATATATATTGCCTGACTAGCAATATGAGGACTTACTTCCGATATTATACTTGTGTTCTGATTTTAAATGATTGTTTTATATAACGGTTTTTATTAAACTCTATGAATTCACTCGGCATTCGCTGATATGATTTTTGCATGTTTTTATCTCAGGTGCTTGAAGGTAATCCGGATGGAGATCGACTCTGATGACCCACATAATATTAAAAATGTTCATTCGATCTATGTTTTGTAAACTAAATGACCTGTATAATTTGGGACCTGTTATACGCTTTTGAAACTTTTTATCGAATGAATGTTTGTTAAACCTTGTAAAACCATTTTTATGTGTTGTCTATGATTGGAGTTATTGTGCTATCCCGTAACACTCTGAAAGACCCTTCCGCTGTACCGATATGAAAAATGAGAGTGTTACATCTTGATTGGAAAAGGGTTTTACATTCCTTTTATACATTCCTTTCACATTCCGATCATCTTGATTGGAAAAGGGTTTTACATTCCTTTCAGCATTCCTTTTTACATTCCTATCAGCATTCCTTTTAGCATTCCTATCAGCATTCCTTTTAGCATTCCTATCAGCATTCCTTTTACATTCCTATCAGCATTCCTTTTAGCATTCCTATCAGCATTCCTTTTAGCATTCCTATCAGCATTCCTTTTAGCATTCCTATCAGCATTCCTTTTACATTCCTATCAGCATTCCTTTTTACATTCCTATCAGCATTCCTTTTAGCATTCCTATCAGCATTCCTTTTACATTCCTATCAGCATTCCTTTTTACATTCCTATCAGCATTCCTTTTAGCATTCCTATCAGTATTCCTTTTAGCATTCCTATCAGCATTCCTTTTTAAATTCCTATCAGCATTCCTTTTAGCATTCCTATCAGCATTCCTTTTAGCATTCCTATCAGCATTCCTTTTACATTCCTATCAGCATTCCTTTTAGCATTCCTATCAGCATTCCTTTTAGCATTCCTATCAGCATTCCTTTTAGCATTCCTTTTACATTCCTTTCTCATTCCTTTTGCATTCCTTTTACTTATCGCAATTTACATTTTCATTTTACTTAGTAATAGATAACCAAACCATTTTCATTTCCACCAAGAACAATTGAGTCGCATTTTGAACCGGAAATCAATTCGATTAGACACCGAGAAAACGAACTTTTTCAACTAGCAAAACCTTACATTACGGATCATATGAAATTCGTACCAAAATCAATCTAAAAATCAAAGAAAGGTAGAAAGAGATTAAAGATTAAAAGCTTGAATTTAAACTTGATTAATGGAAGAAACAATACAAAGGTTTAATCTTGAAAGATTAAAAGAAAAAGAGATGAAAATTTAGTGAGAGAAAGTTGAGAACTTTCTCTCTCTAAAACTAGAGAAAATGAAAAACTAAAAACTAACAAAAAACTAACTAGTCCCAAAATTGTGAAGTGGAATCCTATATATAGGCGTCTCTTGTGGGCTTTGTTTTTGGGCTTTGTTTTTGGGCTTCTTTTATTCTTTCTTCTTTAGTCTTTTCGTTTCTTTAAATGAACGTTTCCGACTTTAGATTTTGAGAAGTGTCGGTGAATAATTCCAACTCGTCTTATAATCTTTTGTTTAATAGACTCGAGTTCTTCGACATATATGAATCTTCCATCTTTGGACCTTTTCTTCGATAAATCTTCAAATAGGCACAATGACTTCAAATCTTTTGCATCTCTTGGACAATAGACTTTGTCTTGATTCTTTTTCTTCGATAAAACCCGTGCAATCCCATGTTTTCTTCAATATTCATCCGGTTGACTCTGAAAACACAATAAACACATAAACCACGCATAATTCCAAACAAATGATATTAAATACGTGTTTTGGTCTTGTTTTAGCCAGAAATAAGTGGTAAAAGGATGGGTGTTTTCACACCTATCAAACACTATCCTAGTGAAGTGTTGAGTCCACCACCAAAGATCCATTGAAGATCAAATTTTATATACTTGTAGTTGTGTCATAGTTATGAAGATCCAAGTAGTTGTGTCTATTTGGAAGTTGTGTATGTACTAAGTATAGTTGTGTAGATTGGTCCTAGATATGATTAGGGCTCGACTTTTAGCTTAGAGTCGGAAATTGGTTAAGCGACGTGTACGGTTTTCTCCACCATAAGGAGCTTGTTGTGTAGTGAACTCTCGAGTAAGGAGTACTCGAGGAGTGGAGTAGGAACGAGGAGTGAGATTCGTTGCCGAACCACTATAAATCCTTGGTGTTCGGTTTGATCTTTCTTTACCCTTAACTCTTTACATTCTTTATTCTTTATGCATATACATGTGTTAGTACTAGATTAGTTACACTATCATTCTTTATTCTTTGTGGATATATTTTTGTTAGTATTAGTTTAGCTACACTATCATTGTTCATATTGTGCATAAGAAGATTTCATATATTTCTTCAAGCCTAAGTTTTTGAAAAAGGATTTTTGGAAACCATATTTTAACAAGTAAATATAAGAAACTATTCAACCCCCCCTTCTAGTTTCTACAATTGGTATCAGAGCGGGTTGCTCAAGAATTTTTAAAGTATATTGTATTTTAAAACTTGAATCGATCTATGGATTCCAACAAGTACCTAGAAGGGCAATCTATGCAAAGACCACCACTTTTTGAAACCGATAGTTTTATTTATTGGAAAATAGATTTGAAACTTATGTGAAATCAAAAGATTTAGATCTTTGGCATGTTATTACCAATGGTGATTTTTTACCCTTTCAATTTAATGAAGTTTCTAAAACAAAAGAATTGGTCACTTTTGACAAAGCTAATGATGATACTAAAAAGAAATTTTCAAAAAATAATGAGGCTAAAATGGTGATTTATAATGCTTTGCCTAAGAAGGAGTATGAAAGAATTTTTATGTGTGAAACCGCTAAAGATATTTGGAACACTCTTTTAGTAACCCACCAAGGTAATAGCCAAGTCAAAGAAAGTAAAATCGATCTTCTTGTCCAACAATATGAACACTTTGTCATCTTAGAAGATGAAACTATTGATAGTGCATTTGCTAGGTTTAACACCATTATTAATAGTCTAAAAGCACTTGATGAAGGTTTTTCTAGCAAGAACAATGTTAGGAAGTTTCTAAGGGCCTTACATCCAAAGTGGAGAGCAAAAGTCACGGCGATTGAAGAGTCGAAAGATCTCTCAACTTTATCACTCGATGAACTCATAGGAAACTTGAAGGTTCATGAGATGATAATTTTGAAGGACTCGGAATTAGTAAAAACCAAGAGTGAAAGGAAATCTCTTGCACTTAAAGCCAAGAAGGCACAAAGTGACCATGATAGTTCCTCGGAAAGCGATGACGAGGAGTATGCGTTGGCGGTGAGAGATTTCAAGAAGTTCTTCAAGAGACGAGGTCAACACGTTAGGCAACCCAACTATGACAAGAAACCATTGTCAAAGAATCAGTTTGTCAAGAACGAAAAAGGTGATAGGAATTGCTTTAGATGTGGTGATCCAAATCACTTCATTGGTGATTGTCCAAAGCCTGCTCGTGATAAGAACCACACGGCATTCGTTAGTGGCGCTTGGAGCGATAGCGGTGAAGATGATGATGACAACCCCAAAGAGGAGAAATGTCTTATGGCTCACACTTCTAAAGAGGTACATTCCGAAACCGAATATTATAGCAATGATAGTTCCACTTTAGATGATATTGATTTTGAAGGCAAATATGATAGCTTACACAAACTTAGTCTTAAATTCATAGAAAAGAATAAAACCTTAAAATAAACCAAAACTAAGCTTGAATATGAGATCAATGAACTTAGGGAGAAATTGGCTAAACTTGAGAAAAACAAAGAGGTTGATTTAGATTGCTTAAGTTGTGAGAAACTTAGATTAGAGAATGATGATCTCAAGAGCACCTCCATTAAATTGGAAAATTTCATGAAAGGTACTAGTGCTCTTGATGATATGTTAAACAAACAAGTTCATTCTAAGGAAAGACTTGGTCTAGGTTTTAACTCAAATGAAGCCTCAACTAGTGAACCAAAACAAGTCAGGTTTTCACAGAAAACACCCACTAGACGCGGTTCCAAATTGTATGGCGCGGTTCCTTATCACTATGGAACCGCCGCCATAGATAAGGTACCACGGCCAGAAGTTGAATTTTGTGAAAATTCCGAACTTTCTGAAAAATCTAAGTTAAATGAAAAACTAAAGCATCTTACTGTTAATAAGGTACAATTACCCATACTTGACGACAATGCTATTGGTAAGTTCTACAAGCCGTTAAGTAAACCTCTCATGGGAAATAGAAGTTTATCTAGACTATCCTCTACTCCACCTAGAGTACGGAATGAGTCTAAGCCTAGAAGTAGAACGACAACGCCTACAAGAGATAATCAAAACAACTCACGACCTAGAAGTAAAACTCCAACACCTAGAAGGAATAATAATAACTCTAAACCTAGATCAAACATACCTAGGAGAAGTAATGAACAACAAAATAGTTACATGAATTACTACCCTCCTCCATTTTGTTCTCCATGGGGAATCCCCTCCATATTCATGCATCCCAACCAAATGCAAGGGATGTTTGGAACTAACAATTTTGGACCTATGAGATATTGGGGACCAAATGTTTGATCTTGTGTTTGTTACCTAGATATGCTTGGGAATTGATTTGGAGCCCGATGAGTGGATTAAGGATAGTGGATGTTCTAAACACATGACGAGTAATCGAAGTTTATTCTCGCATTGCAAAGCATATGATGGAGGTAACGTCACATTCGCTAGTAGTCTACGTGGTAATATCATTGGCAAAGGTACGATTTCTCTTGACTCCATGGCCATTGAAAATATTGAGCACGTAGAGAACTTAGGTTTCAACCTTTTAAGTATAGGTCAAATTTGTGATAATAAGTGTAAGGTCATCTTTTCAGAACATGACAGTGAAATCGTAAAAGATGGAAAAGTCATTGGAAAAGGTGTTAGAAAGCATGGGCTTTATGTCATGAAGGTTAATAAGAAGTCAAAAGACAACATATGTCTTGCGACTATAGATGATAGTTCTACTCTTTGGCGTAGGAGATTAGGTCACGCTAATATGCGTTTAATTCAATCTTTAGTCTCTAAGGAGTTGGTAAGACACCTCCCCAAGATTAAGTTTGATAGTCACTTTTGTGATGCTTGCAAAGTTGGAAAGCAAGTTCACTCAAGTCACAAAGCCAAGAATTTGGTTTCGACCTCTCGGTGCTTAGAGCTCCTACATATGGATCTCTTTGGACCTTCCACCATACGGAGTTATGGAGGTAACCTTTATACCCTAGTTATAGTTGATGACTATTCTAGATTCACTTGGACTAGATTTTTGGCATCTAAGAATGAAGCTTTCGATCACTTCGAAATCTTTAGTCGAAGAATTCAAAATCAACTAGGATGTTCAATTGTTTCTATTAGGACGGATCATGGTAGGGAATTTGATAATGAAGTGCAATTTGGTGCCTTTTGTGAAGCTCATGGTATTACCCATAACTTCTCGGCTCCTCGCACTCCACAATCAAATGGGGTAGTTGAAAGGAAGAATAGGACTCTCCAAGAGATGAGTAGGACGATGTTAAACGAGCAATCTTTGCCTCAAAAGTTTTGGTGCAATGCCGTGGACACATCGACTTATATTCTCAACCGAATTCTTATTCGACCTTTCCTAGGAAAGACCCCCTATGAGATTCTTAAAGGTAAGAAACCCTCATTAGAATACTTTAGGGTGTTTGGAAGCAAGTGCTTTATCCTCAACACCAAAGACTACCTTACCAAGTTTGACCCAAAGTCTTACGAAGGTATCATTTTAGGTTATTCCCAAACTAGTAAAGCCTACATAGTCCTAAATAGAACCTCGGGGGTTATTGAAGAATCACTCAACGTAACCTTTGATGAAACCCCTCCTTCACCCAAGACACCACCATTGGTTGATGATGACTTGGATGAATTAGAAGTAGTTAAAGCCAAAGAGGTTAGAAAAATAGGAGTTGAAGACCTTAGTGTTGAAAAGGAAGTAAACATTAAGGAGTCTAGGGATCATACTCTCAATAATGTCACTGGTAACTTAAATCAAAGGACCCTAAGATCTCAAGTCCAAAACCAAAGCAACTTCTTTTGTTTTGTCTCCTTGATTGAACCAAAGAATGTTAAAGAAGCTTTGACGGATGAGAGTTGGGTCATTGCGATGCAAGAAGAATTGAATCAATTCGTTGCCAATGATGTTTGGGAACTTGTTCCTCCACCTAGAAGTTCTACCATTATAGGAACCAAATGGGTATTTAGGAATAAGCTAGATGAGAATGGTGTTGTGTCTCGTAACAAGGCTAGACTTGTAGCTCAAGGCTATAATCAACAAGAAGGGATTGATTATGACGAGACATATGCACCGGTAGCTAGATTAGAATCAATCAGAATCCTTTTAGCCTACGCTTGTGCCTTAGATATTAAGCTTCAACAAATGGATGTAAAGAGTGCATTTCTTAACGGTTTGATCAATGAGGAGGTATATGTGGCTCAACCTCCCGGCTTCATTGATTTTGAGAAACCGGACCATGTTTACAAGCTTAAGAAAGCACTTTATGGACTCAAACAAGCACCCAAAGCTTGGTATGATAGACTTAAAGCGTTTCTTGTTAAACATGAGTATACCATGGGAATGGTAGACAATACACTCTTTACAAAGAAGAAAGGTCCTCACCTCATAATCGTACAAATATATGTTGATGACATTATATTTGGCTCAACTTGTCAAGAATTGTGTGATGACTTTGCCAAAATCATGCATGATGAGTTTGAAATGAGTATGATGGGAGAACTTAACTTCATTTTAGGACTCCAAATTAAACAAATGGACGATGGTATCTTCTTTAGTCAATCTAAGTACGCTAAAGAAATGCTAAATAAATTTGGATTAGAAGAATCTAGACCAATGAAGACCCCTATGGCCTCGGATACTAAACTCACCGTAGATGATGATTGTGAGTCGGTAGACAACACCAAATATAGAGGTATGATTGGTAGTTTGTTCTACCTAACGGCAAGTCGACCGGATATCATGTTTAGTGTTTGCCTTTGTGCTCGCTTCCAAGAGGCTCCCAAAACCTCTCACCTTGAAACGGTTAAGCGTATCTTTCGATACATTAAAGGCACTATACATTTAGGATTATGGTATCCTAAAGGGACCGGCGTAGAAACCATTGTCTACGCGGACTCGGATCATGCGGGAGACTATGTGGACCGGAAAAGCACTATTGGAGTTTGTACCTTCATGGGTTGTTGTTTAACTTCTTGGTTCTCCAAGAAACAAACCGCTCTTGCGATATCCACCACGGAAGCCGAGTATGTGATTGCCGGAAAAGCATGCCAACAAGCTCTATGGATGAAGCAAGCACTTGTTGATTACGGGATTTCTCTTGATGATGTTCCCATCATGTGCGATAATAAAGGCGCTATAGACCTAAGCAAGAATCCCGTGCAAAATTCGCGAACCAAACACATAGAAATTAGATACCATTTCCTTAGGGATAATGTTCAAAAGGGGAACATTACTATTGAAAAGGTGCCCTCCGAGGACAACTTAGTCGATATCTTCACTAAGCCACTTAAGAGGGAACCTTTTAATTTCTTGCGTCTAGGTCTAGGATTAATGGAACATCTTCCTTAAATTCTTTTCTTCTTATGTGTTTTCTTTTACCACTTTGAGTCCTTGAGTCTTTTAAACTTCTTTTGAAAAATCTTCTCTTCTCCTTTTCAAAACTCTCAAAGTCTCGTTCGAAAATGGTTGAGAAATTCGTTTGACATTGTTAATTCAATCTAAAAACGATTTTTCATAGATTCTCGCTATTAATGTAGAGCTTACATAATTCATATGTATGATTCTCTCAAACATAGCAAGAACAAGATTGAATCATGGAGGATCATTGTGTCATGACTTAAGGTCTTGTCTTACACACCTCCTACATTGATTTTTTTTATCCATGTATTTTGGTCAAATCTCTATTTGGTAAGTTTGCATATGTTTTCTTTGTCTATCTTTGCTTTTAAGCATATCCCTATGATAAGTTAGACTAGAAAAATAAGATTTGCTGAAAAATCTCCCTCCAAACACCAAACCCTGCTTCTGTAGGCGGTTCCATATGTGAACCGCGGTACCTTATTGATAAGTGTGACAACCGTGGTTTTGGGTTTGTCACTTGGTCTTACTTTTAGGTTATTTTATGTGTGCTTACTTGAATTGTGTGTTTACGTGTTTATTTTGTGTGAACGAGGTTGGTGTGGTTATCGTTTATGAGTATAGAGTACTCATAAGTAAATCGAGGAACGGTTATTTCATGTTCATGAGCTCACAAGTGTTGACTATGAAATGAAAATGGTGATATTGTGGTGTTTACGTATACGTATAAGTATTATAGTAATAGTGTATTTTTTAGGATTTACGGTTTAGCATTTAGAGGTCTCGGATAAGGTAATTAGTCATATGAATATTTTTCGGGATGGTTTTAAGTCATTTAGGACTTAGTTATAAATTTAATTTCAAAATTTGAGATTTTTTTTAAAAGTGTATATTTTACGTCTTTTACGGTAATCGCGTAAAAACTGACTAGTTTTACGGTTTTGAGGTTTTGGAGGCTTTAGGAGCTGAAATAAATTAAGGAAAATTAAGGTAATATTATTAATACATATATTAATAACAAAAAGGGGAAAAAACGAATTTTAAGGGTGCATAGTCGGTTTTGGAAGCAGAAAAGAAGGGAAAAAGGGAAAAAGAGGAAAAAAAGGAAAGTGGGCTTATTTTTGGACTAGGATTTTATGTACACCCTATATATTGTTTTTAATCACAATCAAAATTCTCTATTATTCCCTGGAGATTAAAAAAATTCGTGGGTTTTCATGAGGGTTTTTAGGGTTCTTCATAATTTTGGGGGTTTTCATAAATCAAAGGTAAACCTTCATAACCCTTTTTAATTTAATTGTTTTTATGTTTTTATAATCATTCTTATGATGAAATTAGGGTTAGGGTTCATATAAAATCAGTAAATTAATGATGTGATAATCATAATATGATGATCATATAAATTAGGGCTTGTAATTAGAGGGATTAGGGTTAATTAATGAGGTTGATTTTGTTAAACCCGTTTTTAAAAACTGGGCAGATTTTGTGTCAATTGTTTTGATCATATCGGGAGTTCTATAAACTCTTATTTTACGATCCAAGTACCCCTGGAAAGATATTTGAAGTGGCTTTCCAATGCAAGAAACGAGAACTAAATTGGAGGTGAGGAAGTGAGTGAAAAACAGGTTACAACAGTCGGAGGTCAAAACAGTTTTGAATTCAGCCTGTTTTCTTTTTAAGTTTTGGGTTGTTTGGGGTACTTAGGGTTGCATTGGGATCTTCTCACGAACGTGAGAGATGGTTTATATATTGTAGTAAGTATCTGAACTTGGGCTAAGGTTGTGGTTTAGGGTAAGACTCCTTAATGGTAACAAACGTTTAGTACGTTTAAAATCAGGAAATCTGGAATGACAAAAGTAGATATATGTATATCGGGGCCTTAACAGTAGCTTTAAGGTTAGGGCAAGTGGGAGGTGTTAGCCAACATATGTAAGGGTATGAATATTTCTTTTACAGAAACCATGGGTATGTTTAAGTGGATGTTTGACTTAAAGTTTTGAGACCTAAAAACTGGGACTGTTTTGGGTAAAATATGAACGGGTTAGTTATTAAACTTAACCAAGTTAAGGACTTGTTAAGGAAGGGTAATGGGGTGATTAGAGCTTATCAATGAGGTAAATATGTGGGAATAGGCTAGATGTACATCATAGGTTAATGAGCCATCTTAGTGATTGGTTCGTATATTGATTGCGTGTTTTTGGTTTGTTAGCTTGTTGCTAGTGCAAGGACTTGTGAAGGAGCTATCAGGTGAGTTTCATAGTCCCATGTTTACTATTGTTTTTGACTTCCAGATGGGATGGAAGAGACACTGTGTTGAATTATTTTCTAAATTAATGCTGTGAATGTTTAAGGTTTGAGATGGACTTGTGTGTACATTTATGTGATTAACTGCTATGTGATTCTTGTTTGTGTGTGATCTGGATTGGAAAGGTACATAGGTGTATGGGTGCCCATGGGACCTATGGTTAATGATAAGGCGTGATGCCTTGGAAATTGTGATTGTTGGTAAGGCGTGATGCCTTGGAAATTGTGATTGTTGGTAAGGCGTGATGCCTTGGGAATTATGATTGTTGGTAAGGCGTGATGCCTTGGGAATTGTGATTGTTGGTAAGGCGTGATGCCTTGAAAATTGTGATTGTTGGTAAGGCGTGATGCCTTGGAATTGTAATGATTGATTGAACTTGAATGCTAGTTGTTAGTACATGATTGTAGCGCATTGTCCATATGTTTATTGGTTTATGGTATTCACAGCTTATGATTTGTCTTGTGTTGGAGTCTAAACCTATGACTCTCACCAACTTTATGTTAACGTGTTTTAGTGTCTCTTTCAGGTGATACTATGGTTAAGCATGAGAACATAAGTGGCTAGGATTGGAGAAGCTTAGGAATGCATATAGAAGGAGAATCCCCGTTTCCTTCTTAGTTTTATTTGTTTGTTCATTTTAATAAGTGATACTGTGGCACACATATGATTGTTTTGGTATGATATTTGTTGTCTTGGGTAAGAAGTAAGACTGTTACTTACTTACCTAGACCCCTTGCATTTGTTGAGATATTGTCATGACCTTCGTGTCACCATTTTTATGACATTTCTTATATCATATAGTTATCTCTATAGACACGCCATGTTGTGATGATATCCATACGTCGCGCCCCATATTCCGCCATGGTGGGGTGTGACAGAATGGTATCAGAGACAGGTTGTTATAGAGAATTAGGTTGCCTAGTCGCGTAGCCTAGTCTATAGCTTAAGGGTCCCTTCATATAGGCGTCATAGGAGTATGTGTGCATTTTATATGTGTTTGGATGTTATTTATTGCGATATTTTGACTAGTATGAATTGAACCATAGTAAGTTCATACTTAACTACATGTTATTTTCTTTACGAGTTTTGATTAGTGCGGGTGGATCCATGGTCGTATACGCTAGTCATTGTTGGATTTCGCTTAATTATGTTTTCATGTTCTTTATACATTTTGAATTTTGTCTATGCTGGTTCAGCTGGACTACGAGTTTATGTGTTTCGTGCATTGGCTATGTTATTTTAATACATGGGGTTTTAGATCTTATCTTGTGTGGTTATGTGCTTGTGAGTTGTTGGATTATGTGTTATGTGTAGTATTAATTTCTTATAAGTGTCATCATAGGAGGGAGTACATTGGTGAAAGGGAACATGTATAATTATGGAGGCCTACATAATTATATATGTGCCACAACACCACTGGACTTTCAAGTATGATTGCATGAAAGAGAGTTAATACATGCTTGTATAGTATATGTGGATGGATTTGAGTGTATGTACGCTTATGCCTATGTATGTAAAATTATTTTCTACTTACCGGTTGTATTCTTGGGATGGTTGCTAGCTCGTTTCTCTTTGAGATGTTCAACTTCTGTAGTAGCGCATTTCTCGGGTCCTCATTTCACGTGTTTGTTTGTACGGTACTTTTGGCGTGAAGGATTTTGAGATGGTGGAGATTTCTTTTTGGGGTAACGATGTCTTTTGTTTCGAGTTATACATGGTAAAAAAAATAGAACTTTCAAATTGAAAAAAAAAATAGTTGTTGGTAGTCGATGAAATAAGGAAGTGTCGGGATCATGTTTCAAATAAGGTGTAATATAAATTCTTTAACATATAAGCATGACTCGGTTATTTTAAAATATTTTGGTTTTGATCACCTAAAGTTATTGTTCTTAAGTTAAAATTTTTGTTCTTATTTAGTGAAATATATTAAAATCATGTAATTAATAGAGTTTTAATTTTCTGGAATTAAAATAAATCAGGTTCTAGTTTTGGTAATTAATGGGGGGGTTTTAGGGTTTAAAAATCGTTTTTTTTTTTTTTTTTTTTTTTGTATAAATCGGAGTAGGCAGAAACTGTCGCTAAACTGTCAAAATATGTCGCTAACTGTCAGAAACTGTCGCTAATGCCTAGGCAGATTTTGAGAAAAATCGTTTTGGTCATAACTTATTCGTTTTTAAAGGTTTTTGGGTGATTCAAAAGCCTAAAATTATGTACTCGGAACATACTTTTCAAATATTCAGAACGTTTCGTAATTGGAAGTCAGTAGCTTGGTCGAATTAATTGTACAAGTGTTGAGTTCAAGGTTAATTTTCGGACAACATGGTTTAAACTCGTGTTTTGGGTATTTTGCGGTAATGAAAACTTGGAGGGTTAACATAGAGATGAGTTGGGAAGGAATTTGAGAGTTCTTTGGACCTTATTATACGTGGTTATATTTTGATGAGTTTTGATTTATGGTATTTATGTGTAAGACTGAAATCGGGGTGACAGTTTTAAACCCGTCGAGTTATGTGATGGCTCCTAACTTGGTTTCAAGACGGTTCTTGTTTGATGAGTTGCGAGATTTAGTTAGGTTGGTTACATAACTTTATGGTTTTAATAAGTTTCCTCGTGGACGGTGAAGGCTCATGTCTTGTTGGTTGAGATTATTTTAGTATAAACTGAGTTCACGTTTGAACGTGAAGGTTTTATCAGGGATATGCATCCTCGTTTGTTTGCTGAGAATAAGTTTGAGTTTGGGAGTGAATCTCGGGACGATATTTCTATTAGGAGGGAGTGATGTGACAACCGTGGTTTTGGGTTTGTCACTTGGTCTTACTTTTAGGTTATTTTATGTGTGCTTACTTGAATTGTGTGTTTACGTGTTTATTTTGTGTGAACGAGGTTGGTGTGGTTATCGTTTATGAGTATAGAGTACTCATAAGTAAATCAAGGAACGGTTATTTCATGTTCATGAGCTCACAAGTGGTGACTATGAAATGAAAATGGTGATATTGTGGTGTTTACGTATACGTATAAGTATTATAGTAATAGTGTATTTTTTTAGGATTTACGGTTTAGCATTTAGAGGTCTCGGATAAGGTAATTAGTCATATGAATATTTTTCGGGATGGTTTTAAGTCATTTAGGACTTAGTTATAAAGTTTATTTCAAAATTTAAGATTTTTTTTAAAAGTGTATATTTTACGTCTTTTACGGTAATCGCGTAAAAACTGACTAGTTTTACGGTTTTGAGGTTTTGGAGGCTTTAGGAGATGAAATAAATTAAGGAAAATTAAGGTAATATTATTAATACATATATTAATAATAAAAAGGGGAAAAAACGAATTTTAAGGGTGCATGGTCGGTTTTGGACGCAGAAAAGAAGGGAAAAAGAGAAAAAGAGGAAAAAAAGGAAAGTGGGCTTATTTTTGGACTAGGATTTTATGTACACCCTATATATTGTTTTTAATCACAATCAAAATTCACTATTATTCCCTGGAGATTAAAAAAATTGGTAGGTTTTCATGAGGGTTTTTAGGGTTCTTCATAATTTTGGGGGTTTTCATAAATCAAAGGTAAACCTTCATAACCCTTTTTAATTTAATTGTTTTTATGTTTTTATAATCATTCTTATGATGGAATTAGGGTTAGGGTTCATATAAAATCAGTAAATTAATGATGTGATAATCATAATATGATGATCATATAAATTAGGGCTTGTAATTAGAGGGATTAGGGTTAATTAATGAGGTTGATTTTGTTAAACCCGTTTTTAAAAACTGGGCAGATTTTGTGTCAATTGTTTTGATCATATCGGGAGTTATATAAACTCTTATTTTACGATCCAAGTACCCCTGGAAAGATATTTGAAGTGTCTTTCCAATGCAAGAAACTAGAACTATATTGGAGGTCGGGAAGTGGGTCAAAAACAGATTACAACAGTCGGAGGTCAAAACAGTTTTGAATTTAGCCTGTTTTCTTTTTAAGTTTTGGGTTGTTTGGGGTACTTAGGGTTTCATTGGGATCTTCTCACGAACGTGAGAGATGGTTTATATATTTTAGTAAGTATCTGCACTTGGGCTAAGGTTGTGGTTTAGGGTAAGACCCCTTAATGGTAACAAACTTTTAGTACGTTTAAAATCAGGAAATCTGGAATGAAAAAAGTAGATATATGTATATCGGGGCCTTAACAGTAGCTTTAAGGTTAGGGCAAGTGGGAGGTGTTAGCCAACATATGTAAGGGTATGAATATTCCTTTTACAGAAACCATGGGTATGTTTAAGTTGATGTTTGACGTAAAGTTTTGAGACCTAAAAAACTGAGACTGTTTTGGGTAAAATATGAATGGGTTAGTTATTAAACTTAACCAAGTTAAGGACTTGTTAAGGAAGGGTAATGGGGTGATTAGAGCTTATCAATGAGATAAATATGTGGGAATAGGCTAGATGTCCATCATAGGTTAATGAGCCATCTTAGTGATTGGTTCGTATATTGATTGCGTGTTTTTGGTTTGTTAGCTTGTTGCTAGTGCAAGGACCTGTGAATGAGCTATCCGGTGAGTTTCATAGTCCCATGTTTACTATTGTTTTTGACTTCCAGATGGGATGGAAGAGACACTGTGTTGAATTATTTTCTAAATTAATGCTGTGAATGTTTAAGGTTTGAGATGAACTTGTGTGTACATTTATGTGATTAACTGATATGTGATTCTTGTTTGTGTGTGATCTGGATTGGAAAGGTAGATAGGTGTATGGGCGCCTATGGGACCTATGGTTAATGATAAGGCGTGATGCCTTGGAAATTGTGATTGTTGGTAAGGCGTGATGCCTTGGAAATTGTGATTGTTGGTAAGGCGTGATGCCTTGGGAATTATGATTGTTAGTAAGGCGTGATGCCTTGGTAATTGTGATTGTCGGTAAGGCGTGATGCCTTGGAAATTGTGATTGTTGGTAAGGCGTGATGCCTTGGAATTGTAATGATTGATTGAACTTGAATGCTAGTTGTTAGTACATGATTGTAGCGCATTGTCAATATGTTTATTGGTTTATGGTATTCACAACTTATGACTTGTCTTGTGTTGGAGTCTAAACCTATGACTCTCACCAACTTTATGTTGACGTGTTTTAGTGTCTCTTTCAGGTGATACTATGGTTAAGCATGAGAACATAAGTGGCTAGGATTGGATAAGCTTAGGAATGCATATAGAAGGAGAATCCCCGTTTCCTTCTTAGTTTTATTTGTTTGTTCATTTTAGTAAGTGATACTGTGGCACACATATGATTGTTTTGGTATGATATTTGTTGTCTTGGGTAAGAAGTAAGACTGTTACTTACTTACCTAGACCCCTTGCATTTGTTGAGATATTGTCATGACCTTCGTGTCACCATTTTTATGACATTTCTTATATCATATAGTTATCTCTATAGACACGCCATGTTGTGATGATATCCATACGTCGCGCCCCATATTCCGCCATGGTGGGGTGTGACAATAAGGTACCGCCACCCTAGATAAGGAACCGCCTACAATGGCCTTCCTTTTTCGGGTTTTTGTCTGAAACTCTAGATTTGCTCCAACATTTTTGAGAATCTTTGTTTCAAACCCTTTGACCACCCCAAAAATACCCTAAGCCTTCCCTATTTAAACCATAAGCATTTTGCATTACTTCACATCCAAAATGTCTTATTCTCCCAATGAAAGCCTTGAATCTCCTCCATTTTCTCCAATTGCTTTCAATCCAAACCCACCCAAGAACACTCTTAATCACATTTCTCCTACCAAGAATGTTGATTGTGGAACTTCTTTTCTTCCACCACCACCCTTTAGTGTTCTTCCTCCTTCTCATGATAATGTCATGCACCATGGAACATATTGTCATTGTTGTCAATATCAACATCTTGCTATGGCACACATCTATGAGGAGTTGAGCTACATCAAGAGTCTCTTAATCAAGCCTCCTCTTCACTTTGATTATGAGATCTCCAACAAGCCACCACCACCACCCTCTGCTATTACCTTGTCTTTCATATAAGCATTGTTTGCTTATCCACAAGACACCAAATTCAAGCAAATCTTAGAATTCTAGAATAACTAGGATTAGATTTATGCTTTTGGCTTGTTTCTTTTTCCATACTTCTTTGTATGATGTTCTTTTAGTAACCTATCTTGGATCTTTGTCTTTGTGTTTTCTTCTCTTTTAATCTTTTTATGTGACCTATTGCTATATATTGTTGGTTGTTTCTTTTGTTCAACTAACCCTTCTATGTAGCTTGTCACCATATCTCGATTCCTCGGTGCCTCAAGCTAGGGGGAGTAAGCACCAAGGGGGAGTCTTTGCAAAGTCCGTTTCTTCAACACCGGCTTACGCAACCTTTTTGCTTCGACAAAGGGGGAGAAATGAATAAACTCGTCTTTGAAAATCTTGTTTTTGTGTGATTGAGTTTATGTATTGTCGGAATCCAAAAGGGGGAGATTGTTAATGCAATAATGACTAAAAACATTACTTGCAGTTTTCGGTCTCGCTTAGTTTTGATTACGACAATATGTAAAAACAAGCATTTACGAAAACAAAGAAAAACGAATTCTTGAGTTCAAGTATTTTTAATTTTACCCATTTTCACTTAAGGTATGGATAAACAAGTACTAACCTTAATCAAGTGATCAAGTGATTTAATCTTTTCTTAAAACTCACTTTTTATTAAATGTGACAAGTTTTTATTAAACTTTATTTTTAAGAAAATGTTTTATTAAATTAATTATTTGAAATTTGAAAATGGCATATTCTTATTTGGTTAAGAATATCCTTTCAGGATATTTTTTATACCCAGATAAGACCTCCACCACTAAAGGACAAAAAGGAGCGGAGTCTAGTCCGGCGGTACCTTAGCACCTAGGCGGTACCTTATCGATAAGGTACCGCGGGCTTAGATAAGGTACCGCGGGCAGATATAGCCGTTGGCTCCTTTGTCCTTTAAATAGTGGACCATTCTCAGCTTTTCACCTCACCTCTTTTGCACATTTATTTCCAGATTCAAACCCCTTCTTTAATCACTCAAATCTTTGATCATTTGTTTGATTATTACTTGTTTAAGAAGTGAATCTTGTTCTTCCATCCCTTCCTCTCCAAGTGCAAAGAGAAGAACACTATCCTAGTGAAGTGTTGAGTCCACCACCAAAGATCCATTGAAGATCAAATTTTATATACTTGTAGTTGTGTCATAGTTGTGAAGATCCAAGTAGTTGTGTCTATTTGGAAGTTGTGTATGTACTAAGTATAGTTGTGTAGATTGGTCCTAGCTACGATTAGGGCTCGACTTTTAGCTTAGAGTCGGAAATTGGTTAAGCGACGTGTACGGTTTTCTCCACCATAAGGAGCTTGTTGTGTAGTGAACTCTCGAGTAAGGAGTACTCGAGGAGTGGAGTAGGAACGAGGAGTGAGCTTCGTTGCCGAACCACTATAAATCCTTGGTGTTCGATTTGATCTTTCTTTACCCTTAACTCTTTACATTCTTTATTCTTTATGCATATACATGTGTTAGTACTAGATTAGTTACACTATCATTCTTTATTCTTTGTGGATATATTTTTGTTAGTATTAGTTTAGCTACACTATCATTGTTCATATTGTGCATAAGAAGATTTCACATATTTCCTCAAGCCTAAGTTTTTGAAAAAGGATTTTTGGAAACCATATTTTAACAAGTAAATATAAGAAACTATTCAACCTCATTATATTTTAACAAGTAAATATAAGAAACTATTCAACCCCCCCTTCTAGTTTCTACAGAGATCTTGTCCCATTTCCACATTGGAATATCTAATGGCTGAAAAGACCACTGGTATGCTGATGCTCTATATTAACCTACTGGCAGGTTAAGCATTTAGACACAAAAGTTGCGACATCCTATTTCATGCCGCTCCACCAGAAATGCTGCTTAAGATCGTGGTACATTTTAGTGGAACCTGGATGGATAGAGAACGAAGAGCTGTGAGCCTCAGTCATTAAGGCTTCTCTGAGAGCAGGGTCTTCTGGAACCCAGAGTTTGGTACCCTGCCATACGATACCATCGTCATCGATGCGAAATTCGGTCTGCTGGTCAATGTTCTGGACAATCGCTCAGATTTCACCATCATCCTTTTGTGCGGCTTTAATCCAAGAGAGTAAATCTGGTTCTACCCTCAGAATAGCCCAGTATCCCCTCTGTCCGCGTACTAAGAACTCAATATCATACCGCTCTAAGTCCCGAATAATTTCTTCCTGAACTTTGATGCCATTTATCATTCCTGACTTTCTGCTAAGGGCATATGCTACTACATTTGCTTTACCTAGGTGATACTGAATATTAGTGTCATAGTCTTTCAGTAGTTCTAGCCACCGCCTCTGTCACATGTTCAGCTCTCACTGGGTATGTTGTCCCAAATATATGATGATATAATAGCACGAATTCAAGAAAGAAAGGTAGATATGAGATGAATTTTAGAGAGAGAAAGTAGTGAGAGAAAGTAGAGAGAAGGAGATGATTAACTTTGGGAATATTAGATTAGAAGTGAGAAAAATGAACAACCAACCCTCCTAACATGCTAGGAGGATAGTATATATAGTCCACCCACATGCGGGCTTTAATGGACTATATATTGGGCCGGGCTTGTCTTTTGGACTTTAATTAGTTTAAATCCAAGCCCGTAAAACACGACTAATTAACTACTTATTACAACGTTCTAACTAATGTTACAATAATAACCTATGACCGAGCATTCTTGTTTGACTCAATATTTTGAGGCTAACAATCTCCCCCAATGTGAGGTCATACCCTTTTGATATTTGATGATCAATGGAGATTACGAATCTCGTCATAAATGAGACTTGAACGTGTAATAGTAGTTTTTTTCCTTCATGCTGTGATCTTTGAACCTTTGTCATTGTCTTTCGACTTAGTCTTTTATCTTGAGATCTTCAAATCATTCTTGACTTGTCTTTGCCATCTTGCGATCTTGTGTCTTTATCCACATGCTCACACTATTAATTGTTGAATAAGTCTTTGGGCATGAACATGTGGTTTTGAATCTTCGACTTTGCTGAGTACACCGTGACGCCACCTTCTCGAGAAAAAACATGGACACGGACTGAATGGCTTTGACATTCGTCCTAAATCGGTAGCGTTTTACCTCCGGTCGGTGAAGACCGTTATACGATATCAAATACCGTACCTGTGATTAGGTAGATTCAATTAAGAATCTCCTTGACAGGGTTTCGTGGCTGTACTAGCCGTTCTCTTTACTCGACCGTCTCAAAGCAAGACTGCGAACATAAAGAGTGAATCAATTGGATAAATATCCGCTTGATTAAACTCGTCAATTCAAATTCCTGGAACAAGTTTGATTCATTAAGAATCTTACCATTGTTGCTTTCCAGTTGACACAAGTTTGATTCATAAGAATCTCACAAGTCACCTCCCGTAGCGCTGTTTGATGTTGACGCTAGAAGGATTTCCATTCGTCACTGTGAATATTAATGAATATCACTCTGAATGTTCTGGCAAGACCATAAAGATATTGCGTAGAAACCTGAAACGAGTTTGAATCAATTCAGAATCAAACCACTGTTGCTTTTCAGTTTTGCACATGTTCAATTCATAAAGAATCTTGCATATGACCTACCGCAGTGCTGTTTGATGTTAACACTGGAAGGATTTACACTCATCATTGTGAATACTAAATAGTATCACTCTGAGTGTTCTAGCAATATCACAAGGATATAGCGTAGGACTCTCTTGATCTTCATCCGTGTGTCCTAACGAGATTTGATTGATCTCTTGGCTCTAGACTCGATTTGTGCACTTTTAGTGGTCGGAGGCTGGCGCAGATGCCACCTATTCAATATCAACTATCTCGGAGTGAGAAAGTCAATAGAAATCGTGTTGATCTCTGTGACAGTAAAACAAACTTCTTTTGAAAGAAGTCTGAGTAGCTAGAAAAGGGTTGTGCTTCACATCACTGGGTCCATGATGAGTTTGTCTTCATGATGAGTTGACCCGGTTTCTGCCTAAGTTTTATGGTGGGCTTCTTTCTTTAGAACCTTTATCCTTACATTTCTTTTTCATTCTTCAACCCCTTCAATGCTTACCAAGAAATCATTAATAGCACCTTGTTGTGATTGTTCCAGTGCTATCATCAGTACTTAGTCGGCATTCAGCTTCGTTCACATTCTACTCCATCTTTCCTAAGGACTTCTAATAATCTATTGGATTGTCCCTGGGAAGATCCCTCCGGTTCTGGTTGGATCATAGGACTTAAACCTAACCACCCTTTTGACACCAATAACGTCGTGAATTTAAAGATGTTGTGGGTATTTGATCGTAACCATGAAAACCACTTTAAATTCTAACAAAGTGTTTGAAAAACATTTAACACCTTGCTAGTTTTGTCGTTTCAGAAATGCTCCCCCTTCACATGTGCATCGATAATCGAAAGTGTTTCGCACATGTAGGTAAGAGTTAAAGTGCTTGAGTCTTATATAAGATTACATTTTAATCACATTTTCTACCCTATCTCTAATATATAAAATCTTTTGATATTAGAGATACCAAATTTGATTAAAATATATTTTGAAAAATAGTCTTGAAAATCTTCGGGAGAAAGATGTGAAAATCTTTTGCATGAAGTTGAATTGCTCCCCCTCAAAAATTGATCCAATGGAATTGTCATTACGAGGATGTGATCCACATTTCTCTTTTTGAGGATGGGAGTTGTTGAACACACAATTTTTGAAAGATTTTGAATAATCATTGAAAAATTCTTGAAAAAATTGTGTTCAACGCTTTTTGAAAAATCCTATTTCTTTTTGTCGAAGAGGTTTTTCTAGAGCATAAACTTGAGTTCATAGACTTTGAATGTCTTGACGAATCCACTCAAGTGTAAGAAGATTGAACTTCTTTTGCTAAGGGTAAGAGTACTAAATCGCACACTCCCCGTGAAGATAGTTTCGGGTTGCAATCTGAAAGTGATTACAAACCATTGTGTTGAGCTCAAAACGTTGAATGTTTTGTGACAAGCTCAACCCAAGATAGATTGCTCTACCCGTTGTTGGAAATATTGTCCAAAATAGACAAGTTCCTTTTGAAAAGATAGAAATGACATGTTTTGAAAAATATTTACAACTTTCATTCGAGCTTTATGTACACACCCGTGTCGTTATTGAGCGACATTTCTAGGTACATCCATATTATCGATACTGAAAGACATGTCGAGAAGAATATTTTTGGATTATCAAAGATTTTTTATTTTTGTGTTTGTCTTTTTCATTAATATTTACAAGTAGATGTTTGATAGGTGAATCAAGCAGGCTTCTTTGCTAGAACCTCCAGTTTTGCAGGAGTCAAACATCTCATACCAATTTGCCTAACTAGATACACAAACCTCTTTTTCGAAAGAGATTTTGTAAACAAGTCAGCTAATTGGTAATCAGTTCTAACAAAGTATAATTCAACAATACCTCTTTCAACTTGTTCCTTAATGAAGTGATATCTGACATCGATGTGCTTCGTGCGGGAATGCTGAACCGGATTGCAGGAGATGGCTATGGCCGACTTTGAGTCACAGTACATAGGTACTTTATCAAAATGGAAGCCATAATCCGTGAGTTGTGTTCTCATCCAAAGAACTTAAGCACAACACGCAGATAGAGACACATACTCCGCTTCAGCTGATGAAAGTGACGTGCAATCCTGCTTCTTGGAAGACCTTCCCACAAGCTTGTCTTGACCTAGAAATTGTGCACCACCAGAAGTACTTTTACGTGTATCAAGACACCTTGCATGATCAGAATCTGAATAGGCCGTTAGAAAGAAACCGGTTTCTCTCAGATACCAGAGTCCCATGTGAATGGTATTCTTAAGGTACCGAAAGATCCGTTTAACCTCCTTGAGGTGCTTTTCAGCGGGTCTTGCTTGATATCGTGCACAATAGCATGTAGCATGATGTATATCAGGTCTGCTCACTGTCAAGTACATGAGGGACCCGATCATGGAACGATATCTCGTTTGATCTATGGGTAATCCCTCCAAATCAGCATATAGGGATGTGGTTGATAATGGTGTCCCAACGGGGTCACATGATGTCATACCATGCTTTTTGATTATCTCTTGACAATACTTAGCTTGGTTAATGAAGATACCACTTGGGGATTGGTGAACTTGAATTCCTAGAAAGAATTTTAGTTCACCCATCATAGACATTTCAAATCTGCTGTGCATTACTTTTTCAAACCATTTTGAAAGTTTTGGGTTTGTAGACCCGCAAATAATGTCATCAACATAAATCTGCACAAGCAAAATGTCATCCCCATATTTATAAGTGAACAAAGTTAGATCAATGGAACCTTTTGAGAAACCTTTGGAGACCAGAAATTTCGAGAGCTCGTCGTACCATGCCCTTGGAGCTTGCTTGAGTCCATAAAGTGCTTTGTGGAGACGATACACCTTGTTAGGATAATGAGGATTGACGAATCCTTCCGGCTGTGTGACATAGACTTCTTCCTTCAAAGGACCGTTAAGAAACGCCGTCTTTACGTCCATTTGATAGACAATGAATCCCTTATGTGCATCATAAGCAAGAAAAATCCTGACCGCTTCCATTCGAGCTACTGGTGCAAATGATTCTTCGAAATCAATACCCTCTTTCTGTCCATACCCTTTAGCCACTAGCCTAGATTTATTCTTGATGATCGTGTTTTCTTCATCCATCTTGTTTTTCCAGATCCATCGAAGATTTAATGGTGTTACATCGTATGGTCTGTCAACAAGTTCCCAGACTATAAGTCTTTCAAATTGTTGAAGTTCATCCGTCATCGATTCAATCCAAGCATGATCAGCTAAGGCTTCTTTGATGTTTTTCGGTTCAGCTGAACTCACGGCGAGTGCGAACATACAAACATCGCCATCAGTGTGAAGCTGTCGTCTTGTACGAACGGGCTGTGAAGGGTTTCCAATTACATGAACCAAAGGATGATCTCGGGTCCAATGATGTGTTGAAGGATGTCGTTGATAGAACGTATGCATATTTGACGGATCAACATGGCGAGTAGAAGACTCTCCAGTTTCGTGTACCGGTGTACCGAATGGGTTGATAAATTCGTCTTCGTCAGATAATGCATTGTCTGCTTGATTTGTGTTCTCTGGAGCAATGACAGTAGTTGTGGATGTTGTAGGATCGAGTGTTGTAGTGATATTCCGAGGAGGTAAATCTGCAGCAACCCGTGTTGAAGTAGATGAAGTTGTATCCGGTTGTTGACGATGATCGGTATCATCATTCTTATCATGAGTGACAGCGGAAGACTTCGATACAACTTTTTTCTCCCCCGTGAAATATTCATCATACATTGGTCCATATAACATTTCCAACTCTTCAATTGTCGTGTCTACTGTCATATCAGCTCTAGGAACATTTTCTGGAACCAGCGTTGAACTTGACGGTTCATTGCTGTGGTTTTGAGTTTCGAGTTCCGTGCGGTTGTGAACGGAAGTCGTTTGTTGTTGTGGATCGGGACTTAAACTATTTTGTTCAAGTGCCATTTCTTGTAATTCATCAAATCGGATGTGAATAGTCTCGACTATCAATTTTGTTCTCTTGTTGTACACTCTATATCCATTAGACTGAGTTGCATATCCCACAAGAATACATGCATCACCTTTTTCTTTCATCTTATCCAAATTTTCACCATCTCGTATAATGTAACAAGTACATCCAAAAACATGAAGGTGTTTGAGTGAAGGTTTTCGATCATGAATTATGTGATATGGTGTCTTTTCGTGTCTTGGGATAATTAAGGATCGGTTTTGTGTGTCGCATGCGGTTGACACGGATTCGGCCCAAAAATATAGTGGAAGTTTTGAAGCGGATAATAATGTTCGAGCAGCTTCAACCAAAGTACGGTTTCGTCTTTCAACAACGCCGTTTTGTTCGGGTGTTCGAGCAATAGATGTTTCATGTTCAATCCCTTCGGCTTCAAAATACTTTCTCAGATTTGAATTCAAAAATTCTGTACCTCGGTCAGTACGAACCACTTTAACTTGAGCTTGAAGACCACGTTGTATCAATTTAAGGAAGCTGATGAGAACGTCGGGTGTTTCATCCTTGGACCTCAAGAAGTGAGTCCATGTGTACCTTGAGTAATCATCGACTATTACCAGAATATATTTCTTACCATTGATACTCTGAACACGCATGGGACCACACAGATCTATATGAAGAAGATCTAACCGTCCTTTTGAGCTTGGTGTGGTTTTTGTTTTGAAGCTACTTCGTTTAGCTTTACAAAGTTCACAAGAAGAACAAAGATGATCTTTTACGAATTTCAAGCTTGGAAGGCCTCTCACAATATCTTTCTTGGAAAGCAAGTTAATGGTATCAAAGTTGAGATGAGAAAGACGTTGATGCCATAACCATGCCTGAGTCGTTGAAGCTTTAGCCATGAAGCAAATTGGAGTAGATGAAGTTGTGTCTTGAAGTGAAATTATGTAAAGATCAGTACCCCGTGTACCGGTAAGTAAGTCATTCCCATCATAATCACGAACAAAACATGTCTTCTTTCTGAAAGCAACCTCCAAATCCGCATCACAGAATTGACCAACCGAGAAAAGATTGTGATTGAGCCCTTCGACGTAGTATACCCTTTTAATCGTGATATTCCCCTGAACCAAATCTCCATATCCTAGGATCGGTGCAAATTGATCATTTCCGAATCGGACCGTACCCAGGAACTTCTCCACGAAGTTAATTAGAAGCTTGAGATTCACCGTCATGTGCTTCGTGCATCCGGAGTCCAGTATGAAGAGAATTATTTGTATCACCTGCAGAAGAGTTAGAACACGATGGAGCATTTGCTAAATTGGATACCATAGTATTTGTGATAATAGAATCATTGGTGTCCTTAGCAACATTTAAAGGCATACTAACACTCGTAGTCACATTTTCTGTCCTAACTTTAGGCATCCATTTATATCCGGGAGGACATTGATTAGCAAACCACTATTTCCAAGACTTACTAGCAGACTCATATAATTCCTTAATTTTTCTTCTAGGGTTCTTAGTGGTGGAGTCTGATGCATTACTTTTCTTAGTGGGGGTCGCACCAGAATGGTTCACTTTGCGTTTGGGTTTACTAGCTCTAATAGGCATTGCAACTTGCTTCTTAGTTCTAGTATCTACGCCTTTGACTTTATTTATAGCACACATATAATGATTAGCATTAGCACACTTTCCACATTTGACACAAACAAATTTCACATTCATAGCATTCAAATCATTCACAGCATTCAAATCGTCATTACATGCGATTACATACTTTTTATTCTTAGAAACGTTCAAATTCCTAGGGTGTTCGTCTACTTCCTGCATCTCCCCTTGATTCTTGTGTTTCCAGACCTTATCATTCACTTGAGTGCGCTTAAGCTGAGGCCAGCTAACACTAGTAGTGGAAACTATTCCTGTAGTAGAAGACACACGAATATTAGTGTTTCTAGAAGTCTGAGGCGATTGAGTAACTTTGTTTGTGGGCTTAGTGGGCATTCTATAAATCCCTGGTTTAATCACATTATTGTGCTTAACTCTTGGTGCTATAGGATTCCGTATGGGTTGAGCTTGTGGTAACCTTTCCTTTCCATCCATCTTGGGGGCAAACACAGGTTTTGCAAACGAGGAATTAGATAAAGCAGATGGTTTTCCCAAGATAGAGCATCTTTTCTCTTTAGAGGCATTGGGTTGTCTAACAACATTTTTCTTAATGCTAGGTTCCACAATTTTCCCACCCATTTTAGCAATGAGTTTCTGCAACTCTGCTATCGCTCTGTCCCTGTCTTGTAACTGAGCTTTCAACCCTTTAATTTCCAAATTCTGTTCATTCATTTCTCGAAATGTTTGGGAAAGTTTTTCTTGCAATTTATTATCGTGTGGAAAACTACCAACGTCTTTTTGCAAAGCAAGTTCAAGTGAATGACAATGTTTTTGAAGGAAATTATTTTGTGTTGAAGTAACTCAAAAGCCTTTCTGTCAACATTTTCTTTAAGTTTCGAAAGCTCAATTTCAAGACGTTCACATTCTTTGCTTTTATCAAGATATTGGCATGCAACTTCAGAATATTCATCAGTATCAGCACAAGATGTAAAATAAGCACACATAACATCGTTAGAAACACATTCTTGCAATAGTAAATCATATTCATCTGAAAAATCAGTCTTCTCCATTTGAAGATCTTCAATGTGTTTCTCAAGAGATTCAACATATTTTAAATCATCATACATTTCAGTCCGAATGAACTCCTCAATTTGAAGAACAGTTTCTTTAATCAACGCCGTGTTAGGAATTAAGAGTTCTTTCACAAGCAAGGTAATATCTTGAGGAATCAGACGTGTCCACTCAGCATTTTCACGTTTTGCCCAGTCTCTTTCAACAATAGATTTAACATTATCTATGTGGTGTTTAAGAATACCTAATGTTTTCCTACTCTTGCTTTTAGATTCATCTAGAGGGAGGTAGTTTATATATTTGTAAACATTAGATTTCTTAGGGGCAAATGCTTTCTTCTATTGAATTCTCTTTTGTTTGCATTCTAGGAACACTTCCTCACGAGTTTTCTGAGTTTGTTTGTTGAACAGGCCATAAAGACTATTCTCATAAGCATAATTATATGGTTTCACAAACTCCTTATTAACAAGTGGTTGACTATCATCATCCCAAAGGGCAGTCTCTTCACTATTGGCACTAACAGGCATGCAATCAAGATCTGTCCTTTCAGTCTCATCAAGATAAAGATGCGGGTTCGCAGCTTGAGCTTTGGCAAGGTACTCAGGACTTGCAAAGCTAGCTTGACCCTTAAACATCGAAGGAGGTGCCAACATTCTCACAGATTGAATAGAATCATGCGTTTTATAAACAACCTTCTTCAAAAATTCGACTTGTGCTTCTAATTTCGTTACCTTTTCAGTTTCTTTATCATATCTACTTTTGAAGTCTTGTTTTAACGCATCTACCTCTTGTTTCTTATCCTCAAGAATTTTAGCAGAATCTGTAGTGGTCATAGAGAGCTTTTGTTCAAGTTCATTAACTTTGGTATTGGCAAGGTACGTTTTTTGACGTTCATCCATTAAGAAAACATTATATTGACGCTTCTCTTTGACTAATAACTCAAGAGTGGTATTATATTTGTTTTCAAAATCGTCCTTTTGACTTTTTAACGCACTTCCCTTGTACCCCTCAAGCTCTTTGGTTTTCTGAAGGAGCTCATCTCTATAGTTTTCAGTGATCTCAGTAGATTTGATAAGAGCAGCTTTGCATTCTTCAAAACTTTGAGTGAGCCTAGCGTTTTCCTTCTTTAATTGCTTTTGACTCTTTTTATTTTTAGTGACATCTTTTTGTAAAGTAGCAATTAAATTAGCAAGCACAATACGTTCCTCTTCATCATATTCATTTGCATGTTGATCATCCTCAGACTCATTATTGCACATGTCTGATGAATCGGGTGTGGTATTGCTATCAACCGTTTCCATCATACATGTGTCATTAATGGCATTGGGTAGATCACTATGCTCAGGAATATCACCAAACACATTATATTCATCAGTAGTGTGTACCTTATCGAGTGGCTCAGTGTCAAAGATAGGGCCATTGTCATCTTCAGTGACTTTGAGAACTTCTTCAACCTTTGCCATGTACGAGTAATGTGCATAGAGCTCTTGATCAGAATCTTCATCATCAGTATCATCAAGCATTGCTCCTTCCTCAGCTGACAATTTAACCCCTGCTTCCATTTTCTTGCATAACAGCATCTTTTCCTTGTGATAGACGAAGTCTCTAACCCTTTTCGGCTTCCTACATTCCTTTGCCATATGCCCATATCCTTGGCAATTAAAACATTGAATCCCACTCTGCTGAACCACTTGACTTCCAACAGTTTCCCTATTCCCAGTAGCAGCAGCAATCCTCTGAGTATCATACTTGGCAGTTTGTCGATCATACCTTGTAGAACCCTCAACATGTGTTGGATTATGTCGATCATACCTAGAAGGACTTTCACCACGTCGGCGTGTGTCATACCTTGGAGGACTCTCAACATATCGGTTCTTTGTGTTAGATGAAGTATGAAGATTGTTGTTGGTGGGTTTGTAGATTTTCTTGTAAGTATTCATTATGTAAGCAATTTGTTGTTTCATCTCTCGGTTCTTTTGAGCTTGGTCTTCATCACTATCTTCTTCAGATGATGACTCAGATGGTGGTGATGGTGCTCTTGGCAGTTTACCTCGAGATCTTGTGGATGATGAAGACTTAGATGATGTGGAATATCGTGGTGAAGATGATGTAGTGGAGTATAGCTTAGGAGAACGAGAGTGATGATCTTGAACATGTTGTGTAGTAGTCACTAAAGCAAGTGGATTAGCCGTCTTGGCAACACGTTCAGTTTGAATCTCATTTGCTTCATTCTGAAATTGCTTCAAGATGTCAAAGAGTCGATGATATGAGACCTCGTCCAACTTTTCTTGTTGTTTCACCAAAGTGACGAAGCGTGTCCACTCGGGTTGAAGTTGTTGAAGAAATTGAACATTGACTTGCATGGTAGAGACTTGCAGATTATTTCTTGTCATGTCATTCATCATCTTATAAAACCTGGAGTAGTAAGAGTCAATTGATTCTCCATCCATTGAAGTAAACTTGCCAAAATTCCAAAACAAGTTTGTTTTGACATCTTGTTTGTTGAGTGATTCTCCTTGTTGCAAGCGTTCAATCGTAGTCAACATTTCATGTGCTGTCGGGCATGCATCAACCGTGGAGTAAATATCATCTCCAATCTCACTTAAAACCATATAGATGGCTTCCTTCTCCGCCTCATGCCAAGCACAATTTTCAGGTGTGAGATCGGCTCTTGTTTCATCACGTTCACTTGCAGGTATTGGATTAGTAGTATCTGTGGCTGCTCTTGGAGGAATTGAGATCTTCTTGAATATATATGGTCCATGAGTAATACATTTCCTCAAGGCATCACCATTGGGTCTTGTGTCAAGGTATCGCATGAACGTGATTGCCATTGAGCATACCGACCAGATACAAGCATTGGTGGTCTCTCTTTGTTACCCGCCACCATTATGTTGTTGTTCGTCACACGATATTCGGCAGTAGAATCCATCTCAATATTCTCTGAAATGATGAAGTGAATATGGCTCTTAAGTAGATTTGTTGTGATTGTTGTTGTGGTTTAAATTCCGAAAATTGCAATTTTTCTCCAGTCCGACAATAAATTCACCAGTCCGACAAAACGGTAGACCAAAAATTTTGTAATCGCCAAATTTTGAAATCGAGCTAGAAATGTCCTAAAACTAGTATGGAAAAAATTTGAATTTACTAGACGATAAATTTTTAACTCTTTTTTTTTTATCTTCGTGTAAACGATATTCCGAAACTAGTCTAGATGGTGGCTAAGTCTAAAAAATACTCGAACAAAATTGAGCTAGACAGATCTCAATATCCCATCGCAATGTTGTCTCATCGCAATGTTGTCCCATCGCAATGTCTGTCGCAATGTCTGTCGCAATGTCCTATCGCAATGACCCCTGTCGCAATGACCCCTGTCGCAATGACCATGTCGCAATAATGAATCGCAATCTCAATCGGAATATCCAATCGCAATCTCAGTCGTAATATCCAATCGCAATAACAGCCAATCGGAATCTTCAATCGTAATATTCAATCGCAATGTTCAATCGCAATGACGCCAATCGCAATCTCAATCTGAATGTGGATCGCAAAGTGAAACCCTTTTCCTTTGCGATGGTGGCCAATCACAATAAGGGTATTTTTCCGAAATTTTAGGCCAAAAAATGAGATTTTTACCAAGAAAAACGTGATTTTAACCAATCCAAAGCAACCAAATCGCTACCACAACTATGTAGGAGATTTAGATCAAGATTTAGAGCATGGAAAAACACAAAAAAATGAATTCGTGAAGTGAAAGAAAGATTAAAACGTGCGAATCAACTAAAAACACCACAACCAATCACAAAAACTACCCCATGGCGATTCCAATTGTTGTCTATAATAGCACGAATTCAAGAAAGAAAGGTAGATATGAGATGAATTTTAGAGAGAGAAAGTAGTGAGAGAAAGTAGAGAGAAGGAGAGGATTAACTTTGGGAATATTAGATTAGAAGTGAGAAAAATGAACAACCAACCCTCCTAACATGCTAGGAGGGTAGTATATATAGTCCACCCACATGCGGGCTTTAATGGACTATATATTGGGCCGGGCTTGTCTTTTGGACTTTAATTAGTTTAAATCCAAGCCCGTAAAACACGACTAATTAACTACTTATTACAACGTTCTAACTAATGTTACAATAATAACCTATGACCGAGCATTCTTGTTTGACTCAATATTTTGAGGCTAATAGGGTAAATATGTACTTGAGACTTTTGTGATCGGTGAAGATATCACACGACTCACCGTATAAATAATGACTCCAGATTTTAAGGGCGAAAACAACTGCTGCGAGCTCTAGATCATGAGTAGGATAATTTTCTCATACGGCTTCAGTTGACGCGAAGCATAGGCAATGACTTTCCCATACTGCATAAGAACACAACCTAAGCCCTTTCCTGAAGCGTCACTGTAAATCTGATAACCACCTGTACCGGATGGAAGAGTAAGTATCGGTGCTGAGATCAATCGATGCTTGAGTTCCTCAAAACTCTTTTCTCTCTCCTCGGTCCATATAAACTTCTCACCTTTTCGCATAAGTTGGGTCAATGGTAACGCCAAACGTGAGAAGTTTTCCACAAACCTGCGGTAATAACCCGCTAACCCAAGAAAACTACGTATCTCTGTGACAGATGTCGGTCTCGGCCATTTGGTGATTGCCTCCACCTTTGAAGGATCCATAGTGATTCCTTCTGCAGAAACAATATGACCTAGAAACGCCACTGTATTCAACCAAAACTCGCTCTTAGAAAATTTAGCGTAAAGCTTCTCTCGTCTGAGAATCTGCAAAACTGTACGGAGATGATCCTCATGTTCCTCTTTAGATTTGGAGAAAATAAGGATATCATCGATGAATTTCAATCACAAACTTGTCTAAGAATTCGTGAAAGACTCTGTTCATCAAGTCCATAAATACTACAGGCGCATTCGTGAGACCCAATGGCATAACAACAACTCGTAATGACCGTACCTCGTGCGAAAAGCAGTTTTGGATATATCCTGTTCTTTTACACGCAACTGGTGGTAGCCTGATCGTAGATCGATTTTTGAGAAGTGCTTGGCACCCTGAAGCTGATCGAATAAATCGTCAATATGAGGAAGTGGATAACGGTTACGAATAGTGAGCTTATTCAACTCACGGTAGTCAATACACAATCGCATACTACCATCCTCTTTTTGATAAACAAAACTGGCGCGCCCCAAGGTGACACGCTTGGATGAATGAAACCCCTTTCTAAAAGTTCCTGAAGCTGATCTTTTAGTTCCTTAAGCTCTACAGGAGCCATACGATAAGGAGCTTTAGATACTGGTTCTGCACCTGGAATGAAATCAATACCAAAATATACCTCTCGCATGGGAGGTAAGCCTGGGAGTTCCTCTAGAAAGACATCTGGAAAATCTGACACAACTAGCTGATCATGAATTGAAGGTGTCTCAAAAGTCGTGTCATGAACTATATCTAGGAAACCCTCACAACCATGGTATAGTAAAGTACGGGCCTGTAAAGCTGAAATAATCTGAACATGTTTTCCTGGTAGGAAGCCCCGGTGAATATACTCTGGTGTCTGGACATCACCAAAGATGACCGGTGAGCATGACAATCTATGGTGGCACGATGAACCGACAACCAATCCATACATTGAATAATATCGAATTCGCACATATCTAGAGGAAGGGCACTGACTGGACAGATTTTATCATCAAACTCAAGAGGGAGATCCTTATACACCTGGGTAATGAGTACATAGTCTCGCATAGGGGTAGTTATACTAAGTACACTGTCTAGTGGCGTAGGGGTCATGTTTATTCTAGCAGCATATGAAGTAGATATAACTGAGTGCGTGGCGCCTGTATCAAAAAGCACGCAGGCAGACTGTCCGTGTATAAACAAAATGCCAGTAATGGTACATGTGGTCTTATTTGCTTGCTCACGGGTAGTAGTGTAGACACGACCAGTAGTTGGTGGTATTGGTGGTGGTGGAGGTAAAATCTGAGGAATCTGGCCTGATGTACCGGCAACATCCCCGCTCTTGCAATCCCTCTTCAAATGGCCCGGTTGACCACACTTGTAACAACTACCCGTACCACGACAGCAAGGTCCCGGGTGTTTCTTCCCACATGTGATGCAAGTGGGATAAGAATACCCAATAGAAGCAGCTCTGGTTTGCTGAGAACCTGATTTACGAAGATAAACACGTGTCACGATTCTGATAACATAACTGAAATAAGGCTGTTTGGCTGAAATTTAAAATTACCAGAATTTGTCGGTCTTTAAAACTGCTGACCTCTGTTTTTTTGGTCACGCCCCTGTCCAGCATCTCTGTTGGAATATACAAAAAAATTTAAGATCTGTTTTACACGATAGTGTAGTATTTCTGGAGCTTAAAGAATCACCTGTAGTTGCCAAATGAGTTTGAGCTGCCGCGGTAGTTATCACCACCGCTCATCTTATCTGATCGATTACGGTCATAAGACTGACCGTGATTTCTGTTGTTCTGATGTGGAGTAGCCGATTGGGATCGGTCTCCTCCTCTGTGTCTGCAAGATTATAATTGGATAAGACATAACATATAAGTTGACAAGTAATAATCGGAGTTAAATTGTTTTAGTTTGTTAGATGAGATGTACCTCTTCTCAGGACGCTCTACATTCTCGAGCTCATCCCTCTCGAAAAGTATCTCAATATCACGAGCTGCATTAGCTACTTGTGACACATTAGTGAATGTGGCACTCACCAGCCTATCTGTAGTCCTAGAGTGAAGAGCCCAGCAAAATTGCTTCGCTTGCTCCTCTGCGGTACCCGCAGCCTCCCCTAAGAATCCAGCCATCCTGAGGTATCGGTGCATGAACTCTATACTGTTCTCGCCATGATTCTGACGAATGACGTGGAAGTCCCTCTTCAGTTTAGCTTGCTCAGCATGCGGGAAAAACTGGTCATAGAACATCGTCTTGAAACGTGCCCAGGTCAATGCAAGCTCCCAAGCATCTCCCCCATTGGACAGTTTCTGAGACCTCCACCAATGCAGAGCAGGACCCTCTAATTTGTAAACTACAAGCCTAACCTTGAAAGCATCACCACAACCCATAGCTCCAAAAATTTTCTCTACATGATAGATCCAGTCTTCCGCGTCAGTTGGAGCTACAGTCTGTTCAAAAAGTCGGGGTTTTTGTTTGTTAAAAAAATCTAGCCAAGTGGCTAAAGTGGCAGGTGGTGGAGCAGGAGGCTTGTTATTCTACTGAGGTCCATTTTGATATCCAGCTCGGATCTCATCATGAATTTGGGGTAACATGGCTTGTATAGCAGCCTGAACAGCAGTAGCAATAGCAGCTGCGTTAGGATCATTCTCGGTTTCGCGTCTGGGTGACATCTGAAATAACAGAGGATAAGTTGATAAAACTGTCAGAACCTAGAATAATAAATCTGAATATGCATAGTGTAGTTCATGAAGGCATAACCAACAAAATATGACATGAATACTGGTGAACGCCTATGGTCAGTTCACAAAATGACAATTTACTGAAACATAAATCTGACATGAGTAAGGATGAACGCCTATGGTCAGTTCATCTATACAAAATTTAAACGGGCAAGGGTAAACGCCTATGTTTAGTTCACCAAAACGAAAAGTTCGCTGAAAAGCACATGCGATTAAGTATGGCCAGTCCTGTACCAGCCGTTTACTTAATCAAAAATTTTGAAAATTCTAATGACAAAATATATGAGTAGCATGGAAGATAACGACGCCAAAATACAAGAAGTTCTTGGTGACTACCCACTAGTCACAGGTCAAGTTTTAGAGCCTACAGGTCGAACCTTGCGCTTTGATACCATAATTATAACACCCCACTTGGATAAATGGACCGTTACGTGTATTTATGGCGTGTCATCAAAGCATGCAAGGCAATGTATTAAACATTAACTGACCATACGAAAATACCAGAATCAAACATCGGTAGTCCAAACATAAGCTCAAAATATAAAGATTTAAATACTGAAAGAAAAGGACGAAACAGTGTACAAACAACCAAAGTAATGTAATGTGTGCATAAAATAAAGGAGTCTGGATAGCTCCCATCCAATGCACGTACTCTCTTAGAAGTCCTAAGATCGTCCCTGTGTACCTGCCGTTTGGAAACATGAAAGGAAACTACGGCTGAGCATAACGCTCAGTGAACGGATATAAAGCATGATAAGAATGTACTGAAAGAAATGGAATAAATGACAAACAATGAAGCTATGAGACTGATATGTAACATGTAATAGTACCCTGTATAAAATCTGAGAAACCTGGTTATAAATACTGAAACTGAATTATTAACTATTAAATCTGAAAACATGCATTTACTGTATTTTAATTGCCAGATCTTATATATGTCACGTGCTGTAACAACCGTGCATGAATAACTGGAGGGGTGACCTCGTTATGCTGTAGAGGGGTGACCTCTAAATACTGTGTTGGGTGGAGGGATCAGCTCCAATGTGAAGGATGTAGAGCACACACCACATTCACCCTGATAACTTGTAAAATGATAAGCCTAGGATGCATCCATACGCCCCACTAAACATACTGATAAAATGGCCAAACTGAACATGAGTGGGACGATGCAGGATATCACTCTCCTGCATGTGAGTCACGACACCGGTGCCTCTAGTGCCGTGGTTACGGTACTTCCGTAACTAGTACATAAACTGGTCATGCTTGTATATAATGCTCAGGCAACTTATTTAGTTTTTAACATGATTACTGATAAGCTTAAACACATACGGGGGAAAACATTTGGCTGCAGACGGGGAATCCTAATCATGCATAGAAAGGAAGTCCTTACTGAAAGGACGAAAAATCCGTACCTCGTGTCCAGTAACCGACCGAGATCAACTGACGGAAAGTCTACTCTGATTTCACGCGAGCTACATGAATAAGGGACGTGAATAAGTAAACTGATATTCGTTTATTTAATTTACGGATCTTATTGGCTTTTTCAATTATTTATTTTATTTCTATAAGTCTGTACGTATATTAGCTGATGACTCTGAATTTATATTAATCCTCTTAATATATATAACGACTCACTAATAATTATGATACAACGGGTTCTGACGTTATGTTAAGACTAAAATAAATTAACTCGTTAAAACATAAGATTTCTAAATTAGAAGTTTTAAAATATTATAATTCATAAAATTATACCCTTTTTAAATATTAAACCATTTTAATTTAACTCATTTAAAATACAATTTAATACATTTATAAAACAATTAATAAAAAGGTATAATATATAAATCCTCGTTTTATATGTTTAAACTATATCCTGCGCCTACCGAGATACCCCCATCTCGGTCGCACTAAACAAATCAACAAACTATAATTAAATCTGCCTATATGAATTTGCGACAGAATCTGAGTCACTAAATCTGTCGCTAAAAGCTGCCCTTTTAAAACTGCATATATAACAATTCTGCGACAGAAAAACTGTCGCTAATGTTATTTAATATTTCCTGTTTTTCTGTCCCATTTCTTCCCACTGATTAAGCACTTAGTTCCCACTGCTAGGTTACTATTTTCCCACTGTTTCAATAAACTAAACGCACCCTTATTTCTGGAACAGCCCGTTTGGGCTTGTTTTGAATGTTTTGACCGATCACAGCCCGAGCCGCCCCTGTGTGGGTCATGGCTAGGCAGAAAGATGAGGCCAACAAGACCTTATGGTCCCGGTTCAATAAGCCAACACCCCTTGACCATCATATGCTAAACGAACACACCCCTTTTTGGGGTTTCTGCCTTTGGTCGACCACCGCAGCCACCACCACGAGACTGTGATGTCTCGTTTGGATAGATCCAACCCAAACGACCCCCCTTTTTCGTTTCCTTTTTTTTATTTCATAAATTCGTGACAAAGAAAGTAAAAGAAACAAAAACATTGATTTACCTTATGATGGTTATAGATGAGAACGTGACTGAGATGATGGTATCAACAATCGCAGCTTTCTTTTCTTTTTTTTAAATAAAAACCCGGCGGCCAAGAACCCTAATCACCCTTTTTTTTCTTTTTTTTGTACGACTGTTATGGGAGAAGGGGTTAACCCCCGTTTCTTTTATGCAAGGGATGGGCTTATTCCCAATTTTCATTCTCTTTTTTTTTATAAACGAACCCGGCCTAAACTTGTTTTTAATTCTAATTTTTTTTAAACTTGTATATATAATTTCCCGCGTTTGTTTTCGTCAATAATTAATACGTAAATAGTTTAAATAATTAAACCGCGTATTTACAATTTCTGATTTAAATACGGGTTTTACAGTTGCATCTCTACATTCATAGCATCCAGCCATTTGTCAGATTCAGGATCTGCTAATGCAGCCTTGTAGTTAGTGGGTTCATTATGATCCCCTAACTCATGTTCCTCAGCGTCAATGTATAAACACATACGGTCAGGAGCACGCCTAGTCCTTGTAGACTTTCGAATGGGAGCTATATCACTTATAGGTTCATCAATTTCTTGATCATCCTCTTCATGATTGTTAGTGTTTTCAGAAGGATGTATATCTTCATCTTGAATTACTTCAAGATCTTCTATACTCCCACTTGCTTCTTGATTCATAAGATTTCTCTCTAGGAATTCAACATTACGAGCAACAATAACTTTGTTCTCGGGTGGTTAGTAGAAGGAGTAACCCATCATTTCCTTTAGGTATCCTACAAAGATACACTTAATAGATCAGGGCTCAAGTTTGTCCGGTTTGATAAGTGTGTCACGCTTAACAAGAGCCTCACATCCCCAGACCTTTAAGTAAGACAACTTAGGGGCTTGCCCATAACATACTTCGTATGGAGTCTTTTCAACCTTCTTAGTTGGAACCATATTAAGTATGCGCGCAGCAGACTCAAGAGCATAATCCCAAAAGGATTTTGGAAGAGTTGTTTGGTCCATCATGGAACGAACCATATCAAGTAGGGTTCTATTTCTCCTCTCGGCCACACCATTATGTTGTGGTGTATATGGAGGAGTTCTTTGGGAAACTATTCCATGTTCCTTAAGATGCTCCAGAAATTCACCTCCACGATCCGAACGTAGTGCCTTTATGGTTTTACCGAGTTGATTTTCTATTTCCTTTTGAAACGCCTTAAATGTTTCAAACACTTCATGTTTATGCTTTAGCAAGTAAACATAACCATAACGACTAAAGTCGTCAGTGAAAGTGACGAAGTAACTTGCACCTTGTCTTGACGCGGTTCTAAATGGACCACATACATCGGTGTGGATTAGTCCAAGTAGATCTTTAGCCCTCTCCACTTGATGTGAATAAGGTTTACGTGCCATCTTACCAGATAAACATGAAACACACTTGTCAAAGGAATCATCATCGTTTAAGCAATCCATCAGATTGTAATTGCTTAATGCGCTTTTTGCTTATGTGGCCAAGGCGACAATGCCATAACAATGTAGAGTCCAAATTAGATTTGGCAGCATACATAAAACTATTGTTTGCATTAGAATCACACATATCAATTTCATAAATACCATTACTATGAATAACACTAAAATAAAACATATTATTTTTAGAAACTGAAATACTTACATTATTCTCAAAACGATTAACAAAACCATCGTCATACAAACATGAAACTGAAACAATCCCTCTAGAAATAGAAGGTGCGTAATGACAATTATTCAAAATAACAACTAGTCCGCTAGGGAGAAATAATTGAAAAACACCAATGGCTTCAACAGCTGCACGATGACCATTGCCCACGTAAAGATTCAAAGCTCCTGGCTTCAACTTCTTACTTATCCTTAGACCCTGAGTAGTATTACAGATGTGAGTACCACAAGCAGTGTCATAAACCTAAGATTTATTAGGAAAAGTAAAGAGTTATATAGTGAAGATACCTGAAGTGGTAGCTCTTTGAGAGGACTTCTTTTTCTTCCACAACTCAGCGAGATACTCTGGACAATTTCTCTTCCAATGACCACTGTCACCGCATTGGTGACAAATGGAATCCTTAGCAGGATTCTCTCTCTTTGGTGGAGGGGGAATCTTGGTTCAGGGATTAAAGTTTACTACTTTCTTCCCTTTGCAATGATTCTTACCCTTCGCAACATTAGACGGTTTAGCCTTATGATTAGGCTTTTGGATCCTTCCCGCCCTAATAGCATTAATGGTATTGGTGTTAGCGGGTGCAACCTTCTTTGGCAACGTTTTCTCATGTAGCTTTAGCATGGCATGTAATTCTGGTATTGTATTCCCCAGGCCATGCATATTGTAATCTTACACGAACCTATCATAATCCTTGTTCAGTGAGGCTAAAATTAGGCTAACTGCAAGTTTCAATGACAAGGGGTGACCCAAACATTCCAAATTCTCTATGTAGCCCTTCATCTTTAAGACATAGGAGCTCACAGATTGTCCATCCTCATGTTTACACACGTGAAAGGCACGTGCAACATCAAGGAGTTCTTGATCAGCTTGTTCAATGAACATAGTTTTCAATTCTTCCATCATTCACCATGCGCCATGACCCTCCAAAATTTTTTGGAGTTCAGGGGACATAGTCATTAGCATAAGGCGGGCGATTTCTCTAGATCTTTTGACCCAAGTTGGATGTAAATCCGGGTCTTGCTCTTGGCCAAAGTGACCATGAGGCAGAACTTCTGGTTGATCAGGAATAGGTTGCTCAAGGTATTGAACCAAGTCATCGGTTTCGAGCTCTATCCTAAGAGCACGATACCAATCAACGAAGTTATTTTCAGTCAACTTCATCTTTTCAAGGAATGACTTAACAACCGTGCTACTTAAGCAAGAGTTTTGATTATTATTCATCTACAAAATAAAAGTTCAACGATTAGTATTTTCGATAATTACATTCTCAAATAATTAACTACCTAATAAATCATTATGAGACTAAGATCCTTGCTTGCACTCCCACTTAATATTAGAGGTCCGACCGTCTAGTATCAAGTAGGGCAAGAGGTAAGCGACGAGCGTTAATTGCATTACAAGTGCAACTCTTAGATTTATGAGACGATTCATGAAGTTTATTTGTTGTAGAGTGTTTGAATGGGATGTTCTCACAACTCTTTCGAGTACCACTAAATATATCAAAACAAACTTGTTCTACACGTAATAAAGTCATGAGTATGTTTCATCTCATCTTATGTCTCGGGTTCCGAATCTAACCGGGAACTCGACTTAAGTCGTACCAATTTGAAGCATGCAATGATTGGCAAAGGTCTGACCAATGACACAGATCGCCTCGGGTATGTAATTCATCCTAGGTCTGACCAAATGACGAAAGTCAACTACAAGTGCTTCTAAATTGGATGGCATAGACTTAAAAATTTAAATAGGTATCACATAAGTTTAGAAAAAAATGTCAAAGTGTGTAAAAGAATGCATGCAATTCATTCTTTTAGCACAAGTTAAGAAAAGAATTTATTAACTTTTTGGTTTAGGCGTGTTTTACCATGTGAAAAGATTAAAGAAAGATCAAACCCTATATCATACTCTTCATGCGCCTGAAGGTGCAAGTGCTTGGGATAATTACCCCATAAGTGCCGAACACCTATGGAACACGGGAGAAGATTAAAGATCCTTCAAACCCTAGATAGCTCGACTAGAGCACGTAGTGCAATAGCAAGTCCATCATTAGTAAAAACATAAAACGGTGTTGTAATTTTAAGTATTGTAAACCAATTAATTTTGCAAATCACGTCATTGAGAAGATAGTTTATAAGCCATCATTATGGTATGTAAGCCCAACTCGAGTGACAATATGATTTCGCAAAATAATTAGAATACAATAAAACCAAGTTTCATAGAACTTATGTCAATATTAAGATTTGTTCAAAAATCAGGATTTTAACAAATAAACACATAGCCGATTCGCAAGGAAAATATGGTGTATTAATATGACATAATTTTAAAGCTAGTTTCGATATAAGTAGAATATGTTTTTATGATTCCTAGAATCTTGAATATTACGTTTTGCAATTCATAATGGAAAACAAATAAGCACATAAAAACATACTAGAAGGGGGTAGAAGCAGAAGACAGACTCTATATGAAAGCGATAAATCATATAAGATCCAAGTCTTGAATGAGTCTTCCCCAAATTGAGGACCAAAGACCCTCATCAAGTTTTCGAGCAAGGTACTTGATGACGTGCAAAGTATCACAAAAGTGAGATGCAAAGGTCTTTGACGGATAAACAAAAACAAACGTAATTATTAATCGGTTTAATTTTAACCTACCCACTTTTAATAGATCTAGATCAAGATTAAAACTTTATGACAAGTATGCATGTAATTGTCATAAAAACATAAATAAAAGAGATTTTAAAGCGAAGCAAGCGTGTTTTATTCTATGTGTAACCCATGAATGCCATACGATTTGACTCGTGATGCCACTGTTGGGATTTTGAAACTAGTTAAACCATTAACTACGAGTACACAGCGGAATGGATCTAGTACAAACAATCATGATTAACACATAATAAAAACAATTTTAAAACCAACCTTAAATTAATTAAATAAATCAATTAATGATCTCGATCTTGAAGCTATAACGGTAAAGTAACCGCCCTCTAACGATTGCTCACACGACACATCAAACGAACACACCACGATGCTAGTGGTAACTTCACTTTAATAGATCTTGCAACTAAAAACCCTAGATCCGAAACCCTAAGTAGGATTACCTAAGGATCGGTTTTGTAGACGCTACAAGACTCTTGGAAAAAATCACCAAAAACCCTAATTGGGGTTTATAACTAGTCGAACCACAAGGGGAGAGTAAAACCTAGATCTAGAGATCTAGAGTTTAGTTATAAAGCTTAAGACTTTATAAGAAAACCACCAAAGATGATAGATATTATAAAGGCTAAACCTTTTATGTGATTTTAGGTTAAAGGAAAATTTTGTATGGTTTTGGTGTTGTGTGTGGGTCGATCGGACGCAAGGCACAAAGAGGGAGAGACAAAAATTATGAGAGGTATGGGATTGTATTTATACTAATCCCACCTCCTCAAAATTCCTTGGTCCATACTCCAAGAAAACCGATTAAGGAAAAGATTTCCTTAATCAAATATTCTTGAATATTTACATACCAAAAACTATAACCAAAAATATTCTAGAACCCCCTTGTGGGTATAATCGGCCGATTAGGCCTAGGGGTGTTCTAGAAGTCGTTTTCCTTCCAAATTTAAATAACGCGCTCGTATCAAATTAATTAAATACCGTTAATTTATTTAACCACCGTTAATTAAATAAAACGTGAAGTTTTTATTAAACATTTAATAAATAAATGATAAACGTGTGTTCTTTGTATTGAGTGTGTGCCCCCGATAGGCTCACGCATTTACCGATGGCTAGACGATCGCATATCTCAACAACACACACACTTCACACATCGTTCTCTGGGCACGTGTAAAACCCGTAAAAATAAGGTCATAATTTAATTCTATTTTCAACTATTTTGAAGTATTTTATAACGTTAAATATTATTATGTTTAACGGTTTAAGTTGAAACCGATATTAAATATTATATTTTAATATTTTGACGAGCAACGAGGACTACTAGTGATCGCGATACCGACGGATGCCTAAAATTTTATATTTTATTATCGATCGTTTCGATATTTAATATTTTCGACGATATCATTTTAATTACGTATCGAGTCGTTATATTATTATTTTTCGTGTGCGTTTAAACTTTTAAGTATTTTTACGAAACCCGAGTCCCTTAAATATTTATAAAATTGACTTTTAGTCATTTCCCGCTTTTTAACTATTTTATTATATTTTGGACCAAAACGATCACAAATTGGCAAAAACTACCATAACCTTACACTATATATATGTTTTCCACTAACACAATTCATTTAAAAAAATTCATTAAAACAAAAACACCATCTTTCTTCTTTCTTTTCCATTTTGGCCTACACCACCACCATCCATTCCATCAATTTTTTTTTTGATGATCAACTATGATCCATCCAAAAACAAAACAAGTCCCATTCCTATTTTTGAAAGGTTATTCTAATGATACCATTTTTACTTACATGCATTGAGTTTTGAATTTTGATAAAAAAAAAACTAGGCTTGTTAGGTGGTGATTTTGATCATGCATGTGTTAGAGATGATGATCAAATGATGTTTATGTAATGTTTTGGTTAAAAAGTTGAATTTTAATTTTTGGGTTTTTGATTTTGATGATGATACAAGTGTTAGGATTGGTTTATGGTGATGTTAGGATGTTAGAATGATGATAAAAGTTGTTGGTTTTGATCAAAAACTTGATTTTGTAAGAGATTTTTATAGTCAATTTTAGGCAGTAGGTTTGAGGCCATTTTCGAGGGTCTTAAGTCTGAATATAGGACGATATGATGGGATTATGTTGTAGAGAATTTCGTTAGCTTCGATTTGATATAAAGTAGGCCTTCCAACTCCAAACGAGGTGGAAGTTACACTAGTTTGATTTTCGTGTACCGGGAGACGAGTGTTGACACAATCCGAAAATTGTTGTCGATATTTGGATCGAATCTCGGGGACTATAAAATGAGTTTCAAAATGATTCAAGGGCTGTTCTCAGGCTCCAATTTAAGCATTTTGAGTCTATTTTTAGAATCAAGTGGCGGTTTTACAAATGGAGTTGTTTAGAATGGTCAAAATGGTTTCGTAAGTCAAGGTCGCTAAACTGTCCGGATTTTGTAATTCAAAGATGAGTCGGGCAGGGAACTTTAGAAGTAAAATCTTTTGATGGGCTCTTGGGAGGACTTTCTACATATAGTAAGTGAGTTCTCTGAGTAGTATCATAAAAAGTTGATATGTCTAAGTGTGGGAAAACGGCTTGGACATTTGGTATGTTCCGGCAGATTTTTATTAAAGGCGTAGAATAATAAAATGAATATATAGGATAGTGTAATAGTATCACTTGTATCGTTTTCTCTCGATTTTGTCGTGATTTTATGAGTCGAGTTTTATATTCTTATGTATGGGTTATTTCTCGAGTCTATTATTAATGAACGCACCTCATTTGATAGGTTGCGGTTCTCGTGTTTGAAAAGCATCATCTATCGTCGGCAATCGTCTCATTACCACTATCGGCTAAGGTGAGTCTATAGCCTCGCTTTATACTAGTTATTAAATGATTTTAAACCCGCGAGGGGGAATACATGTTTTTATAAACTTAGAACACAAGATTTTTATGGTATGCTTTGTCCCTCTATGAATGGACCCGTGGTTGCCTTTAAATTGCATTAAGTGATTGCCTTTGTTAAAACCTCAATTATGGACCGTTAATTAACCTATGATGGGTTAACCGCTAGTACAATTAATAGATCTATGGGGGAAGCCGCCCCGGTTCAGTTTTTGTGGACTTGTCATAGAAGCTTAGGCCCGACCTCCACACTGTTTGAGCATATTGTATTGAGAAGTCAGGTATACGACAATGTACCAATAATCTGGAGGTAACCGACAATTAATAAATCTCTCGTCTTATTAGACTGATATGGGAGTGTCTAAGGGCTCGGTTCCATGAGCTTATTGCAATTTATGCTATATACAATTATCATTGTTGATGCAAATTATTATTTGATGCTTATAAGCATGCCACAAACTTATAATCTTTGCTTGTGTTCAAATTGATTTCATAAACCTATAGATTCACTCGGCATTTTTGCTGATTCTCACATGTATTTCAGGTAATCAAGAAGTGGAAGCTTGGAGGTCACGGGGAATGAAGTTGTGCACTGCTTTTGTTGTTCAAACTCTTTGATTTATTTATCGTTCCATTTTTAAAACAAACTAATATGTTGTTTTAACTTATCTTTTGGTAACGATTACTTGGGACTACGCTACTCTGACAAATGTTTTAGGAACGATAAATCTAAAACGTCTCTTTTCGAGTCGTTCTTTATAAATTATGTGTTGTTGTATCATTGTTTAGCACCCAAAGATGTATTCCGCTGCGTTTAAATTTGGGGGTGTTAGAGATTGGTACCAGAGCCATGAGTTATAGAGAACTAGGTCTTTTTCTAAAAACCTAAACTATAACTGTCGGTTTTATTTTTCAAAGAGTCGGTGCACATGATTTCGCGTGACTTCAGGTTCAAGCTACTTCTGGGATTACAACTTTAGTATACATTATTATGTATGCCTTATTGCTAAGTATTTCTAAATAAATACTATAATCCTTTATCGATATATATTTATGTCGTTAAACTTTTCGATAAAAGTTTATCATGTATTAATGATTAACTTAAATAAATACAATGAATTTCAAGATCTTTCTGTATTTATTTTTGAAGTATTTAAATTGCTTTTATTACAAAATTTTTATATTATGACCTTACATACCTTCATCTGCGCGCGTTACTTTCATTTTTTTAACACTTTGAGATATCTATAAATATCCAAATTGTTTTCCGGCTGTTTGTGCTTGGATGTCTTGAAGCGTAATCTCTAGACCATTGTGTAGCTCAATGTGTCCTTGGAATAGACTAACCGCTATCGTGTGAGTCACACATTTTGAAATACTTCTTATAATCGTGTTTAATAATATCATGGTTTTTCATAATATTTTGTTGATTTTTATTATCGTTTTACACGACATGCGAAGATTTAATTCGTTGACAGTTATATGTATCGACTCTGAAGTGTATTGTTAACTTATATCTCGGTAACGTCATCGTTATTTCATAAATCATCGTCTAGATTATGGAACTAGAATTGGAATACGATTTTACTTATATAAAATGGTATCATTTGTTTTTCATTAACCTTCTTGCTCTCGGAACGCAACCTATGAATGTTCCATTCTTTTCTTTTTATGTTTTGTGTTTTTTGACAATCGTGGCACCAAGGAGATTTGCCTACATTGCCCCTTGAAACTTAAATTATGAACGTCAATTACCGTTTTACTTCCTAAATTTCGTGTTGAATACCTTGAAGCATCTTGTGTCATTCATTATGCTATATTATTATTTGATGCTCATTATGAGATTTATTTTTCGTTGTTGTAAAATCCACAAGACATGTGTGTATATATTTTGAGTCGTTAGGAAGTGTTGAAAAAAATACATTTTATGTAGAAACTGCAGGGGCAGTATAACAGGTCAAAACATAAAAGTAAAACCTGCGTTTTTTTAAATAAAACAGTCAAACCTGCACAGAACTTGCATGGGTATTTTGGTCATTTTACATTGATTTTCAGGTCTCGGGTAAAACTAGAAAGTCGTCTGAAACGTCGTTTTGCATCAAAATGCTTTAGACTCTGAGTCTTGGAGATGTCGTTTATCGGGTCAATTAATCGGCTCATATTTAAAAGTTAAATCTGATAGAAAATTCAAAACATGAGTTTTAAATGTTTCTAAGCTGTTTTGATTTCATTTGAGATCGTAAAATTTTAACAAATATTATTTTACAACTAACGAATACTAGTTGCATGTGGAAATATTTAAAAATAGAAACAGTACAGGATTAGCAATTACCGGATTAATGGTGTAATTTAAAAACGGATAACATACTTTCTTAAAAGCATGTTGTGTCGAGTATCTTACAAAGAATACACATGTGGATTGTTTTATTCTTTTTATATATATGACTCATTTGTCATTCGATGTTATTTTATTTTTATTTTCTTCTAACCTTCCACTGATTTGGGTTGAGTTTTGAAGTTTTGCCTTCACATTCTTTTTCGACATTCTTATCACATGTTTCATGGCGCTTTCGTCTAAACCTTATAACCTTTTGAAACCTTAACGACTTGTAACCATTTCATTGGTTGTTTTATGAGCTACTATTTGCCACTTTTTGCAAAACTTTGACTACTTTATACGTTGTCATAATGTCATATTATAAATAAATCTGATATCGTTTTACGATTATTTTCACTAATTATTTTTACTTTGGTCTTATAAAATACTTTTCGTAAGATTAAAAGTTGCTTATTAAGTATCTCACAAATTACTTGTATCCTATAAATTTATAAACTATTTTTAAATTCCATTTTACAAATGGCATGGTTTATATATAAACATAAGAAACGTAATACTTTTCGACGAAACTGAGCACTGCATTGCTATTCCTAAATTATACATGGCCTGATCACCTATGTCTAATTTAGATGGAGCCATGCTAGGCTGAATAGTAGTCCACTTAAAAATCTTGATAATAAAAAACTTTTTACTTGTATTTATGATAAAGATAAATAAAATGAAATAAAGTGAAAAGTAGTTTTAAAAACCTTTATATTTCATGCAAGTAGCGCAATTTCTATGCATCCACATATGTTTTCTTACCTTTTCTTGAACGAATTACGCGCTTACGAATACGTTTTTACTCGATATCGTTTTTCCACTTGTTACTTCATTTTGTCTTATAACTGATTTCTTTTGACTGTTCGTCTAATCACTGACTGTTGATAAATGACTTGAAAGTCTCGATATTTTATCCTTCCTTCTCGTCCAATGTTCTTTATGCGATTTTATAGATTTTTGGAATGTCTCCGCACGTGAATAAAGAATTATCACTTGAGCGATTTCCGTATATCCGGGCTGACGTCCGTCACTCTCGTTTGTCTCGAAATCCACTCTTGTGAATCGTGCTTTAACTTGTCTCTTTAAACACTAACATCGTTCATTTGATTCATTTTAATTATAAGTGATTATTAGGAATTTTTTTTTATTAAAATTTTTGTATGTAACTTATTTCCGATCATGTATCGACCACCGCTAAGTTAACGAGCTGATGTTGGTGAACCATCGACCGCACTAACAAAATTGACAACTTGTTTAACCTATTATTTCTTATCGTCTTACCATCGACGCCTTTATTTTATTATTCTCTTTAAGAATTCATACGACATTTGCTTCGTTCTCTTTTGTACCGTTGATTTCGTACTAATTGTTGACCATTATTTCCATTCGTATTCGTTTGTTATCTTGTCACATTTCGAAACCCTAATGTAACCCATATTTATTTTGGAATGATAAACACCTTTATGTATTTCTACAACATATTATAAAAATTTTATGGAACTTGTCTACATTTTCAAATGATTTTCAATTATCGAAATAACTATTATAAGAAAAAGGTCAAATTTATACATCATATTCTGTATAACTACAACTAATGTTTAAAAATAAAATTTTGTTCTACCTTTTGAACTAATTGACTTATCATACTTTACTCTAAATGTAATGAAATTATCGGTTTAATTTATATTCCTAATATGAATTAATTTGGAAATTATATTTTCTAATTGTAACCATCAATACGAATTTAATTAATAAATTCATGTCATTGTTTCAAAGCCTCTTAAGACAACCAAATAAATTATGAAGCTATTTAACTCCTATTTTGATATACCATCCTTATCAAGAAAGTACCTCAATTGCGTTTTAAGGTAATACCAAATCTGGGACGGATAATTGTGACAAACGTTATTTTAATGTTAATATTTAATTCATTCTTCGCTCTCATTTTTCTAGTATTGTGAATTACTATGTTTTACGGTTACGTGAGTCGAGATCCCTCGTCGATCGTAAACCTTAAATCATTTTACCACATCTTGCCCGTTTACGCGTTTATTGAATTCATTTCTATCTCGTTCTGTTCCTCTTATTGAAGATCACTATTTTATTTTGAGTTTAAAATGAATCTCGGGAAGCAGTGTATAAGAAGAAACGATAAGTATCACCAGGATTTATGCGTGTACTTGTGAAATGATTGAGGACCGAATCTCTTAATGAATGGAGTTAATAAATTTGTTACAACCTGGAGGAGCATGTTGAAGCCGACACCGCAAGTGGAAAGACTCTTGTGATCAAGTGGTTATTATCAAGGGTTCATTCAAGGTTTTATCGATGATTAACGATGGAAATCTATACTTGATGTTATTGTTCGACCTTTTATTTTTATGTACTTATGTGGTATGTGATCTAGTCAAATGATCGTAAGTTGTGAGAACTTGAGACGGCATCATCCGATGACGTCCGATCATGTAGAACATATATTATGTAATATCTTTTTGACTTTCAACGACGATGTTTATTGAGACTTTAATGCGCGTTGGCGAAAGTGAGATATTGTCTTTGTATTATCTTTTGAGTGAGGACCCACGTGTGAGCACCCTCCGATGACGAAAATGTTTTTCTTGTTAATTCTTTTTGATGTGTGTCCATGGCTATCCGGCCAGTGGCTATCCTTTAAATTGCAACATTCTTTTTAACTGGACTTACCCGAAAATCCTGTCATCTATTCTTGTCGTCGAATGAGCTTCGTGTGATTCATAAAATTTTCATGTGTCGAGCTTAACGAGTGACTTGTGGATAAGGATTTATTTATTCCTTTTTGGTGAGATACAACTTGACGACAAGTTGCGTTTTGTAAAAGAACCAGTGGAGATCGTGGTTCGAGATTCACGTGGGAACGTAAGGACTTCTTAATAAAGAATGCCCTCATCCTTCCGGGTAGTGAACAACTCGTGTATGAGGCGAGTTGAGCGTCGGGACGTCGCTCCCTTAAGGTGGTGAGGATGTAAAACCCGTAAAAATAAGGTCATAATTTAATTCTATTTTCAACTATTTTGAAGTATTTTATAACGTTAAATATTATTATGTTTAACGGTTTAAGTTGAAACCGATATTAAATATTATATTTTAATATTTTGACGAGCAACGAGGACTACTAGTGATCGCGATACCGACGGATGCCTAAAATTTTATATTTTATTATCGATCGTTTCGATATTTAATATTTTCGACGATATCATTTTAATTACGTATCGAGTCGTTATATTATTATTTTTCGTGTGCGTTTAAACTTTTAAGTATTTTTACGAAACCCGAGTCCATTAAATATTTATAAAATTGACTTTTAGTCATTTCCCGCTTTTTAACTATTTTATTATATTTTGGACCAAAACGATCACAAATTGGCAAAAACTACCATAACCTTACACTATATATATGTTTTCCACTAACACAATTCATTTAAAAAAATTCATTAAAACAAAAACACCATCTTTCTTCTTTCTTTTCCATTTTGGCCTACACCACCACCATCCATTCCATCAATTTTTTTTTTGATGATCAACTATGATCCATCCAAAAACAAAACAAGTCCCATTCCTATTTTTGAAAGGTTATTCTAATGATACCATTTTTACTTACATGCATTGAGTTTTGAATTTTGATAAAAAAAAAACTAGGCTTGTTAGGTGGTGATTTTGATCATGCATGTGTTAGAGATGATGATCAAATGATGTTTATGTAATGTTTTGGTTAAAAAGTTGAATTTTAATTTTTGGGTTTTTGATTTTGATGATGATACAAGTGTTAGGATTGGTTTATGGTGATGTTAGGATGTTAGAATGATGATAAAAGTTGGTTTTGATCAAAAACTTGATTTTGTAAGAGATTTTTATAGTCAATTTTAGGCAGTAGGTTTGAGGCCATTTTCGAGGGTCTTAAGTCTGAATATAGGACGATATGATGGGATTATGTTGTAGAGAATTTCGTTAGCTTCGATTTGATATAAAGTAGGCCTTCCAACTCCAAACGAGGTGGAAGTTACACTAGTTTGATTTTCGTGTACCGGGAGACGAGTGTTGACACAATCCGAAAATTGTTGTCGATATTTGGATCGAATCTCGGGGACTATAAAATGAGTTTCAAAATGATTCAAGGGCTGTTCTCAGGCTCCAATTTAAGCATTTTGAGTCTATTTTTAGAATCAAGTGGCGGTTTTACAAATGGAGTTGTTTAGAATGGTCAAAATGGTTTCGTAAGTCAAGGTCGCTAAACTGTCCGGATTTTGTAATTCAAAGATGAGTCGGGCAGGGAACTTTAGAAGTAAAATCTTTTGATGGGCTCTTGGGAGGACTTTCTACATATAGTAAGTGAGTTCTCTGAGTAGTATCATAAAAAGTTGATATGTCTAAGTGTGGGAAAACGGCTTGGACATTTGGTATGTTCCGACAGATTTTTATTAAAGGCGTAGAATAATAAAATGAATATATAGGATAGTGTAATAGTATCACTTGTATCGTTTTCTCTCGATTTTGTCGTGATTTTATGAGTCGAGTTTTATATTCTTATGTATGGGTTATTTCTCGAGTCTATTATTAATGAACGCACCTCATTTGATAGGTTGCGGTTCTCGTGTTTGAAAAGCATCATCTATCGTCGGCAATCGTCTCATTACCACTATCGGCTAAGGTGAGTCTATAGCCTCGCTTTATACTAGTTATTAAATGATTTTAAACCCGCGAGGGGGAATACATGTTTTTATAAACTTAGAACACAAGATTTTTATGGTATGCTTTGTCCCTCTATGAATGGACCCGTGGTTGCCTTTAAATTGCATTAAGTGATTGCCTTTGTTAAAACCTCAATTATGGACCGTTAATTAACCTATGATGGGTTAACCGCTAGTACAATTAATAGATCTATGGGGGAAGCCGCCCCGGTTCAGTTTTTGTGGACTTGTCATAGAAGCTTAGGCCCGACCTCCACACTGTTTGAGCATATTGTATTGAGAAGTCAGGTATACGACAATGTACCAATAATCTGGAGGTAACCGACAATTAATAAATCTCTCGTCTTATTAGACTGATATGGGAGTGTCTAAGGGCTCGGTTCCATGAGCTTATTGCAATTTATGCTATATACAATTATCATTGTTGATGCAAATTATTATTTGATGCTTATAAGCATGCCACAAACTTATAATCTTTGCTTGTGTTCAAATTGATTTCATAAACCTATAGATTCACTCGGCATTTTTGCTGATTCTCACATGTATTTCAGGTAATCAAGAAGTGGAAGCTTGGAGGTCACGGGGAATGAAGTTGTGCACTGCTTTTGTTGTTCAAACTCTTTGATTTATTTATCGTTCCATTTTTAAAACAAACTAATATGTTGTTTTAACTTATCTTTTGGTAACGATTACTTGGGACTACGCTACTCTGACAAATGTTTTAGGAACGATAAATCTAAAACGTCTCTTTTCGAGTCGTTCTTTATAAATTATGTGTTGTTGTATCATTGTTTAGCACCCAAAGATGTATTCCGCTGCGTTTAAATTTGGGGGTGTTAAAGCACGTTCCGTTATCATGGCTCCATTCTTCATTAATCACTCCGTTTCATTAATAAGCGTTTGGTTGTTTCCCCTTGCTCACGTTTGCCATTAATCGCCATTAATTGATAGGTTGCCCTTTCATTGGTAATTAATTTTTCTTGCCCTTTGATTCATTTTAATTGCCTTTTTGTTGCTAGCCCTTTCATTAATTCGCGTTGTCTGTTTGTGTAGTGGCTATAGGAAACTGATCTTAGCTGTTGGTTTAAGATTCGTGTGAAAATGGTGACCGTTTATTGGGTTCCTTTTGCATCCATACTAATATATAGCAGCGCAACCAAAGAACGGTGCGTGATGTGTGTGTAAATTTTGTGAGGGAGGAGCAGATATGTGAGGGGGAAACAAAATTTGTTGTTCTAGGTTCCATTATTTGTCAACTCGTTATATTTGGGGTTTGATCAAATCCCTTTCTTGGTTTTGATAGAAACCCTAATTTTTTTTACATGTGATTAACCATATTGAATTTGTATCATGTACCCGTCGTTTCTTAACTTTGATGGAAACCCTTTATTGTGTTTGGTGGAAACGGTAAGTTTTTTATCAGGTTTGGCTCTTGAATGTATTTTTACTTCTGGCTAGGTGAGTTTCCATGTTTTCCCCTTTTTATGAGGTTTTGCTTATTTGATATTCAGTTATATAGGGGCTGTATGTCTTATTTCATTTCAGCTTATGTTTTATAAGCTTATATAATTACCAACAAGAGATTATAAGCTTCTATTCGCCTTTTGTTACGGAGTATTATATATGGGGCAGTGATGATATTAATGAATGAATTTGTCTTAATGTATTTGAACAAAGTTTGAGATCGGCCGTATCTTGGCAGGGTAATTCATTCTTAATGTTTTGCAGCCATGGCGGTTTTATCCTCTTTTGAAAGTCCCTAAAGCTAGCTTGAAACGAATAATAAGGATAATCAACACAAGTAAATACTTTTCAAACGTAGTACTTTATTATTGTATAACAAGTATTACATGTGTTATGGATAACACAGTTTGAGGATAATGTGTTGTGTACACTTTGGACAAAATAAATCAAACTCAAGAACACAGGCACAACTGTTCTTCTTATGAGTTGTAAAGAGTTATTGTGTGAAATCTAACAAAGTGAACAACATTAACTCTAGCCTACATATACTATTTATAGTGGTACGAGGTTGACTATATGTACTGGTTGATGGTGACTACACAAAACAGACAATGTCAGACATCTATCAAAAGATGCTCTTCTATTCTTGGTAGTCTGCCACAACGCTTTAGGGAAACAGAGCTAACATAGTTTCCCTTTTCTTCATTCCTTGTACTTTAGGCTGTGAAACTTCCCGCCTAAACACTTAGGTATGTCCAAAGTGTACTGAGTGTTAACAGGGTATTGCTACTCCTGTTAACACTCAACCACTCAAAGTCCCTGATACATTTTGGCTGTTATCAAACACAGCCAATGAGTATGTCTTCAAGTAATCTTTGACTTCCTTGACAATGTCTTTGACATGGACTCCTCTGTGGTTGCTCACAGAGACTTAGAACTATGTGAGTCTTGGGTTACTTGCCTGTCTCCTAGGCACAAGCAAGTTAATATCAAACAGCTTATTTAAGTTTAAATCTATGACTAAGGGAATTCTAACATACTTAGATTCCCAACAATCTCCCCCTATTTAAACATAAATACAATTAGATCTAAATAAGTTATAGTAAGTGAGATAACAACTTCTTCTTACACATAACAGATCTAACAAACAACATCACACTTCATTAATACTAAAAACAAAATTACAAGTACAATACATGAGTAAACGAAATATGATAATAGAAGTTCAGCTATGAAAATTTTGATAAATCATTCTTGATTTTCTCTTCAGCCTCAACTATGTCTGTTAGTATCCAATTCAGCCTTCAATGCTTGGGAAAATACCTTGGAGTACTCTGTGTTTAGATTAAGCACCTTTAAATCAAAATAAGCTGAATAGTTGATGCAAGCCCCAACTCATCTTCCCTTTGGAACACATACTGACATCCCCTGTTCATGTAGGCCCTTCTTTTTTCAGACTCAGTGTAAGTCTGACCATCAACAGGCCTTACAATCCTATTTGGGAGAATCAAGTTCCTGTGTATTCCATCTACCTGGATATCATCAGTCACAAAGGTTTCTTGAAGGAATTGAGTCATCCTTTTTCTTTTCTTCTCAGCCTTTGTGGGTTCTGGTTCAAACAGCTATGGGGGTGGATCAACTTTGAGTTTGGTTGTTGTTTTATTTCAGCTAGTTGAACTTAGCTCTTAGAGTCTTGATGAGTAAGAAATTTGCATGTCCAGTCCTCTTTGCAACTAAAGCTTCAATTTCTAGCCATTCAGTCAACCCAAGTGTCTTAAGCTTGAAATCATCAAACACATCCATGTTTCCTTGTTGGTTATCTCTCTAAATGACCATCTATTGGGTATGTGTTGATTTCTTGACTGTATATTTGAACTTGGTGATAGTGCCTGGAACATATGTTTTGGTAACGCAGGCATCATAGTCAGCCTTTACCTTTTTTAGGGCCTCTGCGCGTTTCATCTCCATTTCTCTTAGCCTTTGTCTTTGCTCCTCTCTGAGTTCAGGAGACATGGCTTTCAACTTTGCTTCATCCATCTCTTTGGCTTTCTTGATTTCGTTCAGTCGTTTAAACTCAAGTGCCTGTTTCTTAAATTCTTCAACAATTAAGGGTTTTTCATCAGCTACTTTGAAAGTTGAGAATTGTGAGATTTGGTGGTGGATCCTCCTGTCTCTAGCATCGCAGCTATTTTATTTAGTTTGGCGTCTGTGTCTACCATAACTATTTGTTTCCCTTTCTTCGAGACAGAGGATTCTTCACTTGCTTTCTTCATGTCATTAGCATGTTTCAAAAATGCTATCCGAGCTTGTTCTTGGACAGCTTTTGGTAGGGATCCAACAGTAAATTTGAGTTTCTTAGCTTTTGGTTCACCATCATCCACAGCCTTATTGGTGTTATCCAAGGACAGGGAATTTGATGAATCAGCAGCTTTGTCGTCTTGTTGCTCCACCTTACTTTCAACATCATCATCAGGTATAGTGATTGGTGTGATGACTTGGAGATGAATAGGGTTTTCAGCTGTATTGGTGGTGGTGTTGACAGGTCCTAGTTTGAGTAGTTCAGTTTTCTCCCCCTCACGTTTAGCCTACCGCTTAAGACGTTTGGCTGATAGTGACTGAATATAACGAGCAACCTGTTCAACATATGTGGCCAACTTCTTTTGCTTGTTTCTCGATCCTCTAGAAATTCTGAGAAGTCTATTGTAGTTGCGATTCACAGATCGATCAACATGGCCAGCCAAGTAGGTAGTGTGGCGTTTTTGCCTGTTGCACACAGCTTCAAATTCTTTGTGCATCACTAACTCGTGGGATGTTAACATATCAGGGACTTCTTGGATGATGGCATCTTTAATGCGAGTAGATAGGTGACTAAGTCCCATAGAAACCCCTCTTCTTGTACCATCTTGGATGGGTTCAGTGATGGCGTCTTTAACATCTTGGGAAATGATCTTAGGAAAATTGACTATGAAGGAATGCATTTCAGATTTTACTATGTCCAGCTTTCTTGACAGGCGTTCAATGTCCGAGGCATGATGTTCAGGCTTTAAACTATGAATGCTCAGGCTTTGCTGCTCAAAGTCATCTTCCCTGGGAAAAAGATCAAAATTTATCTGTTGTGGATGATCAAACAATAGAAACTCTAATGTAGGATCATACACAGCGCTTGGAAGCTCCTTTGTGACAGATGTAGCTGAGGTAGGAGTCACAACAACTTCTTTTGAAGGAGGAGTTGGTTCTCTAGCTGGTGTGGACACAACTTTAGGTGGTGACATGTGAGGTTGTTCATCGTCTTCATCATCCTCCTCCTAAATCATCCCCTAAGGGAGAATCTCATCATTTGGCATTGATTCAGGTTCAGATAAGCTTTCAATGAAGGAAAGCACATCCTCTTCAACATCAGGCATGGGCTCATCTTCGTTTGGCTGATCTTGAGTCAAGTTATCAACTCCTTCAGGTGTAGCCAGAGAGTCTACATTTGGCTGTACAACATCAGCCTGCAATTTGTTTAAGTTAGTAATGGTGAAATAGATAAAGGGAATGGTCGCCAGTTCGCTGTCCCAAAGAGACTGAGGATGATTATTCAGCCACTCCAAAGGATAAATCCTTGGGATTCTTTTAAGTGTGAAAGTAATGAGGTTAATGGTCGCCATTCGCTACCCCTAGGAAAGCTGAGTGTGATTATTCAGCCCCCCAAAAGGATAAATCCTTTGGGACTCTTTTATCTGTGAATTAGATATGGGTTAAGATCGCCTGTTACGCTGCCCCTAGGAAGGCTGAGGGTGATGATTCAGCTCCCTCTGAAAGGATAAATCCTTTGGGACTCTTTTAGTTGTGAAAAAGATGTAGTTAAAGATCGTCATATAACACTGTCCCAAGGAAGGCTGAGGATGATGATTCAGCCCCCCTAAAAGTTAAACTTTTGGGATTCTTTTTCTAAGGGAACCTAGAGGCTGTGCGAAGTACAGATACTCTAGGTCGAGACATATATGTATTCAGGTTGTTGTTTGCCTGAATACTGTCTAGAGGGTGTAGGGTAATCGAGGTGCTTTATAAACATAAATGAATCACTCCCTGGTGCAGAGATAGGATGTACAGAAGTCTCAAAAGATTTCTAAGTGCATACATAGACTCCTATGGGTCGAGGATAACCCTAACTTCACCACTCTCACCTACAGACATTTGAGAGTGGCTGCTTGTGTGCCTCTAAAAATTATAAACTGATTACCTGTGAGATATCAGCGGAATTAGGCGGGTTCCCTGTTATCTCTGCTGATGTAGAGATGCTAGACTCTTGTTGTTTATCAGCTGTAGTCTCTGTGTCCACAGAAGTCTCTGGACCAGAGGAAGGAGTGGATGTCTTCTTAACCCTGGCCTTAGCAACAGTTTGGGTTTTGGAAGAAGATGGGTTTTTCTTCTTCTTTGGCTGTTGGCCAGTTGTTGCCTTTGACAGTGTGGTGTGTTGCCCAGAGGTCAAAGACGTTGACTTACCAGACACACCAGCTGCAATCACCTTCTCAGAGGAAGGGATCAAGGGCTTCACAACAGATGGTTGTTTATTAGTAATGTTCTTCATGTGAGCAGTCGATGGCACGTCATTGGGTCCCATCCCCTTGTAGATATCCCCAGTTATGTAATAAGGCTTCATGGCTGTTAGCACAGAGTTATGGTAGTTATCACCCAGCAAGCTTTCAAAGATAAGAGAAAGAAAACGAACATATAAATTTTTTTCCCTCTGACTTGGTTGATACCCTTCAGCTGTTCAACAAGGTTGGAGAATAAGATGCTACCAATGTTGATGTCTGTTCCCCAAATAAGTCCATAGGCAATGGTTTGATGGTTGAAGGCTAATTGGTCTTGAGATCCCTACATACCACCCAGGGATTTGACTATGTGAGTGAAAAGGACACGCCACATAGGTGGGAAAAACTTGATCTTCAGGGGAGACTTTAGGACCACTTCACCAGGTGTAAGGGCCGGGTTAGCATCAGAGACAAGGAAGAGTGTGGCAAGGGCGTCCTTTACAGCCTTCGTATCAACATATTTTAGGCATTCTTCGCCATGTCTTAGCCCAACCACAGAAGAGAAATCAGAAACAGAAAATTCAAAGGGGTGTTCATTACAAGAAAGGTTAAAGGATATGGTGTTGTCATAAAGGATCTCAGCAGAATACCAGAATTCCCTAAGGTATTCTTGGTAGAAAACAGATGGGGTTCTTGTGAACGCTTCTCCTACATCACAATTCTTCATGAAGTTCACCAGATCTGAGTATATGTCATTTGGAGCTTTGAGCCATCCAATAGAGTTGTTCGCGGCGAGGATACAATCATTCATTTCGAAATTAACGTTAGAAGCTTTTGGTACTGGAAATGCCATTGTTATTCGAGAATGAAGAAGATGAGGATGGTGAGAGGGTTTAGAGAGATATTTTAGTGAGAGAGATGCAAATGATGAATAATGATAAAAGTGTTTGGTGAAAAACCTTAGAACAATATATATATTCAAAATTTGAAACAGTTATTCAATCGCATTTAATGCGTAGTGGGAAAACGACTACACACAAGTGGGTCTCTTGACCTTTCAAAACAGTTTGTCTCCTCGTTTATCGAAAAACTGTGAATAAAATATTGGGAATGTTTTTAGCATTTACTTGGAAAGTAACTACCTAGTTTCATGTGAAAAACATTTAATATTTATTCAGACATTAATGACATACATTAAATATCAGCCACATGCTTTGAGATATTAAGCATACCCAACTCAGTAACTAGCCTGTTGAATGAAGGTTCAGCCAAAGGCTTTGTAAATAAATAAGCTAGTTGCAGCTCAGTGGGAACAAAATGCAGCTCAATATCTCCTTTAATAATATGATCCCTGATAAAGTGATACCTGATATCTATGTGTTTGGTTCTAGAGTGAAGCACATGGTTGTTTGAGATAGCAATGGCACTTGTATTGTCACAGAAGATGGGTACTTTGTCATATAGAATCTCATAGTCAGCTAGTTGACTCTTCATCCAAAGCAATTGAGCACAGCAACTAGCAGCTGCAACATATTCAACTTTAGTTGATGACATAGCCACGGAGTTTTGCTTCTTTGCACTCCATCCAACTAACTTGCCTCCTAGGATTTGATAGCTCCCTGAGGTACTTTTCCTGTCAATGCAACACCCAGCGTAGTCTAAATTTGAATAAGCCTTGAGATTAAAGCCTGATTCTTTGGGATACCACAGACCTAGAGAGGTTGTTCCTTTGAGGTACCTGAAAATTCTCTTAACAGCCACTAGATGGGATTCCTTACGGTTAGCTTGGTACCTTGCACAGAGACACGTGGAGAACTGGATATCAGGGCGACTGGCTGTGAGATACATGAGTGACCCAATCATGCCTCTATACATAGTCTCATTAATAGAGACCCCTGACTCATTAGGGCCCAAATTGTTGGGGGGAAGCATGGGGCATTTCACTGATGCACAATCAGCCAAGTCACATTTTTCAGGACATTGTTTAATTTGAAAACCCAAAAAGTAAGTTAATTCACCCATCATACTCATCTCATATTTCTTGGTCATTAATTTAGCAAAACGTTTACTAAGATTAACATTTGTAGACCCAAAGATGATATCAACCACATAAATCTGTACAATGATGAAATCACTTTTATCCTTGAAGGTAAAAAGTGTTTTATTAATGGAACCCCTGACAAATTTATTTTCAGTTAAAAAAGTAGACAGCGTTTCATACCATGCCCTTGGTGCATGTTTCAGCCCATACATTGCTTTGTGAAGTCTGTACACATGGTTAGGAAACTCGCTGTTCTAAAATCCTTCTGGTTGTTCAACATACACTTCTTCAGCCAAATATCCATTGAGGAAGGCACTTTTAACATCCATTTGATACACAGTGAAGTTCATATATGCAATATAAGCAAGGAAGATTCTGATGGCTTCAAGTCTTGCTACAGGTGCAAATGTTTCATCATAATCAATCCTTTCAGTCTGTGTATACCCCTGTGAAACCAACCTTGCCTGGTTCCTTATGATATTACCAATTTCATCCATCTTGTTCCTATATATCCATCTAGTGCATGTGATGTTCTTACCAGGTGGAGCAGGCGCTAGAGTCCATACCTTGTTTCTTTTAACCTGATTGATTTCTTCCTGCATTGCAGCTACCCAACCATCTTCAAGAAGTCCAGCAAACAAACATTCATTGGCTGAGGTTGATTATGAGTCATGAATTCTCTATCTAGTAGTTACCCCAGCATTTGGTTCACCAATGATGTTGACAAGAAGAATGTGCTGATCTCTTGACCATTTTCTTTGAGGAGCTGGGGAGTCATAGATAGGTGCAGGTATGGAGGATGAAATTACAACTTGGGTTTCATTCTGCTGAGTAGGAGGAATCTCTTCAAAAACAATCTCTGTGTCTGTGTCTTAATTAGCTATTTCAGAAAGTGATGATTCAAAGACCACAAGAGAGTCTTCTTGATTAGTAGTCATAGGAGAGTCATCTTTAGTTGAGGTGGAACATGGGCTTGTGGAAGGCTGACTTTCACTTTCAGCTGTCACTTGAGTAGATGGAAGTTCAATGTTGTGTGTTGACAGCGGATCATGTGCAGGAACATATGGGACGAGAGTATCTGTGTGTGGATGATGATGAAAGACAGGCCTTGGCTCAGAGAACTCATCTGATGGGAAAGACCTATTTTCGTTGAGATAAAATTCATCACCTTCAGTTCCTGTTCTTTGTAGCACGTCATCATCTTCATTGAATGTGACATGGAAGGTTTCTTCTAGTTCATGTCTTCTTGTGTTGAACACTTTAAAGGCTTTAGCTGTTGGAGAGTATCCTAAAAAGAAACCATCATTAGCTTTTTCATCAAACTTTCCAAGTTGATCCCTGTAGTTATAAATAAACACAGGACATCCCAAGACATGGAAATAGCTGACGTCTGGTGCTCTTTTCGAAAAACTTCATATGAGGTTTTTCCATGTCTTTTAACAATGATTGATCTATTCTGGGTATAGCAGGCAGTGTGGACAACTTCTCCCCAAAATTGCTTTAGTAAGGCTACACTATTTAGCATGGTTTTGGATGCTTCAATCAATGTTCTGTTTCTTCTTTCAGCTACTCCATTTTGTTCAAGAGTACCAGCTGAAGAGAAGTCTTGTGATATCCCCTTTTCATCACAAAAAGATTCAAGCTGTTGATTCTTGAATTCAGTCCCATTATCACTTTTTAGAGCTTTTACTCTAACTTCATTCATGTTTTCAACCTGCCTGATGAAGGACATGATGGCATCATCTGCATAACTTTTTCTTTTGAGGAAGAAAACCCATGTGTACCTTGAAAATTCATCAACTATAACCGAGGTGTATTTGTTGTGATTAATGGTCTGTGGTTTGACAGGTCCAAACAAATCCATGTGAACGAGATGTAAGCACTTGTCAATAGAAAATGATTGCTTGGTCTTAAATGATGACCTGTGATGCTTTCCCTTAACACACGCTGAACATGTCTTGTCCTTAGTGAAAGTCACAGGTGGTAGACCAACAACCAAGTTTTGTGTGGCTAGCTTGTTTATGTTCTTGAAGTTGAGATGAGAGAGTCGTTTGTGCCACAGCCAATTGACACTTTCAGAGGCTTTTTCTAGAAAACAATTTGAGTTGTCCTCTGAGCCAGAAGCCATGTTGATGACGTACACATCTCTTCTTCTAGGTGCAATTAACACCACATCATTATTCTTGTTGAATATGGTTCCTTGAGTCTTTGTAAACAAAACCTTGTAGTCAGCATCACACAACTGGCTGATGCTGATGAGATTGTGCTTAAGACCATTTACAAATGCAACCCTTGTAAACGTTATTTCATTGCAGTTAATTGAGCCATATCCCTCTGTGTCGCCTGAAGAGTTATCCCCAAACTCCACTTTAGGACCAGGCTCTTTTGAATATCTGTGTAGATATTGTTTGATTCCTGTCATGTGTCTAGAACAGCCACTATCTAGATACCAGACCGATTCCCTAAGATGTTTCTACAAAGATATATAGAAACAGATTAGTTCCTATAGTGAACCCACTTTCCAATGGGTTCCTTGAATTGCTAATTAGCAATTCTTGAGTTCCTATAGAACTTGTGACGACGTGAAGGACAATTGGCTGTGTCATGGGTGTACCTTCTACAGATGTCACATCCAGGAAAGTCCCTGCACTCATCTGAGTGGTGGTTTGTGTGTTGGGTCAAGATTTGACCCAATTATTCCTCACAAGTATTTGAATATAAAATAGCTGCTGAAGACTTGAAGAATTGCTGAAGACACTTCAGCACCAGGTCCAACACCAGTCCAAGTTGAAGACAGTTCAGCACAACACTTCCAGAGTCCTTTGAAGACAAAGTCTTCACCTTTAGTAGCTGATGCGGATCAGCATCTGAAGGACAGGCCTGAATGAAGTTGCCTTCAGTTCAGCTTGGAGTGACAAACCAAGCTGAACGATGCTCATCTATCTCTCAAATATTACCTAAAGATATTGGCGGGAACTTCCTAAAAGCAAAGGGAGACAAGAGTACAAGAGTGGTTACTTATACAACTAATAAGAAAGTTAAAAGTAATATTTACTTTTGTACTATGATGGGAAAGAAAGCATGGGGAGCACATGGGCTTCACTTTAGTGAAAGCTTCCTTTGGAAGCTTTATTTTTCTTTTCCTATATATAGATAGGTAGTAAGTAGAGATAAATAAGTTTTCCATTTCACATAAAACACAAAGTGTAGTGTTATGAATTTTTTCCTCTCTTGTTCATCAAGAGAGAACCCTTGTCATTCAACCACTTTGTTTCCGCAAACAAAGTGGGTTATAGATTCTTTATTTGATTCTAATAAAAGTCTATACGTTGAAAAGTACAAGTTGTGTTATTAGTAGTTAATTGGTTGATCGTGCAAAGATTACACGATTCTAGGACCCAACAAGTGGTATCAAAGCGGGTGGATTATTCTTATGATCCAGATCCGTTCTATATTAACTGCTAATAACATTTGAGCATCGTTAAAATTTATGGTTATTATTCAAAACTGCTACTGCTTATGAAGCGTATGCAATTTTGAGGGAGAGAAAAACCATAAAGTTAAATAAACCTGCCATGGATATCTTATCCCAAACCAAAACCCAAAAACCCACCAATAAAAAACCAGATCCATCCACACCCCAATAAAAAAAGCCACCGTCCTATCATCATTCAAAAAAAAAAAACCAAATCATCACCACCGGCAACAAAAAAGACGATGTATAAAAAAAAAACCTAGATCCGTTTAAAAAAAATCATAGATTCACACCGTTCCATACCAAATCAAAAAAACTATCATCGTTATTTCAAAAAAACCCATATCCGAAAGTCAACATAAAAAAGGCACCGAAAGATCATATAAATCAACAAACAGATCCAATCCTAGGCATAACACTCAAAAATCAAATCGAAAAATGGGTGGATTCCTTCTTAATGGCCAAAGGATGGGATTCGTATAGTTCAGAAATTTGATTTTTGGGATTGCGAGAAGCTTAATGTGAGTTAAGGATTATTGGTATTGAAGGATCATTGTAACACCCCCAAATATTCACGTTTCGAATCAGCGGAAGAGTCGTTGGTGTTACGGTATAACACATTACTCAAATCATATACAACACTTAAAAATCGCGTCGTTTAATAACAAAGCATTTTCCATTCGTAAATATCAAATTACATAGGTCCACAGATCAAAGTATGTCTTACAAATTTACAAAACATTCGAATGGAAATTTCTATTTAAATGGGCCATAAACTCTTTCCGTCTTCCCGAGAATTACCTTCAAGTACCTGAGATAAAACATGTTAAAAGTCAGCGAAACGCTGAGTGAGTCCATTGAGTTTAATAATAACCATTAACATAAATTCGGTATATAATCATTACCGAAAAGCATTTTGTACAATTCTTTGTCGTAGACCATAACATAGGCCAAACATTTTATACGAATAATTGTCGTAACAGCACCATACAATATGTTTTATGACGTTGTTTAAAGTATAATAAAAATCGTAATATAAAACAGTTATGTAAAACCAGAACACAGGTATAATAATAAATAAGACCCCATATTGCTAGTTAGGCAATATATTATAACTTAAATCATATATCATACATTATTCCTGAGACCGCAGCCTCAGTGTTACCATTATCATTATTATTATCGGATTATTATAAGCCGCATGACATTGTTACCTTTCTATAATATATATCGGGTAGCTAGCCCGGAATTCATTTGCCCATCTAAAACAGTGTGTCGTCACAAAAATCACGCTAAATAAATCCTTCTCATACATAAATTCGCTTGCCAATCAATGTGACACAACGGGGATCAGCCGTCAAGACGCGAACTGGGGTGATCTTCCCCAAATAGTACTATTATATGCATAAGCGTCTACTAACTCCCGGTAGTTCACAATTCATGCTAATGGGACTTATAGTGACATAACCTAACTAATAATAATCCATTTCAATCATTCATTGGGTCATCCAATCAATCGGGTCCATATCAATAAACATACAATCAGGACCACTTGTGTTCTGTTTTTACTAAAAATAGCATGTTATCTCCCCCGCGGGTTTATAAAACATTGAGAGGCTATGAACTCACCTTAGATGCAGACAATCAGCAGAATATAAGTATGAACACAACACGACATATCATAACCCAATACGGCTTCACATAATTATCAACACAACATCATAGTCAATACGGCTTGATTCCAATAGTTGTAATACCCCATAAATAGCTAATAACCATGTAGCGTCAACAATATCCTTTCGCGATTGTAATTTTATTCCAACAGCTATGCTCCAATCATTTTGTGAGGTTTAGGTTTTGGTGTTTCCCCGATGGATGGTTACATCAACTCGACAAAAAATAAATTAATAAAATTTTAACTCACAAAACTTTGGTGGTTGGCCAAATAAAATAAAATGATAAAACAAATCATATAATATACTCAGTATATATTTTATATGTGAAAATAACGCACATAATTCATGTCGTAAGTTACTATTTAGAACAAACATTCAAAAATGTATTTCTTAAATTGTATACTATATCTTATGGTTGTAATAGTGTATACAAAATTATTTTTATATAATTCGACACTCGCTCGAAAACATTATATAACTCATAAAAATTTATTTACCATATATAAACGTTATATTTCATATTAACTAGAATAATACGTTTCGAAAATTATTATATAATGTAGTTATTCATTAACTATTTCTATTATAAATGTATACATTTTTAGAAAATTTCGGCATGACCTTGCCGTTTTTATAACGTTTCCATGTATATAAAATATATAATTTTTCTCACTTTTCTCAATCAATATCCAACTAATACTTTCCTCAATCAATATTCTAATTAAGGTATCTTTAATCAATATAATTATTATATCAATTATATATTCTCACCATTAATATTTTAATTACCTTCTATTTCTACTCAATTAATTTCCTTCTATATTTCAACCAATACCCTAATTATTATATTAATTATCCACCATCAATATTTTAATTACTTTCCAAATATCATTTAAAATTTTTATATCTTATTATACCATTTATTAATAATAATATTAATAATAATATTCTTTAAATATGTATTTATTTATTTCCTATATGTCATCTAATAATTTTATACCCCACTATATAAAATAATAATAATTATTATAATACTTTTATAATCTTCCACTTTATATTGAATTATACCATTTATTTCTTTTAATTATTTATTTCTTTTATGTATGACTTTTACATAATAATAACAATAATAAAAATAAACTCATTATATATAATTGATTATAATTTTATTTATTCCTTTATTCATTACACCTTTATTTATTTATCATTTCATTATATAAATAAACAAAATAAAATAAACTAATAATAATAATAAAAATACAATTACAAGTATACATCTAGATCTTATACCCAAAATAACAAACAATCAACACAAACAAGTCAAGGAGCATCACCACCACAAGCCCGACACCACCATGGTGCGGCTGTGGTTGTACCGCCGTCCGGCCGCCACCACAGTGGTGGTTTGGCGACGGCAACCCCCTCTTTTCTTGTTAAATCTCGGCCAAAACCACCATGCATAAATTAAAAAATAAACTAAATAAACTATTTGTCTAATCTTGATGTAACCATCTTGCATGTGTAAACCACTCAAGGGTGGCCTAGTGGCAAAAGTTTTTGTGGCTATCACTCTAAAGTGTGTGAGGTCTCAAGTTTAATTCCCACTAGGTGCAAACAACCTTGAAGTAGCCACGCCAACCTCCTGAAAAGGGAGGGCTTTACCTGGTTTGAGTCTGTGTGGCTGTGGGCTCAAACCCCGTGGATTAGTCGGCCAATGAGTCGAAAATCACGGTTACCAAAAAAATAATAATAAAAAAAATCTTGCATGTGTAGATCCGGAATAAATACAGGGTTTTTGAGGGTTTTTAAGGTATACCCATGTGAAATAATGATAGATCCACCATCCACACACCACCACAAGGTGGCGGCGGCGGCAACCCACCACAACCATGGTGGTTCGTGGTTTTTAGAGAGAGTGGGCATGAGATTCGGGTGAATTAGGGGTTTTGGAGCATTTTTTGTCTCCCGGAAAAAATGGAGGTCGCCGGAAAAACACCACCAGAAAAGTTTTCTGGTGGAAGCCATCGATGAAGCTTGAGAGCTTTGTTGAAGATGTGTGTGTTTTGTTTGAGGTGAAAATGAGAGAAATGAGGGTAGAAATATATATATACTAAAACTTTAAAATGTAAATAGAAAGTATATAATAGTTGAGGGTAAAATCTGTAAATACTTTATTTACTATTGTAAAAGAAGTGTTCCGAGCTCGTTTGGACGACTTAACGGACGATTCAAGTCACGAGACTTGCGCCATCGTTTTTAAAATCATTTTTCCAATAAATACGAGTCCTTACTTCGTCGCGTTTCGAAATCATTTACTATTATTTATTTAAATGCTCGTTTAATTATTTCTAGTTATTTCGGTTAGATTTTACCGTAAAAATAAAATGTAAACTATATTACTCACGTTATTAGCAACGTTTTAGGATATAATGAAAAATACTATTTCTTCATATTTTCTAAGTTTTAGTTTCGTCTCAACTATTATCTTTATTAGTTTTGCCCAGTCCGACGTTTAAAACGTCGATAAATATTACAAGTAATTAAATAAATATTTAATTTATGAAACGTGAGCGTAAAATTTTTAAATTTCTCAGTTCGTCCAATTATAGAAAAATGTTCAAAATAAATTTGAATTTAGTTAACACGATCTTCGTTGATTTATCGAAAATAATTAACAAGATCCGTAAATGTTCGAAAAATCTTAATTTAAACGTTGGTCAAAATTTTCGGGTTGTTATAAAAAAGGAGTATGTAAACATAAACACATAACATAGAGCTCTCCGGTTTAGACGTAGACGATGCTAATTTAAGACGTAAACCCTAATTTCTTCCCGTAATTATTTGAGTTCATGAACCAACACAAAAATAAAATTTTAAAATAATATACGAGGATAGATTTACTACCCAAAAATGACGGATTGTCACAGCATTTCCCCCTAAAGAGGGATCTACGTCCTCGTAGGTCCATTTCATTTAACTACTCGCTTCATATATAGAGTCAAAGACATGTGGGCATTTCCTCCACATTCGGTCTTTTCTATCAAGCATAATTATAATGCGCGAGTTTCATCAAAAATAACTATGGGAATACGATCATGCTTAAGTTGACTTACTTTCTCTTTCCATGATGTCCACGGGTTTTCGATGAATGCAACTTTTCGCCGACCCAAACTTCATTAAGAAATAATCTGATTTTCACTTAATAGACATTTTATCAAGTTCGATATACGAAACATATTTCATGCATCCCTTGAAGTCCTAGGGTAGTCTAGCTTATATGCCTCACGGACCAACTCTTTACATTATCTCAAAGCTCCCATACGATGGGGACTTAGCTTCCCACGATCTTTCAGATAATCAATTCACCTTTCCATGATGAAAGTTCTCGGCATAACTTTGCTACCCATCCTGCACTTCAAGATCTACATCTCACATTCACATAACCTCCTACCCACTACCGACAATAAATAATCAGATCCTAATTTCCACAATCATTTCAGGTCTTGCAGGTCGGGTATCTTCATCCCAACTCCCACCTACATGTGTTCTTTATATAGATCCTCACAATATTCGATCTCAATCCTAATGCGATAATTATCAATGATAATCCATCCAAAGGTAAATGCTCATCCTAGACACTACCAAAGGTCAATCATACAAGCACAAAACAAGACTTCTAGTGTTTGTATCGTTATTTTACCTTGTCCATTCGATTGTGGGTGGTAAGCAGTACTCTCATCAAGATTTGTTCCCAATGACTTCTGGAGGGATCTCTAGAAATTCGATACGAAGCGAGGATCTTGATAGAGATGATCGATACTGGCACACCATTCTTACACCACTCCTTTAAATACAAATGAGCCTACTTCTCCATCGAGAACCTATCATTAACGGGAATGAAATGAGCAGATTTGGTCAGTATGTCGACGATGAACCAAACCGAATCAAATCCAGATGATGACCTTTTAAACACTTAACGTCATCGGCTCCCATCTCTAATGGTTATCATTAGCCGCGAAACCCTTCATAATCTATATTATCCTTTTTACAAGCATCGCTTGTACATTTTTAATTTGCTCGGGCAATGTATTGTGCATGGTAAATACTAAGGAACACATCTTAATTGGTTCTCTATTCTTTCTACATAATGGGTCAGTAACTACATTCACCTTCCCCGATGAAATAAATAACATGACCATAATCACTCAGAAACTCAAACTATTTACACGGCTTCATGTTTAGCTCTTCCTAACACAAAATATTTTGTAGGCATTTGCGTTTGGTGAATACCATACACTTAATGCCACAAAAATAATGTTTCCATAATTTAAGAGCAAAAACTACCGCTCCAAATTTCAAGTCACGGGTTACATGGTTTTTCTACATTCTTCCTAAGTTTCCTCGAGGGAATACTTTCTTAATAAACCTTTGATAAATATCTGTCAAACCCAAAAATCTTCGCACTTCTTTTTGGTATAACCCTAAGCCTAAATGGCTTCAATCCTTGAAAAGTCAACATGGATTCCACTATTATAATCACACAGTCAAAGAATGTAAGGGATCAAGCCTAAGGTCACACTTTAAATATTTAGCGCACCAGGTTTCACATCTCAGCTAGATCAAGGTAGTCTACAATGATTACTAAGCTCCTTCTTATTCTTGGAAATAATCAGATGGTCCTTAATGATCACAAGCATGAATTTATCAAAATACAGCTTACACACGCGATTCATCAAATTCATGAATGCGACCAGTGCGTTGGTCAATCCAAATGACATCACATGAAACTCATAATGTCCATTACGAGTTCTAGACGTAGTATTTGGAATATCTTTCTTGTGGACGCAAAGTTAATAACAATCAGACCGTAGATCAAATTTTTGGAATATACGCTAGAACCTGGTAAATGATCGAACAAATCCTTCATCTTGGGTAATGGATATCAATTTTGATTGTCAATTTATCCAGTTCACGGTAATCAATGAATATATATACGGAATGATAATGCCGTAGCTCTCCATGACGACAAGCCCGATAGGATAAAAGCTTTCTCTGACAACTCCCTTAGTTGCACGGTAATTCTTTTGATTTAGATGGTGCTGACGTATGGTGCACACGCCACAGGTGCAGCACCAGGATTATAATCAATACGAAATTCAACTTGCCTTAATGGCGAGGGTCCAGGTAAATTTTCATGAAATACCTCCGAAAGCCTTAGATAACAGGAACATCTTTTAATAAATTCACCTTAGGTTCTTTCTATATTACAAGATATATGACTAGTTCACAACCGTTCATGGTATAATTTCAAGCCTAAATGCAGGATACGGTCACCCGTCGAGAATTATTTAGATCACCTTTGATAATCAACATCTTATCTTTTAGGGGAATTCTACTCGTGTTCCCATCAATTAAGACAATGACATCATGTCTAATCAACCAATCCATCCTAATGGCTCTACCAACTTTCCAGTTTTATTACCATTGATAAGATGAGAACTTCTCAAAAGACTAAGAATAACTCGTAACCCTTCACAAATCAAGGATATCTGGAGACATAGCTAATATTAAAAGAGTAAGGTCAATGCATGATTTACGCGAGAGAATTTCAAATCAGATAATGACGAAAACATTAACGAATACAGATATATCCCATGTTTTCATGATTTATGTATGCATCCGAAAGCACCTCGGATCGTTACCCATGTCATTCAAATGGAATCTAATCAAAAGAAATGATAGGAATGTCGATACACCCAGTCGGGTATCAACACTCGATAATTAGAAAAGTTTCCAAATAATCTTACCATGAGATAATTGGACAAGAAGGGGCTGTCAATTGTCAAATAAGACAATATCCACAGATGAGTAAATTCGATTCGGAAAAATAAATGGTACGGGCACATAGGTAGGTGTCCCTAACAATATGTACCTATTTTGCACTTTTTGCAGATCTCATAAAAATTTAATCTTTCATAATTACAAAAGAAAAACGTAGTGTTTATAAACAATTTCATGGTGACTACTAATCAGTCCTGCATGGTCCCTTCCAAATTGTACGTAGGCGCGCTTCTATGTACAACTTAGGATTAACGATGCAATACTCAGTTCGTCAAAATTTTGTCATCATGTTTAAAATATATATTCATGTTTAATTATGGAATAAAAATAAAAATAATTTTACCAAAATGTTCAGCATTATGAAAGCATTTCCATTTACAAGATGTTTAATAAAAACTTTATTTCGATAGTAATTACTAATAGTACCGATTTAAATAACTCATATGAAAATAAGAATTTCATATTTTCACCAGATGGTATTGTATTACTTATAAAAACAATGAGTGATCTGCAAAAGAGTGATGAAGACTTGTTTACCAAGAACTAATTACAATATGATAGGAAATGAGCTTAGCCATATAATCATGAGGTTCATGACATCGATGGCACTCAGGAATACGAAAAGAAGAATCTACAACGCAACTCTATTCGAAATGAGTATTCATTCAATGGTTGCATCAATTATAGAATAGCTAGAAGAAACAAGAAAAAATAGATAACAACGATACATGTAGAATTTAGCAATTGAAGATAGTCTTTTCATTAATCACAAACAAGTCACAAGTTGTACCGTCACACATTACGTGTCGCCATGTAACGTCATACACATCCAAGGACTCGTCCTACCAACTGATGTCGCAGTTAAGTTAGTGATTTTTTTAAAGATACTATAATGAATACTAATCTACAAAAGTCATTAGGTGTTCCACGTGTCCTGGAGGATCCATTGGTCCCAAATCAGAAGAAGATTTATTCGATTTATTTCTTGGACACTGGGCATCCTTGTCAGTGGACAATGGCCTAGGAACAACCCTTAACACGAACCAACAATCATTTAAAACCTTATAATTCAACCACAGGACTCAACGACTTCTTCTTAACAATCTCGTATTTCATACGAGTTAAATTTGACTTTATTCAAGTTTCAACCAACTTATACTCAATGCGACATCCTACCTCATTCTCCAATACTTTCAACCTTATTCTTCGGCTTTGGAAGGGCAATAAAAGCTTGACATGAACAACACTTAATTTCCAATTCTATAGCTCTTATAACAATAATTATCAAATGAGTCACGAGTAGGAAATGACTCGCACATTCAATTAGACTTCTCGGAAAGGTACAAGTGGCATGAGGCTTTTGGGTAAGGGTTCCAATGACAGCCTCAAGTGCAACATTTACCCTTTTTGATTTCAAATGTAAGAATTGGGTGACACCGAATCATATGACACATTTCTAGGTGACGGGGTTTTGTCAAACTCCAGTCTATAAGGAAGTTCGTCACAACATCGTCATCAGATTTGATCTCGACAATTCTTCTTCAATATCACAATCAACTAATATCAACATTTCTACGAATATCAACCATTTTGTTGGGATTATGAACATCCACAACTTGGTTTAGATATAGAATAGCTAGATTTCCTACATGAATAGCTTCGACTGATTCGCTAGAAGAGTTAGGGTTCCTTGTCACAATCTACGTCGTATAAATATCTCGTATAAGTATTAGAATAATCATCAAACAATCATGTAATCAAATTACAACATATATATAATCCAAGTTATATATATTAAAATAACACTTCTCAGTCTGGCCTTGTCGGTAACATGGGAATTCTTTGGCACCGTTATTGTCAAAATATTTTTAAACATTTTACTTAAAATATTTATTTAAAAATATTTATAGTTAAAAGATTTTTGAAATGTTTTATCTAAAACCTTTGTTTTAAAAATCTTTCGTTCTCTATAATGAGAGCTCTGATACCAAACTGTAACACCCCCAAATATTCACGTCTCGAATCAGCGGAAGAGTCGTTGGTGTCACGGGATAACACATTACTCAAATCATAGACAACGCTTAAAAATCGCGTCGTTTAATAACAAAGCATTTTCCATTCATAAATATCAAATTACATAGGTACACAGATCAAAGTATGTCTTACAAATTTACAAAACATTCGAATGGAAATTTCTATTTAAATGCGGGCCATAAACTCTTGCCGTCTTCCCGAGAATTACCTTCAAGTACCTGAGATAAAACATGTTAAAAGTCAGCGAAACGCTGAGCGAGTCCATAGATTTTAATAATAACCATTAACATAAATCCGGTATATAATCATTACCGAAAATCATTTTCTACAATTCTTTGTCGTAGACTATAACATAGGCCAAAACATTTTATACGAATCATTGTCGTAACAACACCATACAATATGTTTTATAACGTTGTTTAAAGTATAATAAAAACCGTTATATAAAACAGTTATGTAAAACCATAACACAGGTATAATAATAAATAAGACCCCATATTGCTAGTCAGGCAATATATTATAATTCAAATCATATATCATACACTATTCCTAAGTCCGCAGCCTTAGTGTTACCATTATCATTATTATTATCGGATTATTATATGCCGCATGACATTGTTACCTTTCTATAATATATATCGGGTAGCTAGCCCGGAATTCATTTTCCCATCTAAAACAGCGTGTCGTCACAAAAATCACGCTAAATATATCCCTCTCATACATAAACTCGCTTGCCAATCAATGTGACACAACGACGATCAGCCGTCAAGACACGAACTGGGGTGATCTTCCCCAAATAGTACTATTATATGCATAGGCGTCTACCAACTCCCGATAGTTCACATATCATGCTATTGAGACTTATAGTGACATAACCTAACTAATAATAATCCATTTCAATCATTCATTGGGTCATCCAATCAATCGGGTCCATATCAATAAACATACAATCTGGACCACTTGTGTTCTATTTTTACTAAAACTGGCATGTTATATCCCTCGCGGGTTTATAAAACATTTCATAAAACATTAAAAAGAGTGCGAGGCTATGAACTCACCTTAGATGCAGACAATCAACAGAATATAAGTATCAACACCACACGGCATATCATAACCCAATACTGCTTCACATAATTATCAACACATCATCATAGTCTATACGGCTTGATTCCAATAGTCGTAATACCCCATAAATAGCTAATAACCATGTAGCGTCAACAATATCCTTTCGCGATTGTAATTTATTCCAACAGTTATGTTCCAATCGTTTTGTGAGGTTTAGGTTTTGGTGTTTTCCTGATGGATGGTTACATCAACTCGACACAAAATAAATTAATAAAATTTAACTCATAAAATTTTGGTGGTTGGCCAAATAAAATAAAATGATAAAACAAATCATATAATATACTCAGTATATATTTTATATGTGAAAATGACGCACATAATTTATGTCGTAAGTTACTATTTAGAACAAACATTCAAAAATGTATTTCTTAAATTGTATACTATATCCTACGGTTGTGATAGTGTATACAAAATTATTTTTATATAATTCGACACTCGTTCGTAAATCATTATATAACTCATAAAAATTTATTTACCATCTATAAACGTTATATTTCATATTAACTAAAATAATACGTTTTGAAAATTATTATATAATATAGTTATTCGTTAACTATTTCTATTATAAATGTATACACTTTTAGAAAATTTCGGCATGACCTTGCCGGTTTTATAACGTTTTCCATGTATATAAAATATATATTTTTTCCCACTTTTCTCAATCAATATCCAACTAATATTTTCCTCAATCAATATTCTAATTAAGGTATCTTTAATCAATATAATTAATATATATTCTCACCATTAATATTTTAATTACCTTCCATTTCTCCTCAATTAATTTCCTTCCATCTTTCAACCAATACCCTAATTAATATATTAATTATCTACCATCAATATTTTAATTACTTTATAAATATCATTTAAAAATTTTATATCTTCTTATACCATTTATTAATAATAATATTAATAACAATATTCTTTAAATATGTATTTATTTATTTCCTATATGTCATCTAATAATTTTATACCCCACTATATCAAATAGTTATTATTATTATAATATTTTTATAATCTTCCACTTTATATTTTATTATACCATTTATTTCTTTTAGTTATTTATTTCTTTTATGTATCACTTTTACTTAATAATAACAATAATAAAAATAAACTCATTATATATAATTGATTATAATTTTATTTATTCCTTTATAAATTACACCTTTATTTATTTATCATATCATTATATAAATAAACAATATAAAGTAAACTAATAGTAATAATAAAAATACAATTACAAGTATACATCTAGATCTTATACCCAAAATAACAAACAATCAACACAAACAAGTCAAGGAGCATCACCACCACAAGCCTGACACCACCATGGTGCGGCTGTGGTTGTACCGTCGTCCGGCCGCCACCACAGTGGTGGTTTGGCGGCGGCAACCCCCCTATTTTCTTGTTAAATCTCGGCCAAACCCACCATGCATAAAATAAAAAATAAACTAAATAAACTATTTGTCTAATCTTGATGTAACCATCTTGCATGTGTAGATCCGGAAAAAATACGGGTTTTTTGAGGGTTTTTAAGGTATACCCATGTGAAATAATGATAGATCCACCATCCACACACCACCACAAGGTGGCGGCGGCAGTGGCAACCCACCACAACCATGGTGGTTCATGGTTTTTAGAGAGAGTGGGCATGAGATTCGGGTGAATTAGGGGTTTTGGAGCATTTTTTGTCTCGCCGGAAAAAATGGAGGTCGCCGGAAAAACACCACCGGAAAAGTTTTCCGGTGGAAGCCATTGATGAAGCTTGAGAGCTTTGTTGAAGATGTGTGTGTTTTGTTTGAGTTGAAAATGAGAGAATGAGGGTAAAAATATATATATATACTAAAACTTTAAAATGTAAATAGAAAGTTGATAGGTGTGAAAACACCCATCCTTTTACCACTTAACTATAATAATAACCAAGCCAAAACGTGTATTTTATGTCGTAAATATCGGAATTATGCGTGGTTTGTCTTTTTATTATGTTTTAGGACCAAAAGATGAAAAAGGAAGAAAACACGGGCTTTCACGGGCTTTTATCGAAGAAAACGAGAAAAGATGAGTGCAAAAAGAACGGAAGTTCAAGGCCTGTTCTGAAGATTTATCGAAGAAAAAGTCTAAAGACGGAAGTTTAATGAAGTCGAAGAACCAAGTCTAATTAAAAAAGAAAATTATAAGACGAGTTCAAATTATATCGACAAATCCCGAGACGACGTCGAGAAATACAAAGAATTTAAATCGAGTCGAGACAAGAAGAAAGAAGGAAGAAAGCACCAACATTTTACCCCTCCTATAAATACCCTCCTAATGTGTCATTAGGAGGTGGTTAGTCATTTTAGGGTTAGTTAGTTTAGATAAGGAGTAGTGTAGTTTTACTTTCTCTCTCTAGTTTTCACTTTCTCTCTCTAGTTTTTCTTAATGTTTTTCAAGCTTTTTCATTAATCTTGTACTTTTGAATCTTTAATCTTCATCTTATTTCAAGCTTTTTACAATCATCTTCTTCTACCTTTCTTGATCTTTTTAATTATGTTTGATTCGATATAATCTTTGATCTTGTTTAGTTTTGATGTTTGATTGATTAAAAAGTTTATCTTTCTATTCATCAATAAGTTTAATACAAATTGAGCTTTGAGCTTGACATGCTTATTGGCTTATTTTGTATTTAGCTTATTGATTTAAAGTTTTCTTAAAAGTTTTGTCCTTTTAAAGTTTGATTTAAAAAATTTCTTATTATAGTTTTGTAAGTTTTAATTTGTGCTTATTTAGTTATTTTCATTAAATAGTTAGTTAAGTTTTGGATTGTGCTTATTAGAGTTAGCTTATTTCATTGCTTATTACGAATTTCCTTCCAATCGGAATAGGGTTTCCCCTTTCCGATCTACATTCCGATTTGAACCCTTCATTCCGACGAGCTTCCCTTTTATTCTGATCGTTTGATCGGAAAAGGGTTTCTAGGATTCCGATGGATGCATTTTTGGACATTCTGATAGCTTATGTTATCATTATTCCGATAGACGTTTTTCTTCACATATTCCGATAGCTTCCTTTTTCTTACATTCCGATGGGATTTGATTTGATATTCTGACAGGACTTAGTACTACATTCCGACAGCTTTCTTTTATGCACATTCCGATAAGTATTGATTCCGATATGGATTCCGATAGGACTTGTTTTCATGTATTCCGATAGCTTTGATTTAGTTTATTCCGATCACTTTCTCTTTACTATATTCTGATAGGACTTGTTTTCGTGGTATTCCGACAGCTTTCTTTTTAGTAGTATTCCGATAGGATTTATTTTAAGCTTATTCCGATTGCTTTCCGACGCCGATTCCGATCGGGATTCCGACTACATTTCGATGGGTGTCAGTTTTTGTTTTCTATTTTTATTTTCATTTTAACTTCAAATCTATTTTACTTTTCCCGCCTTTTACTTAGTTTCATTTTATTTGTTTTGTCTTAGTTTTATTTTAAGTTCACCTCTTTATTTAGTTGTCCAATTTACATTTTGTCGAGTTTTTATATTTCGTCATTTACTTTTTGTCAAAGCTTTTATAGTTAATGTGTTTATGTCTTTTATTTAAGATTTATTTAGTTTATCGCTTTTATCATTTTGTTAAGTTTTTATTTTAGTTTTAAATTTCAAACTTCCACTTTTACTTAACGACATATTCATTCCTTTTACATTCTTATTTAAATTTACATTTTCATTTTACTTGTAGTTTAAATAGATAACTTTTCCCCTTTTTATTCCACCACTAACGACTGAGTCGCACGATAACTAGTAATCAATTCGAAAAGATCGGACAATAACTTTTTACATACAAAAGCCTTGTATTAAATGGCGCCGCTGCCGGCTCTTTTCGTGAAGATTAACGGTTTATTGTGAGAGACGTGTTGGATTTTGTGATCCGTTCACTCGTGAACGTTATTTTTCTTGCATTTTTCAAATTTTTTTTTCAAAAATCCATAAAAAATCAAAAATTTCAAAAATACAAAAACATTTAAAAAGTTATAAAAAGCATCTCTTTTTCAAAGTTTTGCACCAAAAATATTCATCTTAACCCTCTATTGTGTTTAATTCTTTTTCTCAACCCCTCTAATTTTTCATTCTTCATGGATTCTTATGTCCATTGCGTAGGGTGTGGGAGACGATTATATGGGTGCGAATCATGTCAATGGTGTTCTTGCGAGCAATGCGGAAAAGTTCTTCCACCCATTTCAACCGATTCACTATTTGGATTTTGTCCATCGTGCAATTCGACTAATTCATCCTTTTCTTCTAATCCACCCGCTCCCCTCCCTTGCATATATTGTGGAAGTGATTCTCATTGGCATATTTTGTGTCTGATTCGATACCCGTTTCATGATGGGCAAAAACCAGGTTACAATTATGACAATGGTAATAGCTATCCACAAAACGCACCGGGTTTTTCTCAATACCCGTCTTGCAATTATTGTGGGGGTCCTCACGATACTTCTTATTGTCAGCCGATGAATAATTATGAGCCAAACCCGTGTTCTACTTCTTTTCAACCAATGATTTATGATGGACCACATCCGTGCTATAATTCTGGTTTCACAATTTTGAGCCCCCACAATACACCCTCGATCATCAACCTTCTGTTGGAATGTGTAAAGAAGAACGAGCCAATTTTTTGAATACACTTCAATACGTTCAACAAGAATTAGTTAGCATACGCGAAGCAAGGGAGGAGGAAAAGCGATAGCAACAAGAACAAGTATCTAATCTTAGTGATTATACTCCTCCTCTTGTGCGTCCATACTACTATTATGATGATGACGAGGATGATATCTGATGAGACTGCTTTTATACACGGTCTCATCGTCCAAATCGGGCTTAAAATGCATAAAATATCATAAAATATGCCAAATATATGCTCGTGTTTGTTACTTGTGTATTTTTAGGTACGGATATTGAGGAATTGGCAAAAGAACACAAGAATCAATCAAAAACGAACACGGGAAACGAAGTCGCACAATGAACCGGGCCCAAGTTTGGAATTTTGCAAAAAGACCCTTGAAGAATTGAAGATTGGCAAAAATGGCCCCTCATCTTTGAAGAACTTGTCACAATTGACCCTCCAAATGTCATTTGTACAAGTATGGTCCTTATATTTGAAGATATTACAAGACCAGTCCTTAAAGTTTGAAGAATATACAAAAGAAACCCTTGGATAAAGTTTTTGAAGAAGATGTGCCAAATTTGACAAGTGCCCAAAAGTTGATAAGTGTTAATTGGGCGCTGATGGGATTTTAAAACAAAGTGAAAGAATGGTGCAAACTTGGGGACCTGTCCTGCCAATTAACCAAACTATCCCACCCAGTCATAACTCGCCACCTCAGCAAAACCCACCCACCAACCCATAACTCTACCCAAACCCGTCCACCCACCCATGTCCAACCCGGTTTCATTTTTTTAATCCTAGTCAAACTAAGTCAAATCCCCCACTAACCCCTATTTCCCCCCATAACACATTATTTAAATTCCCTTTATCCCCAAAACAAATCAAAAACCCCCCCTTAATCCTGATAAACCCTAATCCTACCCCAGATCAAATCAACCCCAAATCAAAGGGTTAATCCCCATTCTTGTCCAGATCCTTAATTGAGGTCACCCTCATCACATCCCACACCCAAACCGTGACCCTGGACAACCCCATGTGAAGGTGGACCCCTCCCCTGCTCACGTCTCACTCACCCAAACCCAATGCCCGACCAAACCAACACCCAGGATCACTCCCCTTGGTCCCCAAGGCTCATCCAACGTCCCAAATCCATTCAAACATCACTGGCATCACATGTAGCACCTTTTGACTCAAGACAAAGAGAAGACTTCAAGGGCAAAATCGGATTTCCATACATTAGGGTTTCTTTCTTGTATTATTTTATTCCATAGTTCTAGAATCGTCTCTAGAGTAGTATTTAAAGGGGATGAGCCTGTTCATCCACCTTTGTTCCAGTTTTTAGCCAAAAACCTTGTAATTCCTTTTTTAATTAATAAAGCTTGGTATTTGTGTTTAAACAATTATAATTCCTTTTATTGAATTAAAAAGGTTGTGTGTTGTGTTAAAAGCTAAAAGCTGAGTTCCAATTTAAAAGGTGTGTTTGATTTTCAGAAAGTTTTTCAAAAGGTTTTCAAATTAGGGTCAAATTTCATAAATCAAAGTTCTTTGAAGTGAAAGTGGAAAAGAAGGTTGATTTGAGAGTTTGAGGTTGATTTAAAACGTTTTTGAAAAAGATTTCAAGGTTTGTGTTAGAGTTTTTCAAAAAGGTTTTGAAAAATAAGATTTTATATGTACTTTGTTCTTGTTCTGTTTTTGATTTTTTTTTTGCAGGTTTGAATTGTTGATCTTTGTTTCTGCATACACCCGGGTGTATTTGGAGGTGGTATTGCAACCACAAGAACCTTGGATGTAAGGTTCTAAGGTAATTCCCTTTTTCCTTTTTGAAAATTTCAGAAAAAGTGAAGTTTGAGTGATATGCATGATTGTTTGATTATTGTTGTTTAAACTGGTTTGTATTGTGTTTTTATGTTGTTATATGCATGTTAGATGCTAAGAGAATCATTTTGATTAAGATTTAAGGTGCCTTGATTTGATAAAAGTAGTAAGAAAAGTTTTAAGGGGTGTTTGGATTTAAGTGTTGCAGGGGAATTTTTGAGAAATTTGTGATTTTAAAACGTGTTAGAGTCACTGAAATAGGTTGATATAGGTTGCAAGTTAGTTGGTAAGTAAATTTGGTGAAGTTTTGTAACAAGTTTAAGAGTCATAAAGGAAAAAGTGAGCTTAAAAATCTGCTTAGGCCTATTCTGCTTATTTTTCATGAATTTTGGTGCTAGATCTTGTAATCTGTTAAGACTTAGGCTGTTATAGGCTTGCAGATTGTTTGTGCATCAGTTTGTGAGTTTGTGTGCATAATTTGGACATTTGAAACTCACTAGTGTGCAAGTAATAGCTCAAAAACACCACCAGACCTTAAAAAGTATATCAGCAACATGGTTTTGCTTTGGTGTGCTTATTTGTGAGATTCTTTGCTTGCAAGGTGTTAGTTTTTTGCTAGTTCTTGACTCCTTGTGCTTCAAAGAGCACAAGGGTGCCTTTGTCCATCAAAGAACAACACCAAAAAATCCACAGCCAAGACCTCTTGGCTATATCCACGTGTGAAGAAAACAAGTGAACACCAAGAACTTGTGTTCTTGAAAAAGAAAAAAACTGGACACGTTTTGTCCTTAATCTTGTTTAAACCTTGGTAAAAAGTAAAGTTGGGATTGGATTACAAGCTTAAAAAGGTTACTGTTTGGATTGGGAAAAATAAAAATAAAAAAAGAAAATTTTTATAAAAAGTCCACCCGCACCGGACTCGAACACGCGACCCCTCGCTGGGGGACTAAGCGTGTTTACCAGTGATCTAGATGGACCTTTTACGTTAAGGTCTCATTTCAATAGTCATTTAACCTCTTTTCTTTTCTAGCTTATTAAACATAGCCGTAGCTTATTTTCATCTTGCCAGCTTATTTATTAAGTGTTTTTAGCTTATTTGATTTTTCCTAGGATATTTATAAGTTTTAGGATTTTTCTGTTTAAAAGTTTTATTTTTCACATTATTTAATTAATTTCTAGGATTATTTTTAGTTTTAAATTTAGAAAGTCAATAAAAAATAGTGAACAGTATTAAAAAAATACAAAAAAATAGTTTTTAGGTTTTAATTTGTATTTTTGAGGTTTACATATCAAAAAGTTTTCAAAAACTTTAATTTTTAATTTTATTTGATTTTAGGTTTTTTATTAAACTTTAAAAATTAATATAAAATTAACTAAAAGGTTTTAGGAGCTTTAATTTACATTTTCTTCTTAGTTAGAATATTTAGGATTTTTGAGAATTTTTTAGAATTTATTTAAGAACTTTTAATTTTTTAGATTATTTTAATATTATTTTATTCATAAAAATAAAAAGTTTTATTTTTATTTCTTTTTCATTTTTCCTAGATTCTAGACATTAAAATAGGAACTTTTTCACTTTCCAATTAATTTTTAGGCTTTTCAATTAATTTTTAGAATTACTTTAAGATTTAATAGATTTTAATAGTTTTTAGGAGTTTAAAATTAGTTTTAATTGGTTTTAAAATTTTTAAAAATAGTTTTTAGCTTAATTAGGTTGTTTTTGAGGTTTACAAACTATTAAATCTTGTTTAGGGCTTTTTAATATTTAAAAGTGATTTTTAGGGCTTTAATTAGCATTAAAAAGTCATTATTAAATTAATTAAAAGGTTTTGGCAAGTTTGGATTTTTTTTGTAAACTCTTAGAATATAATTTGGGATTTTTAGTAATTTTTAGGAATTTTTAGGTCAAAATTTTAAATTTTGTGTTTTTTTTACGTTCTACGTCGTAACTTTCTAGTAGTGTTTTTGCCTTATTTTTCTATTTTTTTCGTCTTCGTCATTTTCTCTTCTTTTCTTCTTGTTAATAATCAAAAACATAAATCATCTTTCATTACACAACACACTAGCCTCCTCGAGAGAACGATCCCCATCAAGGGTCATAACTTGTGGTTTTCCTAAACCGCTCGTTAATACTTACCGCTTTTACCTTGTTTTCCTAAACAAGTGTGAATTTACAACTATCAAAATGGCGCCGCTGCCGGGGAGGCGTGTTGTATTTTGATTGAAACATTGTTGTTTTCTATATTAGCCATATAGTATTTGTATTAATAGCACTCTATTAATACGTATTATCGTTTTTCGGTTTTTGTGTGAATATTATTACTATATTGTATACGTAGAACAATAAATTTACAAGTACTCCAAATACGTGAGCAATCACAACCTTGATTCGGGATTTCATCACTCGATCATTGTATTCGAATCTCAAACCAAAGAAAAAAGGCAAAAATAGATAAATACTTTCGTGAAGCTTAATCTTGATAATACAAACTATAAGGTGGGTATAAGGCGGTTGTATTTCACGACCTAAAGGAAAAAGGCTCTTAAGTGCTTCGCGCCGCCTCGTTTCCTCTGCTTGCTTGTGCGTATTTGATTTTGAGAGTGAATCGAGGGTTTTGCCACCCAAAGTATTATTACATATCATATATATTTTCTTGGTTTCATATTGATTAAACCCTCTTGAACGATTTGGTGTTCCACCATCGTTCTAAAGTCATCGAAGGTGTTCACTCCACGTGATCGTTTTCATTCCCTGAGGCCTTTTTAATCAAGAGATTTGATTAGTGAGGAGATTTGTGGACTCATTGTCTACTTAATACATTCACCAATTTCCAAAAAGGTTAATACAATCAAAAACCAAAAAAAAAAAAAAAAAAAAAAAAAAAAAAAAAAAAAACCCAAAATACCAAAAAGAATCTTCTTTGCTCGCCTTCTCGTTGTACGTGACGTTTATGAAAACTCGCTCTAAAGCTAGACGTGCTCGTAAACGAAGAAACAAATCACTCACTCATTCTAGTGAGGAGTCTCCTATTGACGAACCCATTGTACGAGAAGAACCAACCATGGCGAATCGAACTATGATGGAGTTACTTCAAGCACCCACCGAGGGTTATGGAGAAGCTATTCTAATTCCCGCAATCCTTGCGGAGAATTTTGAGTGAAAACGGGTTTGTTGTCGATGATCCAAAACAACAAATTCCGTGGTGATGAGAAGGACAATCCCCACAACCATATCCGCCAATTTAATCGTCTTACCGCCACATGCAAATTTAAGGATGTCTCGAATGACTCGATTAAGATGATGTTATTTCCGTATTCCTTAGCGGGGCCCGCTAAAACTTGGTTAGAGAAAGAGCCACCCAATTCTATATTGACGTGGAAGGATCTCGTTTCAAAGTTTGTGAACCAATTTTTTCCTCCCTCTAAGACTACGCATTTGAAAAATGAGATTCCTAAATTTTCACAAGAATAGAATGAAAGTTTTTCTACGGCTTGGAATAGGTTTAAGGAGATGTTACATGAATGTCCTCATCATGGTTTTTCCGATTTGCACCAAATCGACACGTTTTACAATGGACTCAACGATCATGAAAGAGATTATTTAAATGCCGCCGCGGGTGGTAATTTTTTGTGTAAAACGGTTGAAGAAGCTTTGGTCATAATCGAGAATAGGTCTAAGGTTTATAGCCCTCGTCACACACCAAGTGTTGCCAAAAGGGGCTCATCATCGTCTCAAAGTATCAATGCATTGCATGATGAAGCAAATGAAGAAAACCGACTTTTCGATAGATTTGCTAACCTTATGTCCCATTGGAAGGCTCAAGAAGCTTCCAATTCCTCTTCGGTTAAAGCGGTTTCTAAGAGTTGTTTGTCGTGTGGGGGAGCTCATGATCTTTCCGAGTGCATTACCGCGGATGGTAACACTTCGAATGCTTTTGTAGCCACGGGAACTTATAACCAAAACGGCCAAGGTTCCCGCCAAAATCAAGCTCCACCCAATCAAAATGCTAATAATTATCGCAACAACAACCAAGGTGGAAATTACCAAGGAAATCAAAGGAACTATAACAAAGGTAATTACCAAAGTGGTAATGGGCAAATTTCAAACCAAAACCAAAACCGTGATTTTCAAAACAATGCCCAAGGTTTTCAAAACGATCACACCAAAAATCTTCAAGGAGAGTTTTTGAATTATGCTAAGGCTAATGATGCTAAGTTTGACAATATGCAACGTGAGATGGTTAGCTTAAGATCCGAATTGAAAAATGAGCTTAAAAACGAACTTGCTAATGAACTTAAAACTCATGCTAATAAAATGGAAGGAAATGTCACACGACTCCAACAAAATCAACAAAAAATGGAGCAAGGACAACATGAGATTAAGCAAGAGTTGTTAAAAGCGGATACTAGGCAATCTAAGTTTGAAGACCGAATGGCTAAAATGTTTGAAGCTATCATGTGTAAGCCTTCTTCTTCGGGTGGTCTTCCTAGTGATACCATCGTGAACCCGAAAGGAGAATTGAAGGTTATTGCCACTCGTAGTGGTAAAACTTTCAAAGAACCCACTTCTCGTCCAAGTACTTCTATGGAGAAGGAAAAAGAGAAAGAACCCGAGGTTGTGGTTGAAAAGGAGCACATTACAAGCCCACGAAGTACCGCTCAAACCACACCTACGGTTGAACCAATACCTATAATGGAACCCGAGATTCCAAGGCCGATGCCTATGCCTAATTTGCCCCAACCCACACCACCTTTACCCTACCCATCAAGACGAGACAAGGAGAAGGCACAAGAACGAAATAATTACCAATTTGAACTCTTTATGAAAATGTTTCGTGACTTGCATTTCAATATAAGTTTTGCCGACGCCTTAGTCATGATGCCTCGATTTGCCGCGAACTTCAAAAGTATGTTGAATAACAAAGAGAAATTGCAAAAATCGTCTAGTTGTTCATCGGTTTTTCTAAGCGGCATACCTCAAAAAGTCGGTGATCCTGGAAAGTTTTTAATTCCATGTGCTATCCAAGACATGGAAGAATGCTACGCCTTGGCCGATCTTGGTGCTAATATTAATTTGATGCCTCTTGAGATTTTTAAATCGCTCAATCTTCCAAATCTCACTCCTTCAAGAATGTCAATCGAAATGGCCGATCATTCTACGATTCTAGCTTGTGGAGTTGCCGAGGACGTCTTTGTGAAAGTTGGAAAGTTCTACTACCCTGTAGACTTTATTGTTGTTGATATTCCCATCGATCCTAAAGTTCCGTTAATTTTAGGTCGATCTTTTTTGGATACCTCGAGAGCACTTATCGATGTGCATTCAAGAAAAATCACTCTTCGTTTCAATGAGGAAGAACTCGTCATTAATGCAACCCAAAACTCCACTCTTTCTCATGTTTATTCGATCACATCTTTGTACAATGTTAATCCCATCAAAAGCATTTGCAAAAAGATTTCAAATAGAGTTTTAGTTGTTGAGAAAAATGAAGTTCCGTCCCCTCCGCCGATGGAGGTTAAGAGTGTTAAGCCTATGATTCCAATCTCGAGTGATTCTTCGGATGATGAATACGTTGATCCCGATGGGGAGGTTTTCTTTGTTGACAAAAGATTTGAAAACTTGCCACCACCTAAGCCAAAAAGATTTCAAAATGTGAGAATTTTTAGTGTGACTAACATTGTTTTAGATACACCAAATATTTTTGACATAATCAAATCGGGTTTTCACAAGGAGAGTGTTAAAGATGAAAAAGGAAAAGATTTTGAATTTAATTTAAAAGATTTTTCTACAATTCTAACTCCGTCATCACCGCGTTCATTGAGTACTACAAGCTCGTCTTCTCCTTTTGACGAGGCTTTGTATGGACTTAGTGTGGGGGAAGCCCCTCATGTTCCCTCCCCTTTCTCCACCGAGGACGAGATATTTGATCCTGGAATTGCTTATATAGGGAAATCTCGGTCTTCCACCAATGCAATAAATGGAAAATCTTTTCATTTGATTGGTGCGAGTCTACCTCGAGTAGCTCAATGTTATGACTTACCCATTGTCCCACCCTTCTATTTCTTCTCTCCTATTTTCTTCTATCCCATTGGGATTTATGTTGGAGTTGTGTTGTCTCGTCCTTCATCCGAAAACGAAGACGCTATCTTTGACCCCGGTATACGTTTATCGGATTTTTAAAGTACTCCACGTGCTTTTGGGCCTTGTTTATCATGTAAGCCCCACCAAAAATTGACCAAACCATGATTATCCCTAAATGATCACATTTATGGGGATTCGAGTCGAGCTTTTGACTCGGTTATCAAAAACAAGGTGCCTCGTGGGGGAGACCCATGATTATCCATGTACATATTATTGCTTTCTAATTAGTGTAATGTGAGGGGATTTGTGCCCTTCCAACCTTTGTTCCGTGGTTGTTTGTGCATTGTGTCTTTTAGATCATAATCTTCACGATTGGAGCCTCTCGTGTTCGTTTATGGGAGCACTTGATCGTTTGCTTTGGAGGCCTTTCCCAATATCCATATGATATATCCTTTTATGTTCTAACCTTAGGTTTATAGCACACTTCATAAACGGCTATTACTTATGGGTTACACCCTTTCCATGCTAGATTAGGCATTCGACTACGTCTCTAGTATGGGGGTGTTTGCACCCCTAGACTCGAAACATTGAGGACAATGTTTAACTTTAGTATGGGGGGGTGAATAGAAACTTGCCTTGCCAAACCTTCACGCTTTCCAAAGTTTATCGTTTTGTTTATCGTTTGTTGCAAAATAAGGCTAAAAATGGCCAAATTTTAAAATTTTTCTCATGTTTTATAAGTGTTTGAAGACACGAATGTATATTTTCCGATGGCGAGAATAAGAGTAATTTTTGACTCGACCGTGCGTGTTGAGCACTTAGCTTTGGTTCCTTAACTACACATTAGGCTAAGTCTCTTAAATGAGGACGAGAAATGATAGAGTTAATTATAAGTTACTATGCTAAACGTAGAGTACTCGTATTCTTTCAAAAACTCATGTGTTCTCGTTGTTTGCTTATTCTCCCTTCGCTTGTAAATATTTTTTGCTTAATAAATATTGATTTAGCGGTTTAGTTTTGATTGTTGGGTTTCTAGTCTTTTCTAGTAGCTTCCGTGTAATTAAATTGGGAAGACATTAAGGTATCGCCAGCGTCACGGTTTTGAAGTATTGGCAACCCGAATAATCGAAAGCTTCACCCAATAATAAGATTTCAAGTGCTCACCTAAATCAAGCAAACAATTTGAAGCCCCACAAGGCCTAAAATCTATGCAAAATTGAAAGTGAATCAAGCCTTAATCTTCGAAGCTTTAAAGATCCAAAATTCGCTTTAGCGTGAGGATATACGTCTTTGGCTAATAAAACCACCGATGAGGCGGATAATAAAAGGCAAGGCAAGACCGAAGTCATAAAAAAAGCTTCATGGCGAAGTTGAATAAAAGATGGAGGTAAACCAAAGATAATAAGGCCCTTCCGTTAGGGGGCGTATAAAAGTCTTGGTAATAAGTCTCATGTTCAAAACCGTTATAAAACCGTGTTTATCGATTCTTCTTGTCAACTTAATTTTTTAACATCGTTGTCTATTAGGAGGGGTTATTGATTTGATGGTCTTAGTTACACCGTTAGGACTCTATTTTAGACCTAAATCTCTATCATCGCATAAGTCAACAATGTATCCTCGTGATCATTAAGACATAATAAAATATAAGAGATACAACTTAGGAATAATGGGAGAATAAGTACGTGATTAGGGCATATGAGTAGTGTTAGCATTACTAACTTATAATGACAATGATCTCGTTTCACGCTTGGCATGGAATTAAGGTGAAAATCGAGGACGATGAAATTATTTCTAACGAAGCATTCACGTGTTCTTGTTCTATGAACCTAAACGTCCCATTTTGCGATGAGAATCATACATTATGTCTAAAACGCAAGTAGATGTAATCATAGTATTTAGCTAAGTTATCATTTCAATAAAAGTGAATAAAAATGAATTTTGGAAGTGCTTTGATACTTTATTCTAGCATTGCGTGAGGGCACGGCAATGGTTTAGTATGGGGGAGTGATGAGACTGCTTTTATACATGGTCTCATCGTCCAAATCGGGCTTAAAATGCATAAAATATCATAAAATATGCCAAATATATGCTCGTGTTTGTTACTTGTGTATTTTTAGGTACGGATATTGAGGAATTGGCAAAAGAACACAAGAATCAATCAAAAACGAACACGGGAAACGAAGTCGCACAATGAACCGGGCCCAAGTTTGGAATTTTGCAATAAGACCCTTGAAGAATTGAAGATTGGCAAAAATGGCCCCTCATCTTTGAAGAACTTGTCACAATTGACCCTCCAAATGTCATTTGTACAAGTATGGTCCTTATATTTGAAGATATTACAAGACCAGTCCTTAAAGTTTGAAGAATATACAAAAGAAACCCTTGGATAAAGTTTTTGAAGAAGATGTGCCAAATTTGACAAGTGCCCAAAAGTTGATAAGTGTTAATTGGGCGCTGATGGGATTTTAAAACAAAGTGAAAGAATGGTGCAAACTTGGGGACCTGTCCTGCCAATTAACCAAACTATCCCACCCAGTCATAACTCGCCACCTCATCAAAACCCACCCACCAACCCATAACTCTACCCAAACCCGTCCACCCACCCATGTCCAACCCGGTTTCATTTTTTTAATCCTAGTCAAACTAAGTCAAATCCCCCACTAACCCCTATTTCCCCCCATAACACATTATTTAAATTCCCTTTATCCCCAAAACAAATCAAAAACCCCCCCTTAATCCTGATAAACCCTAATCCTACCCCAGATCAAATCAACCCCAAATCAAAGGGTTAATCCCCATTCTTGTCTAGATCCTTAATTGAGGTCACCCTCATCACATCCCACACCCAAACCGTGACCCTGGAGAACCCCATGTGAAGGTGGACCCCTCCCCTGCTCACGTCTCACTCACCCAAACCCAATGCCCGACCAAACCAACACCCAGGATCACTCCCCTTGGTCCCCAAGGCTCATCCAACGTCCCAAATCCATTCAAACATCACTGGCATCACATGTAGCACCTTTTGACTCAAGACAAAGAGAAGACTTCAAGGGCAAAATCGGATTTCCATACATTAGGGTTTCTTTCTTGTATTATTTTATTCCATAGTTCTAGAATCGTCTCTAGAGTAGTATTTAAAGGGGATGAGCTTGTTCATCCACCTTTGTTCCAGTTTTTAGCCAAAAACCTTGTAATTCCTTTTTTAATTAATAAAGCTTGGTATTTGTGTTTAAACAATTATAATTCCTTTTATTGAATTAAAAAGTTGTGTGTTGTGTTAAAAGCTAAAAGCTGAGTTCCAATTTAAAAGGTGTGTTTGATTTTCAGAAAGTTTTTCAAAAGGTTTTCAAATTAGGGTCAAATTTCATAAATCAAAGTTTTTTGAAGTGAAAGTGGAAAAGAAGGTTGATTTGAGAGTTTGAGGTTGATTTAAAACGTTTTTGAAAAAGATTTCAAGGTTTGTGTTAGAGTTTTTCAAAAAGGTTTTGAAAAATCAGATTTTATATGTACTTTGTTCTTGTTCTGTTTTTGATTTTTTTTTGCAGGTTTGAATTGTTGATCTTTGTTTCTGCATACACCCGGGTGTATTTGGAGGTGGTATTGCAACCACAAGAACCTTGGATGTAAGGTTCTAAGGTAATTCCCTTTTTCCTTTTTGAAAATTTCAGAAAAAGTGAAGTTTGAGTGATATGCATGATTGTTTGATTATTGTTGTTTAAACTGGTTTGTATTGTGTTTTTATGTTGTTATATGCATGTTAGATGCTAAGAGAATCATTTTGATTAAGATTTAATGTGCCTTGATTTGATAAAAGTAGTAAACAAAGTTTTAAGGGGTGTTTGGATTTAAGTGTTGCAGGGGAATTTTTGAGAAATTTGTGATTTTAAAACGTGTTAGAGTCACTGAAATAGGTTGATATAGGTTGCAAGTTAGTTGGTAAGTAAATTTGGTGAAGTTTTGTAACAAGTTTAAGAGTCATAAAGGAAAAAGTGAGCTTAAAAATCTGCTTAGGCCTATTCTGCTTATTTTTCATGAATTTTGGTGCTAGATCTTGTAATCTGTTAAGACTTAGGCTGTTATAGGCTTGCAGATTGTTTGTGCATCAGTTTGTGAGTTTGTGTGCATAATTTGGACATTTGAAACTCACTAGTGTGCAAGTAATAGCTCAAAAACACCACCAGACCTTAAAAAGTATATCAGCAACATGGTTTTGCTTTGGTGTGCTTATTTGTGAGATTCTTTGCTTGCAAGGTGTTAGTTTTTTGCTAGTTCTTGACTCCTTGTGCTTCAAAGAGCACAAGGGTGCCTTTGTCCATCAAAGAACAACACCAAAAAATCCACAGCCAAGACCTCTTGGCTATATCCACGTGTGAAGAAAACAAGTGAACACCAAGAACTTGTGTTCTTGAAAAAGAAAAAAACTGGACACGTTTTGTCCTTAATCTTGTTTAAACCTTGGTAAAAAGTGAAGTTGGGATTGGATTACAAGCTTAAAAAGGTTACTGTTTGGATTGGGAAAAATAAAAATAAAAAAAGAAAATTTTTATAAAAAGTCCACCCGCACCGGACTCGAACACGCGACCCCTCGCTGGGGGACTAAGCGTGTTTACCAGTGATCTAGATGGACCTTTTACGTTAAGGTCTCATTTCAATAGTCATTTAACCTCTTTTCTTTTCTAGCTTATTAAACATAGCCGTAGCTTATTTTCATCTTGCCAGCTTATTTATTAAGTGTTTTTAGCTTATTTGATTTTTCCTAGGATATTTATAAGTTTTAGGATTTTTCTGTTTAAAAGTTTTATTTTTCACATTATTTAATTAATTTCTAGGATTATTTTTAGTTTTAAATTTAGAAAGTCAATAAAAATAGTGAACAGTATTAAAAAAATACAAAAAAATAGTTTTTAGGTTTTAATTTGTATTTTTGAGGTTTACATATCAAAAAGTTTTCAAAAACTTTAATTTTTAATTTTATTTGATTTTAGGTTTTTTATTAAACTTTAAAAATTAATATAAAATTAACTAAAAGGTTTTAGGAGCTTTAATTTACATTTTCTTCTTAGTTAGAATATTTAGGATTTTTTAGAATTTTTTAGAATTTATTTAAGAACTTTTAATTTTTTAGATTATTTTAATATTATTTTATTCATAAAAATAAAAAGTTTTATTTTTATTTCTTTTTCATTTCCTAGATTCTAGACATTAAAATAGGAACTTTTTCACTTTCCAATTAATTTTTAGGCTTTTCAATTAATTTTTAGAATTAATTTAAGATTTAATAGATTTTAATAGTTTTTAGGAGTTTATTAGTTTAAATTTGTTTTAAAATTTTTAAAAATAGTTTTTAGCTTAATTAGGTTGTTTTTGAGGTTTACAAACTATTAAATCTTGTTTAGGGCTTTTTAATATTTAAAAGTGATTTTTAGGGCTTTAATTAGCATTAAAAAGTCATTATTAAATTAATTAAAAGGTTTTGGCAAGTTTGGATTTTTTTTGTAAACTCTTAGAATATAATTTGGGATTTTTAGTAATTTTTAGGAATTTTTAGGTCAAAATTTTAAATTTTGTGTTTTTTTTACGTTCTACGTCGTAACTTTCTAGTAGTGTTTTTGCCTTATTTTTCTATTTTTTTTTCGTCTTCGTCATTTTCTCTTCTTTTCTTCTTGTTAATAATCAAAAACATAAATCATCTTTCATTACACAACACACTAGCCTCCTCGAGAGAACGATCCCCATCAAGGGTCATAACTTGTGGTTTTCCTAAACCGCTCGTTAATACTTACCGCTTTTACCTTGTTTTCCTAAACAAGTGTGAATTTACAACTATCAATATCTATAATCTCAACCCATCTTCTAAGATTACTACTCCTACTCTTGATATCCCTAATGCGTCTAAGGATAGTGATACATCGAGTGAGATTAGTGATTTTGGTCTCGACAAATTCTTTGATGAGGTTTGTGATGTCCCTAATTTTTTCTGAGCTTGCGGAAGAGGTCGCTCTTAATGATGATGATTTTTCTCCATGCTATGAGAATTTCACCTTTGAAATTTCTCCTTCTCCTCCGGGCGATGAAAGCGATGTTGGTTTATTCTCTCCGACATACGAGAAGTTCACCACTGAACTTGGTCTTGTAGATGAGGTGGAAGACGTTATTCTTCGCGACAAATTACTGAAAGTTCATCTTCTTATTGCTAAAATTGAAGCGTTGAATTCTGCTCCTATTTCTGAGTCTTTACCTCCGTTTATTACTTCAGTAGAGAATAATGATACAACTATGGAGGAAATAGACATTCTCTCAATACCTCTGGGTATTGATGATGATGATACGGAGGGGGATATTGATTTTGATAATTTGCTGCATGAAGATATTGTCCCAAGTCCCCCTCCCGAGCACCTTTCATCCACTACTTTAGACACCATTACGGAGGATGAGTGCTTTGACCCGGAAGGTGACATTGACTATTTTATGAGTGATAACTTTATGGCTTTGCCGCTTGGTAAACATCCATTGTCTTTGGGGGATGACAATGTGCTTCCTTTATCCACCCCACCTCCCGTGGATCATGATTTCACATACTTTTCTTATGTTGAGAGGACTTTTATACCCTTCAAGACTTATCCTCTGGCCACTCCTTCATTAATGTCCTCCGGGAACGAGGACAAGATCTTTGATCCTGGTATTACATTCGAGGCTTCCCCATGGACTATTTAATTTAAGGACGAGTCAGGCTCGTGACTCGATTAACAAAAACAAGCGCTTTTTGGGAGGCAACCCGATTATCTATCTATCTTTACCTGTTTTTTCTAATAAGTGTAAGGGGAGACCCTTGTATGTGTTTGTTGTTTTCTTTCTTATCATGTGTAGGGATTCGAGCTTTCAAAGATACATTCTTGATGACTTTTGATGACCCGTGATTCCGTGTACCCGTCTTCCTGGTTTTATCCTAAACTCTTTTGATTCTCTATTTTATATTTTCTAATATTAAAATAGGAATAACTTTAGTTGTTTCTTCCTTAGCAAGATTTAAACAACGTGCACAATGTCCTAAGTGTAGGGGAGTTCACTCCCACATGCTTAAACATTGAGGACAATGTTTATATTAAGTGTAGGGGGGACGTCTATCGAAGTTAAGTGGCATTTTCCTTGTATTTGTCCTCATTTTAACCGGAAAATTTGATTTTTCGATATTTTTCAAAATTTTTAATCTATTTTGGCCTAGTAGTATAGTAGTATTTTCCTTTATTATCGTTATTTACTTTCCGTGCTAAAATACAATTTTTAATAAAGCGGTCTTAATTTTTTATCGTTGTGAATCTTTTGACTCAACCCGAGTTTACTTATCTAAGTTTACTCTAGCTAGTATCCTTAACGTGTTTAAGTCAAGTTTTGCTAGGCTTTTATATAGGGAACTTTAAAACGCGAAAGTCTTAACTCTTACGGGTTAAGAACAAGAACTTTTCGCAAGTTCCTATTATTGACCCTAGAAAGTCGTTTATCAAGGGAACTTTAAAATGCAAATTCTAAACTTGAAAAAGTCTAAGAAGTTGCAAGATCCTATAGATGAATTGAAAACCCAAAACTTTGATTTAATTGGCTAAGCATCCACGAGTCTCATTCTTTGAGATTTTAAATTGTGGAGAACGAGAGATGATAGAGTCAATTATAAGTTTGGTATTCTTTCGTGAATTTATATGAGTTGATTATAAGCTTTTTCTCCCATCGCTTGTTAATAAATATAATTGCAATAAATAAGGTTGTACGATTTGAAAAGGTACTTAGCTTCTAGCCCAAGATCGTCTAAAAGTTGCTCGGTATTACATAGAGTTCATAGCCAAGGCATAACTTATTGAAGCAGGATACAAAGATTGGCGAGTCCAATAAGGTCCTAACAAGACATGAGGGCTACATTTTGTTGCTAAAGATCCCAAGTGATGTGAAGAATCATTTATCAAAAATCAATATGAAGGATCGAGACACACGACGAAAAGCAAATACTCCCCTAAAGATCATGGAGAAGTCTATCCAAAAAGGCCCTAACAAGGTATGAGGATAAATAGATCTAAGTCCTAAAAGGAGGCAGATCGTTGTATATCAAAATCCCAAATAAAGATTGGAGAAAAATGAAGAAGTCATGGTCCAAATATGAAGAATCTCTCAAAACTTCAAGTGAAGAAATTCCTATTATCAAGAGAAGACCATTATTTCATTAACGTCTCTCAAGATTCAAAGTATGAAGTCGCTGCCAAATATCGGTCCGAGAAAGGTCTCAAATCGTGAAGCGAGTTATGCCAAGATATGAACTTTATGAGGTCCCGAGAAGCAGTTTTAAAAGATTTTGTCCTTTAGCTAACTATTGATTAAATCGTCCCACTTTATTTTCAGCCTAAATAACTATCGAAATAAGTCAACAATGCATCCTCGTGATCATTCAAGACAACAATAAAATATAAGAGATACACCTAGGAATAGGGAAGTCTAAGTGAATAATTGGGCCACATGAATTTATGATAGTTTGCTAACTTATAATAACAATGATCTCGTTTTTAAGCTTGGTATGGGGAACGCGAAACTTGAGGGTGATAATCATTCATGACATTCCAAAACCCCAAGGTAAGTTTTTGATTTCTTTACTTGTTTTCTTTCTTTAAATATTTTTCTATCTCTTTAATAAAGGCCGAGATGGATTGATTATGATGAAAAATGTAAAGCTTGCTTTGTAATTAATGCATTGCATGAGGACATTGTAATGGTCAAGTGTAGGGGATTTGATAGGCGTGAAAACACCCATCCTTTTACCACTTAACTATAATAATAACCAAGCCAAAACGTGTATTTTATGTCGTAAATGTCGGAATTATGCGTGGTTTATGTTTTTATTGTGTTTTAGGACCAAAAGATGAAAAAGGAATAAAACACGGGCTCACGGGCTTTTATCGAAGAAAACGAGAAAAGACGAAGTCAAAAGATCAAGAGTGCAAAAAGAACGGAAGCCCAAGGCCTATTCTGAAGATTTATCGAAGAAAAAGTCTAAAGACGGAAGTTTAATGAAGTCGAAGAATCAAGTCTAATTAAAGAAGAAAATTATAAGACGAGTTCAAATTATATCGACAAATCCCGAGACGAGTCGAGAAATACAAAGAATTTAAATCGAGTCGAGACAAGAAGAAAGAAGGAAGAAAGCACCAACATTTTACTCCTCCTATAAATACCCTCCTAATGTGTAATTAGGAGGTGGTTAGTCATTTTAGGGTTAGTTAGTTTAGATTAGGAGTAGTGTAGTTTTACTTTCTCTCTCTAGTTTTCACTTTCTCTCTCTAGTTTTTCTTAATGTTTTTCAAGCTTTTTCATTAATCTTGTACTTTTGAATCTTTAATCTTCATCTTATTTCAAGCTTTTTACAATCATCTTCTTCTACCTTTCTTGATCTTTTTAATTATGTTTGATTCGATATAATCTTTGATCTTGTTTACTTTTGATGTTTGATTGATTAAAAAGTTTATCTTTCTATTCATCTATAAGTTTAATACAAATTGAGCTTTGAGCTTGACATGCTTATTGGCTTATTTTTTATTTAGCTTATTGATTTAAAGTTTTCTTAAAAGTTTTGTCATGTTAAAGTTTGATTTAAAAAATTGCTTATTATAGTTTTGTAAGTTTTAATTTGTGCTTATTTAGTTATTTTTGTTAAATACTTAGTTAAGTTTTGGATTTTGCTTATTAGAGTTAGCTTATTTCATTGCTTATTACGAATTTCCTTCCTATCGGAATAGGGTTTCCCCTTTCCGATCTCCATTCCGATTTGAACCCTTCATTCCAACGAGCTTCCCTTTTATTCCGATCGTTTGATCGGAAAAGGGTTTCTAGGATTTCGATGGATGCATTTTTGGATATTCCGATAGCTTAGATTATCATTATTCCGATAGACATTTTTCTTCACATATTCTGATAGCTTCCTTTTCCTTACATTCCGATGGGATTTGATTTGATATTCCGACAGGACTTAGTACTACATTCCGACAGCTTTCTTTTATGCACATTCTGATAAGTATTGATTCCGATCTGGATTCTGATAGGACTTGTTTTCATGTATTCTGATAGCTTTGATTTAGTTTATTCCGATCACTTTCTCTTTACTATATTCCGATAGGACTTGGTTTCGTGGTATTCCGACAACTTTGTTTTTAGTAGTATTCCGATAGGATTTATTTTAAGCTCATTCCGATTTCTTTCTGACACTGATTCCGATCGGGATTCCGACTACATTCCGATGGGTGTCAGTTTTTGTTTTCTATTTTTATTTTCATTTTAACTTCAAATCTATTTTATTTTTCCCGCCTTTTACTTAGTTTTATTTTATTTGTTTTGTCTTAGTTTTATTTTAAGTTCACGTCTTTATTTAGTTGTCCAATTTACATTTTGTCGAGTTTTTATATTTCGTCATTTACTTTTTGTCAAAGCTTTTATAGTTAATGTGTTTACGTCTTTTATTTAAGATTTATTTTGTTTATCGCTTTTATAATTTTGTTAAGTTTTTATTTTAGTTTTAAATTTCAAACTTCCACTTTTACTTAACGACATTTTCATTCCTTTTACATTATTATTTAAATTTACATTTTCATTTTACTTGTAGTTTAAATAGATAAATTTTCCCCTTTTTATTCCACCAAGAACGATTGAGTCGCACGAGCACTAGTAATCAATTCGAAAAGATCGAACGATAACTTTTTACATACAAAAGCCTTGTATTAAAAGTATATAATAGTTTAGGGTAAAACCTGTAAATACTTTATTTACTTTTGTAAAAGAAGTGTCCCGAGCTCGTTTGGACGACTTAACGGACGATTCAAGTCACGAGACTTGCGCCATCGTTTTTAAAATCATTTTTCCAATAAATATGAGTCCTTACTTCGTCGCGTTTCGAAAACATTTACTATTGTTTATTTAAATGCTCGTTTAATTATTTCTAGTTATTTCGGTTAGATTTTACCGTAAAAATAAAATGTAAACTCTATTACTCACGTTATTAGCAACGTTTTAGGATATAATGAAAAATACTATTTATTCATATTTTCTAAGTTCTTGTTTCGTCTCAACTATTATCTCTATTAGTTTTGCCCAGTCCGACGTTTAAAACGTCGATAAATATTACAAGTAACTAAATAATAAATATTTAATTTATGAAACGTAAGCGTAAAATTTTTAAATTTCTCTGTTCATCCAATTATAGAAAAATGTTCAAAATAAATTTGAATTTAGTTAACACGATCTTCGTTGATTTATCGAAAATAATTAACAAGATCCGTAAATGTTCGAAAAATCTTAATTTAAACGCTGGTCAAAATTTCTGGGTTGTTATAAAAACGGAGTATGTAAACATAAACACGTAACGTAGAGCTCTCCGGTTAAGAGGTAGACGATGCTAATTTAAGACGTAAACCCTAATTTCTTCCCGTAATTATGTGAGTTCATGAACCAACACAAATATAAAATTTTAAAATAATATACGAGGATAAATTTAGTACCCAAAAATGACGGGTTGTCACAGCATTTCCCCTTAAAGAGGGATCTACGCCCTCGTAGATCCATTTCATTTAACTACTCGCTTCATATATAGAGTCAAAGACATGTGGACATTTCCTTCACATTTGGTCTTTTCTCTCAAGCATAATTATAATGCGCGAGTTTCATCAAAAATAACTATGGGAATACGATCATGCTTAAGTTGACTTACTTTCTCTTTCCATGATGTCCACGGGTTTTCGATGAATGCAAATTTTCGCCGACCCAAACTTCATTAAGAAATAATCTGATTTTCACTTAATAGACATTTTATCAAGTTCGATATACGAAACATATTTCATGCAGCCCTTGAAGTCCTAGGGTAGTCTAGCTTATATGCCTTCCGGACCAACTCTTTACATTATCTCAATGCTCCCATACAACGGGGACTTAGCTTCCCACGATCTTTCAAATCATCAATTCACCTTTCCATGATGAAAGTTCTCGGCATAACTTTGCTACCCATCCTGCACTTCAAGATATACATCTCACATTCACATAACCTCCCGCCCACTACCGGCAGTCAATAATCCGATCCTAATTTCCACAATAATTTCAGGTCTTGCGGGTCGGGTAGCTTCATCCCAACTCTCACCTACAGGTGTTCTTTATATAAATCCTCACAATATTCGATCTCAATCCTAATGCGATAATTATCAATGATAATCCATCCAAAGGTAAATGCTCATCCGAGACACTACCAAAGGTCAATCATACAAGCACAAAACAAGACTTCTAGTGTTTGTATCGTTATTTTACCTTGTTCATCCGATTGTGGGTGGTAAGCAGTACTCTCATCAAGATTTGTTCCCAATGAATTCTGAAGGGATCTCTAGAAATTCGATGCGAAGCGAGGATCTTGATAGAGATGATCGATACAGGCACACCATGCTTACACCACTCCTTTAAATACAAATGAGCCTACTTCTCCATCGAGAACCTATCATTAACGGTAATGAAATGAGCAGATTTGGTCAGTATGTCGACGATGACCCAAACCGAATCAAATCTAGATGATGACCTTTTAAACAATTAACGTCATCGGCTCCCATCTCTAATGGTTCTCATTAGCCGCGAAACCCTTCATCATCTATATTATCCTTCTTACAAGCATCGCTTGTACATTTTTAATTTGCTCGGGCAATTTATTGTGCATGGTCAATACTAAGGAACACATCTTAATTGGTTCTCTATTCTTTCTACATAATGCGTCAGTAACTACATTCACCTTCCACGATGAATAAATAACATGACCATAATCACTCAGAAAGTCAAACTATTTACACGGCTACATGTTTAGCTCTTCCTAACACAAAATATTTTGTAGGCATTTGCGTTTGGTGAACCGTACACTTAATGCCACATAAATAATGTTTCCATAATTGAAGAGCAAAAACTATCGCTCCAAATATCAAGTCACGGGTTACATGGTTTTTCTACATTCTTCCTAAGTTTCCTCGAGGGAATAATTTCTTTATAAACCTTTGATAAATATCTGTCAAACCCAAAAATCTTCGCACTTCTTTTTGGTATAACCCTAAGCCTAAATGGCTTCAATCTTTGAAAAGTCAACATGGATTCCACTATTATAAATCACACGGTCAAAGAATGTAAGGGATCAAGCCTAACGTCACACTTTAAATATTTAGCACACCAGGTTTCACGTCTCAGCTAGATCAAGGTAGTCTACAATGATTACTAAGCTCCTTCTTATTCTTGGAAATAATCAGATGGTCCTTAATGATCACAAGCATGAATTTATCAAAATACAGCTTACACACGCGATTCATCAAATTCATGAATGCGACCAGTGCGTTGGTCAATCCAAATGACATCACATGAAACTCATAATGTCCATTACGAGTTCTGGACGTAGTATTTGGAATATATTTCTTGCGGACGCAAAGTTAATAACAATCAGACCGTAGATCAAATTTTTAGAATATACGCTAGAACCTGGTAAATGAAGCCGTTCAGCAGTACCAAACCCCTCCAGCAGTTATGAACCCCCAGTTGATGAACTCTTCAGCAAAGTCTGATGAACCCTCCAGCAGACTAAACCTTCAGCAGGTTCTGACCATCCAGCAAGACTGGACTGAACCCATCAGTCCAAACTGAACCCCCCCTTCAATTTCTGAACCGCCAGCAAATCTGGACCCCCTTCAGCATGACTGGACGAATCCTTAGCAAATTGGACGTCCAACAGCAAAAATAGGGACCCCCTTCAGCACTGAACCTAAACCACCAGCAGTGACTGATCTCCAGCAAAGTCTGAAGCTTATATTTGAAATTTGAAACTGAAGGTGAACATCCAACTTTTTGGACGAACCTTCAGCATGTCCTGACTGAACATTCAGCAGGTAAGAACTTCGTTAACTCCTGATGCTATCATTTTATTACTCAATTATTAGTGTAACATTCAAAAATTGCTGGAGATATGCAATTTTTGAGGGAGAGAAATACACTACTATTATAGAAAGCATCAGGAGTAACAAAACTTGTTTCATTCACCAAATACTACAAGAACAAACCATAATCCAAAACCAATCTCACAAAAAACATTTTCCAAACCTACAAAAGACAACCTGAAGAGGAAGCGGGTGTGTTTGTAAAACGCAATGGTTGTGGGTGTGTCGAGGAAGTGAAGTATTGGGTGCGGCGTATGATATTGTTTTTGTCAAAAGAATGAAGCTGGTTGAAAATGGGTTAGTGTTTTATCAGCCTTGACGAAAAAGGCAAAATTTGTTTGAAAAAGGGTTTTGTTTGATCAGGTTGTGGAGTTGCTCGAAGTTGGTTGTGTAGAGTATATATAGTGATTGATCACCACTGCTATCCTCTAAAACAACATACTCTTAAACCTCCAGGTACTTGAACCACTGAACCCGTTAAACCTTCACTACACCCAAGTTGCTGTACTTATGGAAACTCTAAACCTTACACCAGAATGTGACTTCAATAATAAGCCACTGATGTTATTGTTTCATGTTTTATAGATTACTTTCTTTCAACTACAACAACAAAGAATATGTACACATTTGTTTATCATTTTATTCTTTGTAACATCAGAAGGTGAGAAGAAGTTGTATTTGCTCACTCACATCTAATGATTTTACTTAGGCAATTCTTATGTCCAAATAGGGGGAGATTGTTGGACTAGGATTTGAATAACAAATAGACTAAGTGTATGTACTGAGTGAAAAACACTCAGTTTGTCTTCTTCAAGATTTCAAGCTTCAGTGACCAAAGATGGTCAGCGGACAAAGAAGACTTGAACAAAGAAGACGACAACTCGGGCTATTTTTATATCCAAATAGGGAGAGATTGTTGGGTCAAGATTTGACCCAATTGTTCCTCACAAGTATTTGAATATAAAATAGCTGCTGAAGACTTGAAGAATTAATGAAGACACTTCAACACCAGGTCCAGCACCAGTCCAAGCTGAAGACAGTTCAACACAGCACTTCCAGAGTCCTTTGAAGACAAAGTCTTCACCTTCAGTAGCTGATGCGGATCAGCATCTGAAGGACATGCCTGAATGAAGTTTCCTTCAGTTCACCTTGGAGTGACAAACCAAGCTGAACGATGTTCATCTATCTCTCAAATACTACCTAAAGATATTGGCGAGAACTTCCTAAAAGCAAAGGGAGACAAGAGTACAAGAGTGGTTACTTGTACAGCCAATAAGAAAGTCAAAAGTAATATTTACTTTTGAACTATGATAAGAAAGAAAGCATGGGGAGCACATGGGCTTCACTTTAGTGAAAGCTTCCTTTGGAAGCTTTGTTTTTCTTTTCCTATATATAGATAGGTAGTAAGTAGAGATAGATAAGTTTTCCATTTCACATAAAACACAAAGTGTAGTGTTAGGAATTCTTCCTCTCTTGTTCATCAAGAGAGAAACCTTGTCATTCAACCACTTTGTTTCCGCAAACAAAGTGGGTTATAGATTCTTTATTTGATTCTATAAAAGTCTATACGTTGAAAAGTACAAGTTGTGTTATTTGTAGTTAATTGGTCGATTGTGCTAAGATTACACGATTCTAGGACCCAACATTATGAGAACACAATATTTACAGGGAGGGTAAGGTCTGTAGTTTCCTGATGGTCTCCTAGTAGCCTTTTGTCTGTCCCTAAAAGGCGTCTGAGCTCTCTTAACAGCCATATGTCTATCATGATCTATGGTCATATGATGAGAATTTCTACACACTTTACAATAAGTTTTGATAACCTTTTCACCTTTGGGTTCTCCTAAGATAGACTTAGGTTCAGAGGAAGCAGAGCATTCAGCAGAAGGCTTAATATGTTCTTTTAAGAGTTCTACTTCTTTCATCAATGACAACATGCGTTCTTCAGTTGATGGCTCAACTTTGTTCATAGGGTTAGTTGAGACAACCTTATAAACATTTTGTTTAACAGATGGTTTTGTAGGAACAACAAAAACCTTAGCTAGAGGTGTCTCAACATCTGGTTTGAGTTCAGCCTTAGCTCCTCTAGAAGAGCTGCTGGGTTCAACACCAAATAGTTTAGGCAAAGGTGGTAAAGGTTCAATGTTATCTGTAACCACTTCAGAGACAAGTACATCAGTCATAAGTGGGTCAGACACATGTATAGTCTTTGTGTACTTGAAAACAATCTCTTAAGGTTTCTTAAGTGCCTTCATTTTGTTTCTCTTAGCAGTCACAACCCTAGATATGTCAGCTGGAACTTCATCATCAAGTAATTCATTTATAGTGAACCTACTGCACAACCATTTTTCTATAACCTTGTTTAGTTTAGTTACTTGATCATTTAAGGCACTGTTTCTTAAAGTTAACTTATTAACTTCATTTTGAAGAGATGTCATTTCAGAGTTAACCTGTTTTAAAGTTTCACATTCAGCCTTAACAGTCAACAATTCATGTTTAACAGAGTGAAATTTATCAAGCAGGTTCTTTCTTTGTTCCTCAACAAAGTGTAAATCAACTACGGTATAATCAAGGACATGTTTACGTTCATCACTTTCAGACATAGAGATAAGCCTGTGTAACTTTTTCATAGTGATGTCAACCCATAGTCCTGACCTAGCATCTCCTTTACCAACAACAGGTTCATCCTCAGCTATAGCTATAAATGCCCTGATCGTGGTGGTATCTTCTTCATCAGATGTCAGCGGCTCATCATTCCAATCATAGGCTTCAACTACGAACCCTTTCTCTGTCCTTTTATCACCCCCTTTCTTCTTTGACATAGATTTTAACTTCAAATTCATCTGTTCCAACTCAGCCTTTAGTGCCTTGTACTTGTTTTTGTACCTTTTTCTCATTATCAAAGGAATTGGATTGATGAGATGAGTTATTTTGTTGTTATTTGAATTTATAAGGTTTGAATGATGAAGGATAGGATGGTTAGGATGTTTTTGTGGATGGACAATCTTTTTGAAAATGTCTAAGTTTTCCACAGGCAAAGCAAGTTTCTTTGGATTTGTTAGTCTGTTTACTAGCTGATCCTACTCTCCCCGACCTTTTGTAGAACCTTCTTTGATTAGCTAGTAACGCTTTTTCATGAAACTTAACATTAAGGTCTGTCATGAACTCCTGGCTGCTACGAGTGTCTTCTTCAACATCTGAATCGCTGTCATGAGTGTGTGAGGTGGAAAGCAATGCTTTGGATGTTGCTCCCTGAACTACAAATCTTTCAGACTTAGATTTGTAAATGGTATCAATCAGCCCTTCTTCATAGTTGTATTTTCCATATAACTGAGCCAACGTATCATTCTTGATAGAGTTGTTGGCTCTCTGGGTCTGATTCATGCTCAGCCATTTTCTGGGAAGGTTCTTGACAAAGGTGGTGTTTACTTCAGCTTGTACAACGGTGACTTTATTCATGGCCAGATCGTTGAGAAGAATCTTCAGCCTTGTGTACGTCTATTGTACCTTTTCACCTTCAAGTGCCTTGAAAGCATTAAACTGAAGCCCGAGTGCCTGAATCTTTGTTTCTCTGGTTTTAAAGGGTCCTTCGTGGCCTAGGATGAGGTCTGTCCACATTTGTTTGGTTGTTGGACATTGGATTACTGATTTCATTATGTGTTTTGGGAGACATGAGATGATAATGCTTTTGAGACGTTTATCTTGGTTAGCCAATTTCCTATCAGCTGGAGTCCACTGCTTGAGAGGTTTGGGAAGAGGATTCTCATCAGTAGAGGTAAGCGCCATGGGAACATATGGTCCATTTTCTAGAATTTCTAGAAGAAATGGTTCAAGTCCATCTAGATAGACAAGAAATTGACTTTTCAAACTTGCAAAGTCATCTTCATCAAACACTGGTACGTTGGTAACATGGGAACCACCTCTTGAATTAAGAAGTTAAGTAAGATCGTCTTCATTTTGAGTGGGGGTTACTCTAGGTGAGTTTGGTGGTGGTGGTGTGTTGTTCCCGGAAACTAAATTTGGTGGTGGTGGTGGGGTGTTGCTCGTTTCAGGCATGGTGGATCTTGATTATAAAACTTAGAATGATGTTTATGAAGGTTTTAATATAAAACACCGCTCTGATACCAATTAAAAGTCCCTAAAACTAGCTTGAAACGAACAATAAGGATAATCAACACAAGTAAATACTTTTCAAACGTAGTACTTTATTATTGTATAACAAGTATTACATGTGTTATGGATAACACATTTTGAGGATAATGTGTTGTGTACACTTTGGACAAAATAAAGCAAACTCAAGAACACATGCACGACTGTTCTTCTTATGAGTTGTAAAGAGTTAATGTGTGAAATCTAACAAAGTGAACAACATTAACTCTAGCCTACATATCTTATTTATAGTGGTACGAGGTTGACTATATGTACTGGTTGATGGTGACTACACAAAACAGACAATGTCAAACATCTGTCAAAAGATGCTCTTCTATTCTTGGTAGTCTGCCACAACGCTTTAGGGAAATAAAGCTGACATAGTTTACCTTTTCTTTATTCCTTGTACTTTAAGCTGTGAAACTTCCCGCCTAAACACTTAAGTATGTCCAAAGTGTACTGAGTGTTAACAGGGTATTGCCACCACTGTTAACACTCAACCACTCAAAGTCCCTGATACATCTTGGTTGTTATCCAACACAGCCAATGAGTATGTATTCAAGTAATCTTCAACTTCCTTGACAATGTCTCTGACATGGACTCCTCTATGGTTGCTCACAGAGACTTAGAACTCTGTGAGTCTTGGGTTACTTTCCTGTCTCCTAGGCATAGGCAAGTTAATATCAAACAACTTATTTAAGTTTAAATCTATGACTAAGGGAATTCTAACATACTTAGATTCCCAACATCTTTGTTGCATACTTTTTTCTATTACACATCTGAGCCTCCGAGACTCTTAATTAAAGACGATAAATACTTGATTTCATCTTATGTTTTAAGGTCAATTTTTATGCCTAATTTTAAGAGTTTGTGGCTTATACTATGTAAACGCTACACAGTAAAATTAGTTACACACTATTATCTATGGGGCAGTGATGATAATGAATATTATCCATAGGCTACTAGTATGAAAACCGAAAGAACCGTGCCTGATGTGTGTGTAAATTTTGTGACAGAGGGGGCAGATACGTGAGGAGGAAACAAAATTTGTTGTTCTGGGTTTCCATTATTTGTCAACCCGTTATAACACTCCCTTTATGGAAAATGAGCCCGCGATTGTAAAACTTTGGCCATTCCGTGTTTAGAGTGCAAGGTTAACTTCCTTATTAATAAAGACACTAATATGTTGTTCATGGCAGGCCGAGATTTTAACCCTAACTTTGGTGGAAAAAAGGCGATGACGATGACATTATGGTATTGTGATTTTGTGAGCCATGGTTTACAAACACATGTATTTTGGCGTGGCAGCCACATCTACATCGTGGTTGTAGCCATATAGTGTTTCGTATGGTTCCCACATTAGTGGATCCGAGCCTCGACTTTATATCTAAGTTTAATGTTATCATCTTTTTGAGAGTAACCTTAATTTGCCTAAATCAGATGATGAGGCTGTGAACGAGGAAAAGTTATCAGTTTTCTGTGACGTACTTTGGTAAGGCTGGTTTGATACTGGCTACTAATGATTTGGCATTGGTTGCACGTGTTTCGTCTTTGCTGGATAGTAACCACGAGAGGACCCTTTGATTCATTTTAACTGCCTTTTCATTGGTAACCCTTTCATTAATTCTGGTTGTATGTTTGTATAGTGGCTACAAGAAAGTGATCTTAGGCGTTGGTTTAAGTTTTGTGTGACGATGGTGACCGTTGATTGGGTTCCCCTTGCATCCATATATATAGCAGCACCACCAAAGAACGATGCGTGATGTGTGTGTAAATTTTGTGAGGAAGGAGCAGATATGTGAGGGGAAAACAAAAAAAATTATGGGTTTCCATTATTTGTTAACACATGATATTTGGGGTTTAATGGAATCCCTTTCTTGGTTTTGATGGAAACCCTAATTCTTTTTTCTTGTGATGGACCATATTGAATTTGTATCATGTGGCCGTCGTTTCTTGAGTTTAATGGAAACCCTTTATTGGGTTTGGTGGAAACGTTTTCGCATATATAGGGGCTGTATGCCTTATTTGATTTCGGATTATGTTTTATAAGCTTATATAATTAATATTAACAACAAGATATTATAAGCTTCTATTCACCTTTTGTTACAGAGCATTATATATAGGGCAGTGATTAGGGGTATCAAATGGGTCGACCCAACCCGACCCGACCCAACCCGATAAAACACTATAGGGTTGGGTTCTATCCGGTCCAACTGTGCATATCGGGTCTATCGGGTTGACCCGACCAACCCGATAGTGTTATAGGGTCGGATTAAGGTTAAAATGTTAGATTTTATCGGGTTCGGGTTCAACCCGATAACTATAAACGAAGTACTGTGTATTTATGTAGTTTAACATAGAGTAGAAGTTTTGGCCCAATAAATAGCTGAAATCTGTTACAAAGAAGTTGTTTTGGCCCAATAAAGTTGATACTCGTATAATACACAATCTGTATACTCAAACCCTAAAACTAATAATTCTTCATTTCCTTGCCTCATCGTTAATACTGCATCATAAAGGTAAATATTTAATGTTATTATCATTTTCAATAACTTTTTTATGTTTAGGGTTTATAAATATTGCATCATGCAATTTGCATGGCATTTCGATGTCATTGTAAAAGGTTAAAATCAAAAGAGTCTTCATTGTAGGCACAAGATAAGCGATTAGGGAATAAGATGTTAAGCTTAAAATGATTTGTAGTAGGCTGTTTAGAATTAGTGGCAACGTGATCCTTAAAATCTTCTTTAACCTCTTTTGGTCCAGTACACCAATCTCCATCAACTAATACTACTTAGTCGGTTTTGGTTTGTCATTATATGCAGTATTTTGTTTAAGATATTGTTTATGTCAACCTAACTTAGCCTTTATAATACAGTAATAAATTTAGACTTTAGTTTTTTTACCACTTATAATGAAGCAAACCCGAGAGGCCGAGACACTTTATTTCAAACTTTGTTTAAGCATTTATTTAATCTGACCTATGTTATCTACATGATGCCCATAATTATGGTTATGACTTATTATTGTTTTATTCTTGTTAGATGTCGTCAAGTTTAATGGAGATACTGGAAGAATCAACTGTTGAGGTCGAAAGTAGCAAAAAAAAGAAGGGAAAACAACCAACAACTCGTAAAATAAGGTCCCCAGTATGGCTAGAGTTTGATCTTCAAGATCTAAAAAAAGGAGAGTCGGCAGAAGATGTAAAAGCTAAGTGTAAACATTGCGGTGAATTGTATTTATGTCACACAAAAAAGCATGGTATTTCTAATCTAAAGGTTCATCTTGCGGAGAGGTGTAAGCCTTACCTAGAAAAGCAAAGTAAGTCTCAAACTCATATTACTTTTGAAGGTGGTGATGTAAACAAAATGATGGCATGGAGGTTTGATCAAAACAAAAGTAAGAGGCCTTTAGCACACATGCTTGTTGTTGATGAGTTACCATTTAGTTTAGTTGAGAATTCAGGTTTTAAGAACTTTCAAAAGATCAAGCAACCTCAATTTGATATTCCATGTAGAGGTACAATAACAAAAGAGTGTTTGTTAATGTATCAATAAGAAAAAATCAAGCTTCGTGAAACAATCCAAAAGAATATTGGTAGGGTTAGTTTAACTACTGATGGATGGACATCTGCCATTAAGAAAAAGAGCTACATGGCTCTTACAGCCCACTTTATAGACAATGATTGGAATTTAGTAAAAAAGGTGTTGAATTTTCGTAAACTTGATGGTCATCGCGGTATAGACATCGGAAAAGGGGTAGAAAGTTGTTTAAATGAGTGGGGTTTTAATAATGTTTTGTCAATCTCAGTTGATAATGCAAGCGCGAATGATAGCGCTATAGACTTTATGAAAATGATATTTAAGAAAAATTCTAATTGTTTGCTAAAAGGGAAATGGATGCATATTAGATGTGCGGCACATGTAATCAATCTTATTGTTCAAGATGGTATGAAAAAAGTTAATAGTTTGATTGAAGCTATTAGATGTGCTGTGAAGTGGATAAAGAAGTCTGGTAATAGAATTGAGAAGTTCGCTAAATGTGCCAAAAGTGCTAGATGTGATAGCACTAAAAGTTTGGTACTTGATTGTCCAACTAGGTGGAACTCGACTTACAATATGTTGGAAGTGGCTCATGTATATGAAGATGGTTTTTCTAGGTATGATCTAGAGGATGTGGATTTTGGCAGTCACATTAAGAGAAAGGTCATTGTGTCCCAACATCACGTGATTGGGCTCAAGCGCGAAAGTTGTGTCATTTTCTAAAAGTTTTTTATGAAATGACTTTGAGAATTTTCGGGACAAAGTATGTGACATCACATACACTTGTCAATGAATTAGCCACTATCCATGCTTTATTAAGGAAACAACTTGATTGTGATATTCATAATGGACCAATTGAAGATGAACATCTTTATTATATTGCAAAGGTTATGCAACTGAAATTTGACAAATCTTATTGCGAGGTAGAAAATACGAATTTGTTGGTGTATTTTGCATTCGTACTTGATCCAAGGAACAAGTATGACTATTTGGATGTCATTGTGGATGACCATTATAGAAGAGAAGGTGTATCAGTTGTGACAAAAAAGATTGATCATATTAAAGATGAACTGAAACTTTTTTTTAAAGATTACATGCGTATTCATGCTCCGTCTTCTACTACTTCTTCGCGCTTTGGTAAAAGGCAAAAGATCGATGACACTAGTGACGAACCTGATCACGAAGACATGTTGAGAAGAAGGATGAAAAGGGGTCAATCATCTTCTGATTCATCGATTAGTGAATTGGAAAAGTATGTTGGTGAAATTTGCGAACCATTTGATAAGAGTGTGCATTTTGATATTTTGCAATGGTGGAAAGTAAATAGCCAAAGATTTCCCATACTTTCATTAATGGCTAGAGATTTGTTAGCTATTCCCATCTCGACAGTGGCTTCTGAGTCTATATTTAGCACTAGTGGTCGAGGTCTTGTATTCTTATAGGAGTTCTATGGGTGACAAGACGATTGAGTCCCTAATTTGTACTCAAGATTGGCTTCGCGTAGGCATAAATCCAGAAAAAATGGAAGACATGGATACAATCTCAGAAATAGAAAAAGGTACATTCATTTATCTTTGATTTGAAAACTGTTAGTGCAAACATTACGATGCTTTGTCGATATAATCTATTTGTGTTTTGTTGATGACAAACGTATAATTCGTAATACATTATGTAAAATGTCAAGGTACTCGTAATCACTCAAGAATACATTTGTATACTTCTCTCGACACCTCCAAGACCGCATTCGGCATGAATCACTCAAAGGTATGTACAAACATGTCATTAACCTAACTAAGTGATCAAGGATTAATATTTTCTTAAAACTCACATTTTAATCAAATGTGACAAAAGATTTTAATTAACTTTATTTTTAAGAAAATGTTTTATTAAAAAGAAAATGGAAATTTGAATTTGGCATATTCCATATGCCAAAGGAATATCCTTTGAGGGTATAATCTACCCCAGATGGCATATCCCACTAAAGGATAAATTTACACGGACTCCGACAAGAAGGTTCCTTAAAGGAACCCGCGGTTCCTTATTGATAAGGTACCGCGGGTAGAGATAAGGAACCGCGGGTGTTTTTGACCGTTGCAATGTTGTCCTATAAATAGTGGATCATTTCCAGGTTTTCTTTCAACCCTTTTTGTACAGTTTCTTTCAAAAACCATCTTAGATCCTTGATTAGTTAGTTTTGATTAATCTTATTTAAGATGTGATTCAATCTTCAATCTCCTCATCCTCTCAAGTGCAAAGAGAAGAACACTATCATTACCATGATGTGTTGGGTTCACTACATGATGAAGATCTTTCCTTCTATAGATCTAAGTTATGTTTTTAGTCTTCCTACTATGTATATGTAGAAGATCCAAGTTGTGGGTACACTTGGATGTGTTTGTAAGGGTAGAATATCCAAGTGATGGGTATCCTTGGATTAGGTGTTAGTTGTGTAGATCCAAGTCTTGTTAGTACTTGGATATAGTGTTAGAGTTATAGATCTAAGTGTTGTGTGCTTAGATCTATATGGTTTATGTGTTTAGGCCATAAAACACAAGGTTTGTTATGTTGGGCCATAAAACATAACTAGTGGGTAGATTAGGTTGTGTCTTGGTAGTTCTCACTAAACTCTAAAGTGATGTGGTTGTGTCTAGGTAGTTCTCACTAAACGATAAAGTGATGTGGTTGTGTCTTGTGAGTTCTCACTAAACTTTAAAGTGACTAGTAGTTGTGTTGTGTGAAGTTCTCACTTAGCTTCAAAGTGAAGAGTCGTGAAGATTGGTTCTAGCTTTCGATTAGAACTCGACATCTAGCCTTGTGTCGTTAAATGGTGAAGTGGGCGACGTTGTGTAGATTGGTCCTACCTAAGATTAGGACTCGACTTTTAGCTTAGAGTCAGAAATTGGATAAGCGACGTTGTGTATGGTTTCTCCACCTTAAGGAGTTTGTTGACTAGTGAAGTAACTCTCGAGTAAGGTGTACTCGAGGAGTGGAGTAGGGCGAAGAGGAGCTTCGTGACCGAACCACTATAAATCATCGTGTCGGTACTTTCATTTACATTTATGTCTTTACCTTTGTAGATGTATTTATAATTGCATACTTGTGTTGTGTGTCTTTGTGTGCATCACATAATCTAAACATCTAAGTTGCGGAAAAGCTATGGCTAAGTACGTGTGTGCTTCATGTTTAGATTATGGTCAAGTGTACATCACTTAGTCTAAACATCCTAGTTGCGGAAAAGCTTGTGCTTAGTACGTGTGTGCTTAGTGTTTAGACTATTGCTTGATGTACTCTTGATTTGATGTGCTTGTGTGTTTTCTTACTTGTAGTATTTATCTCTCAATCAAACACATCTCACATCTAGTCAAGATTGATAAGGAATTTGATACAAAGGATTGCTAAGGTTTCAAATTAACAATGTTGCTACGTCCACTGTCGGCGGTTCGTTATTGGACCGGCGGTTCCTTATAAATAAGGAACCGCGGGCAGAGATAAGGAACCGCAGGCAGTAGATTGAGCCGAAATGTTTTGAAAATGAACTAGAAACTATTCATCCCCCCCTTCTAGTTTCTACAATTGGTATCAGAGCGAGGTTACTCAAGATCTTTGAAGTATATTGTACTTTAAAGCTTGGATCGATCTTTGCTCTCTTTTTCAAAACAAATGGTTTTTTAAAATGAAAACGGTTTTAAAAATAGATACGATCTTTGTATCAAATTGTTTATAAAGAGTGATTACTTATGAAATGTGTTTTGTTGTTTTATTCATACAAGTTTTGGTGTTAAATAAACTTTGTATAATAGCTTGAATTAAATCTTTTTATGTTTGGAAGTATAAAAATCTTTTGTGTCATAATTAACTCTAAAATACGAGTTCTATGTGTCTAAAATGATTTTTTAGAGTCCTAAGTCCTTCCAAAAAGTTACTGATTGTGGTAAAATACGACCTTTTAGGAAAAAGGCGTAAAAGCGGTAAGTATCGAACAAATGACTTTAGGAAAAATCAAGTGTTAATGACCCTTAATGGTGTGTAAGTTCGTTTCCCAAGGAGGTATATGTGTGTGAAAAACCTGCCAAATGTTTGTGATTAATGATTGGTTTAGAAGGGAATTAGAAGAGAAAATGACGAAGACGTAAAAATAAAAATTAACACAAAATCACTACTAGAAAGTTAAAACGTAGAACCTTAAAAACCACAAAAATAAAAATAAATTCTAAAAATTACCAAAAATTCACCAAAAATCAAATTTAATAAACTAAGAGTTTACCAATGATCAAAACTTTTTCAAACCTTTTAAATAATTAAATATTCAATTTTTAAATGCTAATTAAAGCCCTAAAAATCAAATAAATTATCAAAAAGCCCAAATAAAGATTTTTCAATTGATAAAACTCAAAAATGACCTAAAATCATTAAAAACTATTTTTAGAAATTTTAAAACTAATAAAAACTATTTAAAATGATTTAAAAACTATTAAAACTTAAAATAATTATAAAAATTAATCTAAAAGAGATAAAATTATTCTAAAAGTTGCTATATTCCTATTTTAATGTATTTAACCTAAGAAAAATGTAAAAAGTTGGAAAAAGTGAAATTTCAAAAATAATAATAAAATAATATTAAAATAATATTAAAAATCCAAAAATTAAAAAAATTCTAAAAACTTGCAAACTAGTTTATTTTAACCTAAATAATCAGAAAATCAAAGTGAAATTACCAAAATACCCCTAATGGGCCCTCAAATGGGCCAAATCCAAAAACAGTCAACCTAAATGGGCTTTTGGGCCCAAAAAGTCAAACTTGGCCCAATTGACTTGAAAAAGCCCTATCTGACTTAAAATTCAATTCTAAGAACAAAACTCTAAAGGCCCAAAAGCTGAAAATGTGCTTATCACAGCTTATTGAACACAAAGCTTATTCTTATTGGGCTTTTTTCAGCCCATTAAGCCATAAGCTAATGCCATAAGCTCTAATTTGACACACAACCCTCTTTTAGGATGCTTAAGAGATCTGTCAAAAGAAACTTCCAATAAGCTTACTCAATAAGCTAGAAAATAGAAAAGCAAAAATCCACAAAACGACAAAATAGTCATTTTTGAGAAATAAAGCACCTCAGAAGCTGATTCAACTTGCAAAAGCTTTCAAATGGACTCAATAAGCAATATCAATCAACAAAAATCCAATAAGCACAAGCAATAAACCAGAATAAGCACAAAAGAGCTTATGTAAAAGTCAAAGGAGTTGGTTTTCTAGTCAAACCTAAAAGTCAACCACCCAAATGCTCCAGGATGAACAAATGGGTCAAAATATGAGCACCTATTACAAAAACAAAGTTGTTGCTGGTTAAAATAAGCTATTATAGCTTATTGATAAGCTGACACCAAAATTGCACTATCAGTGGCAACCAGCAGGGGAAAGGAGTTCCCACTGCTTTGACTAATTGACCAAGCTTATTTGAGAGTTCTGGTTTGATTCAATTGGAAACAAAGGCACCCTTGTGATCAGTGAATCACAAGGAGTCAATAGGAACAATAAAATCACAAAATGATCCACACAATAAGCCACAATAAGCCAAACAGTCCACAAATATGCTCCAGATATGCAAATAAGCAGTTAAGCACTTAATAAGCAGATTTAAGCAAAATAAGCCAACCAAACTTAACCAGATGCATACACAAGCTATATAAACTAACAATAAACACAAAGCAACAAGAATCAAACACTGAATCAAAGAAATCAACAAGATCAAAGCACTAGAAGTAACTGATGAACTATGAACAATATGCAGAAACAGTTTGCTGATATACTTGACACTTGATCCAATTTCAAGCCTCAAATCCTTCTACCCTGGTGTGATTAACTATGATTTAGCACTTGTTAGCCCTAGATTAAGCCTAGATCTAGGTGTCCTCAAAATCCTAGCCAAATTTACCAAGTTATGAAGATTTTATAGCCTAATCAAGAATCAATGTGTTCAAAGCCTCAAAACCTGCAAACAGATGAACATATGCTCCCAAATAACAGATACTAATACTTGCATACAGCACACAAGCACTTAACAAACCACAATCCCAATTCAAGCAGTAGACCCAAACACTCCTTAATCTACCACTTAACAAAGAAACTTGTGATTTTAACTAATAACCTACTGATTTTAATGATCAAAAACACTTAAACAATAACAACTAACACAATAAAACTCAAAAATCACCAGCACAAACACCAATACTCAAAATCAAAGCACCAAATTCAAAACAGCCATAAACATGAAATTTTTAGGGGAATCTTAACAAGAGCTTATACCTGCCTTCCACAACATCCTAGGAAGGCCAGCAATGCTCCTTGGACCTTGTTCAACAACTAGAACAAGACCAAGGTACTTCAAATAAGGAGATGCAATCTGCCTTGGTTGATGGTTCAAAGTAGAACCTCAAGGACTTGATATCTTCAACACAAGCAGCAAACAAACTCAACCAAAGGCTTAGAATCCTTCTCAGGCTTGGTGTCAACAAGCTTGAAAGAACTCAAGGCTTAAGGCTAAGGGTTAGTACACAAAAATAAGCCAAAATCAGAAACAAGGACTTCAAGGTTTTTGAACTTTGAAAACCTTTCAAACCTAGACGTGCCTTAACCACAAGGTTAAGGAAGGTCTAAACAATCAAATGGAACTCAGAATTAGGCTACTCAAACACCAAACTTTTAACAAAATCAAAAAGAGATTTCAAATTTCAGAAATTCAAATTTTATTAAGCTTAAAAAGGAATTACAGAGATTAATAGCCTAAAACTGGAACAAAGGGACTCTCACATGTTGAGGTCTCCTTTTATAGGCAAATGCCTGGCTAAACACTATTCACAAACCCTAGAACTGATTTCTCTAAAATGCCCTTGGTCTTCTAGACGTTTTCTTGATGTGAGCTGTCCAAAATGCATCCAAACCGTTTAAAATAGCTTTGTGATGAAGCAATGAGTGTCAGCTGTTGATCTTGACACGTGGCTAAGCTTGGAGCCCAAGTTGTGTTTTGATTGGTGGACGGGTTTGAATGGTGGGGCCTATTGGTGAGTGGAGATGAGGGTTTTGTGTGTGGGATGTGATTCTGCATGTGTGAATCACACGTGGCTATGGGTAATTTTGATTTACCCTTTGTTTTAAGTGGGGTAAAATCTGGGTGGATGAAGGGTGAATAGTAAGTTGTTTGATCCGAAAATGGGGGAGTGTATTGTGTTTGGCGCATTTTCGTTTCAAATGTTTCAAATGCACAAGTTTAGCCCTTCTTCTTTGGTATTTTTGGGAAACAAAGTCTTGCAGCCCTAAAACGTGTTTTGCTTTGTTAATAAGTTTCACACATTGGCAGTTTTGGCACAAAACTTTGGAAAAAGGATTTCAAGGGTTAATTTTGCCATTTTGAGATATTTCAAGGGCTGATCTTGGACATTCTTGATCTTCAAAGGTCTTCATTGTATCTTTGACTTTATGAGGGACCATTATTGGCAATTTTGATTTGTTGAGGGACTAATCTTGCCATTTCTTCAAAGTTGAAGGACCATTTGTGTAATTTTGACAGACTTAAGGGACCAAACTTGTAATTATTAACATACAAGGGTTTTAAGTGTCATTTATTCAATAAATGAGGATCAATCTTGTTTGTCTTCAAGTCTTCAAGGTATTTTGTTAAGATTTCCATGTTTAGGGCCCGGTTCTTTGTACGGCTTCGTTTCTCGTGTCCGTTTTTCCTTGTAACTTGTGATCTTTTGTTTTTTTCACGATATCCATACCTAAAATACACAAGTAAACAAACACAAGCATATATATGGTATTTTATGACATTTTTATGCATTTAAATCCCGAAAAGAACGATGAGATCATGTATAAATGCCATCTCATCACTCCCCCATACTAAGCCATTGCCGTGCCCTCACGCAATGCTAGAATAAAGTATCTAAGCATCACCAAAGTTCAATTTTATTAACCTTTATTGAAGAGTAAAAGACTTGCAACATACTACGAAGATGTGTAAAGACATAATGTATGATTTTCATCACAAAAAGTGACTTTTAGGGTCAAAGAATAGAAACAAGTGAATGTCCCTTAGAGTAAACTTCGTCATCCTTGATTGTCATACATTCCATGCTAAGTGCAAAAACAAGATCATTGTTGGTACAAGTCACAATGCTAACACTACTCATACGTCCAAATTGTGTAATACTTTTTCTCCCCGCAATCCTAGTTATTATAAAAGGAAATGGGTTACTAGCATTTTTTATCTATTTGTCATGGATCACAAGTGATTCATATTGACTTATTTGAGTAGTTATTAGTCCGAAAGCAAAGTAGCACGATTTGATCAATAGTTAGCCGAATGATAAAATCTTTTAAAACGGCTTCTCGTGTATCTCCTTAAGTTCATATCTTGGCATAACTCGTTTCACGATTTGAGACCTTTCTCGGACCGATATTTGGCATGTACTTCATACTTCAAATCTTGGGAAGACGTTCTTGAAATTATGGTTTTCTCTTCATATATTTGGAATTTCTTCACTTGACGTTTTTGAGAGATTCTTCATATAGGACCACGACTTCATCATTTTTCTTCAATCTTTATTTTGGATTTTGATATACAACGATCCGCCTCCTTTTCAGACTTGGATATATTTATCCTCATACCTTGTTAGGGTCTTTTTGGATAGACTTTCTCCATGATCTTTAGGGGAGTAATTGCTTCTCGTCGTGTGTCTCGATCCTTCATATCGATTTAGGAATAATGATACTTCACATCATCTTTAGATCTTTAGCAAAAATAGAGCTCCTCATGCCTTGTTAGGGCCTTTTTGGATAATCGCCAATCTTCGCGTCCCGCTTCAATAAGTTATGCCTTGGCTATGAACTCTATTCAACCCCGAGCAACTTTTAAACGATCTTGCGCTAGAGGCTAAGTAACCTTTCAAATCGTACGACCTTACTTATTGCAATTATGATTTATTCCTAATGCATTGATCTTATGGGAAGAAAAAGCCACAATTAAAAACACATGAGTTTTTGAAAGAACACTTTCATGTTCTATGTTTAGCATGATCACTTGTCTAACTCTATCATTTCTCGTTCTTCACTATATAAAGACCTCTAATTAAAGAGACTTGTGAATACTTAGCCATGCAAGTCAAAATTAAGCCAAATTTGGATTAGCTTTCATTAAGACTATATCAAATCAAAGTTTTGGGTTTTCAAGCCACCTATAGGATCTTGCACTTTCTTGGACTTTTTCAAGTTTAGAGAATGCGTTTTAAAGTTCCCTTGATAAGTGACTTTCTAGAATCAATTATAGGAACTTGTGAAAAGTTCTTGTTCTTAACCCGAATGAATTAAGACTTTCGCGTTTTAAAGCTCCCTATATAAAAGTCTAGCAAAACTTGAATTGAGCGGGTTAAGGAATGTAAATGGCTCCAAATGCCCATCAAGTCAAAAATTAACTCTTATTCTACCCAACGGAAAATATACATTCGAGTCTTAAAAACACTTATTAAAACTAAGAAATTTTTTAAAATTTGGCCATTTTTAGCCTTATTAGCAAAACAAAACATTGAAAATTGGAAAGCGTGAGGGCGTAGCAAAGCAAGTACCTATTCACCCCCCCATACTAAAAGTAAACATTGTCCTCAATGTTTCGAGTCTAAAGGTGGAGCACCCCCATACTAGAGACGAAGAGTCGAATGCTTAGGATCTAGCATGGAAAGGGTGATCAACAATATATCTAAAGCCGTTTATTAAGTATGCTAAAAGATAATTGTTAGAACAATAAAGGATATGTCATGGATTCGTGAAAAACTTCTTCAAACGAACGATGGAGGCTCATGTAAACGAACACGAGAGTCTTCAATCGTAGATGATGATGATGATCTAGATAACACAATCACAAACAACCACGAGACAACGAGTTGAAAGGGTACAAGTCCCCTTATTAGTGAATAGTGAGCATAAAGATAAGCATGGGATCTCCCCCACGAGGCACCTCGTTTTTGATTACCGAGTCATGAGCTCGACTCGATCCCCTCAATGCTAATTATCATTGGGGAAGGTGACTTGGTCGGGGGCAACCATTGAAGGAATTTCCCCACCAAAGTAGTGCTTAAGCCTATGTCCATTCACCTTGAAATTAGGACCATCATCTTGAGCTAGCTCAATGGTCCCATATGGAAACACTTGTGTAATGGTGAACGGACCCGACCAACGAGATTTCAATTTCCCGAAAAATATCTTAAGACGAGAGTTAAAAAGCAACACTTGATCACCAACGTTAAAAACCCGGTTTTTAATCTTTAAATCATGAAACTTTTTAGTCTTTTCTTTAAAAATTAATGAATTTTCATAAGCATTATCCCTTAATTCATCTAATTTATTCAATTGTATTTTCCGGTGATCTCCCGCGGTCTTCAAGTCAAAATTAGCATGCTTAAGGGCCCAATATGCCTTGTGCTCCAACTCAATGGGCAAATGACAATTCTTCCCATAGACTAACTTATAAGGAGTGCAACCGATAGGTGTCTTATAAGCGGTCCTAAAGGCCAATAAAGCGTCATCGAGTTTGTCGGACCATGAAGCACGGTTTTCTCCAATTGACCTTTCTAAAATCCTATTCAAAGCTCGGTTCGAAACCTCGACTTGCCCACTCGTTTGCGGGTGATAAGCCGTAGAAAGACGATGTGTAACCCCATATTTCTTTAGAACCTTTTCGAATTGGTCATTACAAAAATGGGTTCCACGATCGCTTATAATAGCACGAGGGGTTCCGAACCGAGAGAATAGTTGCTTCAAAAACTTCACTACCACACGAGCATCATTAGTAGGCAAAGCCTTAGCTTCCACCCACTTAGAAAGGTAGTCCACCGCGACGAGGATATATTTGTTGCCATGAGACGATGGGAACGGCCCCATAAAGTCTATTCCCCAAATGTCAAAAATCTCACATACTTGAATTATGTTTTGCGGCATTTCATCACGTTGAGACGATTTTCCTTGACGTTGGCACGAATCACACGACTTCACAAGTGCGTGTGCATCACGATAGATAGAAGGCCAAAAGAAACCGGCATCGAACACTTTCTTAGCCGTGAGATTAGCACCGTGGTGACCACCCGTGGGTCCCTCGTGACAAGCTCTAAGGATATTAGAAGCTTCGGCACCAAACACACAACGGCGAACGAGTTGATCCACACAAATCCGAAAGAGATAAGGGTCGTCCCAAAAATAGAACTTGACGTCACGAAAGATTTTTCGTTTTTGTTGTGTCGTCATACCCTTGATTATGAAATTGCCCGCATGATAATTTGCAATGTCGGCAAACCATGGGGTTGTGTCTTTAGAATTCACTACACCGAGAGTCTCAAGAGGAAATGTTTCGGTAATTTCCTTGTTCTCGAAAACATCTTTGTGAGGATCTTCTAGACGAGAGAGATGATCGGCCGCTAGATTCTCGGCTCCTTTTTTGTCAAGCACGGTGACATCAAATTCTTGGAGGAGGATCATCCAACGAAGCAATCTTGGCTTAGCATCTTGCTTAGCTAAGAGATACTTGATAGCCGAATGGTCGGTATACACGATGCTTTTAGTCAAGACGAGATAAGGTCGGAATTTCTCAAAAGCATACACCACGGCAAGGAATTCCTTTTCCGTTGTGGTGTACTTTAATTGAGCCTCGGTCATCGCTTACTAGCATAGTGGATAGGACGAAAATGCTTGTCATAACGTTGCCCTAAGACGGCCCCTATAGCATAATCACTTGCATCGCACATGATTTCAAAGGGTAATTCCCAATTAGGAGCAACAAGAATGGGAGCTTCGGTAAGTTTCCTTTTGAGAGTTTCGAAAGCCTTAACACAATCCTCATTGAAGTTAAAAGGAGCATCCTTTTCGAGAAGGTGTGTCATAGGACGAGAAATTTTCGAAAAGTCCTTGATGAAACGACGATAAAAGCCCGCGTGGCCTAGGAAACTCCTAACTCCCTTAACGGTTTTGGGATGAGGTAACTTGGCGATGACGTCTACCTTAGCTTTATCGACCTTAATCCCCGCCTTCGGCACCTTATGTCCTAAGACGATTCCTTGTTTACACATGAAATGACATTTCTCCCAATTAAGCACAAGATTGGTTTCTTCACAACGTTTTAACATCTGCTCGAGATTAGATAAACATGACGTGAACGAATTACCAAACACCGAGAAGTCATCCATAAACACTTCCATCGACTTCTCGATCATATCGTGAAAAATTGCCATCATACACCGCTGAAACGTACCGGGTGCATTACAAAGTCTGAAAGGCATCCTACGATAAGCGAACGTTCCATAAGGACACGTAAACGTAGTCTTCTCTTGATCACGAGGGTCGATAGGGATTTGAAAGTAACCGGAAAAACCATCTAAAAAGCAATAGAATTCATTTCCCGCAAGTCGCTCCAACATTTGATCCATGAAGGGCAAAGGAAAGTGGTCTTTACGAGTGGCGTCATTTAACTTTCGGTAGTCAATACACACCCTCCAATCGGTCACAACACGAGTGGGAATTAACTCGTTGTTTTCATTGGGCACAACGGTCATTCCTCCCTTTTTAGCGACACAATGGATTGGGCTCACCCATGGGCTATCGGATATAGGATAAATCATTCCCGCGTCAAGGAGTTTAAGGACCTCCTTTTTAATGACATCGTGAATTTTGGGATTCACCCTTCTTTGACTTTGAATTGCAGGTTTGTAGTCCTCCTCCATTAAAATCTTGTGAGTACAAAATTTTGGGTCAATTCCCTTAATGTCGGATATTTTCCACGCAATTTCCCCTTTGTGAGCCTTAAGAACTTTCAAGAGCTTGATTTTTTCATCATTATCAAGTCCTTTTGCAATAATAACCGGCAACTTGTCATCACCTTCCAAGAATGCATATTCAAGGTGAGAAGGAAGATCTTTCAATTCAAGGATAGGTGGTTCCTCGATTGAAGATTTTGGTTCAACACTCATAACTTCCATCGGCGAAAGAAATGGTGGAATAGAAGTATCATCACTAATCAACACCTCATCTTCATTGTCGATTTCATTTGAAGTGAAATCGCCTCCTTGGAATGGAGTGAGATTTGGTGTGGAATTAGCAAGAATCGGATCCAAAATAGTAGGATTCCATTTGACGAGCTATCGGAAAAACCTAACACTTCTTGTGAAAACTCATCGCAAACCACATCAACGATGTCAATGTGATTGATGGTAGCGATTGCATAAACATGAGAAGGTTTCGAGTTTTGAGTAGTGTTTATAACAAGTTCCTCTTCGTTGAATCTCAACGTGATAGTTCTCGCATGAACATCGATAAGCGATCTCGAAGTATCTAAAAATGATCGACCTAAAATTAGAGGAACTTGAGGATCCGTGGGGATGTCAACTACTATAAAATCAACGGGATAGTAGAACTTCCCCACTTTCACGAAAACATCTTCGGCTACTCCACATGCCATAATCGTAGTATGATCGGCCATCTCGATGGACATGTTCGAAGGAATGAGAGCCGGAAGCGAAAGCGATTTCCAAATGGAAAATGGCATGAAATTAATGCTCGCACCAAGATCGGCCAAGGCGAGGCATTCTTTCATATCTTGTATGTCACAAGGAATGAGAAACTTTCCGGGATCACCAACTTTTTCCGGTATGCGGTTAAGATAAACCGAAGAACAATTAGCAAGCTTTGAAAGCTTTTCCTTATCGCTCATCATACTTTTAAAAGTGGAAGCGAAACGAGGCATATATAACAACGCGTCGGCTAAACTCACATCAAAATGCACTTGTTGAAACATTTTTATAAAAAGCTCGATTTGTTGTTTGTTACGTTCTTGCATTTTCTCCTTGTTTCGTCTCGAAGGGTAGGGTAAAGGTGGTGTGGGTTGGTCATTAGGCAACGGCCTTGGAAACTCGGGTTCCACAATTGGTATTGGTTCAACCGTAGGTGTGGTATGAGCGGTACTTCGTGGGATTGTAATATGCTCCTTTTCGACCATCACCTCGGGTTCTTTCTCGATTTCCTTCTCCTTAGAAGTACTTGGACGAGAGATTGGTTCCTTGAAAGTTTTACCACTTCGTGTAGTAATAACCTTCATTTCTCCCTTCGGGTTTGCAATGGTATCACTAGGAAGACCACCCGAGGAAGAGGGTTTACACATGATTGCTTCAAACATCTTAGCCATTCGGTCCTCAAATTTTGATTGCCTAGCATCCGCTTTTAATAACTCTTGCTTAATCTCATGTTGTCCTAATTCCATCTTTTGTTGATTTTGTTGAAGACGTTGGACATTTCCTTCCATTTTGTTTGCATGAGTTTTAAGTTCATTAGCAAGTTCATTTTTTAGCTCGTTTTTCAACTCGGATCTTAAGCTAATCATCTCACGTTGCATGTTATCAAATTTAGCATCATTTGCTTTTGCATAATCCAAAAATTCTCCTTGCAAATTTTTAGTGTGAGCATTTTGAAAACCTTGTGTAGTGTTTTGAAAATCACGGTTTTGGTTTTGATTAGAAATTTGTCCATTCCCACTTTGATAATTCCCTTTGTTGTAATTGCGTGTGTTGCCTTGGTAATTACCTTGGTTGTTGTTTCGATAATGGTTAACATTTTGGTTTGGTGGAGCTTGATTTTGGCGGGAACCTTGACCGTTTTGGTTGTAAGTTCCCGTTGCTACATAAGCACTCGAAGTGTTACCATCCGCGGTAATGCACTCGGAAAGATCATGAGCTCCCCCACAAGATAAACAACTCTTAGCAACCGCTTTAACCGAAGCGGAATTGGAAGCTTCTTGAGCCTTCCAATGGGACATTAGATTAGCAAATCTATCAAAAAACCGATTTTCATCATTAGCTTCATCATGTAAGGCGTTAATGCTACGAGACGATTGTGACGAAGATGACGAACCCATATTGGCAACACTCGGTGTGTTACGAGGGTTATAAACCTTAGATCTATTTTCAATGATTTGTAAAGCCTCATTTGTCGTCTTGCACAAAAAATTACCACCCGCGGCGGCATTCAAATAATCTCGTTCATGATCATTAAGCCCATTATAAAAAGTATCCACTTGATGCAATTCCGTAAAATCATGGTGTGGACATTCATGTAACATTTCTTTAAATCGTTCCCATGCCATTGAAAAACTTTCATTATTTCTTTGCATAAATCGTGAAATCTCATTTTTTAAGTGTGTTGTCTTAGATGGTGGAAAAAACTTGTTCACAAATTTAGAAACGAGATCGGCCCATGTCAAAATCGAATTTGGCGGTTCTTTCTCGAGCCAAATTTTAGCGGGACCATCCAACGAGTATGGAAACAACATCATCTTAATGGCGTCATGTGGAACATCCTTAAACTTGCTAGTGGCGGTGAGACGGTTAAAATTCCTAATATGGTAATGCGGGTTGTCTTTCTCGTGACCTCTAAACTTATTTGCTTGCAACATTGACATTAAACCCGTCTTAATTTTGAAATTCTCCGCAAGGATGGCGGGAATCCCAATAGCCTCTCCAAAACCCTCGGTGGGTGCTTGTAGCAACTCCATCATAGTACGATTAGCCATGACGACTTCTTGTTCTACAATAGGTTCAACAATTGGAGGTTCTTCAACAATCAACGTCTCTTGATTGGCTTGCTTTTGAAGTCGTTTACGAGCTCGTTTTGCTTGATTACGAGTGATCATAAACTTCACGAAGAATGGGAGGTGAGCAAAGAAGATTCTTTTTGGGTGTTTTGTGAATTTTCAATTTTTTTGTGTTTTTGATGATATTTAATTTTTTTTTTGGATTTTGGTGTATCTTCGTAGACAACAATCTACAAAATCTCTCCTCGAATCAAACTCTTGATTAAAGAAGCCTCAAAGGAATGAAAACGATCACGTGGAGTGAACGCCTTCGAATGACTTTAGAACTTTGGTGAAAACCAAATTGTTCAAGAGGTTTTAATCACAAAGAAAACCAAGCAAATATACTATACGTAATAATACTTTGGGCGGCAAAACCCTCGATTAGCCTTCAATCTCAAAATACTCACAAGCAAGCGGGGAAACGAGGCAGCGCGAAGCACTTAAGAGCCTTTTTCCTTAGGGTATATTTTATAATACCCGCCTTATACCCACCTTATAGTTTGTATCTTTCAAAATCGAGCTTCACGAAAGTATTTATCTATTTTTGCCTTTTTCTTTTTAATTGAGATTCGAATACAATAATTAGGAGATCAAATCCCAATTAAGGTTGTGTTTTCACCTTTTGGAGATATTGTGAATTTATTGTGATACTTAATACAATATAGTAATAATATTTGTACAAGAAAAACCAAGAAAACCGATAATACGTATTAGTAGAGTTCTACTAATACAAATACTATATGGTTAATATTAAAAACAACAATGCAAATTAATCACGACACACCTCCCCGGCAGCGGCGCCAAAGTGATTGTGGTAAAATACGACCTTTTAGGAAAAAGGCGTAAAAGCGGTAAGTATCGAACAAATGACTTTAGGAAAAATCAAGTGTTAATGACCCTTAATGGTGTGTAAGTTCGTTTCCCAAGGAGGTATATGTGTGTGAAAAACTTGCCAAATGTTTGTGATTAATGATTGGTTTAGAAGGGAATTAGAAGAGAAAATGACGAAGACGTAAAAATAAAAATTAACACAAAATCACTACTAGAAAGTTAAAACGTAGAACCTTAAAAACCACAAAAATAAAAATAAATTCTAAAAATTACCAAAAATTCACCAAAAATCAAATTTAATAAACTAAGAGTTTACCAATGATCAAAACTTTTTCAAACCTTTTAAATAATTAAATATTCAATTTTTAAATGCTAATTAAAGCCCTAAAAATCAAATAAATTATCAAAAAGCCCAAATAAAGATTTTTCAATTAATAAAACTCAAATATGACCTAAAATCATTAAAAACTATTTTTAGAAATTTTAAAACTAATAAAAACTATTTAAAATGATTTTAAAACTAATAAAACTTAAAATAATTATAAAAATTAATCTAAAAGAGATAAAATTATTCTAAAAGTTGCTAAATTCCTATTTTAATGCATTTAACCTAAGAAAAATGTAAAAAGTTGGAAAAAGTGAAATTTCAAAAATAATAATAAAATAATATTAAAATAATATTAAAAATCCAAAAATTATAAAAAATTCTAAAAACTTGCAAACTAGTTTATTTTAACCTAAATAATCAGAAAATCAAAGTGAAATTACCAAAATACCCCTTATGGGCCCTCAAATGGGCCAAATCCAAAAACAGTCAACCTAAATGGGCTTTTGGGCCCAAAAAGTCAAACTTGGCCCAATTGACTTGGAAAAGCCCTATCTGACTTAAAATTCAATTCTAAGAACAAAACTCTAAAGGTCCAAAAGTTGAAAATGTGCTTATCACAGCTTCTTGAACACAAAGCTTATTCTTATTGGGCTTTTCAGCCCATTAAGCCATAAGCTCTAATTTGACACACAACCCTCTTTTAGGATGCTTAAGAGATCTGTCAAAAGAAATTTCCAATAAGCATACTCAATAAGCCAGAAAATAGAAAAGCAAAAATCCACAAAACGACAAAATAGTCGTTTTTGAGAAATAAAGCACCTCAGAAGCTGATTCAACTTGCAAAAGCTTTCAAATGGACTCAATAAGCAATATCAATCAACAAAAATCCAATAAGCACAAGCAATAAACCAGAATAAGCACAAAAGAGCTTATGTAAAAGTCAAAGGAGTTGGTTTTCTAGTCAAACCTAAAAGTCAACCACCCAAATGCTCCAGGATGAACAAATGGGTCAATATATGAGCACCTATTACAAAAACAAAGTTGTTGCTGGTTAAAATAAGCTATTATAGCTTATTGATAAGCTGACACCAAAATTGCACTATCAGTGGCAACCAGCAGGGGAAAGGAGTTCCCACTGCTTTGACTAATTGACCAAGCTTATTTGAGAGTTCTGGTTTGATTCAATTGGAAACAAAGGCACCCTTGTGATCAGTGAATCACAAGGAGTCAATAGCAACAATAAAATCACAAAATGATCCACACAATAAGCCACAATAAGCCAAACAGTCCACAGATATGCTCTAGATATGCAAATAAGCAGTTAAGCACTTAATAAGCAGATTTAAGCAAAATAAGCCAACCAAACTTAACCAGATGCATACACAAGCTATATAAACTAACAATAAACACAAAGAAACAAGAATCAAATAGTGAATCAAAGAAATCAACAAGATCAAAGCACTAGAAGTAACTGATGAACTATGAACAATATGTAGAAACAGTTTGCTGATATACTTGACACTTGATCCAATTTCAAGCCTCAAATCCTTCTACCCTGGTGTGATTAACTATGATTTAGCACTTGTTAGCCCTAGCTTAAGCCTAGATCTAGGTGTCCTCAAAATCCTAGCCAATTTTACCAAGTTATGAAGATTTTATAGCCTAATCAAGAATCAATGTGTTCAAAGCCTCAAAACCTGCAAACAGATGAACATATGCTCCCAAATAACAGATACTAATACTTGCATACAACACACAAGCACTTAACAAACCACAATCCCAATTCAAGCAGTAGACCCAAACACTCCTTAATCTACCATTTAACAAAGAAACTTGTGATTTTAACTAATAACCTACTGATTTTAATGATCAAAAATACTTAAACAATAACAACTAACACAATCAAACTCAAAAATCACCAGCACAAACACCAATACTCAAAATCAAAGCACCAAATTCAAAACAGCCATAAACATGAAATTTTTAGGGGAATCTTAACAAGAGCTTATACCTGCCTTCCACAACATCCTAGGAAGGCCAGCAATGCTCCTTGGACCTTGTTCAACAACTAGAACAAGACCAAGGTACTTCAAATAAGGAGATGCAATCTGCCTTGGTTGATGGTTCAAAGTAGAACCTCAAGGACTTGATATCTTCAACACAAGCAGCAAACAAACTCAACCAAAGGCTTAGTATCCTTCTCAGGCTTGGTGTCAACAAGCTTAAAAGAACTCAAGGCTTAAGGCTAAGAGTTAGTACACAAAAATAAGCCAAAATCAGAAACAAGGACTTCAAGGTTTTTGAACTTTGAAAACCTTTCAAACCTAGACGTGCCTTAACCACAAGGTTAAGGAAGGTCTAAACAATCAAATGGAACTCAGAATTAGGCTACTCAAACACCAAACTTTTAACAAAATCAAAAAGAGATTTCAAATTTCAGAAATTCAAATTTTATTAAGCTTAAAAAGGAATTACAAAGATTAATAGCCTAAAACTGGAACAAAGGGACTCTCACATGTTGAGGTCTCCTTTTATAGGCAAATGCCTGGCTAAACACTTTTCACAAACCCTAGAACTGATTTCTCTAAAATGCCCTTGGTCTTCTAGACGTTTTCTTGATGTGAGCTGTCCAAAATGCATCCAAACCGTTTAAAATAGCTTTGTGATGAAGCAATGAGTGTCAGCTGTTGATCTTGACACGTGGCTAAGCTTGGAGCCCAAGTTGTGTTTTGATTGGTGGACGGGTTTGAATGGTGGGGCCTATTGGTGAGTGGAGATGAGGGTTTTGTGTGTGGGATGTGATTCTGCATGTGTGAATCACACGTGGGTATGGGTAATTTTGATTTACCCTTTGTTTTAAGTGGGGTAAAATCTGGGTGGATGAAGGGTGAATAGTAAGTTGTTTGATCCGAAAATGGGGGAGTGTATTGTGTTTGGCGCATTTTCGTTTCAAATGTTTCAAATGCACAAGTTTAGCCCTTCTTCTTTGGTATTTTTGGTAAACAAAGTCTTGCAGCCCTAAAACGTGTTTTGCATTGTTAATAAGTTTCACACATTGGCAGTTTTGGCACAAAACTTTGGAAAAAGGATTTCAAGGGTTAATTTTGCCATTTTGAGATATTTCAAGGGCTGATCTTGGACATTCTTGATCTTCAAAGGTCTTCATTGTATCTTTGACTTTATGAGGGACCATTATTGGCAATTTTGATTGGTTGAGGGACTAATCTTGCCATTTCTTCAAAGTTGAAGGACCATTTGTGTAATTTTGACAAACTTAAGGGACCAAACTTGTAATTATTAATATACAAGGGTTTTAAGTGTCATTTCTTCAATAAATGAGGATCAATCTTGTTTGTCTTCAAGTCTTCAAGGTATTTTGTTGAGATTTCCATGTTTAGGGCCCGGTTCTTTGTAAGGCTTCGTTTCTCGTGTCCGTTTTTCCTTGTAACTTGTGATCTTTTGTTTTTTTCATGATATCCATACCTAAAATACACAAGTAAACAAACACAAGCATATATATGGTATTTTATGACATTTTTATGCATTTAAAGCCCGAAAAGAACGATGAGATCATGTATAAATGCCATCTCATCAGTTACCAAATGATTTTGGCCAAAAACTAATTTTTTGTCCTCTGACCGCGGTTCTTTATTGTTCCCCGCGGATCCTTATCAATAAGGAACCGCAGTCAGTCTGACTCAGAATTTTGAAAACTTTGAAAAATCATATAAAATCAACCGTAAGTCCGTAGAAGTCGTGCCACCTGTCATTTCGAACGTAATTGAATTTTCTTTCAATTAAAAATGCTTCCAAACCTTTATTCAAACTTAAAATTTAAATGTTTTATAAGTTCTATACTTTGTCCAGAGTATTGAGTCTCGGTTTGTCGTAAAACTTGTGTTTTACTCTTTTATATTAAGTTGGACATCTCTTGTTGATATATCTTTGTAAATTGATATATTTTTAAAGTGTTGAACTTAATTAAATTTTGAAATGTGTCAAAAACTATTTTCAAATAAGATCAAGCTATGTATACGTTGATATATCTAACACTCAAAATATGGACGAATGCTTTTATGTGTTAAGCTAACTGTTTGTGTATGTTTCTTTGTGTGTTATTATTATTTGTAGACATGATTAAGTGTTCCTTGCTATTTGTAGTAGTATTGCTTATATGTCTAGTCTTTTGTGCCTTGCTTGTTATTTGTTAGTATCTAGTTCTTCCTAATTAGGATGTATGCTAGATTTCTTGCATTTTGGTTGCAACATTATTTGTGCATTGCATATAGGATCAACATCTCTAGGTTTATATATGTTATATAAACATCATGTACACCTCGTTATATTTATTAACACTCTTAGGTTTGAAAGCTTTGGGAGCTTATCAAATCTATTAATTTGGGTCGTCTTACTCGATCATTGTGTTATTAGTTCAAGTAGATAAATGTCTCACCATAAAACATGAAACACCCTTTGAAAATCTTAGCTATTTTCTCTTAAAAGAGTGTTTGTGGGAATCAAGAAAGATTTCGATTAAATATCAATGCATTATTCAAACTATGATTGGTATCATTATCGAATCTAATTGACATGTTTTTTAGTGTAGACATGAATGTGGTTTATTAATAATATACATCGGATCATAACTCACACTTGTGTTGATGGTGTTATATTGAATCTACTTGTTCAAATTGTTAGACATATTTTGTTTAATAATTACTTATAATGCACAATAGAGTCGGTTTGATAACTTGGATGTTTCATCCGAAATACTCAAGTAATTTACATTGCTATGCAATTTATAAATGTGTCATTTCTGAAAGACCAATCAAGAGTGTTCTAACAAATTGTGTAAACTTGGTTTGTACAATTCAATGTTATTGGCCTCAATATCTATTAAGGTAATTAACCTTAACTGGACTCTTTTGTCAAGATATGCAATGGTGCATTCTTAACCCTCATTAGGTCATGCATTGTGTCGCCATGCAAGTTTCATCCTTGCTAAACTTTATTAGGCAAATGTTGGAATTACATTTTGTCTAACTTGAGAATGACTACTAGAGAATTTATGCATTAGGATCTTAATTTGACCTAACGGTTGAATTACTTCCACGTGGGAAGTTGAGTTGGTGTATAACTCGTAAAAATGGTCGTGTTTAGCCTTAATTGAGCACCTCTAGTGATAGTCTCATACTCATTCTCTAAATTGGCTAAATGGCTCTTCCTATATATGACTAATGATAGTTTACTTTGATGAAATTTGTATGTCATTAGGAGTCTTTTTCTTTTGTAGCCATTAGGTTTTTCTTAGCTTTCTTCTTACGTGCTAATTGAACCTATGTGTCTTTCCTTTGTGTGTGTTCTAGTTTTTAGTGCTCTTAAGCATGAATTTATGATAACTTAGACTAAAACATTAGGATTTGCTTAATTGGAAAATCCTCCTTCACCACCTAAACCAAGCCTCATCACCTTAACCAAGCCTCTGTAGGCGGTTCTTTAAATAGACCGCGGCTCCACATCAATATGGAACCGCCGATGGAGATAAAGAACCGCGGGCAGAATATCTCAAATTCGGGTTTTCTGAAACTTCCCAATTGTTCCAACACCCTTTGGAATCTTTGTTTCAAACCTTTGATCACTCCCAAAATATCTTGGACTTTCCCTTTTTAACCCTTTACTAGTTTGGATCATCCCCTCACCCTTTTAAACCCTCCTTGTTAGCCTTGTTCTTCACACCTCAAACCATTCATCCTTACCCCTTAAACCACCCATTACTACCATGGTTTCTGCAAGAACCTTCAATTCGTCCAAAACCTCCTCTTCAAAGAGGCACCTCAAAATTAAGATTAAGTTACCTAAACTTAACTCTTCACCCTTTCACACACCAAGAATGAGATTGTTCCAATTCTCATCTCTTCATCACCATCACCACCTCTTGCTCCATGCAAGACTACGTCAACCCATGGTACCAACCATTCACATGGTTCTACCTCCTCTTCATTCCAATCTAGAATGAATGAGCTAACCTCACTCTTCACTCCAAGTACTCTCTTGGATGTGACTACCCAACCTCAACCCATCCAAAGCATTTCCATTGTGAATGACTTTGTTGAACCCTTGGTGACTTCATCTTTCACCCCACCAAATTCCGCCACCACCCTTGTCTTTCATTTAAGCATGTGGATTGCTTATTGCTAAGACATCTAATTTAAGCAAATCTTAGGATTCTAGTGTAACTAAGATTAGAATTATGCTTAAGTTTTAGGCTTGTTTTTTATTCTCTTGTATTTCCTTTCATGTTTTTCAACATGATTTTTCTTTGAGTCTTGAATGTTGTTGGTATTATGTTTCTTTCTTTTCTCTTATTTTGAGTCCTTTTCTTAAACTAATAAGAATTAGGAATCTTCTTACATTACATGTAGCTTGATTTGTGATATCTAGATAGATGACTTGCTTGTATGGTACTTGCTTATATATCTTCTTGCTTATCCGTATGCTATATGCTTAATTGATTAGTTAATGAATGCATGCTTATTATAAAGGTTTTGTCTTTGTCAAGCAAATCCGATATAATATCTCTTAGATGTGTCTAACTCATGCATGTCCTTAAATGCTACGTGCTAACATGTTTTACTAGTCTTCTCTTTTTAAGTAATCATGTTTCTTACATGCCATACGTGTTAATTGCACCCTTCTCTACATTGGTTTATTGTAGACTTCATTAGGAATTGCATGAATTATCGTATGTGCTAACTTGATTATGTGTTAGATTTTGTACTAACTCTTTCATGTCCTTCTTGAGCTTCTTTTGAGTTTCTTCTCTCATTTCGTGAAGTCATCCTTAACTTCTTTGTTGAGTCTCTCTTAATTCATTTTAATCATGCTCTTTTATGTCGAGTTTCTTTCTTCTAGTCTTTCTAAACTAAGTTGAGTCGAACCTTACCCTTTCCTCATCATGTAATTGTTCTTTGAACATCCTTAATGATTGATAAGAGCTACGAAACTTTGAGCATGTAGTTTATCGTATGCTAAACACCATTTGGTGTCGACATTCATACGCATTGTTGCCTATAATGTCCTATATCCTGTATTTTTCTTAAAGCGTTGATTTATCCGCTTTTGGTTTTCCTTTATTTTTTTTTGTCAAAAATGTCTCTAGGTTGAGATATTTTTGTTCCTCTTTTTGAGAGTTGATTGCGGTTAGAATTTACAATTGTTATGGGTGATTCCATCAATTCTAAGTTTTTAACACCTTGAGATGATATCTTCAAATTCTTGGATGTTTTCTACCTCTACTCCAACAATTTTGAATTGATTTCCTCAAAATCCTCTCCTTGTCTTTTTTTTGAGAGTTGATGGTTAAATCTTGAATTTTCTTGGGTGATTCCAAAAATTCTAAGCTTTTTACCCTTTGACATATTATCATTACAATTGGTATGGATGTTTCTTTTCTATCTCTATTCCAACAATTGTGAATTGATCTTGTCAAGATCCTCTCCTTTGATTTGTCTTTGGATTGATAGCATCGCATGCACACTTCTTTGCTTGTCATTGTTTGTGCAAACGACTTGTTTATCATCCCCGTTTGGGTGACATCTCTTTTTATATATGCTCTTGTCTACTAACCTTGTTTTGTAGGACAATTCTAACCCATTTTTGTAGCTCGTCACTATTCTTGCTTTGTTGGTACCTTAAGCAAGGGGGAGCTCATATCAAGGGGGAGCATTTGCAAGAGTTCAAGTCATTACATTTGCGATCGTTGACTCACTCAAATTGAATTCATCGAACATCTTGCAGGTAATGCATTTTGGACACTCGTAGATAAGCATATTATTATGCTTGTTGTTGGTTAACCTATGGTGATTGAAGACTTCACTAGGATGACGCAAGCTCAATATCTTTGGATGATGGGTTTATAGTTTGGATTCTCGCCTCTCAACCGACGACCACTAGTGATGATCTACCTTTTGGATGCAAGCTCGTGTGACGTTAATTCTTCTCCTCTTCAAAGGACGTGCTATTGATGTCTACCACTTTGGGCGTGTGCTCTCTCGACGTTGATTCTTCTCTTCTTCAAGACGTTGACTACCTTTTTGATTCGACAAAAGGGGGAGAAGTAAGTGTAAACGAGTAACTTATGCATTTTAATATGTGTTGCGCTTTACTTGTTTGTCATCATCAAAAAGGGGGAGATTGTTAGTGCAAACATTACGATGCTTTGTCGATATAATCTCTTTGTGTTTTGTTCATGACATATGTATAATTCGCAATACATTATGTAAAATGTCAAGGTACTCGTAATCACTCAAGAATACATTTGTATACTTCTCTCGACACCTCCAAGACCGCATTCGACATGAATCACTCAAGGTATGTACAAACATGTCATTAACCTAACTAAGTGATCAAGGATTAATATTTTCTTAAGACTCACATTTTAATCAAATGTGACAAAAGATTTTAATTAACTTTATTTTTAAGAAAATGTTTTATTAAAAAGAAAATGGAAATTTGAATTTGGAATATTCCATATGCCAAAGGAATATCCTTTGAGGGTATAAACTACCCCAGATGGCATATCCCCACTAAAGGACAAATTTACACGGACTCCGACACGGAGGTTCCTTAAAGGAACCCGCGGTTCCTTATTGATAAGGTACCGCGGGTAGAGATAAGGAACCACGGGTGTTTTTGACCGTTCCAATGTTGTCCTATAAATAGTGGATCATTTCCAGGTTTTCTTTCAACCCTTTTTGCACAGTTTCTTTCAAAAACCATCTTAGATCCTTGATTAGTTAGTTTTGATTAATCTTGTTTAAGATGTGATTCAATCTTCAATCTCCTCATCCTCTCAAGTGCAAAGAGAAGAACACTATCATTACCATCATGTGTTGAGTTCACTACATGATGAAGATCTTTCCTTCTATAGATCTAAGTTATGTTTTTAGTCTTCCTACTATGTATATGTAGAAGATCCAAGTTGTGGGTACAGTTGGATGTGTTTGTAAGGGTAGAATATCCAAGTGATGGGTATCCTTGGATTAGGTGTTAGTTGTGTAGATCCAAGTCTTGTTAGTACTTGGATATAGTGTTAGAGTTATAGATCTAAGTGTTGTGTGCTTAGATCTATATGGTTTATGTGTTTAGGCCATAAAACACAAGGTTTGTTATGTTGGGCCATAAAACATAACTAGTGGGTAGATTAGGTTGTGTCTTGGTAGTTCTCACTAAACTCTAAAGTGATGTGGTTGTGTCTAGGTAGTTATCACTAAACTATAAAGTTATGTGGTTGTGTCTTGTGAGTTCTCACTAAACTTTAAAGTGACTAGTAGTTGTGTTGTGTGAAGTTCTCACTTAGCTTCAAAGTGAAGAGTCGTGAAGATTGGTTCTAGCTTTCGATTAGAACTCGACATCTAGCCTTGTGTCGTTAAATGGTGAAGTGGGCGACGTTGTGTAGATTGGTCCTACCTAAGATTAGGACTCGACTTTTAGCTTAGAGTCGGAAATTGGATAAGCGACGTTGTGTATGGTTTCTCCACCTTAAGGAGTTTGTTGACTAGTGAAGTAACTCTCGAGTAAGGTGTACTCGAGGAGTGGAGTAGGGCGAAGAGGAGCTTCGTGACCAAACCACTATAAATCATCGTGTCGGTACTTTTATTTACATTTATGTCTTTATCTTTGTAGATGTATTTATAATTGCATACTTGTGTTGTGTGTCTTTGTGTGCATCACATAATCTAAACATCTAAGTTGCGGAAAAGCTATGGCTAAGTACGTGTGTGCTTCATGTTTAGATTATGGTCAAGTGTACATCACTTAGTCTAAACATCCTAGTTGCAGAAAAGCTTGTGCTTAGTACGTGTGTGCTTAGTGTTTAGACTATTGCTTGATGTACTCTTGATTTGATGTGCTTGTGTGTTTTCTTACTTGTAGTATTTATCTCTCAATCAAACACATCTTACATCTAGTCAAGATTGATAAGGAATTTGATACAAAGGATTGTTAAGGTTTCAAATTAACAATGTTGCTACGTCCACTGTCGGCGGTTCGTTATTGGTCTGACGGTTCCTTATCAATAAGGAACCGCGGGCAGAGATAAGGAACCGCAGGTGATGAGATGGCATTTATACATGATCTCATCGTTCTTTTCGGGCTTTAAATGCACAAAAATGTCATAAAATACCATATATATATGCTTGTGTTTGTTTACTTGTGTATTTTAGGTATGGATATCGTGAAAAAGACAAAAGATCACAAGTTACAAGGAAAAACGGACACGAGAAACGAAGCCGTACAAAGAACCGGGCCCTAATCATGGAATTCTCAACAAAATACCTTGAAGACTTGAAGACAAACAAGATTGATCATCATCTATTGAAGAAATGACACTTAAAACCCTTGTATATTAATAATTACAAGTTTGGTCCCTTAAGTTTGTCAAAATTACACAAAAAGTCCTTCAACTTTGAAGAAATGGCAAGAATAGTCCCTCAACAAATCAAAATTGCCAATAATGGTCCCTCATGAAGTCAAAGTTACAATGAAGACCTTTGAAGATCAAGAATGTCCAAGATCAGCCCTTGCAATATTCAAAAATGTCAAATATAACCCTTGAAACACTTTCTGGAAAGTTTGTGCCAAAAGTGACAAGTGATGAAACGTTGATACAAAGGAAATAGGCGCTGATTGGTTTTTTAACACAAAAGAAAAAAGAAAGAAAGAATAAGGGCCAAAGCTGTTAACTTCAAACATTCAAACACGTTTTTGCGCCAAACAACATAACACTCCTACAAAAACGGATCAAAAGGACAACTATTCACCTTTACAGCCCAGATTTTACACAACTTAAAACAAAGGGTAAAATGAAATTACCCAGGCACACGTTTGATTCACACATGCAGGAACCTATCCCACACACAAAACCCTCATCTCCACTCACTATGGACCCCACCCCAATACCCTTTCCACCAATCAGCAAGCAACTTAGCCTCCAAGTCATGTGATGTGTCAAAATCAACAGCTGACAACGTTTGCTTCATTCCAAAGCTGAAATGAACATCCAGGATCATTTTAAACAGCTCACACCAAGGATTCGTCTAGAAGGACTTAAGGACAAATAGGGAATTTCACATCTAGGGTTTATGAACAGTGTAGCATTGGCATTTGCCTATAAAAAGACTCCTCAACATGTGAGAGAGCTTTTGTTCCAGTTTTTAGCATTTTTCAACTTGTAATTCCTTTTTTAAATTAATGAAGTTTGGTGTTTGTTGAAAACAAGTGTAATTCCTTTTGTTAGATTTAAAAAGTTTGTGTATTGTGTTAAATGCTAAGGCTGAGTTCCATTTAAAATTGTGAAAGAATTTGGTGTTTGAAGTTTCAGTTTTCATAAGGGTTTTAAAAAGTCTTGAATTTAGAAATCATTGGGTGTTAAGAAGTGAAAGTGGATTAACAACCCTTGATTTGTGATTTATAAGTGTTTTTAAAACGTGTTAAGTCAAAGGGTTTCAAGGTTTTGAGTTTTCAGAAAAATCAGAAAAGTGCATTTTCTTTGTGTTCTTGTTTGATTTTTGCAGGTTGATTGTTTGAGTTGTTGTTGATATAGTTCTGCATACACCCCAGTGTATAAGGAGGTGACAAAGCTGTCACAAACAGCCCTGGATGTAGGGCTCTTAGGTAAAAAAAATCTTTTTCCTTTTTATTTTCAGAAAGATTGGTGCTTGTTTGAGTTTTGCATGAAATCTGCTTAATTGTTGTTTAGATTGTTGGATATTGCTAAGTTTGTTATAATATGCATGTGAGATGCTATTAGAATCAGTTTGAATTGATTTTAAGTGATTTGGTTTGAAAAATCTTGGTATTCAGTTTTTAAAGGGTTGTTTGGGATTACTGCATAAGTTTGTCAACGTCTGATTTGTTCCTGCCAGCGTTTGATTTAAACTTGTCAGCGTTGGTTAAGTGCTTGTTTGTTGTATGCAAGTATTGGTATCTGTTATTTGGGAGTATTTATGCATCTGTTTGCAGGTTTTGTGGTCTTAAACACATTGATTCATAGATTGGCTCTAAAATCTTCATAACTTGGTAAAATTGGCTAGGATTTTGAGGACACCTAGATCTAAGCATAGGTTAAGGGTAACAAGTGCTAAATCATAGCTAATCACACCAGGGTAGAGGGATTTGAAGCTTGAAATTGGATCAAGTGTCAAGTATATCAGCAAACTTGTTTCTGCATATGTTCTTTGTTCATCAGTAACTTTTTTTTGCTTTAATCTTGCTATTTACTTTGTTTCAGTGTTTGTTTCTTGTTGATTTGTGTTCATTGTTAGTTTATATAGCTTGTGATTGTTATTTGGCTATTTGGATTCCTTTGTTCATAGCTTATAAGCTCACTGGCTTATTGGCTTATTTGTGCCAAAATACATCAAGTTTACCCAACTGGTGAGCTTTGATTCACAAGGTTTGCACTCAAACCTTGACCAGCAGGGTGAAAAACTAGTCCTTGCATTTCTTTAAGTCTGTTAGCGCCTACTTTGTTCTTATCAGCGTTTGATTTCAACCTGTCAGCGTTTGACTTTTTGGGCCCAAAAGCCCATTTGTGTTGAATGTTTTTGGATTTGGCCCATTTGGGGGCCCATTAGGGGTATTTTGGTAATTTCACTTTCATTTTCTGATTATTTAGGTTAAAATAAACTAGTTTGCAAGTTTTTAGAATTTTTTATAATTTTTGGATTTTTAATATTATTTTATTATTATTTTATTATTATTTTTAAAATTTCACATTTTCCAACTTTTTACATTTTTCTTAGGTTAAATACATTAAAATAGGAATTTAACAACTTTTAGAATAATTTTATCACTTATAGATTAATTTTTATAGTTATTTTAAGTTTTAATAGTTTTAATTCATTTTAAATAGTTTTTATTAGTTTTAAAATTTCTAAAAATAGTTTTTAATCATTTTAGTTCATTTTAGAGGTTTATAAATTGAAAAAAATCTTTATTTGGGCTTTTTGATAATTTATTTGATTTTTAGGGCTTTAATTAGCATTTAAAAATTGAATATTTAATTATTTAAAAGGTTTGAAAAAGTTTTGATAATTGGTAAACTCTTAGTTTATTATTTTTGATTTTTGGTAAATTTTTGGTAATTTTTAGAATTTATTTTATTTTTGGTGATTTTTTAGGTTCTACGTCTTAACTTTCTAATAGTGTTTTTGCTTATTTTTCTATTTTTTCGACTTCGTCATTTTCTCTTCTTCCCCTTTCTTCTTAATAATCAAAAACATCTTTAATCAATCCATTACACAACACACGTGCCTCCTCGAGAGAACGATTCCCATTAAGGGTCATAACTTGTGGTTTTCCTAAATCACTCGTTAACGCTTACCGCTTTGTTGCCTCTTTTTCCTAAAAGGGTATGTAAAAACACTATATCATTTTTGGCGCCGCTGCCGGGGAGGCGTGTTGTGTTTTGATTGAACAATTGTTGTTTTTTTATATTAGCCATAATAGTATTTGTATTAATAGCACTCTATTAATACGTATTATCGTTTTTTGGTTTTTGTGTGAATATTATTACTATATTGTATACGTAGAACAATAAATTCACAAGTACTCCAAATACGTGAGCAATCACAACCTTGATTCGGGATTTCATCACTCGATCATTGTATTCGAATCTCAAACCAAAGAAAAAAAGGAAAAAATAGATAAATACTTTCGTGAAGCTTAATCTTGATAATACAAACTATAAGGTGGGTATAAGGCGGTTGTATTTCACAACCTAAAGGAAAAAGGCTCTTAAGTGCTTCGCGCCGCCTCGTTTCCTGCGCTTGCTTGTGCGTATTTGATTTTGAGAGTGAATCGAGGGTTTTGCCGCCCAAAGTATTACTACATATCATATATATTTTCTTGGTTTCCATGTGATTAAACCCTCTTGAACGATTTGGTGTTCCACCATCGTTCTAAAGTCATCGAAGGCGTTCACTCCACGTGATCGTTTTCATTCTTTGAGGCCTTTTTTAATCAAGAGATTTGATTGAGGAGGAGATTTGTGGACTTTTTGTCTACTTAATATATTCACCAATTTCCAAAAGGTTAATACAATCAAAAACCACAAAAAAATTGAAAAACACAAAATACCAAAAAGAATCTTCTTTGCTCGTCTCCACGTTGTACGTGACGTTTATGCTCACTCGTAATCAAGCAAAACGTACACGTAAACGCAAGAACAAAACTCCCACTCCAACTCATTCTAGTGAGGAGTCTCCTATTGACGAACCCATTGTACGAGAAGAACCAACCATGGCGAATCGAACTATGATGGAGTTACTTCAAGAACCCACCGAGGGTTATGCAGAAGCTATTGTGATTCCCGCAATCCTTGCGGAGAATTTTGAGGTGAAAACGGGTTTGTTGTCGATGATCCAAAACAACAAATTCCGTGGTGATGAGAAGGACAATCCCCACAACCATATCCGCCAATTTAATCGTCTTACCGCCACGTGCAAATTCAAGGATGTCTCGAATGACTCGATTAAGATGATGTTATTTCCGTATTCCTTAGCGGGGCCCGCTAAAATTTGGTTAGAGAAAGAGCCACCCAATTCTATATTGACGTGGAAGGATCTCGTTTCAAAATTTGTGAACCAATTTTTTCCGCCCTCTAAGACTACGCATTTGAAAAATGAGATTTCTAAATTTTCACAAGAATCAAATGAAAGTTTTTCTACGGCTTGGAATAGGTTTAAGGAGATGTTACACGAATGTCCTCATCACGGTTTTTCCGACTTGCGCCAAATCGACACGTTTTACAATGGACTTAACGATCATGAAAGAGATTATTTGAATGCCGCCGCGGGTGGTAATTTTTTGTGTAAAACGGTTGAAGAAGCTTTGGTCATAATCGAGAATAGGTCTAAGGTTTATAGCCCTCTTCACACACCGAGTGTTGCCAAAAGGGGCTCATCATCGTCTCAAAGTATCAATGCATTACATGATGAAGCAAATGAAGAAAACCGATTTTTCGATAGATTTGCTAACCTTATGCCCCATTGGAAGGCTCAAGAAGCTTCCAACACCGCTTCGGTCAAAGCGGTTTCTAAAAGTTGTTTGTCGTGTGGGGGAGCTCATGATCTTTCCGAGTGCATTACCGCGGATGGTAACACTTCGAATGCTTTTGTAGCCACGGGAACTTATAACCAAATCGGTCAAGGTTCTCGTTCAAATCAAGCTCCACCCAATCAAAATGCTAATAATTATCGCAACAACAACAACCAAGGTGGAAATTACCAAGGAAATCAAAGGAATTATAACAAAGGTAATTACCAAAGTGGAAATGGGCAAATTTCAAACCAAAACCAAAACCGTGATTTTCAAAACAATGCCCAAGGTTTTCAAAACGATCACACCAAAAATCTTCAAGGAGAATTTTTGAATTATGCTAAGGATAATGATGCTAAGTTTGACAACATGCAACGTGAAATGGTTAGCTTAAGATCCGAGCTTAAAAACGAGCTTAAAAACGAGCTTAAAAACGAGCTTAAAAACGAACTTGCTATTGAACTTAAAACTCATGCTAATAAAATGGAAGGAAATGTCACACGACTCCAACAAAATCAACAAAAAATGGAGCAAGGACAACATGAGATTAAGTAAGAGTTGTTAAAAGCGGATGCTAGGCAATCTAAGTTTGAAGACCGTATGGCTAAAATGTTTGAAGCTATCATGTGTAAGCCCTCTTCTTCGGGTGGTCTTCCTAGTGATACCATCGTGAACCCGAAAGGAGAATTGAAGGTTATTACCACTCGTAGTGGTAAGACTTTCAAAGAACCCATTTCTCGTCCAAGTACTTCTATGAAGAAGGAAAAAGAGAAAGAACCCGAGGTGATGGTCGAAAAGGAGCACATTACAATCCCACGAAGTACCGCTCATACCACACCTACGGTTGAACCAATACCAATTATGGAACCCGAGATTCCAAGGCCGATGCCTATGCCTAATTTGCCCCAACCCACACCACCTTTACCCTACCCATCAAGACGAAACAAGGAAAAGGCACAAGAACGAAATAATTATCAATTTGAACTCTTTATGAAAATGTTTCGTGACTTGCATTTTAATATAAGTTTTGTCGACGCCTTAGTCATGATGCCTCGATTTGCCGCGAACTTCAAAAGTATGTTGAATAACAAAGAAAAATTGCAGAATCATCTAGTTGTTCATCGGTTTTTCTAAGCCGCATACCTCAAAAAGTCGGTGATCCTGGAAAGTTTTTAATCCCATGTGCTATCCAAGACATGGAAGAATGCTACGCCTTGGCCGATCTTGGTGCTAGTATTAATTTGATGCCTCTTGAGATTTTTAAATCGCTCAATCTTCCAAATCTCACTCCTTCAAGAATGTCAATCGAAATGGCCGATCATTCTACGATTCTAGCTTGTGGAGTTGCCGAGGACGTCTTTGTTAAAGTTGGGAAATTCTATTATCCCGTGGACTTCATTGTTGTTGATATTCCCATCGATCCTAAGGTTCCGTTAATTTTAGGTCGATCTTTTTTGGATACCTCGAGAGCACTTATCGATGTGCATGCTAGAAAAATCACTCTTCGTTTCAATGAGGAAGAACTCGTCATTAATGCAACCCAAAACTCCACTCTTTCTCATGTGTATTCTATCACATCTTTGTACAATGTCAATCCCATCAATAACATTTGCAAAAAGATTTCAAATAGAGTTTTAGGAGTTGTTGATAAAAATGAAGTTCCATCCCCTCCGCCGATGGAGGTTAAGAGTGTTAAGCCTATAATTCCAATCTCGAGTGATTCTTCGGATGATGAATACGTTGATCCCGATGGGGTGGTTTTCTTTGTCGACAAAAGATTTGAAAACTTGCCACCACCTAAGCCTAAAAGATTTCAAAATGTGAGAATTTTTAGTGTGACTAACATTGTTTTAGATACACCAAATATTTTTGACATAATCAAATCGGGTTTTCACAAGGAGAGTTCAAAAGATAAAAAAGGAAAAGATCTTAAATATGATTTAATTGATTTTTCTACAAATCTAACTCCGTCATCACCACGTGTTTTGAGTGCTACAAGCTCGTCTACTCCTTTTGACGATGCTTTGTGTGGTTTTAGTATGGGGGAAGCCCCTTATGTTCACTCATCCTTGTCCACCGAGGACGAGATATTCGATCCCGGAATTTCATGTAAAGGGAAATCTCGGTCTTCCACCGATGCAATAAATGGAAAATCTTTCTATTTGCTTGGTGCGAGTCTACCTCGAGTAGCTCGAAAGTTTGTCTTACCAATTGTCTCACCCTTCTACTTCTCATCTATTTTCTTCAAACTCTTTGAGTTTATGGCACATGTTGAAGTGGCATTTATTTGTTTTTCTAATGAAAACGAGAACGCCATTTTCGACCCCGGTATTTTGCATCATCTAAGGACTTAGTCCTTAATACCGGTTGCTTTTTGGGCCTTGTTTATCATGTAAGCCCCATTGACCATACCATGATATCCCTAAATGTTCACATTTTGAGGGGATCGAGTCGAGCTCATGACTCGGTAACCAAAAACGAGGTGCCTCGTGGGGGAGATCCCATGCTTATCTTTTATGCTCACTATTCACTAATAAGGGGATTTGTACCCTTTCAACTCGTTGTCTCGTGGTTGTTTGTGATTGTGTTATCTAGATCATCATCATCATCTACGATTGAAGACTCTCGTGTTCGTTTACGTGAGCCTCCATCGTTCGTTTGAAGAAGTTTTTCACGATTCCATGACATATCCTTTATTGTTCTAACAATTATCTTTTAGCATAATTAATAAACGGCTTTAGATATATTGTTGATCACCCTTTCCATGCTAGATCCTACGCATTCGACTCTTCGTCTCTAGTATGGGGGTGCTCCACCTTTAGACTCGAAACATTGAGGACAATGTTTACTTTTAGTATGGGGGGGTGAATAGGTACTTGCTTTGCTACGCCCTCACGCTTTCCAAATTTTCAATGTTTTGTCTTGCTAATAAGGCTAAAAATGGCCAAATTTTAAAATTTTTCTTAGTTTTCATAAGTGTTTTTAAGACACGAATGTATATTTTCTGTTGGGTAGAATAAGAGTTAATTTTTGACTTGATGGGCATTTGGAGCCATTTACATTTCTTAACTCGCTCAATTCAAGTTTTGCTAGACTTTTATATAGGGAGCTTTAAAACGCGAAAGTCTTAATTCATTCGGGTTAAGAACAAGAACTTTTCGCAAGTTCCTATAATTGATTCTAGAAAGTCACTTATCAAGGGAACTATAAAACGCATTCTCTAAACTTGAAAAAGTCCAAGAAAGTGCAAGATCCTATAGGTGGCTTGAAAACCCAAAAGTTTGATTTGATATAGTCTTAATGAAAGCTAATCCAAATTTGGCTTAATTTTGACTTGCATGGCTAATTATTCACGAGTCTCTTTAATTAGAGGTCTTTATATAGTGAAGAACGAGAAATGATAGAGTTAGACAAGTGATCATGCTAAACGTAGAACATGAAAGTGTTCTTTCAAAAACTCATATGTTTTTAATTGTGGCTTTTTCTTCCCATAAGATCAATGCATTAGGAATAAATCATAATTGCAATAAGTAAGGTCGTACGATTTGAAAGGTTACTTAGCCTCTAGCGCAAGATCGTTTAAAAGTTGCTCGGGGTTGAATAGAGTTCATAGCCAAGGCATAACTTATTGAAGCGGGACGCGAAGATTGGCGATTATCCAAAAAGGCCCTAACAAGGCATGAGGAGCTCTATTTTTGCTAAAGATCCAAAGATGATGTGAAGTATCATTATTCCTAAATCAATATGAAGGATCGAGACACACGACGAGAAGCAATTACTCCCCTAAAGAATGGAGAAAGTCTATCCAAAAAGACCCTAACAAGGTATGAGGATAAATATATCCAAGTCTGAAAAGGAGGCGGATCGTTGTATATCAAAATCCAAAGTAAAGATTGAAGAAAAATGATGAAGTCGTGGTCCTATATGAAGAATCTCTCAAAAACGTCAAGTGAAGTAATTCCAAAATATGAAGAGAAGACCATAATTTCAAGAACATCTTCCCAAGATTTGAAGTATGAAGTATGAAGTACATGCCAAATATCGGTCCGAGAAAGGTCTCAAATCGTGAACCGAGTTATGCCAAGATATGAACTTAAGGAGATACACGAGAAGACGTTTTAAAAGATTTTGTCCTTCGGCTAACTATTGATCAAATCGTGCTACTTTGCTTTCGGACTAATAACTACTCAAATAAGCCAATATGAATCACTTGTGATCCATGACAAATAGATAAAAAATGCTAGTAACCCATTTCCTTTTATAATAACTAGGATTGCGGGGAGAAAAAGTATTACACAATTTGGACGTATGAGTAGTGTTAGCATTATGACTTGTACCAACAATGATCTTGTTTTTGCACTTAGCATGGAATGTATGACAATCAAGGATGACGAAGTTTACTCTAAGGGACATTAACTTGTTTCTATTCTTTGACCCTAAAAGTCACTTTTCGTGATGAAAATCATACATTATGTCTTTACACATCATCGTAGTATGTTGCAAGTCTTTTACTCTTTAATAAAGGTTAATAAAATTGAACTTTGGTGATGCATAGATACTTTATTCTAGCATTGCGTGAGGGCACGGCAATGGCTTAGTATGGGGGAGTGATGAGATGGCATTTATACATGATCTCATCGTTCTTTTCGGGCTTTAAATGCACAAAAATGTCATAAAATACCATATATATATGCTTGTGTTTGTTTACTTGTGTATTTTAGGTATGGATATCGTGAAAAAGATAAAAGATCACAAGTTACAAGGAAAAACGGACACGAGAAACGAAGCCGTACAAAGAACCGGGCCCTAATCATGGAATTCTCAACAAAATACCTTGAAGACTTGAAGACAAACAAGATTGATCATCATCTATTGAAGAAATGACACTTAAAACCCTTGTATATTAATAATTACAAGTTTGGTCCCTTAAGTTTGTCAAAATTACACAAAAAGTCCTTCAACTTTGAAGAAATGGCAAGAATAGTCCCTCAACAAATCAAAATTGCCAATAATGGTCCCTCATGAAGTCAAAGTTACAATGAAGACCTTTGAAGATCAAGAATGTCCAAGATCAGCCCTTGCAATATTCAAAAATGTCAAATATAACCCTTGAAACACTTTCTGGAAAGTTTGTGCCAAAAGTGACAAGTGATGAAACGTTGATACAAAGGAAATAGGCGCTGATGGGTTTTTAAACACAAAAGACAAAAGAAAGAAAGAATAAGGGCCAAAGCTGTTAACTTCAAACATTCAAACACGTTTTTGCGCCAAACAACATAACACTCCTACAAAAACGGATCAAAAGGACAACTATTCACCTTTACAGCCCAGATTTTACACAACTTAAAACAAAGGGTAAAATGAAATTACCCAGGCACACGTTTGATTCACACATGCAGGAACCTATCCCACACACAAAACCCTCATCTCCACTCACTATGGACCCCACCCCAATACCCTTTCCACCAATCAGCAAGCAACTTAGCCTCCAAGTCATGTGACGTGTCAAAATCAACAGCTGACAACGTTTGCTTCATTCCAAAGCTGAAATGAACATCCAGGATCATTTTAAACAGCTCACACCAAGGATTCGTCTAGAAGGACTTAAGGACAAATAGGGAATTTCACATCTAGGGTTTATGAACAGTGTAGCATTGGCATTTGCCTATAAAAAGACTCCTCAACATGTGAGAGAGCTTTTGTTCCAGTTTTTAGCATTTTTCAACTTGTAATTCCTTTTTTAAATTAATGAAGTTTGGTGTTTGTTGAAAACAAGTGTAATTCCTTTTGTTAGATTTAAAAAGTTTGTGTATTGTGTTAAATGCTAAGGCTGAGTTCCATTTAAAATTGTGAAAGAATTTGGTGTTTGAAGTTTCAGTTTTCATAAGGGGTTTTAAAAAGTCTTGAATTTAGAAATCATTGGGTGTTAAGAAGTGAAAGTGGATTAACAACCCTTGATTTGTGATTTATAAGTGTTTTTAAAACGTGTTAAGTCAAAGGGTTTCAAGGTTTTGAGTTTTCAGAAAAATCAGAAAAGTGCATTTTCTTTGTGTTCTTGTTTGATTTTTGCAGGTTGATTGTTTGAGTTGTTGTTGATATAGTTCTGCATACACCCCAGTGTATAAGGAGGTGACAAAGCTGTCACAAAGAGCCCTGGATGTAGGGCTCTTAGGTAAAAAAAATCTTTTTCCTTTTTATTTTCAGAAAGATTGGTGCTTGTTTGAGTTTTGCATGAAATCTGCTTAATTGTTGTTTGGATTGTTGGATATTGCTAAGTTTGTTATAATATGCATGTGAGATGCTATTAGAATCAGTTTGAATTGATTTTAAGTGATTTGGTTTGAAAAATCTTGGTATTCAGTTTTTAAAGGGTTGTTTGGGATTACTGCATAAGTTTGTCAACGTCTGATTTGTTCCTGTCAGCGTTTGATTTAAACTTGTCAGCGTTGGTTAAGTGCTTGTTTGTTGTATGCAAGTATTGGTATCTGTTATTTGGGAGTATTTGTGCATCTGTTTGCAGGTTTTGTGGTCTTAAACACATTGATTCATAGATTGGCTCTAAAATCTTCATAACTTGGTAAAATTGGCTAGGATTTTGAGGACACCTAGATCTAAGCATAGGTTAAGGGTAACAAGTGCTAAATCATAGCTAATCACACCAGGGTAGAGGGATTTGAAGCTTGAAATTGGATCAAGTGTCAAGTATATCAGCAAACTTGTTTCTGCATATGTTCTTTGTTCATCAGTAACTTTTTTTTGCTTTAATCTTGCTATTTACTTTGTTTCAGTGTTTGTTTCTTGTTGATTTGTGTACATTGTTAGTTTATATAGCTTGTGATTGTTATTTGGCTATTTGGATTGCTTTGTTCATAGCTTATAAGCTCACTGGCTTATTGGCTTATTTGTGCCAAAATACATCAAGTTTACCCAACTGGTGAGCTTTGATTCACAAGGTTTGCACTCAAACCTTGACCAGCAGGGTGAAAAACTAGTCCTTGCACTTCTTTAAGTCTGTCAGCGCCTACTTTGTTCTTATCAGCGTTTGATTTCAACCTGTCAGCGTTTGACTTTTTGGGCCCAAAAGCCCATTTGTGTTGAATGTTTTTGGATTTGGCCCATTTGGGGGCCCATTAGGGGTATTTTGGTAATTTCACTTTCATTTTCTGATTATTTAGGTTAAAATAAACTAGTTTGCAAGTTTTTAGAATTTTTTATAATTTTTGGATTTTTAATATTATTTTATTATTATTTTATTATTATTTTTAAAATTTCACATTTTCCAACTTTTTACATTTTTCATAGGTTAAATACATTAAAATAGGAATTTAACAACTTTTAGAATAATTTTATCACTTATAGATTAATTTTTATAATTATTTTAAGTTTTAATAGTTTTAATTCATTTTAAATAGTTTTTATTAGTTTTAAAATTTCTAAAAATAGTTTTTAATCATTTTAGGTCATTTTAGAGGTTTATCAATTGAAAAAAATCTTTATTTGGGCTTTTTGATAATTTATTTGATTTTTAGGGCTTTAATTAGCATTTAAAAATTGAATATTTAATTATTTAAAAGGTTTGAAAAAGTTTTGATAATTGGTAAACTCTTAGTTTATTATTTTTGATTTTTGGTAAATTTTTGGTAATTTTTAGAATTTATTTTATTTTTGGTGATTTTTTAGGTTCTACGTCTTAACTTTCTAATAGTGTTTTTGCTTATTTTTCTATTTTTTCGACTTCGTCATTTTCTCTTCTAATCCCCTTCTAAACCAATCATTAATTACAAACATTTGGCAAGTTTTTCACACACATATACCTCCTTGGGAAACGAACTTGGACACCATTAAGGGTCATTAGTGTTGATTTTTCCTAAAATCATCACTCGATACTTACCGCTCATTTACGCTCTTTTGTTCTCCTAAACAAGAGGTGTAATTTACCTACATCAGCAGGCAGTAGATTGAGCCGAAATGTTTTGAAAATGAACTAGAAACTATTCATCCCCCCCCCCCTTCTAGTTTCTACAAAAACTTTAAATATTTTCTATCTTGCTAACTACTTCAATATGAAATTACGTAGTGTTGATGGAGCAAGAAGGTAGTAGTTCCAAACAACAAAGAAGAACGAAGTATGAAGTTATGAAATGTGAAGAACGAAGTTTGAAGTTATGAAATGTGAAGAACGAAGTTTGAAGTTATGAAATGTACGTTTGTTGCTGCACTTGTTTTTGAACTCGCATGCTGAACTTATTTATTTTTATCGCATTCCACTTGTTGCTGACTTGCTGTTCTTGTTCCTGCACTGTGTTTTATTTTTTGCTGCACTTTGTTTTAATTTATGCACTAGTTGTTCCTGCATTGTGTTTTATTTTTTGCACTTGTTGCTGACTTGTTGCTCTTGTATACTGTTGGTTAGTGGTACTGCTATAAACCATCGGTTACTACTACTGTCTGTTGGTTACTAGCTTACTGCTGGTTAGTGGTACTGTTATAAACCATTGCTTACTATTGCTGTCTGCTGGAGTGCTGGTCACTTGTAAGTTATATCAAGTTTTAGTTTGCAATGTTATACTAACTGACTAATATAAGGTTGGACACATGTATAATTTATTGGTCAATTCGATTAACCAAATTTATATTACCTTTTCTCCTGTTTCGAAGTATATAAAGAACAACAAAACATGAAATAAAACAATAGTTGAAGTACATGTAGTCTACAAAAAACAATATAAAAAAGCAAAGATGGAATGATAAATATAAAATGTCAAGGAGTCATGGTCATGGCATTCGTTTATTCTAAGATTCTTACTAAAATCCACATTTTAAATAATATGTACGGATGTACATGTACCCATTATGTATGGTCTTTTTGTGAGCTAATTATGAAGCTGACAGTGACAATCAAAATTCACGGATCAAATGCAATTACTTAAATGAAAAAAGTGTATTTAACCCGATATCAACCCAATAACATAACCTGATTCAACCCGACCCAATTCAACCCGAAACCTGATAACCCGATAGTCTTATAGGGTCGGGTTAGGATCAATATTTGAGACACCAAAACCCGATTCAACCCGACATGTTCAACCCGATAACCCGCTAACCCGACCCGATAACACCCCTAGCAGTGACGATATTAATGAATGAATTTGTCTTAATGGATTTGAACAAAGTTTGAGATTGGTCGTTGATGGTTGAGTTTTTACACTTTGTTTAGGAAAACAAAGGTAATTAGGGTAAATACACAAGTGATTTAGGAAAACCACAAGTTATGACCCTAAGTGGGGATCGTTCTCAAGGAGGCTTGGTGTGTGTGTTAAGAGATGATTAACTTTTGTGATTATATTTATGAGAAAAGAAAATAGAAATGAGATAAGAAGAGAATGACGGTTACGATTATGAATTACACTAAGACGAAAAGTCGTACACGTAAAACAGTAAAAAGTAGCAAAATTAAAAATTTACCCTAAAAATTCCTAAAAATTGAAATAAATCCTAAAAAATGTAATTAGAGTTTACAAAAAATCAAAAATCACTCAAACCTTTTATTTAATTAAATAATAATTTTTTAATGCTAATTAAAGCCCAAAAAATCAATTTAATTAACAAAAAGCCCAAAATGAGATTTTTTCAATTGTAAACCTCTAAAATGACTTAACTAAATTTAAAACTATTTTTGAAAATTTTAAAATTAATAAAAACTATTTAAAAACTATTAGAAACTATTAAAAACTATTTAAACTTAAAATAATTATAAAAATTAATCTAATGACAAAAAATATTCTAAAAATTGTAAAATTCCTAACTTAATGTATTTAACCTATGAAAAATATAAAAACTTGAAAAATCTAAATTTTAATTTTTAATAATAAAATAATAATAAAATAATATTAAAAATCCAAAATTTATAAAAAAATTCTAAAAAGTTGCAAACTAGCTTATTTTAACATAATAAACTCAGAAATGAAGTTGATATTACAAAAATACCCCTAATGGGCCTAGAAATGGGCTAAAAGACAAAACAGTTCCTTAATGGGCTTAATTTGGGCCCAATAAGAAAAAGTCAACCAAATAAGCCCAAAACTTCCAGTCTGACTCAAAATTTGATTTTAAAGAAAAAACTCTGAAGGCCCAAAAAGCTGAAAATGAGTATAAGCTAGCTTATTTCAAAGCAGCTTATTCTTAATGGGCTTTTTGGCCCATTAAGCTATAAGCTGATGCCATAAGCTCAAATTAGACACACAAGCTTGTATTGAGTTACTTAAGATATTTGTAAAAGAAAATTTGAAAAAGCACAAGGAATAAGCCTGAATAAGCAATAAGCTATCTTCACAAAACGACAAAATAGTCGTTTCGAGTTCTAGGCCACGCAAGAGCTGATTCAACTTTCATAAGCTTTTAAATGACTTAACTAAGCTTAATCAACAAAAAGTTTTTCAATAAGCACAATCAATAAGCTGGAATAAGCAGATAAGCACTTAATTTAAAGTCAACTTTATGAGTTTTCTAGCAAAAAGTCAAAGCCAAGGTCTGATAAGCTCCAGTTCAAATAAATGGGTCAAATGAGGAAGATTGATCACAAAAAGTAAGTTGTTGCAAGTCTGGATAAGCCAATATGGCTTATTAATAAGCTGAATGACAAATTACACTAGCAAGGGCTAGTTTTGGGTGTTGAGTAGTGGGAACTTTTTCCACTGCTTGACTTTCTTGACTATTTGTCTTTAGTGACTTTTTGTTGGAATCAAGTTACAAACAAGGCACCCTTGTGATCAGTGAATCACAAGGAGTCAGAAACAAAAAAGAAATCACAATCAGAATCAGCCAAAAAGTGCAGTTAATTCAATTAAGCACTAGACATCTCACAGACATGAACAATAAGCAGTTATGAACTTATAAGCTGTTTAAGCAAATTTCAGCCAACCAAATTGCACCAAAAGCATACACAAGCTATAATAAACTCAAATGAGCAAGTTTAAATAGGTTTCATGCAATGGTTCAAGGCCTATATCAAGATTCAAGCACACAAAGTTACTGATGAACACTTAAACAAGCATATTTTCACTTTTGCTGATATACTTGACCAACAAGCCAAATTCAAACACTCAAATCTTCAAACCAGGTTATATAAACTATGATTTAACACCTTTTAGCCCTAAGCATGCATATACTCTAGGTATTTCCAAAATCTTAGGTCAAAATCAGTTAAAACAAGTGAGATATAGCACAATCTTTGATTCAAGGTTTAAAAGCCAATAACTTGCCGAAACTAGCATACAACCAAGTGAATAACAGATACCAACTCAAACAAGGCACTTCCAATAACACAATAACAAACTATGATTCAAAACAGGTTAACCCAAACACCCTTTTATATTTTCAAATCAAGATTTTCAAATCAAAATTATGATTTAGGTTAGCACATGCATTCACAAACATCAAAACATCAAACATGAACAGATTCAACAAGATTTGGGGCCCAAGAACAACACATACAACAGCAGAACACAAATATCACAAAGATCCAATTTTTCAACAGATTTTGAGATTAAGGGTTCAAACCTCATGGATGTACATCCACACCCACGTATGTTTGAGATTATGTGCTAGCAAGAACAAGCACAAGCTTCCAATATCAAGTTGCTAAGATGGAACAAAGTTAGAAGCACAAATATCAAAAACAGAAAAGTGAAAAATCCTTGATTAATGCAACCTTAGTTCCCCACACTTGATTATCCCCAAGTTATAAGCCTCACAACACCTTGATATCACAATATCAGGGTGCTATGATCAACTTATAGCCCAAAAATTCCAAGGTTTGAACAAGACTTAACAAAATATCAAGATTATAGGAAAATATGCAAACTTTTGCACACTCCTTTGAAAACAGGTTTTTTGATTCAAGATTAGTTAACAAGCAACAATAATAAGCAGGTAATAAGAATGGCACTTGACTTTTCTTGTAACACCCCATTTTGATAATGGAATGTCACGCGTAATTATGGCGTGTCATCAAAGCATACAAGGATAAATGTCTAAAACATTACATGACCATAGGGATAACCAGAATCAAACATCGGTTCCCAAACATATGCCCAAACATAATAAAGCAAAAGAAATGAATGAAAGACTAAACAAGCATAAGTATAAGAAGGCAAAAAGGAAAAGAAGTCTCTAGCAGCTTCCATCCTATGCACGTCCTCCAAATGCTCGAGTCTTTCCTAGGGTACCTGCCGTATTGGGACATGGAAAGGAAAGTAACGGCTGAGCAAAACGCTCAGTGCACGGATATAGACATAGTATGAATGACTAAAACATAATAAAGACTTAATAGCAACGGAAATGTATAAGTCCTGGAAAACCTGGAACATGTTCATAAAACTAGTTTTATAGTTTGAAAAGCCTTATGTTTATCTTATGAAAACTGTTTAACATATTTTACCATCAGCCAATATAGGTCATGAAAATCCACCGTGCATGAATACTTGGAGGGGTGACCTCATCATGCAAATTAGAGGGGCTGCCTCTAATTTAATATACTGGTTTTGGGTAGGAGGGATCAGCTCCTTGTGAAGGATGCAAGGCACACACCACATTCACCATGAAATCCTGACTGAAACATGTAACTAGGATGCACCCATACGCCCCACGTGATAAATATAATAATATGGCCAAAAGCTGAAGGGACGCCACGAGCAATCACTCCGCCGTGGTGAAGTCATAACATCATTGCCTCTAATGTTATGGTTATGGTACCTCCATAACTAGGTGAAACTGGTCATGCATGTATATGGCTATAGGTATTCTAAATTAAACATAAGCAAGTCAAACATATAAACATATACTGGCAAAACAGTTGGCTGCATACGGGGAATCCTAATAAGGAAAGAATGTCCATACTGAAAGGACGGGAATCCGTACCTTATGTCCAGTGAACGAAGAAGACTAACGGAAGAGAGTCCTACTTTGGTATCACTAATGCTACATGATTACATACGTGTATAAGTATCTGATCACTGAGTACGTAACTGGTTTTATGTCATGTCTTGGCTTATTTTATACGTTCATGTCATGTTTTACTGTTTTAAGCTTTAATCTGTGTTTATCTTATATTCTATCTATTCTGATTAAGTATTACTTGTATTTCATGTATTATTTACTTACTGTGTAATAATAAGTAACTTTCCAAAAATAGCATGTTTCCTAAAATAGAAAGTTTCCAAAAATAGAAAGTTACCAAAAATAGAAAGTTTCCAAAAATAGAAAGTTTCCAAAAATAGAAAGTTTCCAAAAATAGAAAGTTCCCAAAAATAGAAAGTTTCCAAAAATAGAAAGTTTCCAAAAATAGAATTACTGCTTAAAATAAATAAGTTTCTATAAATAGAAAGTTTTCATAAATAGATCAGCCGCCTTAATAAAATAAGTTTCCATAAATAGATTAGCTGCCTAAATTAAATAAGTTTCTAAAAATAGAAAGTTTCCATAAATAGATATAAGCTGGTTAAATAAGCTAAGTATATAAGCCTAAGTGTTTTTCTGATTATAATGTATAGTTTATTAATTATTTCATGTAATTTAAATAAACTATAGGTTAAAAGTATTTAATTAAAATATATCATGTTTTTAATTAAATATAGTTAAATACTTAGGTTAAAACATATATTACTATTTATTAATAATATAACCTAAGTCATGTTATTTAATTAATTATAACCATGGTTTTTAAATAATTAATTAATTATAAGTCTAGAAAATATAAAATACTTAGGTTAATAATTTCATGATCTAATAATTAAATATAACCCAAGTCATGTTTTATTAAATTAATCATGTCATATTTATTAATTTAATTTTAACATATGATTATAAAAAAAATAATCTTAACATAGACCGTGAACCGGATCTTGACTAGAAACCATGAACCGGACATGAAATCGACACCACACCCCGAACCACTTCGGGGTTCCCTTTGGTTTGCTGCTGCCGTGGGACCCACACCACCAAACCGGGACCCCATGGTCTCGGTGGTGGTCTATTAGCCAAACCGAGACCCCCTTAGGGTTCGGTTTAGGCGCCGGCCAAACAAAACACCCCTAAAAACCCTTGTTTTGATCTACCCCATAATCATAGACATGTTTAATAAATGTTTTTAATTAGTTTTTAAAAACATCACGATCTTATTTAATTTAATAAATCAAAACATAAAAGAAAAGGATTAAAAAGGTTATACCGAATGCGTGGATCGATCAAGGATGAACACACACGAATGCTTGTAATAATTGCAAGGTTAAAATCAAACCGAATCACCCCTCCATGGTGATTGTAGGTGGCGGCCAAAGAGGAACAAAAGGAAGAAGGAAGAAAACTTTTAGGGTTTTTGTTATTTTTCTTGTAATGTGAAAATGACCAAAATCTTTCCTAATTCCATGTTTTAGTAAAAATTAAAATGGGCTTGGACCATTCCTCCTTTCTAATTTCGTGGTATGGGGCCCACATGGGGTAACCCGTACTTTTCTCGAGTCTAAATATTATAGTGTATTCTCGTGTTTTATCGTGTTCGTGTTTTACGTGTTTTAATTAGTTATCGATCGTGACTTAATATATTTATTCGTGTTCGTAATAAATATATATACATACGTAATATTAGTTCGTGATAACTATATATATATGTAATTAATATTAGCTCATGATTAAATTACGTTCATGATTTCATGATCGCATGTCCGTGATTAATTATTATTAAATAATTATTGCGTGTTCGTGTATAATAAATACTTATCGTGTTCTAACACGTACGTAATACGTAAAATCCTAACATGTAAACGTAATCATACTATAAAAGGAAAGTTTTAATCTAGTATGTATGATCTTAAGGGTACTATTCATGGTAAAAGCATGCGGGTTTTACATTTCTTCACCAATTTCAAACACACTTCATTAAAATGAACATGAGATTTACAGAAATGTGAACTTAGGAAAATTCAAGAGCAAAAACTAAATGTAAAGGGTCCTATGCCTTATATAGGCTACAAGTGACTACTACAAAGCATAAAAACGTAACCCTAATTGGTGGTGAAGTCCCAAAAATTCCCCTTGAGGGTTTGAATATCTTGATCATGTGACAATATTTTAGTAGGTTGTGTGAGTTGTTCAAGGTGAAAATGAATCCAAAGGCTCACAATGAAGCTTAAGTTTGAAGCTGAATGTGGGTGGTAGATTCCCTGGCACCATTTTGGCTTTTTCTCAAAACCGTGTGAAGGGGTTTAAACATGTGAGCAAGATAGTGATGTGGCATGGGTTTTTAAGGTTGGGATGTGTTTATAGGACCCTTAATCACTAATCTGGAAAAGATTAGTGATTAATTCTTAGTAAATGTTAAAAGCCCAATTCATGTTCTTGGCTGAATAGTGTGAAGTTTAATCCAGATTAAGGGTGGGTTAAGTTTAAATTGGTGTTAAGGCGCCAAGTTTAAAAAATTAATAAACCGGGTTCAGTGGATTGATGAGGTGGAGGAAGGGAGGAAGGTGATTGGTTGAAAATGTGAGTGGGGTGAGGTGGCAAGCTATGGTTGGTTAAGGTAACTATCTTTGTCTGCCCAAATTAGTCCGCAACCTTTCTTCTTTCTTTCACTTGTAAATAAATAAGCCAAAATCCGGATTCCTTTGTATTTGAAGTTTCCAACTTCACACTTTTGCCCCAAAAAGTTTTGTAAAGTATTTTCAGGGGTATTTCTTGCTAATTGTTGATATTTGAAGGGCTGATTTGGCATTTTCTTCAAAGGTAATGGTCTTGACTTGTCTTGTTGACTTCTTGGAGGACTGATTTTGACAAATCATGATTTATGAGGGACCATTTTTTCCATTTCTTCAAAGTATGGGTCCTTTTGGTAATTTGACATTTTTAAAGGACCAAACTTGTAATTTCTTGTAACTTGAAGGCCTTCATGATATGTTTGACTTTGAGGAGGACTAATATTGACAATTTAGTTTTGTTGAGGGACTAAATTTGCTAATTCTTCAAAGTGGAGGGCCCTTTTTGTAATATTGACAAACTTTAGGGACCAATCTTGTAATTATGAATATACAAGGGTTTAAAGTGTCAATTCTTAAATATTGGAGGACCCTACTTTCATAATCTTCAAATCTTCAAGGGTTTGTCTTGGAAAATCCTCATTAGGGATTGGTTCATTGTGCGGCTTCGTTTCCCGTGTTAGTTTTTGCATGATTCTTGTGATCTTTTGTCATTTTCTCAATATCCGTACCTAAAATACACAAGTAACAAACACAAGCATATTTTTGGCCATTTTCATGATATTTTATGCATTTAAAGCTCTTTTTGGACGATGAGACTATGTATAAAAGCAGTCTCATCACTCCCCCATACTAAAGCATTGTCGTGCCCTCACGCAATGCTAGAATAAAGTATCATAGCACCTCCAAAATTCATTTTTATTCACTTTTATTGCACGATAAACTAGCTACACTACTACTATTACTACTACTTGCGTTTTAGACATAATGTATGATTTTCATCGCAAAATGGGACGTTTAGGTTCATAGAATAAGAACACGTGAATGCTTCGTTAGAGATAATTTCATCGTCCTCGATTTTCACCCAAATTCCATGCTAAGCGTGCAACGAGATCATTGTCATTATAAGTTAGTAATGCTAACACTACTCATATGCCCTAATCACGTACTTATCCTCCCATTTTTCTAAGTTGTATCTCTTATATTTTATTTTGTCTTGAATGTTTCACGAGGATACATTGTTTGACTTATGCGATGATAGAGATTTAGGTCTAAAAATAGAGTCCCAACGGTGTAACCAAGACCATCGAATTAATAACCCCTCCTAATCGACAACGATGTCAAAAAATTAAGTCAACAAGAAGGATCGATAAACACGGTTTTATAACGGTTTTGAACATGAGACTTATTACCAAGACTTTTATACGCCCCCTAACGGAAGGGCCTTATTATCATAGGTTTACCTCCATCTTTTATTCAACTTCACCATGAATCTTTTATTATGACTTCGGTCTTGCCTTGCCTTTTATTATCCGCCTCATCGGTGGTTTTATTGGCCAAAGACGTATATCCTCACGCTAAGGCGAATTTTGGATCTTTAAAGCTTCAAAGATTAAGGCTTGATTCACTTTCAATTTTGCATAGATTTTTCGGCCTTGTGAGCTTCAAATTGTTTGCTTGATTTAGGTGAGCACTTGAAATCTTATTATTGGGTGAAGCTTTCGATTATTCGGGTTGCCAATACTTCAAAACCGTGACGCTGGCGATACCTTAATGTCTTCCTAATTTAATTACATGGAAGCTACTAGAAAAGACTAGAAACCAACAATCAAGACTAAACCGCTAAGTCAATATTTATTAAGCAAAAAAATATTTACAAGCGAAGGGAGAATAAGCAAACAACGAGAACACATGAGTTTTTGAAAGAATACGAGTACTCTACGTTTAGCATAGTAACTTATAATTAACTCTATCATTTATCGTCCTCATTTAAGAGACTTAGCCTAATATAAAGTTAAGGAATCGAAGCTAAGTTCTCAACACGCACGGTCGAGTCAAAAATTACTCTTATTCTCGCCATCGAAAAACCTACATTCGTGTCTTCAAACACTTATAAAACATGAGATTTAAAAAAAAAAAGCCATTTTTAACCTTATTTTGCAACAAAACGATAAACAAAAAGATAAACTTTGGAAAGCGTGAAGGTTTGGCAAGGCAAGTATCTATTCACCCCCCATACTAAAGTTAAACATTGTCCTCAATGTTTCGAGTCTAGGGGTGCAAACACCCCCATACTAGAGACGTAGTCGAATGCCTAATCTAGCATGGAAAGAGTGTAAACGTTAAATTTAAAGCCGTTTATGAAGTGTGCTATAAACCTAAGGTTAGAACATCAAAGGATATATCATGGATATTGAGAAATTCTTCCAAGCAAACGATCGAGTGCTCCCATAAAACGAACACGAGAGGCTCTGATCGTGAAGATAATGATCATCTAAAATCCACAATTCACAAACAACCACGGAACAAAGGCTGGAAGGGCACAAATACCCACACGTTACTACATTAGAAAGTGATAATATGTACATAGGATAAGCATGGGAATCCCCCACGAGGCACCTCGTTTTTGATTACTGAGTCATGAGCTCGACTCGATCCCCTCAATACTAATTATCATTGGGGAAGGTGATTTGGTCGAGGTAGTTCAAGGATGGAACTTCCCCGCCAAAGTAGTGCTTCAACCTATGTCCATTCACCTTGAAATTGGGGCCATCATTTTGAGCTAGCTCGATGGTCCCATATGGAAAAACTTGAGTCACGGTGAATGGACCGGACCAACGGGATTTCAACTTACCGGAAAAGATTTTCAAACGAGAGTTAAAAAGCAAAACTTGATCCCCAATGTTAAAAACCCGGTTTTTAATTATTGAATCATGAAACTTTTTAGTCTTTTCTTTTTTAATCAATGAATTTTCATAAGCAATATCCCTCAATTCATCCAATTCATTTAAATGCATTTTCCGGTGTTTCCCCGCGGTCTCCATATCATCATTACAATGCTTTAGGACCCAATAAGCTTTGTGTTCGAGTTTAATTGGCAAGTGACAATTCTTCCCATACACGAGCTTATAAGGAGTGCACCCGATGGGTGTCTTATGAGCGGTCCTAAAGGCCCATAAAGCATCGTCCAACTTATCCGACCAAGATTGTCGGTTTTCCCCAACGGATCTCTCCAAGATCCTCTTCAAAGCTCAGTTTGAAACCTCGACTTGCCCACTCGTTTGTGGGTGATAAGCCGTAGAAATACGATGTGTAACCCCATATTTCCTTAGGACCCTTTCGAATTGGTCGTTACAAAAATAGGTTCCACGATCGCTTATGATCGCACGAGGGGTTCCAAACCGAGAAAACAAGCTTTTCAAAAACTTGACTACCACACGAGCATCATTGGTGGGCAAATCCTTAGCTTCCACCCACTTAGATAGGTAGTCAGCGGCGACAAGGATGTACTTATTACCACGATATGATGGGAACGGCCCCATAAAGTCAATGCCCCAAACGTCAAAGATCTCACGCACTTGGATGATATTTTGTGGCATTTCATCTTTTTGTGAGGCTTTTCCTTGTCGTTGGCATGAGTCAAACGACTTCACAAGTTCATGTGCATCTCCGTAAATAGCAGGCCAAAAGAAACCGGCATCAAAGACCTTCTTAGCCGTAAGATTATCACCGTGGTGACCACCCGTGGGTCCCTCGTGACAAGATCTAAGGATGTTAGAAGCTTCGGTACCAAAGACACAACGTCCAATAATTTGATCCGCACAAGTTCGAAACAAGTAAGGGTCGTTCCAAAAGTAGAACTTGACGTCACGAAAGAATTTTCGTTTTTCTTGAGTCGTCATACCCTTGATGATGAAGTTGCCCGCATGGTAATTTGCGATGTCCGCAAACCATGGGGTGGAAGAATCAAGCTTATAATTCACTATACCAAGTGTCTCGAGGGGAAATGCTTCGGTTATTTCCTTGGGCTCGTAAACACTTTGGTGAGGATCTTCCAAACGAGAAAGATGATCCGCCGCTAGATTCTCTGCTCCTTTTTTGTCAACGATTTTGTGATCAAATTCTTGAAGGAGGAGACCTCAACGAAGTAATCTCGGCCTTGCATCTTGTTTAGCCATAAGATACTTGATTGCCGAATGATCTGTATACACTATGCATTTAGTCAAGACGAGATAAGGTCGGAATTTCTCAAATGCATACACAACGGCAAGGAACTCCTTTTCCGTTGTAGTGTATTGTAATTGAGCCTCGGTCATCGTCTTGCTTGCATAGTGAATAAGCAAGAAGTGTTTTTCATGACGTTGCCCCAACACGGCCCCAATAGCGTAGTCACTAGCATCACACATGAGCTCAAAGGGGAGGTTCCAATTGGGAGCAACGAGAATGGGAGCTTCGGTAAATTTCCTCTTAAGGATTTCAAAGGCTCGTACACAATCTTCGTTAAAGACAAAACGTGCATCTTTTTCAAGGAGATGTGTAATAGGTCGAGAGATCTTTGAAAAATCCTTGATGAATCGACGATAAAAGCCCACGTGGCCTAGGAAACTCCTAACTCCCTTAACGGTTTTGGGATGAGGTAATTTGGCGATGACGTCTACCTTAGCTTGATCTACCTCAATCCTCGCTTTCGAAACCTTGTGCCCTAAGACGATTCCACTTTTAACCATAAAATGACATTTTTCCCAATTAAGCACAAGGTTGGTTTCCTCACAACACTTCAACATTCTCTCAAGATTCGACAAACACAAAGTGAACGAACTACCAAACACAGAAAAGTCATCCATGAAGACTTTCATCGTCTTCTCGATCATATCATGAAAAATAGCCATCATGCACCTTTGAAAGTTTCCCGGTGCATTGCAAAGTCCGAATGGCATTCTACGATAGGCAAACGTTCCATATGGACACGTAAACGTAGTTTTTTCTTGATCACGAGGATCGATGGGGATTTGGAAGAAACCGGAAAAACCATCTAAAAAGCAATGGAAATCGTTTCCCGCAAGACGCTCCAACATTTGGTCCATGAAGGGCAAGGGAAAATGGTCTTTTCGAGTGGCTTCATTCAACTTATGATAGTCAATGCACACTCTCCATCCGGTCACGAGTCTAGTGGGAATTAACTCGTTGGCATCATTTGGCACAATGGTCATTCCTCCCTTTTTAGGGACACAATGAATAGGACTCACCCAAGGGATATCGGAAATAGGGTAAATCATTCCCGCGTCTAGGAGTTTTAGGACCTCCTTTTTGATGACGTCGTGAATTTTGGGGTTCACCCTCCTTTGACATTGTATTGCGGGCTTGTAATCCTCCTCCATTAAGATTTTGTGGGTACAAAATTTGGGATCGATCCCCTTAATGTCGGATTACTTCCACGCAATTTCCCCTTTGTGATCCTTTAGAACATCGACAAGTGTGGTTTTTTCATCATCCGAAAGTTCTTTCGCAATAATAACCCGCAACTTGCCGCCCTCCTCCAAAAATACATATTAGAGATGAGGAGTTAAATCCTTCATCTCGAGGATAGGTGGTTCCTCAATTGAAGATTTGGGCTCGATACTCAT